>JAJHZJ010000313.1:0-728902 GCA_023548195.1 Bettongia penicillata ogilbyi
GGTCTACTTTAAAGAAAATGATTAGAATAAAATAATTAAAAGAATACATTATGTTTACAACAGAAAGGAAATTTTAAACTGAACAGCTTCTTTACAGACACCATTAAAGTATCTGAGATAAGAAGGAAAGTGGTCAAGTGGTAGGGGGAATTTTAGCATCAAATTTCTCTAAAAAAGTTTGGTATCCAAGATATATATCTAGCTAGCTATGTATTTATATGTGTGTATAAACACACACGCATATACGCATATGTTTATGCATACATACACACAAACGTATATATGTGTGTGTGTGTTTGTGCTTGTGTGTATGTGTGTTTTTGTATAAAACATAGTCATCCTCAAACAGATAAATTATCAAAAAACATAAACAAATATTTCTTAAAAGAATGGCAGTGTATTCATAAATACATTTAACAAATGCTACAAATCACTAATAATAAAAGAAATTAAAATCAAAACAACTCTAAAGTTTCACCTTGTGAATATAACTTTAAACTAACTTTAACATGTTTTCTTGAGTTGCCCTATGTTTCAGAGGTACTGGACCCAGGGTATACAGGGCCCTCGAAACAAGACAATGATTAAGGCACCTAAGCTGACATAACAGCGATCCTTGTCAACTTTCAACTCTAACAGAACATTCAGTACCTTTGAAGTTTACAATCTGCAAGACAGGCTCAAGTCAGTCTGTATCAGACTGATAAACTGTGCAGCTGAGAATTTTCAGATAAACAAGGGCATCTACCTCTATAGTCTAGCTCTACCTCTAGTCTAGAAGGAACTTGCCCTCCTCGTCACCTGTAATCTCCCATTTTTACTGTAATATAAAAAATACCCAAGGTTTTGTCTGAACTGTTGGGCCTCTCTCTACTTTGTATAAGGGGTACCCAATATGGATGCCTTTTGGCTTTCTCTTGTAATAACAGAGATTACTATTTACCTTTAATTGGTGTCTGAGTCATGACAATAGTTGACAATTTCAAACCCTGGAAATTTGCAAAAATGACACAAAAATGGCAATAGTGAACATTGGAGTGATTATGAAATGATAGGCATGCTTAATACATTGATATTGGAGCTGTGAAATGGTACATCCATCTTAGAAAATCATTTGGAATTACGCGAAGAAATTGACTAAAATACCCATAATCTTTTAAACTAGTGACACTAGCATTAACCTTATGCCCCAAGGAAATCATTGATAAGAAAAACATCCCAAGTTGTTCAAAATATTTATGCCAGTACTTTATATAATAGCTAGGAACTGGAAACAAAGTAGGTGCCCATCAGTTGAGCAATATGATATTACTGTGCTTTAAGAAATGCTGGGTATGATGAATGCAGAGTGAGGGAAAGATCTTTATGAACTGATACAGAATGAAGTAAACCAAATCAAGGAAACAACATACACAGTAACTACTTCAATGTAAATGGAAATAACAGCAATACACAAAATAACAAAAATGTAAATATATCAAAATTATAAAGATCAAGTGCAATAGATGGAGAGCATTGAGAAGACATCCTCAACCTACCCTTTTGTTGGTGTTCATAAGTGTTACATATGTGACATATTTTCTTTCTTTCTCAAAGTATTCATCAGATTTACTTTTTTGCTCTCCAAAAAGTACTGTTTGTCTTATGGGATGGCTATCTGGGAGGGGGAGGGTCAGGGATAATACATAGGATACTCTAGTGATATAAGAAAAAACGAATACCAATAAATTTTTTTTTAAAATTATTCTGGATAGGAGGGAACATTAAGCCCTCTCAGCTTTCTTTTCACATGCAGAATATGGAAGTCAGAACTCTGTTCTAATTCCCAGTGCCTTGGTGTTAAAGCCTAAGAGCCATAAAATTATAGGTCATAGAAGTTATAAAGGTATTCAAGTCCAAAGGTGTCAAATTCAAATAGAAATGAATGCTTTTGGGTTACGCATTGACTAAAAAACCCATGAACTTACACTTTTCTATTTTATTAAACATTTCTTAATTATATTCTAATTCAATTTCCCAGCTTTTATAAGCCTATATTTGACACTTCTGGTACAATCTCCCTTTTGAAAAAATGAATATTGGTGACAACAAACTGCATAAGTCATCAACTAATCTTCATCTGAAATGTACACACTGTTAAAATTCATCCCCTATCATCTGTTTTCACTTTTTCACAGCATTTACCTCTCTACATACAACTCACCTTAGTTTTTCAACCTGTAGCCAAACAGAACAATTGTCATAATTTTAACATATGACAGACCTTCAGTATTTTAAGATCGTTATCATGTCTTCCCTTTATGTACTTTTCTACAGGTTATGTGACATTGTTCCTTTAATTGACTTTTGTATGCAAATGGCTTAAGAAAAACTTCGTTGTTCTGGTTGAATGTTTTCTGGCTGCCCCCTACTTTACTGATAAACATCTTAAAATGTGGCCCCAAAACTGAACCAAATTACTTGAAATGTGATCTAAGTGTGTTATAGATAGAAAAATTGTAAAGTCATGATTGTCTAAGGCAGTTAGGTGGCTCATTTATCAGTTGTGTCACCGTGGGCAGGTCATTTAACCATGTTTACCTCAGTTCCTCATCTATAAAAATGATCTGGAGAAGGAAATTCCAATCCACTACAGTATCTTGTATCATCAAGGCAATATTCACAGCACTGGTGGTGACTATGAATATGCCAGCATTGTTCTCAATTGCAAAGTATAACAGACTCTTCATGTAGAAGGCAGAAGAAAAAACATTTATTGAGACTTCAGAAAGTCAAATTCAAAAACCAGCAAGTTAAATCCATCATGGTAGCCAAGATGTCAATAAACATGATCGCCACAGGGGCAAAGTGATTCCCAAACTTCTCCCCTTCTCCTGGGGCCTTTTCACAACCAAACACTCATGAGCTTGAGCCTTTCTGTGCCTGCCTGAATCCTCTCTCCTCTGCCCTGTCTACTCTCACTCACTCACCCCCTCCTGGTTCTCTTCTTATTCCACCTGTTCAGCAACCTTATCCTACCACATGTGACTTAGGCTTCCAGGTGATTTAAGCAAATCACATGAGCCTATTAATGAATGAGAAATATCTTTCCATTGAAAGTGCTATTACATATCTTTGCCAAGAAAACTCCAATGTGTGGGTCATGAAGAGTCTGACAGGTCTGAAATGACCAAACAACAAATTGATTTCTGTATGCTACACTCCTATTGGCCTCCGTTACCATATTAGTATTGGGGTTCAAAGTTTCTTTTCTTTCCTATGCTACCTAAGAATAGTTTATTTTTTTAAACTGCTGTGCCATAATGATTTCTTACATAGCCTTCATCACTGAATGGGCATTGCCTCAGTCAAAATGAAACCTGAGAAGATCTTAGCTTAAAAAGATCAAGGTCTCCCACTGAATCCAGGGCCATCTCCATTCATCATGATCTACATCTTGCCGCTGGGCCCAGATGACTCCAGAGGAGAAAGTAAGGCTGGTCAGTTTGCACAGCCCCTTCTAACTTAAATCTAATTCACTTCCAAGTCATGGTGTCACCTTCCAAACATCATGGTCGTCTTCAAGAACAAAGGGCAAATAACAACAGCATGCTACCAGCAGCCCTAAGATTTATGCCCCAAGCATATTTTGGCTGTGAAAACAATGCAATTGCAGAAGTTTTCATATGAATTTTGAGCATTAAAATATCATTGCCTATTCTGAAAAGTTCTCTCTTAATAGTATCATCCAGAAAATTAAGCTAAATGCCTTGCTTTCTTTAAGGAATTTAATGAAGGTCATCAGTCTCCCTAATTAGCCCTTTCCATTTCCATTTGATTAAGAACATCCTGATAACTCATGTTTGCACTCTTGCCTGATTTTAATTGGGCTGCATGGAACACAAATTTGGCAAATCTGACCATCTACCCTCGTTAGAAAAGTATATAAATGATCACAACCCAAGCTGCTAATGAAAATAAAGCCCCCCTTTCAGGGAGGAAAAGAAATAAAAAACAAAACAAAACAACCCAACAAGTCACCCTGATTCTGCAAACTAGTTAGAATGTGGATATTGAAAGCTTTCATTTATATGAGAAAAGTTAATAATGTAAAACTATTCCAAGAGAGCAACATTTGGCTGATTAGAGAGGTAGCTTCCTTGATTTTCTTCATTAGTAATTTTAGAACATATTTTTACATATACATGTATCATGATCACCAGAGATTGTAATTTTTTGTCTCCTTGAGAATAAAGGCATACTATGTGATTTTCACATGATGATAAGGCACGTATATGCAGTTTGAATTCGGTGGAAATATATGTGCGTGTTATATGTATACATTATATTTGTGTGTATACATGTATTACACATATGTATGCATAATATATATACACACATATGCATATACACAAATTGGTGTGAGTAGTATCCATAATTTTGAGTTAAAATTATACTTTTGTCTATCTACTAAATGTTACCTATTTATAAAGATTAATTAATTTGCCTACTTGAGAATACTCATTATTAATAGAGTAATTGATATCAATCTAGGAATGGTCTTATTATTAGAACATGCTATATGGCTTATTAAAATTAAGAAGAACTTTAAAATATAAACTGCAAAATATTCACATTTAGAAAATTCTTTAGTTATTGGTCAACTAATTTAATGCCATCATTTTATAATTGAGGACAATAAAACCTAGAAAGTGACTAGTCTAAGATCACGCGACAAGGTAGTTAGCAGAGTTGTTATCTGAATATTCTCTTTCTATCTAATGGCACTTTCAAAGAAAGTCTTAACAATTATCTTTGTGAAAACATGTACAAATATTTTCAATTTTGATACTAACAGAGAAACACTAAATTGACAAGGGGCTAGAATCATTTAAGTGCCCTACTTGGGCCATTTCTTTTGACAACTCCCTGAGTTGTTGCAAATGTGGTCACACCAGGCTGATATCTTGTCATTTTGAATAATTACCCAGAGGTCATTCCATATTTAGCTTTCTAATGAAATGATTTATTAACCTTGGGAAGAAAAAGGCTCGTCCTTTTAATGCTATCTAAAATGGGATCCCTCTAAATCCACATGGAACATTTCCCTGAATTCAACTTGTGTCTACATGCCTCATCACAGTATGAATCTCAGCAAGCATGCCTTTATTTTCAGGAAGACAAACAGGTTGGAATCTCTGGTGAACTCTTTCCTTCATCTTGTCAAGGCTCCTCTAAGCAGCTGTCATTATTACAACATCTGGAGGAGCAGATAAGCTGTTCCACTTAGGAACATTGCAGTCAGCAACTTTCTCCAGGAAACTCGATTTGTCACTTGAGGAAAGCATCCATCTTCTGCTAGCATTTGACTTTCTATCCCCAGGCTGCCCTTAGAAAACAGGCCTCCCACCTCGTGGGGCTGCTGTGCAATGGACTACTTTGGTGATCAGAGGACACACAAAGATCACAATGAACTCCAATTAATTTACTGAGCAGCAGGCAAAACCATCTAAATGTGATAGAAAAAATTGAGTCTGAGCCTGATTTATGCTTCCGGCTGCTGCATATTATTTCAGTCATAGAATGTGGGATTAGGGAAACACAGAGCACTGGTCAAGGAAGAGTAGACTAGGATCTAGTCTTGACATTTGATCACTATCTGGTGACCTGAGCAAGTCATCTTCTCTCTCGGAGTTTCAGTTTCTTTATCTGGCAAATTATAGGAATGCACAAGATTATTTCTATAATTATTTTCTATGGCATTTCTATGGACAAGACTATTTCTAGAAGCAAAATGATTGGGTTTTTTTTTGTCATGTCTACCATTCATTTCCATTTCTTAATGTTAAAAGTCACTTACATCTTGAATTTTCTCTATTCTAAAGTCTTTCGACACATAATGTTATTTGTCTAACTTTTATGATGGTGATAATGATGATGGTGCCCCCATCTTGTTATATTCATTTCTAACATTCCGATATTTTTCACATTGAATAAATATTGGTTTTAGTAACTTTTATTTCCTGTTAGGTTCTTCACTTGTGGTGTGTATGCCTGTGTGTGTGGCAGGGTAGTGGTATGTGTGTGTTAAATTTTGGTGTGGAAAGAGGGAACTTGGATAGGGATTATTCTGAAAATTAAGACAAAAATAAAGTCTCAAAAAAACATATATATAAATGTAAAACCATCATTTGATATCCAGAGAGATTCTTTGGGCCATTTCTTATAATATTGATATAGTTTTTAAAGCTTTGAATTCTGTATATATGCCAATATATTTATTTTTTATTAAAGAGATATGATTTTTAAAATGAAATAAATAGATGGACATGGTGATACAGATCTGGAGTAAAAGATTGATGAATAACATGAGATTGGGAGTTCTAAGCTATATAGTAGAATTAAGTCCATCGTTATGTACACTGACAATTACAGTAACCCCATTGCAGCAAATAGAGGAGTGCAACTAGGCTGCCTTGGAAGGGTTGTGGGACTGAAGTGAGGCAGTTTAAAAATTTTGTTCTCATCATCAGTGGGATCAAGCTGGAGAGTGACTGTTGAACTTCATAAGGTATGATAAGGAGAACCAGGAAATGAGAGAGAGAGAGAGAGAGAGAGAGAGAGAGAGAGAGAGAGAGAGAGAGAGAGAGAGAGAGAGACAGAGAGAGAGAGAGAGAGAGAGAGAGAGAGACAGAGAGAGAGAGAGAGACAGAGAGAGAGAGAGAGAGAGAGACAGAGAGAGACAGAGACAGAGAGACAGCGAGAGAGACAGACAGACAGAGAGAGACACACAGACAGACAGAGACACAGAGACAGAGAGAGGCACAAAGACACACAGCTATAAGAATATATTGGAGGAAAATGCTAATTGGTATTGGGAAATTTTATTCTACACTAAAGTAGAAGAAACACTGGAATTTCTAGTCATAATAGCTGAATTTAAATATTAGATTTTCTTAATCTTGGGTAACTTTTCACTTAGTTTATTCACAGACATTCTAGTTCAGGGCTTCAACATTTACTTGGACTGCTACAATAAGAGTTAAAAGATCTTCCCCACCCATTAAGAGACCTCAGCTGAATCCCGTTAATGGAAGCTTGATTATGGGAAACTTGTTTTGTAAGAAGGTCCACATCTTTTTATAATTTCTTCTGAGGCACTGGGTCAAAAGGGTCATGACGCCTTCCTGCTCTGAAAACTGTATATGTACTCTGAGGTGAAGTTTTGCTTTGGGGCTTACTCTTTGGTAGAAGGTTTGTGTGCCTCTGGGTAACCAGTAAGGAGAAACCTAGCTTTGAAAACCCAGATGTTGGTACATCTCTCTCTGGTAACTATGTAGGTGTGTAATGGTCAGACAGTTGGGTCAGCCCACTGACCTGTGATATATGTATTGTTTATGGTCAGACAGTTATAGGTCCTGTATGTTGGTCTTTATTTTTCTGCTTGTATTTTCTCTATTGGTGTATGTAATTAAAGAAGACTCCTCAGAAGTTGCTTTCCCTTTAGAAAGGCAGATCTAAGAATCTGTGCTAGCAGGCCATCTTCGATGCGTCAGGGTGCTTGCTGCTACAACTACACATTAGTCTCCTAATTTGTCTTCCTAACTTAAGTTTCTGCTTTCCCAAACTCTCAGGTTTCCAGGCTGCAGAGGCCAAAGTTTCATTCTTTATCTATATCTTTATACTAAAAGATGTACATCTATGTAACCCCTATTCCTCTTGTGTCTCCTTCACCTTTCATTATATTTTCTGAAAGTAGAAGAAATCACCAATTAATATATGAAGGGACCAATATCTATTAGATGAATTGTCTATTTATGAAGCTTCCATGGTGTAAAGTTTGTTTTGTTTTTGTTTTTTTAGCGATGGGATTTTCTAAACCAAATCAAATCAGTAGGTGCTCTGCAACCATGTGTCTTAGAGAATTACCTGGGTCAGTGAGAGAATTAGAGAAGTTTGCCCACAGTCATACATCCAGAATGTATCAAAGTTTGGATTAAAGCCTGCCCTTACTGGCTCAGAGATCTTCATGATTTATTCCCCTCAGTGCCTCTTGCTTTGTGTATATCAATATGTCCAACACATAAATGCAGAATATGAGATTATACACAATGCATGTTAGAGAGGGGCACTTCAAGTTTTGAGAAAAACAGAATTAGGGCTTAATACATAAAGAAACATTTACATGAGTTTTGCCATTTGCAAAGAACTTTTCTCCTAACAATGTTGTAAAATAGATAGTGCCAAAAATATTAGAACAATTTTTTTCAGATGAGAAAATTAAGACTCAGCGAGAGGAAATATATTTTTCGTAGTCATTCATCTCAGCTTCAACTACTGATCTCTCATTTTTCAAAGTTAAGCGTTCTAATACCCACGAAGTTGGTGTTAACCATTGCTAACTTTAGGTGCGGGAGAGTCTAAATAGCTGTTAGTCAAGACGTGCTGAGTAGTCCTGGGGCCCTTCAGTATTAAAGAACAAACAGTAAGTCAGGAGTGGGCAAAGAGACCTATGTGGATTCAAATTCTGACTGTCACTTAATAGCTAGAATCAGATGAGGCAAGTCATTTTATTTTTTTGTCACAATTTCTTTTTCCATTAAAAAAACATTGATAACCACATTGCATAATTCATAGATTTATTATAAGAATAAAAAGCACTCTGTAAAACATAAAGCAACATAGAACTTTGTTATAATTACTGAGAATCTGAGTGATTATCCAAGATTAAATGTGAAGCAATAAAAACAAAGACAGAAGGTTTTTGTTCCACTAACCAGATTAAGCAACTTGCAGGTAGAGAGCCAAGGGAAGAGACCTTTCCAATAAGAAAGGCACATCTTCAGATAAATGGGCCAATTAAAATGAACTCAGATGTTAAGACTGAACAAAACTGCATAAGGAGCTTGTGGATTGTTATTCAGCAGCTTTTAATTTATTCTTCAGATAAATTGATGTCCCTGTCAATTTAAATACATTTTCCATGCCAACCATTGACATTCTCAAGTCCTGATAGATCCATAGGACTTTAAAAGTTTTGCTATGATTATTTAAATATAATTAAAATGTAATTTACATAATCCATTGGCAAATAAAGAATAGAAATTATACTTCAGGTAATTCACTAACTGGGAACAAAGGAAATTTACATGTATAAGTGCATAATGGAGATTTCAGTGAGCACTAGAGTAAAAAGAAGATTTTGGATAGGAGGACGTTATATGAAAACTTTTGAATTATCTATTCATTAACAGATATAGACTGGAAAATTAGATTCTAACATTTAGAGAAATATTGCTTTCACCTTTAGGGTTACTGTTTGAAGATATAACTCTACTTATAAAAAAACAGGATAAAAATCTTCATACACGCATCTCTAGCTCTATTTCTATTTCTATCTCTATCTCTATATTACTTTCCCTGAGAATGAATATGACATCAATATCATTTGCCACACTGATGGTAAATTCTTCATTTTGAAAGACTATAAGCCAAGACCAAAATGGGGGGATTTTTTGGTGCATGACTTTCTGTTGGGGGGTGATTGTGCACTCAGTGTAGCTTCTAAAGCTGAGATGCAACAAAGTATAGATCAATTCTCCACTGCTTGTGCTTATTTTGGCCTAATAATTAACACCAAGAAAATTCAAGTGTTCCATAAACCACCACCATACCATCCATACATGGAACCATCAGTTACAGCAAATGGAGAAGTTCTGAATGCTGGATAAGTTCACTTGGTAGTGTTGTTTCCAGGGATGGGCACTTGGATGATGAGGTGATGCACGCATTGTCAGAGCTACCTTAGTGCTTGGGAGGATCCAAGGGAAAGTATAGGAGAGAAGAGTTATTAGATTGACTACCAAAGTGAAGGTCAACAGATCCATAGTACTGATCTCATTGTTGTAACCTGCACAGCCTTCCCTCACTCAAAACAATGTCAAGTGTAAGTCATGTCATTATTTCTCTGATGACATGGTCTTCTTTGTCAATGAAGGATAAACACACACACCATGTATGCTTGGGAAACATTGCCAGTCTACCAGCACCACATCAGGAAACTGAATCCCTTCCATCTGAATTGTCTTAGGAAGATTCTGAAGATCACCCGGCAATATAACATACCAGACATTGAGGTCCTTTCTTGAACTAAACTGCCAAGCATTCAAACTGTGCTTCAGAGAGCACAGCTTTGATGGGCTGGCCTCATTGTTTGAATGTAAACTATGTGCTTGCTAAAAAGACCATCTTATAGAGAACTCACACAGGGCAAACGTTCATAATGTGGTCATAGATAGATATATAGATGTATATATATATACATACACACAATGTGTGTATATATGTATATTATATATATACATGCACACATATATACATATATAATTTAATAACAAGTTATGAAAAACAAGGAAGAAGATTTCAACATTTCTTTAATCAGTTTACAAATTCTTCTAATGTTTTCTTGGGTAATACAGTTCTTTGTCATTAACTGTAGCATGTCTCTTGAAAGTTGAAACATAGTTATCAGTTCTAACTTTGCAAATAACGAACAATATAATAAAAAGTTTAAATATTCTTAAATGTTGTTTCCTCATCCATAAAATGTTCATAATAGTCTTGGTTCTGTCTATTTCATTGATCTGAGAAAAGCATTTGACAATTAAAAAAGTGTTATAGAAATATGAATTGTAATAGTAGAAGCATCGAGATAGTGAGATAGTAGTGGAAAGAGAGTCCAACACAGATGCATAAAGTTCTAGCTTTAGTTACTGTCTCTGACACATAAAAGTTAAGTAACCAGACTTGTTATTTCATATCTCAATTTTACAGCCAATTTTGTAAGGTTACAAGTTGTAGAACATTTGATAATCTGCACAAGTTCACTCACTGGAAATTTACTTGATCAAAAACATTATAGATATGGCCCATAGCATCATCTTATTTATCATCATCACCATGGCCATCATCACTGTCAATATCTCTTTCTTCTTTGGTTTTTGTTGTCATACTTGTCGTCATTGCTATTGCCATCATTGGGCAGCTAGGTGGTGCAGTGCAGGATAGAGCACCAGTGCAGGAGTCAGGAAGACCTGAGTTCAAATGTCACCTCAGACACTTGACACTCACTAGCTGTGTGACTTTGGGCAGTCACTTAACCCCAACTGCCTCATCCTGGGTCGTCTTCAGTCATCCTGATGAATATTTGGTCACTGGATTCAGATTGGCTCTGAGGAGAAGTGAGGCTGGTGACCGGCACAGCCCTGCCCTTTTTCCTTCCCTTCCCTTCTCCTTCCCTCTCCTCCTCCTCCCCTCCCCTCCCCTTCCCTTCCCCTGTCCTGCCCTGTCCTCTCCCCAAACCGTAAACCTATTGCACCCTGAAACTGGGACACCAGTGGGCCCCTGCCTAAGGGCTCCTCTGGACCCTCCTAGTTTTAATGTAATTATCAAGAGTAACAGTTGCTGTTTCCCTTCCAGTGGAATGTCTTCATTTTTCTTTGCCTCATTAAAAGGGGCCACATGCTGGCTGTTTCTTGAACAGGTCTATTCATGAATGGGCATTGCTTCACCTTAAGTGAGTACCTGCAAAAACCTTGGCTAAAGGGCCCAAGGTCTCCCAGTGTATCATGGGTCATCTCCAGTCATCCTGATGAATATCTGGTCACTGGATTCAGATGACTCTGGAGGAGGAGTGAAGCTGGTGATCTGCACAGCCCTCCCTCACTCAAAACAAAGTCAAGTGCAAGGCATGCCATTATTTCTCTGATGGCATGGTCTTCTTCGGCAAAGAAGGACCAACACACACACACCATCATTGATAGGGCAATGGAGAGAAACACTGGAGTGAGAGTAAGAAAGCTTTTCGTGCCCAAGGAAAATTTAACTCTTTTCAAAGATCCATGACTATTTGATTTTCACTTTTATCTTCCAGATGTCTAGGCATGGCATATTAGTCTGTAAATGTTTATTGAATTGAATTTGGTCCTTAGTATTGACTTTACAAATTAATATTTTTGTACTTTTAAGTGTATAAGCCTAAGTTTTCTTATCCGTAGTGTGAAAAATGCTACCAGGTGGATTGCCTACTTCATAGAATTGTTGTGCAGAAAACTCTGTGTAAAGACACCCTAAAGTACTATCAAAATGTTAGGTAGGGTTATCATATTTCTTCAGACTGACATTTGTTTTAATATTATAAGATTCCATTCAGCCAAAACTATTCCATGTTATAAGGTACTATACAGCTTTAATGTTCTATGTTCTAAAACGCTTTCCCCTGTTAACTCCTATGACGTTTGTCAGATCTAACATTCAGTGTTCCAGAGTCCTTTCTACTTCTCACATTCCATGTTTTAAAAATCTTTCAGATTTTAACATAAAATATGTGAAGGTTCCTTCTATCCTTACCATTCATCTCTCATAATTTATGTTCTAGGGTCTTTTCCATAATAAGCATTTCAGTATCTATATTTACTCTATCTTTTAACTTAAAAAAAATCAAAGCAACAACAAAATTAAAACTTCCAGCACATGTAATTTTTTTATGGTTTTTAATGAAATCATATGGCTTTCATACAAATGTAGTGTACCCTATGAATGTCTTATTCGTGCCTACCTTTTTAAAGTGATGTTAATGCTTCACACATTTATAGAACTGAATTTGTTCATAGATTACTAAAATGCTATAATTATATTTATTTGTTACTTTATAAAAATATTTACATATATGTGTGTGTGTGCATGTGTCTACATAAATGTAAGGGTGTCTACCTATATCCATATACTTATATAAAATGTATCAGGAACTGTGCTAAATGATTTTCACATATCTTACTTGAGCCACACAGTGGTCCTGAGAAGAGGTACTATTATCATACCCATTTTGCAGTTGTCAAAACTACAGCAAACAAAGGTTAAGTGATGACCACAGTTATCCAGTTAGTAAGTGTTTAAGAATGGATTTGAACTCAATTATTAAGCTCTATTATTTCCATTTTCTAATTCAATAATCCTGATATACCTATACAGATTCAGCCCGGTGCATGTATTTATGTGTGTATGTGTGCATGCATGCATGTGTGCATGCGTGAGAGAGAGAGAGAGAGATTGAGAGCTCTTCTGCATGATGGAGTTTGGGTAAAATATGTTCAGGCTCTCTGAATCTCAGTTTGTTTGTCTATTTAAAAGCTTATATTGACTGAAAAAAAAACACAACTCTCTGCCCTAACTCCCCTATAGAGTTTATTGCATAAATTAAGTGAGAGAATACACCTAAAATATTTTTATAATACTTATAAAATGCTTTTCTAACTGTATAATGCCATATAATTGTAAAGTATGTCTTTGTCCTATTTCTATTTTACCTTGTGCATTGTAATGTCAGGAAGTTATAGTATTCCAATTTTTTATACAATGACACTTAAGGTTAAATTGAAAAAGTAACTTCCTCAAGGTCATGAGGCTAATGTGCAGCAGATCCAGCACCTGATCCAATTCAAATCACCTGATTCCAAGTCCAATGCCAAGTTCTTCGGCTGTGGATCTAAGGTTATATCTACCATGCCATACAGCCTTGAGTAGAAAGTGAGTTGCAAATAGAATAGGAGCCAGAATAGAGAAATGATAAATTAAATTCTTCTTTAACAGATCAGCTAGGTAGCATAGTGAATAGAACTCTGACCCTGGAGTCAGGAGGACCTGTGTTCAAATGTGACTTAAGATATTTATTAACTGGGCAACTCTAAGAAAAATCACAACCTCAATTTCCTAAAAAGAAAAAAGAGAGAGAGAGAGAGAGAGAGAGAGAGAGAGAGAGAGAGAGAGAGAGAGAGAGAGAGAGAGAGGAGAAAGGGAGAAAGAGAGAAAAGAGGAGAAGGAAGAGAGAGTGTAGATTGAAGGAACCACCATTCTCAGTTGCTGAAGAGAAAACAAAAGAAGACATCCATAAAAAGACATTTTTATGACTGCTCACAGATACAGAGGGAAAGAAGCCTTTGTTCACTAATACAATTATTATGTCTCTATTTACTGACTAAATCCAACAAGAAAGCTCAGGAAAAATTCCTGCAACTAAGGATCAGTTTAGTTAATGGATCTCTTGATGCTACCTGATCAATTCATATAATGGAATATCATCAGTGGAAAAAAAAATGAAAACTAAGGCAACCATAGATATTCAAGTAGCATTTAGCTCCATCCCAGGTACTTGCATTACATCTCAACTGGATACTACATTTTAAAGAAGTAAGATTCACTTTTCTAGAATTTGTCGTAACTCTTTGGCAAATATAGGACAAAATTTCCTTGCACGTATTTTTCTATTCCTCTCACAAGTGAGTACAGCAATCTGATATTCTCTCACTCATTATTATTTTGATATCATTATTAGGAGCCAAAGTTAAGGTTCACCTGCATGTCTCAATAGGTGAAATCTAATAATGTGATTAAAAATTATTTTTTCTTACTAGAGACTATGTGGTGTAGTGACTAGACCATAGATTAGGAGATTGGGAGACTTCCGGGCTCATCTCAGATCAGTCATTAACTTACTATATGACTTGTGCTAAGTCATAAAACCCTTTGAAGCTCAGTTTCCACATTTTTAAAATTATTTTTGTCTAAACGCCTAGGGTTATTTCCACTTATGTCCCAAAATGGCATGTTAAAATTTATCTTGGAGCGCTCATATTCAGTATTTGTAATCTCATGCACTTCTGCCATAGCAGAGAAAGCTGATCTCAGAATCAGATAGACCACAGTTTAAAGCTCCTTCTGATCATACTGAATATGTGACTTTGTGTAACTCTAAGTACCCTAGGCAACTGGTAAAAGTTTCAGAGTAGATATTGACTTGAAATATGGGAGGGAGTTTCAACATTGGAAGTTTCATACATAGATCAAACCATAGATCTATTGCTCTACCATTTTATATTCTAGCATTCTTTATTATAAAATCTCTTTCAGTTCCACCCATCTCTCTTCTAAGATGACTTCCAGCTCTGATATCCTATGTTAAGTATTTTGCTATTATAAGTAAAACTCTCGATCTATTCTTTATTATCCCAAGTAAGAACTTCAAGAAAACTCTTGAGGACAAGATAAGGATTTGGTTATTAGTGAAACTAATGCTTCTACAAGTGATGTCAAGTTCCATGCCTCTTCAGGTTAGTTACCTCATTCTACATCTCACACTGGAAGAAGCAACTTGTAAACATGAAGGTCTTAATTGGTAACATTCATTGTATTTTATCTGTTATCCTGGAATATTAGCTGATCCGTCTTCTGAGAAGGTTGAAATTCTAGAGACCAATGAAACATTTCTGTTCTGTGTACCATTTCAAAAATAATTGCTAGAATTCTGTTCAAGTAGTTGCTTCTGATAATTGAGAATACATTATCAGAAGCATAAAATTCCTTAGTTTTCACATTGGGAAACCTCACTCATTTCATTTGCATCAAATAGCCATTTTAGGACCTTTAAAAATAAACACATTTCCATTTCCTCTTATCCAGAGCCTCATCAAGAAGAACTTGAATATTTAAGTTAGTATAATTTATCTTTGCTGTCAAATTCTATTGGGATGTAATTTATCTGCCTTTACAAAAGTATCTGCACACTATTGTGATTAAATAAACATGAAAGTGTCAGATTAATTGAACATTTTAATCAAACATTTTAATCTCCTACCACAGAATGGAGTAGTAGAAGTACAGCAGCTCTTGGAATTGGAAGACTTACATAACAGTTTTACTTGCCCATAGTCAACACTGTGTGGTTGGGAAAGTTACTAAAGTTTTCTTAGGCTGTTTTCCTTCCATAAAAATGGGAACTATTCAATGTGTACCATAAAACTACAATGGCTATTGTGAAGATTAACCATTAAGGGTGTCAACTGGAAATATTACAAACATTTAATTTGTAAATTATTATTAATAAGTATACAACATTAAAAATACTTTCCTTTCTTCATTATTGAGGTCATGAACATGTTAATATTCTATATCCTTCTTTCTCCACTGACAGAAGACCACTTCGTTAATTAATCTTCTCCCTCTCTTTTTACTCACTAAAATATCAAGAACAACAGTCTTGATCTCTGTTCTTCAGGTTTTATTTATTTATTTATTTTTTATTATATATAAGAAGAACTTGGTACAAGTCCCAACTCTATCATGAGCTACTTTTATGTAAAGGTAAAGGATGTTGATTCAAGTCCTTTAGTCTCCTGTTGTGTGATCTTGAACAAGGACCCTTCTCTACCTGGAGTCTCTCTTCAGTGACATGAGGTGATTGAACTCAGTAATTTATAGGATCATCTCTAGTTCTTTGACCTACTGCCCTATAAACATATATACTTTTACTCCATAGACATTTCAAGGTTTTTTCCTTCCCTAATGATCTATAATTCTAAGTCATGCCTGATTATTCTATCCAGCAAATACCCCTATTAGGCTTCTCTGTTAGCAAAGGCAGAGTACAATAAACCTAAACACAATATAGGCTGTTATCAAGGAAGATATTCAATTGAAGACCAAGGTAAAAATCTCTTTGCAAATTGGATTAAAAGACATACACATTTCCTTCTGACTAATGTTCTATGAAATGTGTCTTAATTTGAAAATATACTTGCTATTTTTAAGCAATTCAGGTGTAAAAGACTAATATACCATAGAAGAAAATTTTGAAATAAGAGTCACTTTATGCTTCCATCAATTCTCAGTTTCAATTTAGTGATACTCTTAAAGTATTATATTGTGATCAGATAATAAAACCGATGGCAGATACAGCAAGCTAAGTACAGTTAAGCAAATTAAACCATAATATATTAGAATAGGATGCTCTCAGACAGCATACGATTCTCTATCATCAAACAGGGTGCGGTGAGAATGCTTTAGAGAGATCTTACTATCTCAATCTATATTTGCCCTCAAACCTTCTTTAGGGCTCTGTCTACATTGTCAAATAAAAAGTTGAAAAATCACCTCCTGAATTTAGTCAATATGGACAGTTCGGGTCAAATCAAATAAGTGTCTTTTATCCTGAATTAGTTTTATACTAGCCTCTTGTCAGCTCTTTCCTTTACCTGCATAAATATAGCCTTAGGGACTCATTGCGTCCAACTGAAAGAGTGGAATTTGTAGTTACTCCAAATGTATCTCAAAAATATTAGCTCTGAGAATGATAGATATCATCATGTCCAATCCCCTTCCATGTACATTAAAACGTATAATCTCCCCAACAAGTGGTCATCCAACCTCTCTTTGAAGGTGGAGAATTCATTATTACCTATATCAGCTCATTGTACTTTTAAATGGTTCTAAGGGGTTGAAGGTTCATTACATTGAGACAAAATGTACTTTCATGTAACTTTTGCCTATATTTACTGCTCAGATGCCTCCATTTTGGATCAAAAAGAACATGTTATATCCCTTGACCATATGACAGGCCTTCAGAGCTTTTTAAGGAATTGTGATAAAAGTGGGCATGTATGATTGCATATAAAATACATACAAATTTAAACACAGACAGTCCTCACTTTATGTAAAGTTTTACATTACACAAATTCTGTTTTAGTAAGAAATTCTGAAAGAAATCTACATTCAAAAAAAAAAAAAAACACCAAAGTTAACTATACTGCGCAAGTCTGTCTCTGATTATCTTTCTCCTTCTGTCTTTGTCTCCCTATCCCTGTCTCTCTGCTTCTCTTGCCTCTGTCTGTCTGTGTCTATCTGTCTTTCTGTCTGTCTCTCTTCACCTTATCCACCTTATCCACCATATTCTTCTGATTATGCTTTCCCCAATTCACCCTCCCTGAAGCAGTGAGAGAACACCACCACTGCCACACTCTGTACTTGGCTTGAATCTCCGAAGTGAAATTAGTGTTAGAGTTAACTTTGCTTTGCACATGCCTTGGTTGTCAATGCCACTCCACCCTTCATCTATCTTCCTTCCATCTGAGCTGCACTCACATCTGTCCCTATGCCTGTTGTGTTGCCTCCTGTACTGTGTGTGGCCCTGTCCAGCCCCTTGGTCTGCCTCACATTTGTTCTTCCTTATGGTTTTGGCCAGACCCCCACATGACTGCGCCAGCACTACCCCCTTTCCTCCTTCATGTCCCTCTTCTGTCTGAGTCATTAACATGTCCTTGAACCCTTTGCCCTCCCCCTCCTTTCACAGGCATGTGGCTCCCTTTTTCTCTGCCTGCCTCGCTCCTTCCCTTTTCCATGCTTCTGTCAAATTTACCTTACTGAACATCTCTTTACATAATGGTCTTTAGAACAGTCCAATTATGTAAAGCAAAACTGTCTGAGTGTGTGACTGAAAAATAATGACAAAAACGTGTATACACACACGTTTGATATCCAGTTGTGTCCAACTCTTTATGACTACATTTGGGATTTTCTTTCCAAAATACTGGAGTGGTTTGCCATTTCATAGATGGGGAAATTGAGACAAACAAGGTTAAGTGACTTGTCCTAGGTCACACAGCTACTAGTTTCTGAGGCCAGATTTGACCTCAAGAAGATAAATATTCCTGACTCCAGACAGGTCTCAGTGTTCCATCTATTGCACCACCTAGCTGATATAAATCCATAGATACATATACATATACAAATATACATATATAAAGCATATACAATAAGTATAGATAGATATACAGACATATATATATATTCACATAAATACTGATATTTAGACATATGCATTATGCATATGCAAATGTATATATCTGTATATGTTTATGTATATTCAGTGTATAATGCAATGGTTCTGTAGTCAGGCAGACCTGAGTTCAAATCCTTCATCAGAAGCTTACTATTACACTATTTAATTTCTGTTTGCTTCCCTTTCCTCAAATGTAAAATGGTGATAATAACATCACCTGCCTCACAGAGTTACTGTGAGTATATATGTAAATATTTATAAATATATGTGTATATATACACACATATAAAATATTGTTTAGTAGACTTTAAATTGCATTATAAATCACACCTATTATTATCAGCACACGTACCAACCCACTCAAGACTTCTCTTTTACAGGATAAATATTCTCAATTTACATCTATTCCAGACATTTCAAAATTATCTGGTCTACTGGCCCCTTTAAAATATCATGCCCCTCTCTGGAAATCTACTTTTTAACCCTTTAACTTTTTTTTAAATTTGAATTATTTCAAATCTATATATAATATTTTAAATGATGCATTTTAAATTTAATAATTTCCTATAAATGTGTTTTATTGAAATTTTGATGATGCCTTTTTGCATCATGTAATTGTATACTATCATATTTTAATCAAGCTATTACGCACACACATTCCTTCTGATGCATGCTGGACTTCCTGACAATGCAGGACAGGACAATGCAGCCAATACTTGCTTACTAAGATCTTTTGGTGGATTTGACTTGACTTTTGTGTGTTTATTTGGAAAATAATGTAATCACTATGACTTTAATTCATTAAAAACATGTAAGAATGGTTTTTCAAAATTTTTTTCTTTTATTTCTTTATGCTTCCACTGCCCCGTCTTTTTTATTCAATGACTCTCAATCACATCTGAGACAACTCCTCACCCTCTGCTGTTCCATCATTCCTGAGGGAGCAGTGTTACCCACTTTGTCAACATCTATTCCGATTCTTTTACCACTCCAGTAACCCTTAATTATACTTACATCTGTTTGTCAATATCTTTTGCAAAATATACTGCCCAGAATTATTCAAACCTTACCTAAAAAGCTTACCTTGATCTTAAGTTTTAAAACTAGAAGGGGACTTAAGAAATCACATATATCTAAATGTTTTATTTTATAGATGAGGAAATAGGTCCAGTAGTATTGAGTTACTTTGGGTCACATGATAGCTAGAGGAACTATACCTCAGGCCCATAGGTTCTCTGACATTATAATCAGCATCTTTATCTTGTAAGTTTCTCCATGAGAAGTATAATAGAAATATCACTGGATTTGGAATGAGAAGCCCTTAGTTTGAATTCTATATATGCCATGGTATTCATCTGCTTTTGAGCAAGTTATTTAACTTTGCTAGATCTCAGTTTTCTTATCTAAAAAGATAGTGTTGGGTTTGATGACCTCTCAGTTCCCCACAGGATTTAAATTTTTGATCACATTATATCCCACAGACCTGTTTTTTCTTAATATCTGCTTGGGAAGTGGTATTAAAATACTCATCATGTTATTCAGCAAAAAAAAAAAAAGAGAAAGATTTCAAGAATTAGGAGGAAGGTATTATCAATGACTTGAGATGTTTAAGAGTTGCTCCACAGAAGTTGGAGAATTACCCTATGAAAAAAAAGATTTTCTAATTATTATATTTGTTGTCCATGACATTTGTCTTTTCTCTGAATCAGTGAGTACCCCATCAATTGAACTATCTGTAGGATATAGAACTAGAGAAAAGTTTAGAGGTCATATAGTATGAAAATTTTCCTTATAAAAATGAGAGAATTAAAGAATCAAGAAGTTAAATGACAAGCTGCATATGTAGTAAGGGACAGACCTCACATATAAGTCCAGGTAATCCAACATCAATGTTTTTCTTCTTCCATATTAAATTAAATGTTTAACATTGTTAATAAATATTTCAGAAAATATTCATTCATTATACTGGAAAATTAAAATAGCTTCATTCATTCATTTGTAGCATTCAAGAAAACGTTTTTAATTGCCTGTTATATTTGATAATCATTGAAATAAAATAGATAAGGCACAATGTTTATCTGCTTATAGCTCAGTCTAATATGTAGTGTGTAACTACATGATAAATGATAATTCTAGGCTGAAGATATAGATTTGTTAGTCACAGGGTGAGGATAATGTACAAGTCATAGAAGTAAACAGTAGTTCTTAATGTCATTTCATAGGATCAGTTCCTGGTGTAAAAATATTTATAGTTTGACCTCACAAAGTGGGTAATACTGCCTCCTCGGGAATTCTGGAACAGGGGAGGATGGAGAGTTTCTTCAGATGGGATTGGGAGTCATTGAATAAAAAGTAGGAGGCAGTGGAAGCATAAAGAAATAAAAGAAGAAAATTTTACCTATGTGTCCCTCTTGACCTGCTGTATTCCAAGGAAACAAACACTCTCAATTCTTGTCCTCTATTTAAGACCTTGGAGTCCCTGACTGGGACACTTGGAATTCAATGGACAAAATATACCTTGACAATTTTTATACTCTTAACAATTTTCTGCTCTGCTACTTGAGTTTCCTCTAGAAATTGTCAGATTCAACTGCTATTAAGACTTGGTTAGAATTTCCATGGAAATCATGACCTGTGTTGTGTTACAGAAATCCAACGTCCCTATTCTTGCCAAGTTATTTATGTAGTAGGGAAGGAGCAACATAATCAGATAATTGATGTGTATCTCCTTAGACCATCACTCCTAAATTTTAGTATGAATTAAACTTCCCAGAATTAATGACCAGAAGGAATATTAAAAAATGTTGTTTTGTACTTCCATAACCATTGGTAGACTTAGAATGTTTCTTGTTTAATGAAGAGGAACTAAGTGGTGAAAGCCGATAGATTTCACTGGAAGAACTTAAATTGAGGTTGTTCTAGATTTGTAATTGGCTGTCTACCTGTTACTACATAGTCCTTGTGAAATCATGGGTAACATATAGCTCACAAAATGTTTAGAACTTGAAGTGATTAGAATGCAGAATTTTAGCAGAGCTATAAATGGGGGGAGAGTAAATTGTTTTTGTTCCAAGATGCCATGCTACATTTTCTTTGCCTGACAGCCAAAGCCTTCCTTATTATATATGAACATGACACATCTTTAGGATTCTGCCCCTCTTTTGGAACTCATCATTCAAGAAGTACCTCTGACCTATTTTTTCCTCTCTCATCCTTACCATCTCCAGAACCTTTCTGAGGGTTACAATCTGAGACTATAACTGATCAAAGTGATCTGACTTTTATGTCTCACCCGAACCTCCTCCTGGGAGTTGCCTGAAGTCCTTGTAGGGCTAGGGAGGCTTCTCATAGACCATATATAAGTGGGGGAAGAGAGGATTGGTCATGTATCAGAAATGAGAAATAATGAATAGTCTCCCAGAATCATATATAGATATCACTGAGAAATTAAAGGCATGACTCTCTTTCCAATTCAGCCATTTAGAATCCTCTGAGTCTTTTATTACCTACTATTGAAGAACCAGCAAATCCCTTGTAGTCTCCAAGGAGGGTCAGGGACAAATTGGATTCTCTGGCTTCACAGGGGGGAACTATTTTACTGATGCTAGAATTCAATGGAAATCATGATGACATCCTTATTAAGCACCCTCTGGTCCCAGATTTCTTCTTGCTTTTTCTTCAAATTGCCTTGTTTACAAAGGGCTGATTACTAGTGAATACCAAAACACCCTTTAATTTGGTCTTTTCTTCTTGCCAAGGTCTATGCATAGAATCAATTTTTATCTCAAAGGAAAAAAATCCGTTATCACTGCATGAGGGGGCAAAGGAATGTTGTTGCTACACCCCTTCATATTGAACACCATAAGCAAATTATTTTTTTTAACCATCTGCCTATGTATTTCTGTAGCTATCTTTCTACTTATCTGTCTGTCTGTGTATTTATCTATCTATCTATCTATCTATCTATCTATCTATCTATCTATCTATCTATCTATCATCTGCCCACCTACTGTCAGATGTGGAGACACATATCTGTAATTGCTGTGACTGAGGATGGCTAAGGCTGGGAAATCTCTTAAGCTCCTGAATTTAGAGCTGTAGTGAGAAAGTCAAATGAGATGTCCAGAAATCCAACATGTATATCAAGGGCTAATGGGTGAGGCAGTTGTCTAATGAGATATGAAACATATAGGTTAGAAATAGATCAGGTAATCAAATCTCTTGAGATAATTAGGAGTGGGTCCCTGTACTTCTATCCTGAGAAAGAGACTCCTTCCCAAAACCAAAACAAAAACCAAAATATAAAAATCTATCATGGTGTTATAGTGTTATGAAATAATTGAAGAAACCTATAGGTAGACTGAATAACTGAATTTCCATCCTTTATAAATGTTTCTATTACTTTCTTAAAAACAGGTTATATGTTGGCTTATTAGCAGCTAGTTGGCATGATGCTGAACGAGGAGTCAGGAACACCTCTATTCAGATATTGACTCAGACACTTACTAGCTATGTAACCTGGAACCTGGGCAAATCGCTTAATCTCTGTTTGCTTCAGCTTTTCATTTCTAAAATGGAGATAATAATATCACCTACCTCCCAGGGTTGTTGTAAGGATCAACTGAAAAAAGTGTTTGTAAAATGCTTAATACAATGCCTGATACACAGTATTATATAAATATTAACCGTTATTAATATATCCATTATTATCAGCTTATGTTAGTATTTTCCTCCATTTCTGTTTTTTTCACCTTTAATTCAAGGGGGAAAGTCCTCTTTTGTATTTTTTTAGATTATGAGCTTTTGAAACTTCATCAGTTTTCTCTCTTGTGAATATAATGCTTCCAATAATAACCTCCTGCTGGGCAACAGGTACTCATTTTCTCCTTTGCATATTTTGTATCTTTATTAGGAAATAAAAACAGAAATGGAGAGTTGTATAGCCAGAGGCTCAAATACCTTAAAGCACAGATGTCCTAGTTGGAATAGGTCATAGCTCCAGTAGAATTTTACAGTGTTTATGGAGAGATTTGTTTCTTTCTCTCTCCCTCCCTCCCTCCTTCCATCCCTCCCTCCTTCCATTCCTCTCTCTCCTTCTCTCTCTTTCTCTCCCTCCTTCCCTCCATCTCTCTCTCTCTCTCTCTCTCTCTCTCTCTCTCTCTCTCTCTCTCTCTCTCTCTCTCTCTCTCTCTCTCTCTCTCCATATTACTGTCACTGTTGTGGAATTCATACAAGGTAGTCAGGTTTTGCTTTTTATCAACTGGCATACCAGGATAAAAATTACAATGGCATCATCATTGGAATACCCTGGGACCAGTCTTTGATGGTATCAAACTTCTAATTTCTCACCTGTGGCTCCAAAAACCTATACCATGTGAAACAGTCACCTTATAAAACTGTCTCAGCAAACAGCTTCAACCAAGTTGAGGGCAACAATCTGCCTCCAATCTGTCAGTGAGTTAGGGGGATGTTAACAGCAAGTATGTGAAGACTTCCCCCAATGGAATGGGTCGATGACAAAAATTCGTTGCAATGGCCACAAAGGCAGCTGAAGCAGGCTCTGTGGAGTACTTAGATTTTAGTCAGACATCAAAGATTCCAAGGTCATCTTCTTCATCCTGGACCATCAACAGTCACCTTAACTGTTACGCTACAGGACTTTGATGATTCTGAAAGAGAGAGTCAAGCTGATAACCTTGTGTAACTCTGCTTCTCTTAAATTCAATTCATGTGTAAGTCAAGACATCACCACATGATGTCATTGGTCCTCTTTGAAAATGAAAGATGAATATCCACAACTGAGGATGTTACATGGGAGTCACTATGGGAAGACAGAGACAATGATGGTGAGTTAGCTTCCATTTCATCCTTTGATCCTGAAAACAATCATTTATTAGGACAAAAGAAGGGACAGACATTTGGGTAAATATAGCAAGTAAAAAGCAGAATGGGAAACGACCATTTACATGTATATGAATATAAATGCAATGTTATTCTACCTCAATAAATAATTAGAGACACCTCTCAAAGACTATAAATTAAAAATAAGTGCTATTTTCCATTTGTGGATATTAATGAATCCTGTGTCCAATGCTTCTGAAGGAATAAATATGACATAAAAAATATGGTAATGTTTGAGTGATCTGATATAGCATAAGCAAAATCGGGAAAACATGATGCATAACTACAGTTAAATTAAGGAAAAGTACAATAATATGAAGCCAATTGTTATATCTATATACATGCAATGACCTATCTTGAAGAAACCAACATAACTTCTTTTATTTGACAAATGGAACACAATGAATATGGAATGACATATGCAATGTCAGAAGGAGTCAGTTCGATATTTGCTTTTGTTAAACTTTTTTTTCTACTTTTTTTACATGGGAAGACTAATGGAGGTAGGGAAAGAAAGAAAGAATGACAGCAGCATCAACAGTTAGTATTTATCTCTCACTATATGCCAGTCACTGAGCTAATCACTTTGCAAACACTATCTCCTTTGATCCTCACAACAACCAAAGAAAATAGCTGCTGTTATTATCATCTCAATTTTATGGATGATGAAACTCAAGCAAACAGAAGTTAAATGTCTTGTGAGGGTCACATAACTAATAAGTGTCTGAGGCCAGATTTGAAATCCTCCTAACTCCAGTTCCAGTGCTCTATTCACATTGAACTACGTAGCTGCCCCATGGAAAGGAATATATTTGAAAGAACTAAAGGAATTAAAACTATTTATTAAACTCTTTGCTAGGCACTATGCTAAGTGCTGGGGAATCAAATTTGAGAAGAAAAAGAAAAACCATCTTTGTCCTCAAGATGCTTATAATCTAATAGCAAAAGACAATACACAAAAAGATGAAAATGACTAGGGGAAAGCTGAAGGATAATTAGAAATGTTGTACTAGTGACATATTTGTGGAGTTAATACTGAGCAGGGTAGCTCCTGGAAAATTAAGAGCTCAATAGAAAATTCTGATCCCTTTATCCAGGGACATTTTGGGAGGAAGTTTGTGCACCACTCTCTAACTCTCCTATCCGAGAAGAGAGGCTACTGAAAGGTATTGATAGAAAAGTAAAGTAAGTATTAACTTTCAAAGAACCTCTATCTTAATAGACTCTAGAGGAAGATACAAAAGGAATAAATATGAAATTTCTTTAAAAAAAACAGATACAGTAAATAGCATGAAAGGGAAAATGTAAGAAAAGTTAAGGTGAATGGAATGAATTGAAAAATATAAATATTGATACAAATGATTTGTTAAGAGAAAATATGTTTTTGACTTCATATTGATGTGGAGTTATGCATTAAAAGGTCAGGTCTCATTTAAATGAAGCACTGCAGTGGAAAAATAAGGACATGTATGAATCATTGGTGGAGTTAAGAGCTGATTGAACCATTCTGGAGAACAATTTGGAGCTTTGCCCAGAGAACTATGAATCTGTGTATATCTGTTGACCCAGAAATATCAGTAATATATCTGTTTCAAAGAGATCAAAGGAAAGGGAACAGCATCTATATTACAGAAAAAAATACTTAAAACAGCTCTTTCAGTTGTTCAATGAATTGGAAATTGAGGGAATGGTTGAACAAATTGTAGTATATGACTGTTATGGAATATTATTCTGGTATAAGAAATGATGAACTGTAAGGTCTTAGAAAAACCTTGGAAGACATATAAACTCGTACCAAGTGAAATGAGCATAATCAGGAAAATATCACCCACAATAACCATAATATTGTAATGATGATTTAGCTACTCTGTTCAACAGAATGATCCAATCCAGTTCCAAAGAACTCATGAACTCTGACTTCAGATTGAAGCATCCTTGGTTCATTTTATATTTCTTTTTTTCACAATATGGAAATGTGCTTTACATGACTCCGCATGTATAATTGATATAGTTCTTGCCTTCCCCAATGGATGGGGGAGAATTTGGAACTCAAAATATTTGGATGTTAAAAATAAGTGAATAAAAGAATAAAAATTTTAAAAATGCATGGGCAACTGGGAAAACCTTAAAGTAGTTACTGAATGTACTTCACTCCCCCATATAACAACCGAAAAAATAGTACCAGAGGATTAAGCACATGAACTATAATCACAGAGTAAGTATGTAGTAATTAAATCTGGATCCATGTTTTCTGTATCTGGAATAGAGCCTTTATCCTTCATCTCTGCTTCCATGTTCAGTACAGCAAAGTACACAGATACACAGATAGATAGATAGATAGATAGATAGATAGACAGACTGATAGATAGATAGATAGATAGATAGATAGATAGATAGATAGATAGATAGATAGATAGATAGATAGATAGATATGATAGATAGATAGACAGATAGATAGATAGATAAAACGCAGATGAAGCTTCTTAAAGTATCTTTTGTATTCTTCTTTCCTGAGGAGGAAACAATCTTAATTTCATATATTTTAGAGGAGAAATAGGACGTTAGGGGCCATAATATCCAACCCTCTCAACTAACAAAGTAATCTTTATTCCTCTCCTGGCCATGCTTCTGATTTTTTGAGCTTGCCTACTATTTCTGACATTCCATCTTAGTCTATATTAAACTTTCTTCACTGCCTGAGGTCTCTTCTCCATTAAAAACTCATAAATCCCATTCAGGTTACATTCAGAAATATTCTTTGGCCATTCTGATTCCCTTATCCTACTGATAAGTTTATTTTGTGCCTTTCACTTTGTAGAATGGACCATCCTGATTAACCTTCATTCGCCTTCTGGCTTCTTATAGTCTGACTTTATAAACATTTTCAATATGTACTCCCACTCCCATCCCACTCTCTCATACAAGCACAATTTTCATCCTTCTTCTGTATGTTGCCTTCCCCTCCATTAGATTTAAATTTTTTCGATAGCAGACTTTGTTTTTTTTTTTAATTTGTACCATCAGTGCTTACTTAGCATAGTGCCTAACATATTGTTTGTTGCTCAGTCTTTTTCAGTTGTTTCTGACTCTAAGTGAGCTCATTTGGAGTTTTCTTAGTAAAGACACTGGAGTGGTTTGTCATTTCTTTCTCCAGATCATTTTATAGTTAGGAAACTGAGGCAACAGGATTAACCGACTTCCCCAGGGTCATACAGCTAATAAGTGTCTGAGACCATATTTGAACTCAGGAAGATGAGTCTTCCTAATTCCAGGCCTGACTCTATCCATTCCACCATCTAGCTGCCTGTAGCATTCAGTAAGGACCTAGATAAGGCTTACTGATCACTATTGTATTCCTCTATTAGAATCTAGGATTCTTTAGAGAATAAGTTAATTTTCTTTCTTGTTTGTATCTTTATCCTTAGTCCTTGGACAATGTTTGACATTTAATAAATTATAAATAAAAGCATATTACCATGCCACATTACCTTCATATAAAGTAAGGTCCACAGACATGAACAGATTGTACAAAGTCACATAGATTGTACACGAGTTATAATTAAAATCCAGTTCTTCTGACTCTAAATCTTGAAGTATTTGCATATACAGACAACAAAATGGATAGCAACCACTTTAAATGGTTCTGTTTTTTTATGTGTAAATATATAAATGGCAGATTAAATGACTTTTTGGACTCTTCCAAATATATATGCTTGTATCTTATTGAAGATCATACATATGATGAAAAAAAGGAAAGTTTCATTATTGCAGCTTCCTGCATCTCATCACACTTTTCATATCTCTCTTTTACACTGAACTCAATTAGTACAGATTCCTTCTTGTTCCCCATCAAGGAGAGTACCCAAAAACATCAAATCCTTAAACATGACAATAATTAATATTCATAAATATTAATATTCATAATAATTAATATTCAAATTAATATTTGCAATTTTCAACTTCCAGCTACCAGTATTGATTGGCAGACATCTGGAAAAAAAGATTAATCTAGGTGTCACTGCTATCAATATGGGATACCAACTGATGCTTTCATTTAGGACTTAGCTTCAGTTGTTTTCATTCTGATGACATACCATCCTCATGTTGCTTGCCCAAGAATTTGCTTCTATTCTTGAAACAGCCCACTAAAGTTTAGCATTCTGTTACCCTGTGAATGTCAATCAAGTTAAAAGAGAAAATTGAGACTGGAAGTAGGGAAGAAAGGAATGAACATGGCTTCAGGAAAACCCCCTGGTGACATGTTCACAGGTGAATGGCAGGCAGAGGTTAGAAGGTCCCTTACATGTAACCCAGAAGGAGACAAAATGATTGACAAGATCAGGGTAACATTTGAACATTAATTTGACTAAAGCTTAAAGAATCTGGATGAGTCAAAAGATTGTGGGGGAGAGAAGTAGTAGACATATTCCAAAGCACTTTTTTTTTTTTCCTGACAGGGATCATGTGAACAAAAATAGACCTTCATTTGTCTAAGTAGGAAGACTCACATGAATGGGAGGAAGGGGAAAAAAAAAAAAAACTAGTTTATAATACAGTAGATAGTCAACAGTCTCTTCAATTTTTTTTTCCTTTTTTAGATTTGGTAAAGTACTTAATTGATTTTACCCTTATGTTTTTCATAACAAAACTAATAATTCAGATACCAGGAACTACTAATAAAGACTGACAAATAAGCAAACTATCACACCAGAAGCAAAAGTGTCAACTTAGCTGATGTTTGTCAATTACATAATTATTAATTGTAAAATCTTCCACCAAAGAGCTGAAGCTGCCTTACACTATGGAGGAGATCCTGGCCTATCAAGTGCTATATCAATGTATCCTAAACTCTGGCAATGTTATAAAGATGAAAAGGCATAAAAACAAACTGTATGTGTCTTGTTTGAGAATGTTTCTACAAAAATTTCACCTCTGGGAACTTGCTTTGGAGGAGGAGAAAATGAGATATTCCAGGAAGGACTGGGCAGTTGTGATCTTTATCAGTAAAGGTAGGATTCACACTAATGAAAGTATAGATTCCTTTACTCAACAAGCATTTAAAAAACTGTATGTATGAGGCACTCAGCTAGGGATTTGAAATGCAAACACAAACATGAAACACTCTCATCAATATACTTGAATTTTACTAGAGTAAAACAGCTTTACACAGACACAGATAAGTAACTGTACACCAATGCAAAATCACTAAAACAGGTTCTTTTAATCATTTAGTGCCTGATGAAAATGTTCACTTCTTCTTTGTCTATAGATATGCTCACTTCACTCTTCTCAACCCACACTCTGCATTGCTGTATTTCTCACTCATAGTTGTATTCTCCTCTTCTCTTTCTCTTCCCTAAATATTATGCTCATCTTTGTTGAGTACCTGGTCCTTGGTTTTAGTCCAAATTCCTTTGTCTTACAAAATGTCATATTCCAGTCCCTTCAGTCTTTTAATGTAGATACTGCAAGATCCTATGTGATCCTTATTGTACTTCCATGATATTTGAATAGTTTCTTTCTGACCACTTGCAGTATTTTCTCCTTCAGCTGACACTTTGGAAATTTCTCTATGAGATGCCTTGGTGTTTCCAATTTGAAATCTCTTTTGGGAGGTGATCATTGGATTTCTTCAATGACTATTTTACTTTATGGTCCAAGATCTAAGCAGTAATTTTCTTGATGATATCTTGGAAAATACTGTGCAGGATCTTTTTTTTTTTTTTTATCATGACATTCTCGTAGACCAATAATTCTTAGATTATCTTTCTTTAATCTATTTTAGGTGTGTTATTTTTCCAATGAGATGTTTCATGTTTTCTTCTATTTTTTTAATTAAGTTTTGTTTGACTGATTCTTGATGCCTAATAGAGTCATTAGCTTCTACTTGCCCAATTCTTATTATTAATGAATTGTATTCTTCAATTAGCTTTGGTACCTCCTTTTCAATTTGGACAATTTTACTTTATGGGATGTTATTTTCTCCAGTTAGATTTTGTACCTCCTTAACCATTTGACCAATTGTACTTTTTAAGAAATTGTTTCCTTCAGTGATTTTTTTTTCCATTCTGTCAATTGTATTGGAAAGTCAAATTTTCTATTCAGCTCTGGTCTTTTCATCAAGAATCTTGAAAGGCCTCTATTTCATTTAAGTTCCATTTTATCCCCTGAACCATTATACTCAGTTTTGCTGGGTAGTTGATTCTTTCCTTTAATCCTAGCTCTTTTTACCTCTGGAATATCATATTCTAAGACCTTTGATTCCATAGTGTAGAAGCTGTTAAATCTTGTGTTATCCTTATTGTGTTTCCACAGTACTTGAATTGGTTCTTTCTGGCTGCTTGTGATGTTTTCTCCTTGACCTGGGGACTCTTGAATTTCAATACAATATTCCTGATTGTCTTTGTGATATCTCTTTCAGGAGGGGATTGGTGAATTCTTTCCATCTCTATTTTACTGTCTGGTTCTAGAATATGAGGGCAGTTTTCCATGGTAATTTCTTGAAAGATGATCTCTAATCTCTTTTGTTATCATGGATTTCAGATAGTCTAATAAGTTTTAAATTATCTCTCCTGGATCCATTTTCCAGGTCAGTTGTTTTTCCAATGAGATACTTTATATTTTCTTCTATTTTTTCATTCTTTTGGTTTTGTTTTATAATGACTTGATTCTCATAATCTCATTAGCTTCTATTTGCTCCATTCCAATATTGAAAGAATTATTTTATTCAGTGAATTTTGGAACTTTTTCCATTTCACTTGTTGTTCTTTCTTCAGGCTTTCTTCTAGTTATTGGTTTTTTGGACTTGTTTTTGCATTTGGGTTAGTCTAATTTTAAAGGTATTTTTTTCAGCATTTTTGGGGTTTCCTTTAGCAAGCTGTTGACTCATTTTTCCTTACTTTCTTGCATTCCTTCTCATTTCTCTTCCAATTTTTCATCTACTTCTCTTATTTGATTTTCAAAATCCTTTTTGAGCTCTTCCATGTCTTGAGACCAATTCATATATTTCTTGGAGGCTTAGGATGCAGAAGCTTTGGCTTTGTTGCCTTTTTCTAGTTGGATATTTAGCTCTTATTCATCACCAATGATGTAAGAAAATATCTCTTCACTGAGAAAGTAAGAATCTGTAGCCTGCTTTTTTTTCCCTGTCTAGTCATTTTCCCAGCCTTTTTCTTGACTCTTGAGCTCTTTGTTAAGTTGAGGGCTCCAGATGCAGCAAACCATCTGATGAACTGACTCCAGAACTCCTTGTCAAGTGAAGGGTTCCAGAAGCAGCCTCTGCTTCAGCAGTGGCTGCTGCTTCCCTGGACCTGCAGTTGGACCATGCTCCCCTCTTGACAAGGTGGGAGATCCATCCCATTGACTTATTAAGCTGTTATTTTCCATAATATCTTCCTATACTTGGATTTAAAATAATGTGCATTATTTGCTCATTTTCTCAGCTTGTTACTGTATGTTTAAATGCTTTTGTAAAAGTAGGGCAACACTTCCAGGATGGAGGTTCTTTTGTCCCAAACTTCAGGAATTTTGTGCTCCTGTTTTCAAGAGATACATCTTGAGATGGTAAGTTTTCAGTTCTTCCAACTCCTAAAATCTCCTTCTGACTAGTTGTTTGATCCCCTTATTGTCCATGTGGTGGGATCCCAGGAAGCAGCAGCTGATTCAGTCAGCTCCTGGCCATCTGGAGCCAGGGTATGCTGGCACATCCTGTTCTGCACTGTGTTCCACTCCTACCCTGATGACCTTTTAAGTTGTCTCTGGTGTCTGTGGGCTGAGTGGTCCAGAAACTACCACTGCTGCCAGAAATTCAATCACTCTGACATCTGCTCCAGTCTTGCTGGGGCCTGATCTTTGCTGCTGTTAGCACTGGACTGCACTCCTTTATCAGCCTGATGAAACAAACCTTTCCTGTCAACCTTGTAAGTTTTCTTGGGCTAAAATTTGCTCCACTTATTTTAATGGGTTCTACTGCTCTAGAATTTGTTTAGAGTCATTTTTAAAGGTATTTGGAGGGTTTTGTAGGAGAGCTTCACATTAGTAACTTGGCTCTGCCCCCTGGCTGTTATTCTTATAAATCTGACTCAGTACTTTATACATTTTAAGAGATGATGCTTTTATCAGAGAAAGTTGCAAAAAACATGCTAGTGTTCTTTTTTTGTTCTAAGTTTCATTACATAGTTTCACTTGTGCAAAAGCTTTGTAGTTCTCTGTAGTTAAGATTATTCACTTTCCTTCTTGTGGTTCTCTTTTATCCCCTTGTTTCATAATAAATTCTTATTTTATCCATACATTTAACAACTACATTTCTCTATGCTCCCCTAATTTACTTGTGATATCACCCTTTATGTCAAAACCACTTATCCATTTTGACTTTTGTTTGGTACATTATGCATTCTAATTTTCCCTATCACCAATCTGCCCTCTATTCTATCATCTCTCCCCTCTCTTGTCCCCATCTTCTATTTTGTCCTGTAGGGCCAGATGACTTTCTATTCCCCATTACCTGTATATATTATTTCCTAGTAGCAACAACAATACTAAACAGTTGTTCGTAAAACTTTGAGTTCCAACTTCTCCCCATCCCTCCCTCCCCACCCATTCCCTTTGGGAAGGCAGGCAATTCAATATAGGCCATATCTGTGTAGTTTTGCAAATGACTTCGATAATAGTCGTGTTGTGTAAGACTAACTGTATTTCCCTCCATCCTATCCTGTCCCCCATTGTTTCTATTCTGTCTTTTTGATCCTGTCCCTCCCCGAATGTTGACTTCAAATTGCTCCCTCCTCCCATTGCCCTCCCTTCCATCATCCCCCCCACCCTGCTTATCTCCTTCTCCCCAACTTTCCTGTATTGTAAGATAGGTTTTCATACCAAAATGAGTGTGCATTTTATTCCTTCCTTTAGTCGAATGTGATGAGGGTAAACTTCATGTTTTTTTCTCAGCTCTCCTCTTTTTCCCTCCACTAAAAAGTCTCCTGCTTGCCTCTTGAATGAGAGATAATTTACCCCATTCCATTTCACCATCTCTCCTCCCACTACATTTCTCTCTCATCATTTACCTTAATTTCTTTTAAGATATGGTCCCATCCTATTCAATTCACTCTGTGCTCTCTGTCTCTATGTGTGTGTGCATGTGTGTATGTGTGTGTGCGTGCACACGTATACATGTGTGTGTGTGTATGTATAATCCCACCAACTAACCAGATACTGAAAAATTTTAAGAGTTACAAATATTGTCTTTCCATGTATGAATGTAAACAGTTCACTTTTTGTAAGTCCCTTATGACTTCTCTTTGCTGTTGACTTTTTCATCCTTCTTCTCATTCTTGTGTTTGAAAGTCAAATTTTCTTTTCAGCTCTGGTCTTTTCATCAAGAATGCTTGAAAGTCCTCTGTTTCATTGAAAGACCACATTTTCCCGTGAAGTATTATATTCAGTTTTGCTGGGTAGGTGATTCTTGGTTTGAGTCCTAGTTCCTTTGACTTCTGGAATATCCTATTCCACACCCTTTGATCCCTTAATGTAGAAGCTGCTAGATCTTGAGTTATCCTGATTGTATTTCCACAATACTGGAATTGTTTCTTTCTAGCTGCTTGCAATATTTTCTCCTTGACCTGGGAATTCTGGAATTTGGCCACAATGTTCCTAGGAGTTTCTCTTTTTGGATCTCTTTCATGCAGTGATCAATGGATTCTTTCAATACTTATTTTGCCCTCTGGTTGTAGAATATCAGGGCAGTTTACCTTGACAATTTCATGAAAGATGATGTCTAGGCTCTTTTTTTGATCATGGCTTTCAGGTAGTCCCACAATTTTTAAATTGTTTCTCCTGGATCTTTTTCCCAGGTCAGTTGTTTTACCCATGAGATATTTCACATTCTCTTCCATTTTTTCATTCTTTTGGTTTTGTTTGGTGATTTCTTGGTTTCTCAGAAAGTCATTAGATTCCATCTGTTCCATTCTAATTTTGAGAGAACTATTATCTTCAGTGAGCTTTTGAACCTCTTTTTCCATTTGGCTAATTCTGCTTTTGAAAACATTCTTCTCCTCATTGGCTTTTTGAACCTCTTTTGCCAATTGAGTGACCCTATTTTTCAAGGTGTTCTTTTCTTCAGCATTTTTTTGGGTCTCCTTTACCAAGGTATTGACCCATTTTTCATACTTTTCTTGCATCTTTCTCAATTCTCTTCCCAGTTTTTCCTCCACCTGTCTAACTTGCTTTTCAAAATCCTTTTTCAGCTCTTCCATGGCCTGAGTCCACCGGACATCCTCCTGGGGTGTCTGGGATACAGAGGCCCCACCCTCCACGTCTTTCCCTGATGGTAACAATATTTCCTCGTCATCAGAATTGAAAGGCGGGAACATTTGCACCCCATCAAAATAGCTCTCTATGGTCTTATTTTTCTTCCTTTTTCTGGGCATTTTCCCAGCCAGTTACTTGACTTCTGAGATTCCTCTGCACCCCCGCCTAGATCCACCCAGCTGGTGCTTGGGGTCTGAGATTCAAATGCTGCTTCCCAGTCTCAGGGCTATCTGTGGTGGGAGCGGCTGCTATTCAATGTGAGCTTAACTTCTGGTGCTTGCGTGGGGGCAGGGCCACCTCCCAGGCTCAGTTCCCTCAGGGGCTTTATGCAGAGACCTTCAGTAATGAAGATCCTGCCTCCTCGGGGAGTCCCAGGGGCCGCCACTGCTGCCTCTGCCGCTGCCTCTGCCTCCCGAGGGGCCCCGAGTCAAGGAGACACCCAGCTCCCCTCTCGGCCAGCCTAGACGTCTCTCTCACTGCCCTGTAGTGCCTGTGGGCGGAGGGACCTTCCCAGCCGCTGGAGATTCTGTCCCTGAAGCCTGCTTGGATCTGCTTCTCTAGGGCCACCCAGCCAGGGCAGGGCAGGGGTGGGCTCCTCTTTCCAGGGTGCGAAGGACCCTGGGGACAGCTCTCCAGGGCTCTCTGGAATGGAAATCTTTTCCACTGTGTTTCTGCATGCCTTGCAGTAATCCAGAATTTGTGGGGAGTTCTTCTTGTAGGAAATATATGGGCTGTGGGTTCGGAGCTAGCATATGTGAGTCTTTCTACTCCGCCATCTTGGCTCCACCCTCAAATGTGTTTCTTAATAGCATTTTGTTGGATTGTGTTTGTTAATCCATTTTACTATCCACCTTCATTTTATGGGGGATTTCATCCCATTCACAATTATTGTTGCTATATTTGTATTTCTCTGCATTCTATTTTTTTCTATTCACTCTTCTCTTTCTTTTTATACATCACCTCCTCTATAGTCTGTTTAGCTTCTGACCATTGTTTTCTTTTGTCTCTTTTCCCTTTTATCAACTCACCCTTCTCTTATCTCCTTCCACTACTGCTTCCCTATTTGGTACAGTAGATTTATTTTTCCAATTGATTGTGTGTGTGTGTGTGTGTGTGTGCATTTTCCCCGTTTGAACCAATTTAAATGTGACTGACATTCAAGCATTATTTGCTCCCCCTTAATTTCCCCCTAAGCTAAAAATAAATTTAAAAGCAATCTCTTCCATTCCTGCTTTTTTTATGTGAGACAATTTTCTCCTTTCTTCCTCTCCCTCTTCTCTTCTCCAAAGACATCCCTTCTTCTCACCTATTATTTGTTTTATGTCATCTTAACATATTTGATGCACTCAAAAGCTCTTTTTATATAATCCTTCTAACTGCCTTAGTGAATATAAAGTTCTTAGAAGATATGAACATCATTTTTTTCTTATGGAGGGGCACAGATTAAGCTTGCTGAGTCCTGTATGAATTGTCTTTCATGTTTACCTTTTCCATGCTTCTCTTGAGTATTATATTTTAAAGTCAAATTTTCTCTTCAGCTCCAGCCTTTTCCTTAGGAATGCTTGAAAACATTAAAATCATTTTTTTCCCTTGAAGAACTAATTTTTGTTGTGTAAGTCATTGCTAGTTGTTATTTTATTTATTTTGCCATCTGGAAAATCACATTCCAAGCACTCTGGTCCTTTAATACAGTAACTGTTAAATCTTGTGTGATCCCAGTTGTTCCTCCAAGGTATTTGAATGATTTTTATTTCCCTGCTACCTCAAGTATTTTCTTTTTGACCTGGGAGCTTTGCAACTTGGCTATAATGTTTTTGAGGGTTTTCATTTTAAGAGGACTTTCAGGTGATTACCAGTGGATTATTTTTATTTCCATTTTACCCTTTGGTTCTCAGATAATGGGACAGTTTTCCTTCTTAATTTCTTGAAAAATGATATATATGCTTGTTTATTTATCATGAGTTGCAGGTAATACATTGATTCTTAAATTACCTCTTTTCAATCTGTTGTCCATGTCAGTTGTTTTTCTTATTGGATATTTAACATATTCTAAATATTTTGGTCTTGTGACTTTGTTTTATTGTTTCTTAAAGTTTCATGTAGTCATTAACTTTTATTTGCTTAATTCTAACTTTAAGGAATTGTTTCCTTCAAGTAGCTTTTGCACTTCTTTTTCAATTTGACCAGTTCTGTTTTCTAAGGAGTTCGCATCAGTGAAGTTTTGTACCTCTTTTAAAAAACAACTGTATTTTCATAATTTTCTTCCATTGCTTTCATTTTTAACCTATCCTTTTCTCTCCTACTCATATTTGACTTCAAACCCATTTTTTCCTCTTTGAGGAATTCTTGTGGAGTTTATATCCAATTCATACATTTTTCCCCTTTGAGGCTTTGTTTGCAGCTGTTTTGACTGCATTGACTTCTTCTTAGTTGGAAATCTTAGTTGATGTCTACTCGCACCATCATAAATTTTTATCGTCTGTTTCTTTTCTGTTGTTTGTCACTTTTTCCACCCTCTTTCTTAATGTGAAACTTCATGCAATGTTGTACTCTGTTTCTTGCATGGAGGATGAGGGGCTCTGTCTTCAGCCTCAGACTTTTTTGTGCTGCTCTTTTTAGAGCTAGTACTGGGAGTTTGTAAGTTTCAGTATTTGCAGGGTCATGTGATCTGGGCAAAGGTTAAAGTTTAACCATTGCTTTCTTGGTCCACATTTTGGGCTTTACCCAGGAAGATCCCCTGATCCCTTGATGCTGCTGTCAATCCTTCTCTTGGGGTTCCTTGTTTCTTGGAATTGTAAATGATTCTGTTTCTCGTGAACCCTGATTCCTTGGGTCCTGCACTCTCTCTATAAAATGTGCTACTCTCTTGGACTGTGACCCAGAATTGAATATAGGCAAAGCATTTCCCTTCAGAGTCCTTGCCGTTTCTTAATTAAACATACTAGCCTTGAATTACAACTCAGAAGTGGGTATAGGGAGACTATGTTGCCAAACAACACCTGATTCTTTGGCCAAGGATAGCACAGGGATATTACATAATCTCTTTCTGAGCAGTTGTCAGGCCCCTTACCATCACTGAATTGTGAGCTCCTGAATTTGTTATTCCTTCCATCTCCACCACCCAGTCCCACCACTGGTGCTTCTTCCTTACAGATAACAAGACAAATTCCTCCATAATTTCACAGATACCTTTTTTCAACCTCCTATATTTTCTTAGGCTCTTGAACTACAGAATCTGATGTAATATGTTATCTTATGGTTTCATGAAGGGCATGTTTGGAAAACTCAACCGAGCATTTCTCTATTTTGAGATATTGCCTCCATTCCCACTAAAATTCTAACATCATTTACTGTTAAAAAAAAAAATTGGAAACACTCGGGTTCAAGTCTAGCCTTTATTATTGACTGGCCATAATTTACTAGGCAAGTTATTTAGTCTCTGAATTCTCTAGGCAACTATCTAAGAAGGGATGACAAAGGTATGTGTAGTTTATCTTAGAGACAATAAGGAACAAATTAGAAAAATACAGGCAGTAAGAGCAACATAACCAAAACTCTGCTTTATTTAAAATATCAAATTTGAAGCTATATGGATAAAAGAATGGAGAAAAGAAATAATTGATGCAAGTTGATGGTTATCACAACAACCCAAGCAGAAGGAAGCAAAGTCATTTAGCTAATATTTGTACTAATGGAGAATGAGACTACTTTTTTAAAAAAGTAGTTATTTATTTTTAGTTTTTAAGACTCATTTCTACAATATTTTGAGTTCCAAATTTTTCCCCATCACTCCCCTCCCCCACCCTGAAACATCATGCATTCTGATTACCCCTTCTCCCAATCTGCTCTCCCTTCTATTACATTCCTCCTTTCCCTTATCCTCATCTTCTCTCTTTTCTTGTAGGGCAAGACAGATTTCTATACTCCATTAACTGTATTTCTTATGTCTCAGTTACATGTGAAAACAATTCTCAACATTCACTCCTTGAACTTTGAGTTCCAACTTCTCTCCCTTCCTCTCTCCCCACCCACCCTCACTGAGAACGCAAGCAATTCAATATCAGTATAGGCTATATATGTGTAGTTTGCAAAAAAACTTCCTTAGTAGTCATGTGGTAAAAGTCTAATTATATTTCCCTCCATACTATCCTGCCCCCTATGTATTCCATTTTCTCTTTACACCTTGTCCCTCCCCTAAAGTAATTATTTCTTATTACTCCCTCCTCCCGTTTGGCCTCCCTTCTATCATCCCCCATCCCACTTTTCTCCTTCTCCCCTACATTCATGTAGTGTAAAATAGATTTTCATATCAAATTGTGTGCACATGTTATTCCTTCCTTGAGTCAAATGTTATGAAAGTAAACTTCACTTTTTCCCTCTCTGCTCCCACCTTTTCCCTTCCATTGAAAAAATTTTTTCTTGCCTCTTTTAGGAGAAATAATTTGCCTTATTCTATTTCTTCCTTTCTCCTCCCAATATATTCCTCTCTCACACTTTAATTTTATGTTTTTTAGATATCATCCCTTCCCATTCAACTCACTCTGTGTCATCTCTCTCTCTCTCTCTCTCTCTCTCTCTCTCTCTCTCTCTCTATATATATATATATATATATATATATATATATACATATATATATATATATGTGTGTGTGTGTGTGTGTGCATGTATGTATGCATACTCCCTCCAGCTACCCAAATACTGAGAAAAATTTCAAGAATCACAAATATTATCATTCCATGTAGGAATATAAACAGTTCATCTTTAGTAAGTCCCTTGCAATTGCTATTTCCTGTTTACCTTTTCATGCTTCTCTTGATTCATGTGTTTGAAAGTCAAATTTTTTAATCAGCTCTGGTCTTTTCATCAAGAATGTTTGAAAGTCCTCTATTTCACTGAATTACCATTTATTCACCTGAAGTATTATACTCAGTTTTACTGGATAGGTGATTCTTAGTTTCAATCCTAGTTCTTTGGACTTCTGGAATAACATATCCCAAGTCCTTTGATCCCTTAATGTAAAAGCTGCTAGATTTTGTGTTATCCTGAGTGTATTTCCACAATACTCAATTTTTTTCTTTCTAGCTGCTTGCAATATTTTCTCCTTGACCTGAGAACTCTGAAATTTGGCTACCACATTCCTAGGAGTTTTCCTTTGGGGATCTCTTTCAAGAGGTGACCACTGAATTCTTTGAATATTTATTTTAGCCTCTGATTTCAAGAATATAAATGCAGAATTTCTTGATAGTTACATGAAAGATGATATCTTGGCTCTTTTTTTATCATGGCTTTCAGGTAGTCCCATAATTTGTAAATTGTCTCTCCTGGATCTATTTTCCAGAGTAGTTGGTTTTGGAATGGGATATTTCACAATTCCTTCTATTTTTTTTTATTCTTTTGGGTTTTTTGGGGTAGTTTCTTGGTTTCTCATCAAGTCATTAGCTTCCATCTGCTATATTCTAATTTTTAAAGGAATATTTTCTTCAGTGAGCTTTTGAATCTCCTTTTCCATTTGGCTCGTTTTACTTTTTGAAGCATTCTTCTCCTCCTTGACTTTTTGGACCACTTTTACCCTTTGAGTTAGTCTATTTTATAGGTGTTATTTGTTTAAGCATTTTTTGGAAATTTTTTAGCAAACTGTTGACTCACTTTTCATGCTTCTCTTGCATGGCTCTCATTTTTCTTTCCAACTTTTCCTCCATCTCTCTTATTTGATCTTAAAAATCCTTTTTGAGCTCTTCCATGGCCTGAGATCATTTATTTTGTAGGTTTTGGATGCAGAAGTCTTGACTTTTAGGTCTTCTTCTGATAGAAAGCATTATTCTTCCTCTTAGGAAATGATGAATGAAAATAACAGTTCACTAAGAAAGTAACTTTCTATAGTCTTATTTTTTTCCTTTTTTGGGCATTTTCCCAATCAGTTACTTGACTTTTGAGGTCTTTGTCAAGAGGATGGTATATACTTGGGACCTGTAAGTCCTCAGTTCCTCCAAGGTGGCACAATAAAGGGAGAAGAGTTTATTCATGTTCTAGACTGTGCTCTGGTCTGGGAACTACCAAAATTTTTCTTCCCAGGTTCTTCAAATAGAATGCCCTTTCCAGAGCCTCCACCAGCTTCACCACACCAGCACTCTTCCTCATCCCAGGGCTGCCACTTAGAGCTGAGACCCAGATCAGTGGCTCAATTCTTCACTGTCTTTAGGCCAAGGGCTCCAAAAATAGACACTATTGCTCCTGCCATGTTTATGAGTATCCAAGGCTACAGGAGGACCCTTCTCCCTTGTCACCCACATGAAAAAGCTTTCTCACTGACCTTTTAAACTGTCTTTGTCATTTGTGGATCAAGTAGTCTGAGAAATATAACTGCTCCCTGTGATTCCACCCCTGAGACCAGCTCCAGTCCTTTTCCTCCTGTGCTTCACTGCAAAGTTTGGGCTGGGCTCCGTGGACTGCACTGTGCTCCATGCCCAGTATGATAGACCTTTCTTGTTAGTCTTCCAGGCTGCCTTGTGCTAGAAATCTCTTTCACTCTGTCATTTTGTATCTTCTGCTGCTTTAGAAATTTTTAGAGTCATTTTTTACAGGTATTTTATGAAGTGTAGCAAAGAGCTAGAGTAGGTGTGCCTTTCTTCTCTGCCATCTTGATTCTATCCCTTGTGACATAGCTTTTAAGCATGGGAAGTTTAGAGATTAATGGAATTACATGATTTTGAAAGACTACAGATATGCCTCTTACCCTGATTGATGAATCTTGCCCATTTCTGCAGCCAATGGTCAATCTACCTTTTTCATGAACCTCCTGATTATGATGTCACAGAGAAGGCATCAGTTAATATTAGTATAAGGAGTCTCCTCATCAAAGACATTGTCACACATGTAAAATTACTGAGCCCATCCCTATCCCTTTATACTGTCTAATTTTTCTATACAACTACATAATGATATAGGCACTACTAATATTATTTTAAAAATAAATATCTTAGGCATAGAGAGGTTCAATGATATTTCCATCACCATACAAATATTAAGTATCAAACTTTAATTTAATTCCAGATCTTTCTGATTCTTCATTTATCTATCTTTCAAATATCAAGCATAATTTTGCCTCATTATTTGATCCTTTGTATGATGTTCTGACCTAATAAAAATTGAAAAGAGAGCATTCTTTTATCACTAGCATAAACATGACAAAGTTGGTGACTAAGAAGGAATTTTATTTTGTTTCGGTGTATACTTAAAAAATTCTTGATTGAACTGTGTCCCTTAATAGGAAATGTATGACACATAATGTTATTATAAGGCACAGATAATATTATGACTATTAATCTAAAGAAAATATAAGGAAATTATTTATTGTGAAATATGAGCAGAATGGGACTTAATACCTTGTTTTCGTATATTCCCATCCTTTAGGTAATAGTCTAATCTTGTGCAATATGTCCTCTACCTAAATATCTTAGTTGCTTTTCCTGTTGTTACTCATTTGTTTTTATTGATAGTGAACTCTTTTCACTGATATATTACAAAGTCTGTCTAATGCTGTTACATGCATGGTCCTAACTTAGCCTACTCTGTCAAAATTTCAAAGTGAGTCTTCATTCTAATAAATGCTTCATGTTTGGGTCACTCCAGAAGAATACTCATAGAATGTTCTTAGATCTAGATATGGTGGTCTACACTAATAATCACTGCTGTCAGGGAGTGTGAGTTTGGTAGATCTCTTAATCTAAGGAATTGTTTTTTTTTATTCTAAATATATAATTTTATTGTACATAATACATACAATTAAAACAGAAATTAGTACAGGGAATGCAAATTAAAAAATAAATAGAACTAAATGAAGACAGTGATATAAATTCCAAGCAGTTTAGTGGATATAAGATTAAATCATGGAAACAGTTACTATAAAAAAAAAAACAAAACTAGAAAACATAGCAAAATTTCAACACTGACATTAAAGCCATCAAAGGAAAAATTGTGCTTACAAATCTGAATACTCTAAGAAAACATTTTAAAAAAACAACCTTGATGATCTGAATATGCAATTTTTAAAATTAGCTGTCAAGTATATTCAATATAAAAATCTAATATATCCAATATAAAAATTAAAGAATATACTGCAATGTATAAATTGGAACATAAATATTATAGAAGTTTAAAGCTGAGACAGCTATAAAACTGATAAAATTAAAATTGCTTAACCACTTAGCCAATTTAGAGAGAAAAAAATTAATCAAATAAATAAAGTAAAATCAAAACTAGAAGGAAAAAAAATATCCTTGAATCTACTATATAGCTATATTCCAACACAATGAGAATCCAAAAACTGAATATCTGCAAAAAATGAACCAATTTATCAGTAAATACACACACACACACACACACACACATACATCTTGTTGCAGTAAAGAGTGTCAGTCAACTCAAGAACTTCTGGAGAGAGGAGAAAACAACTCCCTTCTAAATGAGTTTTAGGAGAATTGCATCAAACTTAAAGAACAGTTAATATTGTATAATAAAAATAATGATCAAAACCTGAACAGGAAGCAATATATATTTTATAAGACATATGTAGTTCCAATTTAAGGAAGTATAAAGCAAAGAAAGACCAATAACCTCTGCTCTTGAATTTCTTCTTATCCTCTTAGTATATCACTGCACATCCTTGGCCAAACCTTAGTCCTGGATTACTCCCATTTACCTCCTCTTTCTTAAATATGGTCTTCTAACTAGAGCTTGACAAGGTCATCTGTGCTAACCTGGGTACTTCATAAATTCATGTTATCCAATTCTAAATGACTCCTCACTACAGCAAAGCAATACTTGCCCCACCCTTTTATGCCTTACTTAACTAGTTCTCTAAAAATGCTATTTCAAACCTCTTCTCTGAGAAAATGTAGATCATTTGATTGTGAACTCCCTCTTCTTTCTTCTTCCCAAAAGCCATTGGCATCATCTCTCACTCTTCCTTTCCTAAAAATTGAGAAGTTTCTCCTGGCCGAAGCCAATTCTGCTTCATGTGTCCTTAGTTTGAACCCCCAACAGAAGATTTCAAGCTTTATCACCCTCCCCCATTTCCCAACAAATCTTCAGTATCTCCCTACTACTGATTCCTTTTCTATTACCTTTAAACGTACTTAAATCTTACAACAACTTGATTAAACAACAGTTATTTTAGTCGTTCCTATCACTATCACAGTCCTTCTCTTTCTCAGTGAAACTCCTCAAAAAAACTATATCCTGAAGAACAAAATTTAGGAGTTTAGATATAAAAGCTCCAAGTTCTTATTCATTATGCCAATCTATTGCTCTAACCACATTTTAACTTTTAATCTAGCCAAGCTCTTCTTCTGTCCTTTTATCTCAGTCTCATAGAAACCTTCTCTTCCTTTCATGACAAGAAATGTTTCCTGATTTTTTTGAACTGCTAATGTCCTCTCTCTCAAATTACCTTGTATTTAATTTTTTTTTTAAATTTGGATTTATTCTCTTTATACTTATTATTATACTTATCTGTTTCTACTAGAATGCAACTCCTTGAAAGCAGGGCTTAGTTTATTCATTTTATTTGTATTCACCACATCAACACAATTTCTGGCACATACTAGTTGCTTAATATATAGTTGGCAATTACTTGAATGATCATTCATGAAGAGGTACTGGACTTTTGAACTTAATACATAAATATTGGACCTGTGACTTCATTGGCAAAGAGAATATTTGGCTATAATCCAGTATTTTGTCACTTTTAATTTTCTTTCTAACACTTCCCGAATTTGCCTTCCCTTTTCTCAGCCTCCCTCACTTCTCTAATCATCCTCCCTTCTACTTCCCTATAAGGAAGTTTTCTATACACAGTTGAGTATGGATATTATTATTCATTCTTTGAACCAGTTCTTCATGTAAGACAACTTGCCCCATTCTACCTCTCTTTTCCTCCTTTTCTTAGTGCATCCCTCTTTCTCATGCCTTGAATTTAAATTTTTATATTATCTCACCTATATGAATAGAACATTCATACTTTGAGGATTTGTAATTTCATTTATTTGGCTATACTTAAGTAAAATGCAGTTCACAGTCTATCTATACCTTAATTTTCAAAAGACCAGGTTTTACTACATTACAATACCCTTACATAGTTTTGTATCAAGTACACAATCTGGTCTCTAGTCTACAATTGACTTAAGTGTTTATCAAGGTTGTGTTGAGAATTTGAAGCATTTCTAATCTATAGATGTTCATAGAACTACACTTATATGACCTTCAGATGGGGGACAATTGAAGTCAAAGATCTATTATTAATATTATTATTATTATAACTCCATCTGCAAATTAATGAATTGGTCATTGTAGTATCAGATGTTGAGTGATTGAGCAATGATCTCAAATGAGTAAGAACTAGAGAATGAAGTTGATATTGTGTCTTTCAGACTCCAGTGAAAACACATTACTTTCTATTCAGTATTTACTTGTATTGTTGTGTGAACATTATCTTTGGAATTGAAAGGTGTAGCATTTGTGCTCGGTTATCTTATTTATGATCTCAGTCAAATCAAGTTATACAAATCTCTGTGTAAGATTGCAACATCTTGTGATTAATTCACCTACACTTGAAAATATAAGATAATCTGAAATAATATTGAAATATCTTAATTAATCTCACATTTCCTTTCCAATCACCATCAAGGTGGGAACACTAAATAATTATCAGGATCATGGCATGATGCTATTCAATAAATATTTAAACTTCTCTATGATCATTCTGAGGGTGGAGCCAAGATGGGGGAGTAAAAATAGGGAGTTCCTTGAGCATTCACCCCAAATCCCTCCAAATACGTATAAAAACTGACTAAATAAATTCTAGAGCTACAGAACTCACAAAATGATGGAGTGAAACAAATCTCCTGCCCAAGACAGCCTGGTAGGTCAAAAGGAAGCATCTATCACACCAGCCTTGAAGCAGAGTGGAGCACCATCCAGTGTGGACCACACCAGCACAGATAGGGTCAGAGCAGGCCTCAGGGGACTGAATCACTGGCAACTTGACAGTTTCCAGATTTCTCAGTCCATGAACATCAAAGACAGCATAGAAAGTCAGTGGGAAAACTCTGTGGGACCTGGTCTGGCTGGGGTCCAGTCCCAGCCCTGGGGCAGAGGAGAAAGCAACAGCCAGTGACAGTTGCAGCAACAGCAGCAGCAGTGGCGGTGGCGGCAGAGCTCTGGGAACACAGATGGAGGAGGATCCAGCAGGTGATACAAAACCCTTGAAGCCTGGGACAGTACACCCACCACCACCTAAAATGCAGAGTTCCCAGGTCAAGGTGAAAATATTGCAAGCAACCAGAAAGAGATAATTCTAGTATTGTGGATATACAATGAAGATAACACAAGATCTAACAACTTCTACATTAGGGGATTGAAGGATTTGGAATCTGATATTATGGAGGTCAGAGAAGCTAGAATTAAAACCAAGAATCACCTATCCAGAAAAATTGAGTGTAATACTTCAGGGGAAAAAATTGAACTTCAGTGTAATAAAGGATTTTTAAACATTCTTGCTGAAAAGAACAGAACTGAACAGAAAATTTGACTTTCAAATACAAGAATCAAGAGAAGTATGAAAAGGTAAATAGAAAAGACAAATCATAAAGGACTTATTAACATTGAACTTTTTACCTTCCTAGATGGAAAGAAAACATTTGTAACTCATGAAACCTTACTTAGTATTATAGTAGTTGCAAGAAAGATAGATGGATAGGTAGATACAGATAGATAAATAGATGGCTAGACAGATAGATGGATGGATGGATGGATGGATGGATGGATGGATGGATGGATGGATGGATGGATGGATGGATGGAGAGGTGGAGGGCACAGGGTGAGTTGAATATGAATGCATGGTTTCTATAATTAAAACTAAGGGGTGAGAGAGGAATATCTTAGGAGAATGGGAAAGTGAGAGATAGAATAAGGTAAATTATCTCATAAAAGAGATAAGGAAAAGGTTACACAACAGAGGATAAGAGGGAGGAAGTGAGAGAAAATGAGTGAACCTTACTTTCATTGGATTTATCTTAAAGAGAGTATAACATTCACCCTCAAGTGGGTTATCTTACCCTACAGGAAAGCAAGGGGGAGGCAGATAAGGGGGAGTGCTTGAAGAGTGTAGATTAAGGAAGGGGATAGTCAGAAGCAAACACTTTTGAAAAGGGGGTTATGATAAGATGGAGGGAGATAGAGTTTGTCTTAAACAACATAACTATCATGTAAGTGTTTTACATAACCACACATCTATAATCTAAACTGAATTATTTGCTTTCTCACTGAAGGTGGGTGGAGAGGGAAAAAGGAAGAAAATTTGGAATTCAAAGTTTTAAAAACAAATGTTAAAAATTGCTTATACATACCACCGGGAAATAAGATATATAGGCAATGGGGTATAGAAACCTATATTGCCCTACAAGAAAGTAAATGGGAAGGGGATAAGATAGGGTGACAAAAGGGAGGGCAGAGTAGGGGAAAGGGTAATAAGAATGCATGCCACATAGGGGTGGGGGGAAAAAAGGATGGTGAAAAATCTGGAACTCAAAATTTTATGAAAATGAATGTTGAAAACTAAAAATAAATTCATTAATAAAGAAAAACATTCTAACAACCTGAGTAAACTTAGGCACTCCCCTTAGTTTTCAGTAAGCTAATGGGTTGAATTAGATGATCTCTAAGGGCTTATGCAGCAGTATCATTCAATGTCCTAAAACTTTCTAATCAATATGTCGAAATTTCTTCTGGACCTGATAGTTTATGCTTTCTGTCCTCATATTCTATTCTCTAAGTTCCCCTCAAGCCACCAAATGCTTATTTCACATGGATATTGACTTGGGGGTCGCAGGTGATAAGTGTTCAAAATGCAAAGTTTGCCATGGGAAATTTTATTCTCCACGGCAAGGTAAAACTTAAAAGATACTGCTGGAAGGGATGTGGAAGAAAGAATTCAGTGTGAGAGAGAATAAAAATGGTTCTATATTTTCCTTCATAAGAGGGAAAAGAGGAAAAGTAACTTATAAAAGAGGAGGTTGCAAGGAGGGAAGAGAATTTCAGTATGTGAACTGAAAACTCATTGATTTCAAACCATGACTTTGGACACTTGTTATTTCATTATCCAACAGGATGCCAAACTATATAGAGAAATGTTTTCTTACTTAGCCCTAGGCTTGGGGCTATGTAATAGAAAGAACTTTTCATTTATCTTTAACACAATGTTAACAAAAAGCAATTCAGTACATTCCTTTTGTAATCAGATAAAAATATGAAGCTCTGAATTTATGTTCTACCCTGGCATGATTTTCATTGTTTCCTTGAAGTGTAATATTTTACATGCCTCTAGATGGTGCTGCTAGTCAAGAGAATGACAAAGTTTAAAACAATCCTCAAAAAAAAAATGCAGAGAGTATGTTACCCTTGAATAATTGTCTACTAGCCATTTTGAAAATTACTTGTTTGAATACTGTTTCCTTTGGTCAGTTGTGAGCACACCCCTTCTACCTCTTTTTTTTTTTATTTATGTGTTTATGTAAACATTACATAACAACAGAATTTTGATGATTAGTAATACCACACAGATTACTTACTTCAGTTTAATTTTACAAATGAGGAAACAGAGGTCCGGAGAGGTTTTGATTTATGTAGATAATAGTAAAGTCATAACTAGAACCTAGACTTCTGATCTCAAGTCTACGTAATTACCAACACACAACAGAAACCAATGCAACTGTCACCTGAAGATAGTTAAAATCGTGCATTGATTTATGGTAATAATTAGGAAAATAATACAAATTGGTAATAATAGTAGAATTATAAGTACTGAATTATATGTTCCTTTCAAATTGGTAAGAGTCTTTATACATTTTAATTCATCTGTGCCTCATAGTAACAATATGATACAGGTACTAAGTATGAGTATCCTCAATTTTTACAGAAGAGGAAACTGACATTGAGGGGGTTTCAGTGACTTCCTCACAGTCACATAGCTAAGTATTACAAGAGGATATGAATTTATGCCTTATTTACCACAGACCCAGTATTTAATACCATACACTGACTTTCTTTATCACTGTGCTGTGATTTATTGTGCTATTCTGTGGATGTGATCAGCACAAGTGGTCATTTCTAATAGTGAAAATTTACATAGTCCTAAGTCTTGGTGACAACGGCTTATGCCCTGATATTGATAGTCAGATATGTGGTCAGGTTGGTCCAGACAATAAGGAGGAAAAAAGGCTCCTGGTCTAATCTAATGGCTGAGTTAGTACTTTTATTCTACAATGCATCAACAAAGATGGGAGTGAGTTAATGCAGTCTGTAACAGCAGCCATCATGAATGATTTATAACAATAATTGCTCCCATGACCAAACGGTCTGCTCCCTTAGATCTGGTCAGTTTTGCCTTGCTTAGTTTTACCTTGACTGGCCATTCTTTCTGGTTGTAAACGATATGTCTCTTCTCTGACAAGCCTGTATCATTTTCTAACGTAATATCTACCTTTTAGTGAGCCCTTAACAAATTTTTCTTTGAGTGAATTCTCCAACTAAAGAGATATTACATAGGACGTGTCCCACCAGCAGAAATGCTACCTGTCTCAGCCTAACTTGTTTACTCTGATTCACTTTGACTTATACATAATCTGAACTCAGAGATTAGTTCAATCACAAACTTTTGAAGCACTTGGCAGTTAGAAGGTCCTGTGCTATATGCCTGGCACTTTTTATTTAACAAGTATTTCAGAATGATTTAATGATAACTCCCCCTGATAATTCTCATGAGGAGGCAAGGGATTACAGAGCATCCTCAAAGGAAATCATTTTTAATTGATAGATATCATTCACTACATTAAACCAGTAATATGGAGAAGCCATTACATGTTTTAATTTGGGAAACTAGCTCACCTCTTAGTTTAGAATACATTGGTAATAAATTTAGTCTCTTCAATCTTGGACATTCTGTGATTCCTTCTTGGTATTATGAAACTCCTTTTGGTTCAAGCAGTCTTTAGTCTATGTTGTAACATCTTGTATTCCAATGTCTTTTCCAGTTTTAATGTGCTACAATACTATAATTTCTATTCCCATTAATTCTCTGAGTAAGGGAAGGCATATGGCAAACCTCATTCTCTCTAGTAACCAATAGTAATGGATCTTCAGCATTCACTCAGATATCTGAGAAACTCAGTGTTTCACTTATCTCAGAAAATGATTTCTCTTTCTACTACACCTAGCAGCAAAGAGATTGCCTCTCCTCAAAGGAGGGTGTGAAATGGAGACAGTCATAGCTGTGTAGGGCTGAAGATGTCAGGACTGACAGTTTTCTTGCACCAGCTACCTCTGTAATGTTAATGCTATCTATGATTGTTGTAAATAATAATGTTATATTTTATTTTTATTTTTTTTAAAAAGTGAAAAAAAGTAAAGTCTCTGGCCTGAGAGTGAGGAGACAGCACTTTTAGTCTTTATCTTATCCCTAATTTAGTGTATGATTATGAAAAATCATTTTTCCCTCACTCAGTCCATTTTCTTAATGTGCAAAATGTTTGCTCACAATTCATATTCATACTAAATAATTATATCTACAACTTATTCTTAGTATTTTTATTCTATTTCAGTTTATTATATCTAATTACTTCAATATTTGCATTAAGTAGGAAAAGACCGTGCTTACAACAAATCATAAATAAAAATCTTAATTTATCTTTATGGTGGAGATACTTTGCTAATATTCACAGATTCAAATATTTTTCCCTGACTGTTATCATTCTGTAGTGTTAGCTTGAGACATCTATGTGGCACAGTGCCATATCAGGAGTCAGGAAGATTTATCTTCTTGTATTCTCATCTGGCCTCATACACTTATTAGCTATGTGAACCTTGGCAAGTCTTTTAACTCTGTTGTTTCAATTTACTCATCAGTAAAATGAGCTAGAGAAGGAAATGGGAAACCACTGCAGCATTTTTGCCAAGAAAACCCCAAATGGGGTCACAAAGAATTGGACATGAGTGAAAAATTATTCAACAAGTGTTAGTTTAGGTCATAATATCATAGAATCTGTAAAAAAAAAAAATGAATGAATGAATGAATAAAATACATTACAAAGGTTTACAATGTGCCAGGAATAATTCTAAGTACCAGAGATACAAATGGAAGCAAGTAAGGACCTCTGGTGCTAAAAGAGCTATTTTCTAATGGAGAAAAATTATATAAAGTGGAGATACCAAAGTGTAGATGGGATACTGAGTCAAAATTGGTAATGGCCTATTTATGAAGAAGAGATAGTGTGGTATGATATCCTCATTCTGTGTAAGATAAGCTAAAATTGTTAAATTTATAAAATTGTAAAATTATTTTAAAAAAATTGTCAGATACAAGAGTATGAATGTCAATGTACAGTTTCTTCTGGAGAGATGTACTGCATGGATATAGAAACAAACTAATACAACTTCCTTCATTTTAAAGATGAGGAAATTGAGGATAAAGGAAGATTTATGATGGCCAAGATCACAAAGGTATTTTAGTAGCAACACTAGGATTGAGAATCACTTCCTCTGAGTGTAAACCTACAAATATTTCAACTGACCCAAGCTAACATCACAAAAAGAAAAAAAATAGGTCTTCTGAAACCCTCAAACATCACTTTCAGATCTTGCCTAGACTAAGTTATAACTTGAAAGTAGAGTACATCTGTACTTTGGAGATTATCCTCAGTGACCTAGGGCTTCCTTTTTTTCTGATCCCAGATCCCTGGAGAATCATTACAAGATATGAGTCAGAGAACCTGGGTGCAAGTTTTTTTCCCTGAAACAAACTACCTGTGTGGCTTTGGATGAATCACTTAAACTGTCTGGGACTCAGTTTCTTTATCTGTAAGAAGAATACTTTGGAATAATTGACCTCTTAACTCCCTTCCAGCTCTAAATCTATGAAAGACTGATTGATCTAAGTTTCAAGTATCCTAGCATTATAATTCTTGTTAAATATTCTTGAATACCAATGAGTGTCTCTGAATTTCATAAAAAAAGTTACATTAGTCAATATTTTTAAGCACCTAATATGTGCCTCACACTGTGCTAAGTTGCTAAGCACTAGAGATAAAAATACAAAAGTAGAAAGGCATTTTCTGCTGTCATAAAGCTTACAATTTGATGAGATGGAGCATACAAAGTAAGATAAAAAGTAGGATTTGGAGGATAGGGTGGTGGTGACAGCTAAGGAGAAAGAACCTGACACTGAGAATAGCAAAAATATGTCAGAGAAATACCAAAGTAATGAAGCAAGGTGAGAGATAAGAAAATATGGAAGTGAGATGATTCCTTAAATGAAGGTTTATACTTCATGGCTCTATCCTACAATCAAAAAGGCAGACAACAGTGATAAAGATGGAGTACCATGGTTGCTGTGAAAAATGTAAAATTACATTTATATGACACATATGGAATATTACTAAAACAAACGTATTGGAGTCAGAAAATCTATGTGGGAATTCCTTCCCTCCTTCTAATTTCCCTTGCTTCCTTCAACACAACTTCAGTCTCATCTTTTAAAGGAGTTCTTTCCAAGATCTTCCATCTTCTCTACAGCTTTTAGTGTCTTCTCAAAGAAAAGTAAATTTCATTAATTCTATACTTACCTTGAAGATACTTTCAAATAATATCTAGAGGGCTAGATAGATATACAGAGAGACAGACAGAGAGACAGACAGACAGACAGACAGACAGATAGATAGATAGATAGATAGATAGATAAATAGATAGATAGATGGATGGATGGATGGATGGATGGATGGATGGATGGATGGATGGATAGATAGATAGATAGATAGATAGATAGATAGATAGATGGATGGATGGATGGATGGATGGATGGATGGATGGATGGATGGATGGATGGATGGATGGATGGATAGATAGATGGATAGATAGATAGATAGATAGATAGATAGATAGATAGATAGATGGATGGATGGATAGATGGATAGAAGAGATTTAAAGAGAGATAAATAGATAAATATATATGAATATACATATACATACATACATACATGTATGTACAGGTGAGAAGAATCAAAAGACTCCCCATTTCTTTACTATTTATTGAGATAGTCATCCTGTTTGTAACCACACTTATTCTGTTGGACATTGTTTTCTCCATTAGAATTTTAGTTGTCTGAGAAAAGAAATTCTTTTTGCCATTCTTTTTATTCCTGGTAATTAACACAGTGCCTAGCACAAAGCTGATGATGGGAAAACCACTTAATCTCTTTTCCATATTTTCCTTATCTGAAAATGGTTATGTTAATACTTATTTAACGCACCTCACTAAATGGCTATAATGAAAGAAATTTGTAAAGCACTAAAATAAGTCTTACTTATGGTTTATTTAATTTTCTAAATGTTTCATAAGGAGTATGATACTCAACTTGGGCATTTGAAGTGCAATTTTGGTGAAAATATAGCATTTACATTATAAACAGTGGGTAAAAATGTGTCTGGTTGTGAAGCTAGTGTTTGAGAAGCTGTCAATGTAATATAATATATGTGTGTGTGAGTGTGTGTGTATAGAGGCATTTAAAAGCATACACACACACACATATATATATTTAACATGCCTCTGTAAATGTTTTATTTGGTAACTTGTAATACAGGTGGACTTGGTATTCTCAAAAACCATGCTAATGGAAAATAAACTCTATCAACTCCAATCTGAACAACTGAGAAGCCTTTAAAAATATATTGATCGACTGTCATCCATCCAAATACCAATCTAGATAAATTCCAGGGAACTCATCACTTGATAAAAGGTTGATAGCTAGAAGATGTTTTATTTTTGAAGAGAGAATTTGCAAAAATTCATGAAGAGCCTCTACACAAGCTGGGAAAGCATTTGAACTGTTTTATTGCACAGATAGTACCACCACTAACTATGGACTTTTGATACTTTGAATTATTATCTATTTTAAACTCAGATGAGGTTTTTCTCTGAGCATCCATAATTGGTCATACAAGATACAGTCAACTGAAAACTTAAATAGCTTTAAAGTAAAAACATTCAAGCAAAACATAATCCTAAAACAACATTTTTTCAATGGTTAAACACTAGGGTTGAAAATAGGGTAGGTGGGAAGTTGCAAAAAAAATGCCCTGCTGTACTCATCATTAATTCATCAGAATTTCAGTTTTTATCAGATCATAAAACAAAAATTCAAGTCACAGAAATGACAATATCTTTCATGGTCCTATAGATTTGGTTCTGAAAATTTTATTTGTTTCCTTCTTATTGATATTGATAATTCACATATTAAAACCTGTCTGTTCATATTCTCTGAGGATATTGATAGAAGCACACAATAGTGCTATAAAAATTGAGGCAAATTGGTGGATTTCGAAGAGTTCTGACAGATTTCTTCTTCTTTTGGCTTGATTCTGAGTACTATATTTCCTTTTTGACAACTTGGTGACTTTAAGCAATACATTTAACCTGGGACTGAACATATTCACTCCTCTGTCCAAAATGCTTCAGAAACTCTCTATTGCCTCCTCAATAAAGTATAAACTCTTCATCTTCTATTATTCAATAGAATGGCTTCAATTTACCTTTGCTGTCTCCTCTACAGATACACTTCACTTTATATATGTCAGAGAGAAATTGAACTACATATTTGCACTAACTCTGGGGTCAGAGAACCTGGCCTCCAGTCCAACCTCACATTCACTACCTATATCAGCTTGCGTAAAACATTTTGTTTCCATGCACCAATTTCCTCGTCAATGATCTATAGATCAACCTAGACAATTCCTCAATTTTTTAAAGTTCCTAGATATAATGTCCTCTTAATTGAACCAACTCAGAATGCATTTCAATTATCTAATAGGTGTGGACAAAGCCTAGGAAGCTTCAGTTAAATCAATGAAACACAAAAAAGTAGACTTTGGGTTGTATGAAAACTTTTTGATCCACTTAGATGTCACTGAAAAGTCATTGAATTAAATTATGTTGACCAGGAAGTATGTTGTTATTGGTTGAGGGATTTGATTATGATTTCTGGAGCATTGGTGCTTTGAACCACCAAGCTATTAGGGATTTGAATGCCTAAAGGGGTAAAGAAGAGATAAAAACTTCTACAAAGGAATCTCCTTGAGGATAAGGAGAAGAGCTTGCAACTAGATTTTCTTTCTCATAGCCCAGTTAGTCAAAGAAGGACATTTTGAGATTAAGCAAATTTCTCAGTGTGACATGGACACGAAGTTGCAAAATGGGGTTTGGATGAGGTTTCTTTAACTTCAAATACGGTATATTTTAGCTCTGACATCTCAACTAATTCTGTAGTATCTTCAAATTTCATATCAAGGTCTATATCCTCTTTAAGCTTTCTCTGATCATCTCAGCTAGACATGATTGCTCTCTCAAACTTCATATTTCATTTTGTTTGGTTCACCATACACACACATATATACATATATATGTATGTGTATGTGTATATATGTATATATGTCTCCAACTTTGTCTTGTGACAGTTATGATTTGATATTATATATAATATATGATATTATCAGCTACTTGTGAGGTATGGGTGTGTTTTATTTAGCCTAGCCCACCATTGTGACCTAATTCAGTGCCTTGAACATTGATCCACAATTAATACACATTTATTAAGACCCAAGCATATGTTAGGTACTATGTTAAGTGCCAGGGATGGAAAAGACAGTCCTTGCTTTCAAGGAGCTCATAATCTAATGAGGGAAATAACAAATTTATATAAACATCCTACACCTAGAATAAATAGAAAATGATTTAAGGAGGAAAGGTATTAGAATTAGGAGGGGTTGAGGAAAACTTCCTATAGAACATTGGACTTTAGTTTGTACTTAGAACAAGTCAATGTATAGAAATGAGGAGAGAGAGCATTCCAGGTGCGGGTCACAGCCAGACAAAATGGCCAGAACTGAAAGACAGAATGTTTTGTTCATGCAACAGCAAGAAGGACAGTGCAAAATATGTGTGTCAGCAAGAAAGGTATAAAAAGATTAGAAAGATAGGAAAGGGTCAGCTTATGAAAGGCTTTTAATGTCAAAGAATTTTGTACCTGGTAATAGAGGCAAGAGGGTGCCACTGGAGTTTACTCATTAGGGGAGTGACCTGATTAGGCACGTGTTTTAGGGAAATCACTTCGGAGGCTGAATGGAGGATGGAATTGAATGAAAAGAGACTTCAATCACACAGACATATCAGAGGAATATTCTATTCTTATTCTATTCTCATAGTTTATGTGTTAGATGATGAGGCATTACAACAGTGTTGCAGTCATGTCAGAGAAAAGAAAGTGTTGTACTTGAGAGATGTTGCAAAAATGAAATCAAAAAGTCATGTGAATAGTTTGGATATGAGGAGGGGATGGTAAAAGAAAAGGAGTAGAAGATGACTTCTAGATTTTGAGACTGAGGGACAAGGAGAATGATGTTGTCATCTATATTAACTAGGAAGTAGGGAAGAATTTAGGGGTAAAGACAATGAGTTCCATTAAGAACATGTTTACTTTAAGATGTTTACTTTACTTTGAATCAATTCATCTAAGTTTTCCCAGTTTTGATGAAAGCGTTCTTCTTGTCATTCCTCATTGTACAATAGTCAAATTTAAAGGGACACAAGTCATTTTCCAGTTGATAAATGGTCAAAGGTTATGAGCAGGCAGTTTTCAGAGGAAGAAATTAAAACTTTCTACAGTCATAGGAAGCAATGTTTTAAATCACTGATGAGAGAAATGTAAATCAAAACAGCTCTGAGGTACTACATCACATGTATCAGATTGGCTAACATGAGATAACAGGAAAATGATAAATGTTGGGGAAGATGTGGGAAAGATGGAAAACTAATTCATTATTGGTGGAGCTGTGAACTGATCTATTCATCCTGGAGAACAATTTGGAACTATGCCCAAAGGGCTGTCAACATGTGTATACCCTTTGACTCAATAATAATGCTTTTAGGGCTGTATCCCAAAGAGATCATAAAATGGGAAAAGGACCCACATGTACAAAAATATTTATTTCAGTTCTTTGTGTGGTGGCCAAGAACTGAAAATTACAGGGATGCTCATCAATTGGGGAATGGCTGAACAAGCTGTTGTAATGGCATAGTATTGTGCTAAAAGAGATGAGGAACAGGTGTACTTCAGAAAAAAACCTGGAAACACTTACATGAACTGATGCTGAGTGAAGTGAGCAGAGTCCGGAGAACATTATGCACACTAACAGCTACAGTATGTGAGGTCTGTTTTTGATAGACTTAGCCTTTCACAGCAATGTAAGGACGTAAAACATTTCCAAATGACTCATGAGACAAAATGCCATCTGTATCCAGAGGGAGAATCATGGATTCAGGTCTATTGAAGAGACCATTTTGTCCTTTGCTATCTTTTGTCTTGTTTTGCTTTGTTTTCTCATGGTTTCTCTTATTTGTTTCAATTCTTCTATGCAATGATTAATGTGAAAATGTACTTAATAGAATTGTATGTGTAAAAGCCATTACGATTGCATGCCGTCTTGAGGAGAGGGTTTGGAGGAGGGTGAGAAAAGTTGGAATTTATGGAAGTGGTTGTTGAAAACTGAAAAGAAATAAATTAATAAATTTGGAAAAAATAAATATTTAAACCATAAAGAAACAAAAAAAGATGCCACTCTTCATATAAATCAAGAAACCATTTTGATTTTTTCTTAGTATATGGATTATATATTCATCTATACCTAGTTTCTGCCAAACTGCTTTCCAGTTTCCCCAGACATTTTTGTTAACTATTTAGTTCTTGTCCCAAAAGATTTTCTTTGGATTTGCCAAACACTACATTACTAAGGCCATTTACAACTGCCTATCATGCAACTGATCTATTGCACTGAGATGGAAAGGAGAGGGGAAGATGGAGATCATGGTGAATAGACTTTTTTTTTCTATAAAATATAAAGCAAGGTTTGAATGGGAGCAATGAGGTTGTACAGAATAGAATGGAAGGAAATATATCTGGATTCCATTGCTTTAAATAATCCCAAACGCTTCTCTGATGCAAAAAAAAAATCCTTATCTGAAAAAAATTTCTTGTAATCATTCCTTTGTGGGTGATACTACACAGCAGTCAATCATGAAACACAAACTCTGAGAGAACTTCAAATTCAAATTAATCAAGGCCAATTGGAAGAAATAGGGAGGTAATGAATCTATAGCACATTACTACCAGTGGCCTGTAGAAGAAGATCAAAAGAGAACTTATTGACTAAAGGAGAAGAAAATGCTATCATGAGAACACTGGTTAGGGTCATAGGACCTTCTTTTCTAATTTGATTTTACTATAGTGTCTCATGACAATCCTCAAGCCAACATTTCCTTTGTAAACATCAGAGGATTGAATAAAATGACCTCTAAAGACTCTTCTATCTCTAAATATTGTGAATTCATATTTGACATTAAAAGAGATGAGTAAGTCATGTAGAGAGACAATATACGGCCTGGTCAAATGTTTCTCGGGTACTCACAAGATGTTAAAATAGTTAAATAAATATCTTCAATTTATTGGATTTCTCCTTTGTAGAGAATTACATGGGAATTCATGAGTGAGAGACAAATTTGAGAATTGTGAAGAATTAAGAATAGTGGTCAGGTTCTACTTTTGATTTGTAGAAGGCAAATCAACACCAATAAGATTATAGCTACCCATGTAATTATGCCAGGAGGATTCTATAGCCTTTTTCATAGTCATGCCTCAGTAGAACTAAGGAGCCCACTTGAAGCCAGAACCCAAACCCTAGATCTCTCCCCTCTTTCATAAGTCTCAGCTCAGAAAATCAATATACCTTCTAGGAGGGGATGAGCAGAGTATTATGGAAAGATGCTGTCAAAAAATCAAGAAGAATTTACTAATGTCCTACAACATGACAGAACCTGTGCTAAGCACTGGAACTAAAAGGAGAGAAAGAAGTAGTCCATGTCCCCAAGTAGCTCATGATTTAATGGGGGAGAAGACAGGCAACCAAATATTTATGAACAATAAATATACTAGATAAATTGGAAGTAGTCTTATAAGGAAGGCATCAGCATTGAGGAGCTTGGAAAGTCATGTGGAAAGTATAATTACTTTTTAATCTGGTTATGACAGACACCAAGTAAGCCAGTAGGCAGACAAAAGAGAGACTATTGCGCAACCTAACCTCATTCACTCATAGCTTATGAAGAAGTTAAAACACAGATTAGTAAATAAATCAAACTTTTGCAGGTAGTTGATCTTTTTAGGGAGTTTAAATCTTTTTTTCATGAGAGAAGGCTGAAAGTGAAAGTTGAGCAAAGCCAGTTGAAATATAGGTCAGAGGCCTTAAATATTTCCCTTTCAATGATTTCCTGAGCTTATTGATAAATGTAAAATTTTTATTTGGGCCTTCAAGGGTTGATCAGGCTGCTAACTTTAATGTTTTAACTAATCCAACTCTCACCCTTTCTCATATGTGAACTGAATGCTAATCATTACTTCCTAACATCTTTGAGTGCCTTGGAAATTACACAATTTTCTTTTGTATTCTTTGGTCTTTAACAAGAAAGACTGGGAATTGAGGAATAATCAGTAATGGTTATCTGCCTTTTCCTATTTAAGAACAATGATGATGCTTGTTCATCCTGAACAAGGTCTTTAATTAATCATTTTAGTTTTGCAGGGTGAAGTTCCAATGTTGCCATCATCAGAGCATAACCATAATATCAATTCCTGCTTAAGTGTTTTTGTTCAGTGAAATAAATCTTTGCATTACAACCATTTCTAATCATTTATTACAAATATAATGTATGGTCATCATCTCAAGTTCCGGATGTTTGTTTGCTTGACCCATTTGTACCAGTTAGCAAGACCAGATTTAATGTTTAATCCACTTGTTTATGTTTGGATAAGAATGTAGAAAAATAACTACTCTCTTATGAACTTTCATTTCAAAAGCTATATGCTGAGATATATGTTGATATGGATGCATAAAAAGATATGAATGCATATATAATCTCTATATATATCTACATACATGACCCAGCATATTTATTTTTAATCATGCACAAGTATAATCATATGTATATATAAACGTGTATACACACATACAAACTCACACACATATATTATACACGTATATTATATATATATATATATATATATATATATACACACACAGAGAAAGAGAGTGAGAAGAGAGAGAGTGAGTAATACATGTCAAGAGACATAGAATTATAACCACACTGAATTGTGTTTTGAAATGGATTAACTAGATATCATTATACTGGACTGAATTTGTATACTGGTGCCAGTAGGGAAACATGGACACCTGGCTTCAAAGTAAGTCTGCAGTAGAATGATACAATCCCAGAATTGTGAATAAACTTAGATTCTACCTGATCCAATTCGTCAGTATAGGAGAATCTTTGCTACACATTTTGAACAAGTTCGTATGGTTAGATATAAAATTGGAAGGGGCCTAACGCTTATCCAATTTAATCTCCTCCTTTGACAGATAAGGAAATTGATTTTCATAGAGTTTCAGTGATTTGCTCCTAGTCACACGACTAAATAATTATCTGAGGTAGGATGTGAATCTTGATATTTCTTACTCCAGGTTCACTGCTCAGGGAATAGCAGCACACTATTTCCTCTCTTCAAATTATCAAACAACTTTCATTGAAGTGAGGGATTCTCTCTCTCTCTCTCTCTCTCTCTCTCTCTCTCTCTCTCTCTCTCTCTCTCTCTTCCCCCTCTTTCTCTCTCTCTTTCTGTGTGTGCGTGTGTGTGTAAATAGAAATTAAAACAAAATTATCTATCAATCCTCTATATTTAAATGAATGCACATCATTTTAGGGACACCTACATGCAAGCAATGTGTGATAAGTGAGAGCCAAATACATCTGAGTATTCCCATTCTACTTTTCAATAATTTTCATCATCATCACCACCACCACCACCATCATCATCATAGTCATTATAATTTCTTTCTCCCTTCATATTAATCCTAGACTTATCTCCTTGGAATTTTCATTCATTTTGTCCATTCCACAACCTCACTCCCCCCTACACAGAGAGAACCAAGTAGTACAAGTATAATCCTTCTGCCCCGTGATGCTTCTTCAAAGTTTTGGATACACGAAAACCGTTTGAATAGAACCAATTTTTTTAATCTCTATGGCATATTTTCTTCTGATGTTTCATGATGACAACATTATTTATACTATCAAATCGATAATTTTGCCATGAGAAAGATCTTTTAAAAATTTTACAGCATTACATATACAACAAATCTTGAAAATATGCAACAAATATCAGAAAATGTAAAATACCAAAGCATCCTTTTCTCAAATGAATGGATTATTCTATTGACTGATATGCAATCTTAATTTTTAATTTAGAAGCTGGAGATATAACTTCATTATACTAAATGATGACTAGCAAGTGGTAATTATTACCTTTCCAAAATAATCTCTTTTGTAAAATCACTGGTTCATGTATAATGGACTCACATCTATCACTTACAGACACCAACTGATGCGTCATTTTCAATGTTTCTTTTTAAAGCATAGATGAACAAAAATATAGGACTGGATGAATAAGCCATGTTGCATCCCCATTCTGCTAATTTCTTGTGGTAGGCAAGTCACTCTTCTCTTTGGGTCAGAGTTTACTCATTTGTTACAAAAAAAAAAAAAAAGACAATGATACATTATCTACTTCAAAGTGTTATTGTAAGGATCAAATAATATATGCTGCATAACATACTTGATAAACATTGCAAAGACCAGTGGAATGTAAGTTTGTATTCGAAAATCTTAATGATAGCTTCTGTGGGGTTAGGTTATGATAGTAGAGTAGTGGAGTAGTGGAGAAAAGTAGAATGGGAATAGTCAGATACCACTCAACTCAACTTTCCCAATACTCACCTCCAAATAATTTTATAAGCACTTTAAATGAAATTATGAAGTGGAAGAAATAGCAAAAAATCAGGCTGAGGCATTTTTTTCAGCCCAAAACAACTTAGAAGGGTAGAAATAGAGATTTTTCACGTGGCAGGGAATGCGATGGATCGGGAGCCACATCATTATCTATAATGAAAACAAACTTGAAATCTTTCCAACAAGATCAAGAATGAAGCAAGGATGTCTATTATCACCAATACCACTCTGTAATGTTTTAAGGAATTCTAGTTAAAGCAAGGAAACCAGGAAAAAAGTAATTAAAGGAATAAAAATAATCAATGAGTAAATCAAACTTTAACTCTTTGCAAATAATATGATGATGTAATTAGCAAACCCTGGAAAATCAACTAAAACGGTAAGTCAGTTGGTTAACAATTTTAGCAAAGGCATATATAAAATAAACCCACATGAATCATCAAAATGTCTATATATCACCAGCAAAATCCAGTAGAAAGAGACAGAAAGAGAAATTATGTTTAAAATAACTCTACACAAGAGAAAATATTTGAAACTCTACTTGCAAGAAAAACCTCAGAACTATTTGAAGACAATTACAAAACTTTTGTTTTTTAACACAAATAAACTCATATCTAAACAACTGAAAAAATATATCAATTACTCAATGGAAGGTCAAGTCAAAATAATAAAAATGATACTCCCATGTATATTAACTTTCATTTTCAGTGCCATACCAATTGATCTACCAAATAATTATCTTAATAGAGGTAGAAAAATATAATAAATCCATCTAGAAATAAAAAAAATTATTAACATCAAAGGAATCAATGAAAAAGTATGTGAAGGAATGTGATGCAGCTTTACCATATTTCAAAGCATTTTATACAGCAATAATCCTCAAAATAATCTGGTACTAGCTAAGAAATAGAAAGGTAGATTATTAGAATAGATTACTTGCACAATACACGGTAGTAAATTGCCATTGTAATCTAGTGTTTGATCCACTTAAAAATCCAAGTTTTGGGCACCAGAAATCAATTGCAAAAACACTGGGAAAACTGGAAAGCTATTTGGCAAAAGTAGGCTTCAAGTTGGTGTGCTGTGGACAGCTAGGTGTCTCAATTGGTAGAATGCTGGACCTGAATTTGAAACACTCAGTTTCCTAAATTCAATTCCAGATTTTACCCTGTTTGCCTCAGTTCTTCATCTGTAAAATGAGCTGTGGAGAAGAATATGGAAGAACACTACATTATCATTGCCAAAAAAACCTAATATGGGGTTCCAAGGAGTAAGACAGTATTGAAATAACTGAATAGCAACAGGCACAGACCAACATGTCAGATTATAGATGGTCAGATTGTAGATTATAAATTATATATGGTCACAATGGAAAAAGTAGACAAAAAGAATGATGCATAATGAAATTAGACAAACACTCAAAAAAAGTTTCCCCTGAGATCTATGCATAATGTCAGAGTTTCTAAAAACATAAAAGGTAAGATCATAGGAAGTAAAATTAAAAATTTTGTTCACATGAAGGTATTTTATTTTTTTGCACAAACAAAATTATTTTAGCCAAAATTAGAAGTCAACTAGAAAATTTGGGGAAAATTTTATAGCAAATTTCCCCAATGAAAGCTTCATTTCTCAAATGCATGGGGAACTGAGTCAAAATTATAAAATATAAACATCCTCCAATAGATAAATGATCAAAGAATATGAACAGGCAGTATTCAGAATATGATGTCAAAGGTATCTATAATCATATTAAAATGTTTTAAATCGCTATTGATTAGAGAAATACAAATTAAAATGACTTTGAAATGTAATCTCTTAATCAGAGAATTGACCAACTTGATGCAAAAGGAAAATTAATACTGGAGGGGATATGAGAAAATATAGACACTAATGCACTGCACATGGAGTTCTGAATTGGCCCAAATATCCAGGAGAATAATTTGGAACTAAACTCAAAGGGCTACAAAACTGTGTATAACCTTTGATTCATCAATACTCCTACTAGATATATTCCAAAGAATTAAATGAAAATGGGAAAAGGCCTACACATACATACATTCTCTCTCTCTCTCTCTCTCTCTCTCTCTCTCTCTCGGCAAAAAATAGAAATTGTGAGGATGCCCATCAACTGGGGAATGGGCAAGCAAAGTGGGGTATATGATGTGATGAAACACAATTTTGCTATTAAAAGTGATTGTCAGAATGGCTGCAGAAAAAAATAAAACTTAGTAAGTCTTATATGAATTGATTCAGAGGGGAATGAGCAGAACTAGGGGAACATTGTGTACGTTAACAGTATTTTTGTGAAGGGCATAACTACTCTGATCAACACAATGATCTAAGAGATTTCCACCTTAACCATGATAAATGCTGTTTATTTACAGAGGAAAAGAAAACTGATGAATTCTGAGGGCAACTTGAAGCATACTTTTTTTCACTTTGTTTTTTGTTTTGTATGTGTGCATGCATATGTCTGTGTTTTCTTTTGCATCATGGATAATGTGAAAGTATATCTTTCATTACTTCACATGTATAATTATCATTTTGGTTTTTTTTTTCTCTTAGGGTGGTTGAGGGGTGAGAGGGAGGAAGAGAATTTGAAACTCATTTTAAAAATAAATTCTTTTACTGTAATTGGGAATTTTTTAACAAAATATTGTTCAGTCATTTCATCCTTGGATCCCACTTGGGGTTTGCTTGGCAAGGATACTGGAGTGGTTGGCAATTTTATATCTCATTTTATAGATGAGGAAACTGAGGCAAGCAGGATTGTTATTTGACCAAGGTCACACAGCTATTAAGTGTCTGTACCACATTTCAACTCAGATATTCCTAACTCTAGGAGTAGCACTTTATGCACTAAGCCACTTAATTGCCCTTACACACACATACACACATACGTGCAACCACAGACCTGTATCTGTGAGTATATTCATATAGATATAGATATACACATACAATGTATATATATGCACACATCCACACATATATACATATGCATTTATATGTGTGGATGTGTGCATATATATGTGTGTGTATATACATATATATGTACATATGTGTGTATATATATATATACATATATGTACACATAATTAAAGTGTACTGAGCTTGGAATTACAGAATAATGACAATCACAGAGCTGTAGAGGATGGCAGAAGTCATCTTGTCTAATGAAAACTTTTATAATATTCTTTTCTACAACATACCAGACAATTGGTGACCAAACCTTTGACAACTATCCCCCCTAGCCAGCCCATTATATTTTTGAATATTTCTAAACTTTATACATATATGTGATTATTAACATCCCCCCACAACCCTGGAATCTTTTGGTAGTTTAAGGAAGCTTACGAGCCTCTTCTCAGAATAATTAGTAATCATATAATATAAATTGCATAATACTTCACAGGAAATTATTTTTATTTAAAAACATTCAACTTTTTTTTTTAAAGGTCATGGACTCCAGGTTGTAAAAACATGATCTGGGATAACCCTTCGATCTACTTATGTACTTCAATTGTCAAAAATAAATGAGGTTATTCTGGAACAGTATCTTTGGATTGAGAGGATTTTTTTCACTGAAATTACATCTTCTCTTTCCTTTAACCAGATGTTCATTATATGTACCTTTGGCAACAATGTCAAAAAGTTTTTCAAGGTATCAGTCAAGTTTATTGGCCTATGGGTTTCATATACTATATTCATCCATGGTTTTACTTCTCTTGTACAAATTGTAAATTTGTTTTTCTCTGTTGTATTACCCATTCTGAAAGGAAAGGTGACAATATTGACTTAGAAGAACTGAATTTCTATTACTGATATGCTACTAATCAGATATTGGATAAGTAATCTTTTGCCCTTAGAGCCTCAATTTTCTCATTCACCACATAGAGACAATAAAACCTGAACTAATTGTTTCATATGATTGTTATATATGGTGATGTCATCCCTGTGAGATATCTGTCTAATTATTTATAACTATACCCATATCTCAAGTAAACTATATGCCTAATATGGTTATTGTATAAGGTACTATTACATCTCTAGATGTAAATATTAATACCTAGATAAATAGATCAAGACAAATCTTTAGATTCACATGATACAGATATTAGATACACAGATATAAATAATATACATTTCTGATAAAGATATAAATGATAAAAAAATGCTATAGATCACATAGCTATAGACTAAATAGATTTTGGTGATATTAATTACATTCACTGTTGATTCTTAAGCTCTGGGTTGTGAGCCCATATAAAGTCACAAAAAATTTGGCAATAGTAGAATGTTTCTGAATGTGCAATGATCAAAAATTAAATAAAAATCAAATGTGTAATGTATTCCAGGTGTTTCTGGCAGAGCTTGTCCATGTTGTATTGCACAACTTTACTGTAGCCTTGGTTCTGAACACAAAGCATGTGCATCTTGCACTGAGCATGAACTCTGCCAAAACAGAAAAGGAGTCTCCAGGGGAAAAACTTTAAAAACTCTAAATGTAGACACAATAAATAACAGATATAGTTTTAAATATAGGAGAAATAAATATAGTTCATATGTAGAAATACATATATATGTGTGTATATATATATGTGTATACGCATATATGATATAGGCTTAATCTCTTCTTATTTTGTAGCATTTCACATGTCATCCTTCATGCCTAAAATTCACATCTTCCACATTTTATCTGCTGAAATAATTTCTTCTAGATTTAGCTTAAATTTCTCAACCTCAATGAAATTTTCTTTGTTTACTGTTGAGCACAGTACAAACCACCTTTCTGTCCTCACATTGTCCTAGAGGTCTGTAATGGCAAGTGAAATAAGTATTTTTTGCTATTTTTGTTTTAGTATAAGCAAGTGAATGGTTGAATCATGCCTTTATCAATCAAGATTCTTTACAAGGAGTAAAGTACAGAAACAAGAATTTCCTTAATAAAAAACAATATGTGAAATATATGTATTATTATTGTTAATGTGATTAAAGATCTTCCACACCCATTAATAGGATGCCCATTAAGGGGAGTTTGATTAGAGAAGATCTGTAGGAACACCCACAACTTTTGTTAATGAGGCATTGGTTCTCAAGGGTTGAGATGCCCTCTGGCTCTACAAAAGGTATAAATACTCTGAGGGTGGGATTGTATTTTGGGGTTTAGTTTTTGGTAAGAAAGTTTGAGTGCCAGATGAGGACTCTGGGAAGCCACTAAGGAGATTTCTGGCTTTGAGAATTCAGACGTTGTGATTTCTGTCTCGTAGCGATGACCAGACAGCTGTAACTGCCTGTTGAATTATGATCAAGCAGAGGGAAGCCATGTCTGTTGATTACTTTGGGGTTTACTGACTTGAAGTGTTTGTTTGACCAGAAGAGACCCCCATCTTTGAGACCCCAGATATCATGGTACCTGACTGGTAACTATGGTCAGAGAGTTGGGACTAAATATTCTGTTGAATTCAGGCAGAGGAAGTCATGTCTGTTGATCTTTTGATTTCTCTGTAATTTCTTTGAAATTCAGGGTTCTGACTCCCTGAACAATGGTGTGTGTGTGTGTGTGTGTGTGTGTGTGTGTATGTTCATCCTTCGTTGCCGAGGAAGACCATGTCATCAGAGAAATAATGATTTTGCACTTGATTTTGTTTTGAGTGAAGGAGGGCTGTGCAGGTCACCAGCCTTGTTTCTCCTCCAGAGCCTTCTGAATTCAGTGACCCAGATATTCATCAGGATGACCAGAGATGACCCAGGATGAGACAATTGAGGTTAAGTGACTTGCCCAAGGTCACACAGCTAGTGAGTGTCAAGTGTCTGAGGTGAGATTTGAACTCAGATCCTCCTGACTCCTGCACTGGTGGATAGACATCCATTGCATCACCTAACTGCCCCAAATGAAATGATATATGTACTTGGTAAAAGAAATGATACATGTGCCTGATTAGAGTGATTATTAACTCTTCAAAAGTTGCCTTTCCTTTTATGAATGCAGATCTAAGAACCTGTGATACCTGACTCCCCCGTGTATGTTGGGGTGCTTACAGATACAAGGGCTTTGTCTGTGACAGTCTTCTCTTTGACTAGCATAGTCTGCCTTGTATCATTTATTTAGCTTCTTATAAGTCATAGATTTGAATATGTAAAGGAATTCAAAGATCATCTAGTTCTTGCTCCTCATTTTACATTTGAGAAAACTCAGTATAAAAGAAGTGAAATGACTTCGTCAAAGTCACACAGATAAATAAGACAAACTGGGTTTAGGGTGATGAAGATTGTCTGAATGGGGAAAGATCTGGCCATTAACCTGGTAAGACATTCGTTAACTTCATTCTAGCTAAGTGGTCTAGTGAATAGGGCACTGGACTTGGAATCAACAAAGCCTCAGTTCAAATCCAACTTCAGACACTTACTAGGTTATGTGACCCTGGACAAGTCACTTAATCTCTGTTGTGCTTAAGCGACTGGAAAAGAAAATGGCAAAGCACTCTAATGTCTTTGCCAAGAATGCCTCAAGGATAGCACGGTCCTGGGTGTCATAAACAGTCAGACACAAACAATAAGACTAAACAACAACACACTCGGTTACATGTATTACATGATTGCTAGTAGATTAAATGGATCATTTTGATATCTTTCTTAAGTGTCTACCATACACAGAATAGGGACATGGTAAATTATTTTTAATTTAATTATATTAATTTTAATTAATTAATTAATTGAATGAATAAATAAATTAATTAATAAAATAAGTTTATTATTGGAAAATTAATCATTTCAGGTAAAACAGCACTACATTAAACATGTGACTTCACTATGAGGTTGCAAGAACAATTTTCTTGCATGTCTGATAAGGCATCTCCAAATGGAAGTTTTTGAGACTTTGTAAACAGTGATGACATCACCAGAATTGTTTTAGATCTGCCCAAGGAAGCTATTTTGTAGGGGATAATACCGACTTGATTGTATGAATTTCGGTTGTGAAAGAGACAGTCTCTTTACCTCTGAGTTACACTCTGTGGTATATGCCCATGTAGAGTTTTTCAAAAGCCCACTGAACTGTGGAAAGAGGAAACTTATTTTCTCACCCTCATCAGCACCCTGTTCTGTTGCAGCCAGGGGTAAATGCTGTGATACAAATTTGAAAAATGTCATTATTGTGGTTTGTGAAAGGAAGTTTTTTCAGAACACTATGCATAGGTCTAACAAGGCAAACATTCACAATATGATATTATTTGATGCTATAGTCTCTGAAGGATCACAATTATGGATGACTCAAAGATAAAGGAAAGATGTGCGGTGTAGAGAAGTAAGTTACGGAATATTAGCTATTATGACTGATCATAAGCAGAGTAAATGCTATTGACAACAAAGTGTATAAACAGAAAATGGGAGGGCTAGGAGGATCTAACCCCCTATCTGTTTATCTATGTATTATCTTTCCATCAGGATAATATGTACATATCTGAGTATATCTACCATGTCTCTATCATTGAATATATATATATATATGTGTGTCTGTGTGTCTTTGTGTCTGTGTGTTTGCATGAATATATATAAACACACTCATATATGTATTTGTGCATATGTGTATACACACAATACACATATCAAAACACATGCACACCTACTTGTATATATGATTTTGGACAAGTTACTTTCCTGTTCTTTCCCTGAGTTTCCTCACCTGTTAAATAAAATGGTTGGTCTAGATAATCTCTAGGATTCCTTCATCTTTTAATTATATGATTCAAATTATTATAACACAAAACTGAATCCACACCCAATATGCAAAAAGATGCATATACGCCTATGTACATATATGTACACATGTATGTGTGAGAGAGATGACAGAGATCATATAAGCATGGATACTAAGAGGTTGAAACTTACTCATGATAATAATTAAAATCTGTCAATGGAAATATTTGGACCCAGGTATTTTGGACTCTAAGCCCAGATTTTTAATCACTATAATACCAACCTATATGTATGTATATGTATATGGGTGCATGATATAAATGTGCATTATTTAGTCATTTCTGGATATTCATGAGTGTATATATGTATGCAGATGTGTACATATGTATGTATGCATATGCACACATATATACATATATGCACACACATATATATGTTAGTGTGGGTATGTGGGAAACTAAGATCCAATAAAGAGAAGCGAATAATTTGTTAAAATAATCAAATCTAAGTATTAATTTGTGATGTGTTCTCTGTCTCAAGTCTTCTGATTCCCAGTCTAATGTTCTTTTTTATATACATCATAACTTACTCATGACCAGTTGCTTGCAACTATGTGTGTTTGTGTGTGTGTTTGTAGGGAAGGAGTTGCATGTGTGTTGGAAAATTAATTTCCAAGAAATAGAAAAATAGAAGAAATAATAATTAAAATGCATCCAGAAAAAGTAGAAACATCTCTACAGCTTTGATGGTCTATCTCCATTTCTCTCTCATTGTATCCATCTATTGATATTTATCATCCTGTAGCTCTATCTAAATTCTATATCCAACTATCTATAGCTATATCTATCTTTATATTTATCTGTCATCCCCATCTGTTCCTATTTATATGTTTGTCCATCTAACTAGCTAGTTAACTAGCTCTTCCTTTGAGAGGGCCCTGTACTTATTGCTATAAATACATCCAAAATGACTAGCAATCGCCCTTGATGAAGGAAAATACACACCACCAGATTCATTTTGAACAATTAAATTATTTCAACTTTTAATCATAATTTCATCTCTGATAAGACTGGGTGTTTTCATCTGTGGGATTCTGACATGACTGTCGTATGGAAAACTATAGAACTGCCTCCTTTTCAAATTCATACCCTTTCTCTAAAATTATATGAATAAACGATTACACGAACAAAGGGAAAGGATTTCTAAGCACCTACTCAACTTATTAACAGTGTTTGACTTCTGACAAAAACAAAGAAAAGTTCAGAATTTTAGGGCAAGTAAAAGTAATTCCTTACCCCTCCAACATTGCCACCACTCATGGTTTTAATAATGGATCAAGTACACTAATGCATACTAACATCATTATAGGATGTAATGGCATAAGGTAAAGAAAAACATTTCTATTAAGAAAAGTTCTCTATTACAGAATGTCAGAGCTAGAAGGGACTTTCGACATAGGTTGTTAGATATGAAGTATGTCTGAAAATTTAGAATTACAGAACACAAAATATTCAATAGGAGAACTAGAAAGAAACATATAGTCATTGTAATAGTTATCAACATCTTCATCACCTTCATCATAATTCACATATCTGAAGTGTTTCAAGGTTCCTTGAACTTTTCTTACACAGAACTAACACATAACCAAAGAATTCCCAAAGCCCAACTTGTTAAGACAAGTAATATAAGTATCATCCCCATCATGAAAATAAGGAAATTGAGAGTGATTAAATGAACTAAGAAATATTTATGTTTATGACAATGTAGTAAGATGAAAATTCTAATAAATTAAACATCTTTTGCTTCACATGATTACAGTCTAATAGGTATATGTGATTTAATCTAAGGTCAAAGAGTTATTTAGTGTTAGAGATAGAAGTTTGACTATTTTCTGATTTCAAGATTGGTATTCCTTCTACTAGCATCAAATATAATGTTTAGATGGGAAAATCATAGAATGTACCGAAAGAGATCTTAGAAAACATCTCCTTCAACTCCAAATCAAGTCTTATGTAGGAAAAGAGCTGAGGCCTTGTGATTTTCCAAAGGTCAGCTATTTTTCTCATAGCAGAGTCAGCCCTACAATGCCAGCCTTTCGTCTTCGTGTCTGCTATTATTTTCATTAGACTTCCCTGCTTCTCAGAAACAAAATAACAGCATGCATTCCACAGCAATCACAGCAATAATAGCAACAGTCCCATTGCACATGTCACTTTCCTTTTAGAGATCAGCTGAGGAATCTCAATACTGTGCCAGAACTGTGTTTAAGCTTTGTATTTAGGGAACGCATTCTCATGAGAAGCAAGGTGAATCCTCACACTTTGTGCAAGATGTTTATTGTTTTTTATTACAAGATCCATTTTGTAAATAAAACTGTATTTGTTCCCTTGATTAACATTGCTGTTCATGTCCTTTTTCTAAAATAGTCATATAATATCCCCATGGCATTGCCTTTCAGAGAGAAAGACAAAAAGTGGATCAGATATGCTGAACCCGTGAATATCAGAGAATGATTTCCCCCTGTTTTTATTAAGCACATGAAAACATTTGGAATGTATTCCCTTGCTCATTTTAACGGTTTGTATAATTAGATCAGTAGAAATGAATACCAGTACCTATTCTATTAGTAGGTACAAGAAGCAAAAGGGTCTCCTTAGCATAGGAATGGTTCTATTTGAAAACACAAAGGTATAAAATGGTTGGCTTGCAAATGGTGCAGTGGGAAAAATGGAGGCAGACAGACAGAGATAGAAACAGAGAGAAGAGAGAACAGAGATGAGAGTTTCAGGGATAAGATAAATCAGAGAGATAAAAGAGAGAGAAGAAAGAGAAGAGAACAGGGAGCTGTAATTGAAAATCAGAAATCTCTGTTTGAATATCATTTAGAATCTCTCTTACCAAATATAAAACACTTCAGTCTTTTGAGCCTCAGTTTCCTCACTGGTTAAATGTGTACAGTGACTGCTTCCATGTACATTTCAAAAGGATGTTTTCAATATCAAAGAAAATAACAGATTTGGGATGCTATCGATGTGATCCTTGTTGTAATTAACTCAATATGAGACATTGAAGTTAACATTAGTGATAAAAGTGATGAAAATACTTGTTAATTTTATTTTAATTTGATCTTGACTTCACGTGCAAATTCCACCACTTACTAATTCTGTATCAATTGCCCCATCTTTAATTTATTTTTCTAGGATTCAGTTTCCTCATCTAAATTTAAAAAAAAAAGTACATAATATAATCCAAATTATTAAATGTTACACATTTACAAAATCCTAACTTGTACAAGGACTAAGGCCTTTTTCATAATCTTAAGATCCTAACTTTTTTCCAAATCTTTTTACCCTGTTTCTATATGAACCTGCTGGGTAGCTTTAATGAGATTCTTATAACTGACTTTATTTACTCAGGTTTCATTTTAGATGAATAAATATAAATCATCCTTTCCTGAAATCTCAAGTTCACCATGGATATATTGAGAGAGAAAAACTGTTTTATTACTTCTAAGGATGCCTTTCTCTAAAGCTGCAGGAAAAAAGCAAGAGAGGAAAAGATATTCATTCTTTTGACTATTTCATGAGGGAGATAGGATATCCTGATGTTTTGACCTTTCCAAAGAAATTGCCAGATGTTGTTTTGGGCAGTATGGGACACAGGAATCATGAGAAGTAGAATTAACGACCAGTTTTTGGATCCCAGACTACTTATGTACGCTTGTAACTATGGACAAATACTTTCCCTACTTAAATTTAAATTTTACTCTCTGTAAAATGAAGGAATTCAAATAGAAGGGCTATGCCTTGTAAAAGTGCTATGGAGGGGTAGGATAAGTGATCGCAAGAATATTTCTGATCTTATGAGCCATTTCTCTTTTAAATTCACTTGGGCTGTGGAAAATGGGAAAATGGAAACCAAGGTCTATACCTTTCTTTCAACATAGATGCCTCTTTCTTTCTCATAACCCAAACCACCATCTCCATTTCCATTATTTTCATGCCTATCTTGTTATTTCTCTCAACTCCCATGTATCTACAAGTTTTAATATTTTTATTTAGCATTTCACTTTTCCACAGTTACATGTAAAATGATTTTTAACTTTTGTTTTAAGAAATGCTCCGAATCACTATTAATTAGAGAGATGCAAATCAAAACAGCTCTGAAATATCACATCACATCTATTAGATAAGCTAACATGATGAAACAGGATGATGATAAAGTTGGAGAAGATGTGGGAGAGCTGGAACACTAATTCATTGTTGATGGAGCTGTGAGCTGATTCAGCCATTCTGGAGAGCAATTTGGAACTATGTCCAAAGAGCTACAAAAATGTGCATACCCTCTGACCCAGCAATACCACTTCTAGGATTGTATCTCCAAGAAATCATAAAAATGGAAAAGGGTCCTACAAGTACAAAAATATTTATAGCAGCACTCACTGTGGTGGCCAAAAACTGGAAATCAAGGGGATGCCCATCAACTGGGGAATGGCTGAATAATTGTGGTATATGAATGTAATGGAATACTACTATGCTGTAAGAAATGATGAACAGGAAGACTTCAGAGAGACCTGGAAAGACATATATGAACTGATGCTGAGTGAAAGGAGCAGAAACATGAGAACTTTATACACAGCAACAACCACAGTGTGTGAGGACTTCTCCTGGTAGGCTTAGAACTTCAGTGCAATACAAGGACTTAAAAAATCCCCAGTGGTCTCTTAAGCCAAAATGCCTTCCACTTCCAGAGAAAGAACTATGGACTTGGACTTTGATCGCAGAATGCAACAGATCATTTTCTTTCATATTATGTTTTGGTTTGTTTTATGATTTCTCCCACTCATTTTAATTCTTCTGTGCAACATGATTAAGGTAAGAATGTCTTTACTAGCAAAGTATGTGTAGAACCTATATAAAATTTTATGCCGTCTCAAGGAGGGAGAGGGAGGGAAGGGAGAAGGAGGGGGCAAGGAGGGGGAGGGAAGGGGGAAAAAAATCTAAGTTACATCGAAGTGATTGTAGAACACTGAAAACAAATAAAATAACAATAAAAAAAAAACTTCAAATTTTCTCCCTTCCACTCTCACCCCTATCATTGAGAAGGCAAGCAATTCTATAGAGGTTATACTTGTATAGTCATGCAAAATGTATTCATAATAATCGTATTTTATTGATATCTTTTGCATGACTATACAAGTCAAAAGAAGAAAAGAAGTCAAGAAAAATAAAGTTACAAAAAGAGACCGTAATCTGTTTTCAGACACCATCAGTTCCTTCTCTGGGAATGAATAACATTTTTCATCATAAGTCCTTCAGAGTTGTCTTGGATTATTACATTGTTAAGAATAGCTAAGTCATTCACAGCTATTCATGTTACAAAGTTGTTGTTACTTTGTACACAGTACATTTCACTTTGGATCATCCCAATCATGGCTTTCCAGGTTTTTCTGAGAACATCCTGCTCATCGTTTCTTATAGTACAATAATATTCCATCATAATCACAAACCACAACTTGGGCAGTCATTCCCTAATTAATGGATATCTCCTCTTATTTTTTGCCTCCAGAAAAGGACTGTTATCAAAATTTTGTACATATAGATCCTTTTGCTTTTTGCTTTTTTTTTTTTTATCTTGGGGAGGTGCAGACCTAATAGTGGGTATCAGTTGGTCAAAGGATATGTTTGGTTTTATAGACCTTTTGGCATAGTTATAATTTTTTCTACATAATGACTGAATCACAACTCCAACTAGAATACATTAATGTCTCATTTTCACTCACATCCCCACCAACACTTGCCATTTACCTTTTCTGTTCTATTTACCAATATAATAGGTTTGAAGTAGTACCTCAGAATTGTTTTAATTTATATTTTCCCCTGAATAGTCAGTTAGAATATAGATACCAGTGATGACTTCATCTGAAAACTGATTATATATTTTGTATGTTTATCATTGGCAAATGGCTCTTATTTTTAAAAATTCGCCTCAGTTCTCTATGTTTTTGAGAAATGAGACTTTTATCAAAGAAATTTGCTTCAAGGTTTTTCAGTTTCTATTGCTAAGTGTATTTACCTCCATCTTCTTCCCCCACCCTCATTTATTCTATTTTCTCTCATATCACTCTGTTGTTTTGCTTCTGACTACCTGTCAACCAATCTTTCCTCCTTTCTATCACCTCCCTTTTTTAATCACCTTCCTCTTCCTACCTTCCTGTATTATACCCAATTTAATGTGTATGTTATTCCTTCTTTGAACCAATTCTGATGAGTGTAAAGTTCACGCACTTCCCCTCAACTCTCCCCTCTCCCCTCTACTATATGTCAGATAATTTACCCCATTTTACCTCTCCATTTCTCTCAAAATATTTCTATTTCACTCCTTAATTTTATGTTTAACATATCATCCGTTCATGTTCAACTCATACCTATGCCCTCTATCTATAGATATAGATACATATAGATACAGATAGACAGGTAGATAGATAGATAGATAGATGGATAGATAGATAGATAGATAGATAGATAGATAGATAGATAGATAGATAGATAGAAAGATATATTCCTTCTAATAACACTAATAAAGAGAAAGGTTTTATGAGTTACACATATAATCTTCTCATATAGGAATGTAAACAGTTTAACCTTATTAATTCCCTTATGATGTTCTATTCTTGTTTACTTTTTTATCCTTTTCTTGAATCTTGTGTTTGACAGTCAAGTTTTCTATTCAGCTCTGGTCTTTTCATCAAGAATTTCTTCCAAGGTAACATGATTTAAGGAGAGCTGTTCACTGTTCTTCTGGACTGTACTCTGGTCTGTGATAGACCACAAGCACTTTTTACTGCCCTATCCACTGTACACAAGCTCTGGTGTGCTAGGGCTTCTTCTTGCCCTGGGCCTTCCATCTAGTACAACCTAGATCCAGGTATGGGCAAAGCAACAGAGTCCAGGTTCAGTGCTAGTAAAAAGACCTTTATAATCTTGTGACCAGTTTTTCAACCCCCTTACAATCTATAGGCTACAAAATCTAGAAAAAAGCATTGCTGTCATTGATTCGGTCATTTCAAGGTCTCATCTGGATTTTCTTGGGCTGGTTCTGCACTGTGTGACAAGCACCAGACTGCATTCTTCTCTTACCTTTTCTGCATACCATCCAAGTTGTCTTGGGCTAAAAATTTGTTTCACTCCATCTTTTTGTGGGTTCTGCTGCTCTAGAATTTATTTAGTTATTTTTAAAAGTATTTGAAGGGTTTGGCATGAAAGCTCAGGTCAGTCCCTGACTCGACTCCATCATCTTGACTCCGCCTACCTAATAATTTTTCCTTATAAAAGGTCTGTTAGCTATCAGACTAACTGTGGTACATAGCAGTTTAAAGAGGTTTGTTGTGGTGATAGTGGAAATCCTTGCTTCACTCTTGATCTTATTGGTAAGGCTTCAAGTACATCCCCTTTGTGGGAAATGTTTGCTCTTGGTTTTAGATAGATACTGCTTATCGCATTTTAAGAAAGGCTCCAGAGATTCCTATGCTTTCTAGTGTTTGCAATAGAAATGGGTGTTGTATTTTGTCAAAGAAATTTTTCTGCTTGTTTTGACTTCATTTTATGATTTTATTGTTTTTGTTATAAATATGATCAATTATGGTTATATTTTTCCTAATGTTGCACCAGATCTTCATGGATCAATGTGTCAACATGACCTTTGGTTGGCTCTAGCCCTATTGAATTCAGTTTGAGGCATTCTTTTAATGTTGTTTGGAGCAGAATTTGGGAGAGCACAGCTGAATATTTATTCTTCTCTACTGTCTTGTCTCCTCAAGAGAAAGAACTGATGAACTCTGAATGGGAATTGGAGTATATCTCTTTTAATTCATTTTTTTAATTTTTCGGTCAATGCAGTTTTTTTTTTTGTGATGTGCTTTTTGGTTGTTGTTTTGAGATTTCTTTGCAACATGGCTAATGTGGAAATATCTTTTTCATGACTTCAAATGTATAATTTATATCGGTCTTTTTCCTTCTCAAAGTGGGGGAGTAGGAGAATAGGAGATAATTTAGAATTCAAATTTTTAAAAATGAATCTATAGTGTTTACTTTTGATTGGGAAATATTTATTGAAGTAAGTAAAATATGTTAAAAAATGGAGATTATTTTAATGGAGATAATTTAATGGAGCACTTTTCTTATAAAGCTATCATTAATACTTAATAAAATACTATTTGGAGTGTCATAGAAATACTATTTGTATTATTTTGAAAATTAATATGGTCATTTAATTGCCAGATATAATAGGTATTTTTTCCCTCATCATCTTGATGTCTTTGTAATATTTATCACAAAGAATCCCCATGTCCTTCTGGATACTCTCTACCTTTTTGTAAATACATCTGTCCTGGTTCTTCTTCTGTGTTTCTAATTACTCATTCTTAGTTTCTTTTGATTGATTGTTATCCAAGTTGTGCCTAACAGCCAAGTCTTTTTCTGAGCTCTATTTTAATTTTCTGTTTCTGTCTATACTGTATCATCAAGTAATCATATCAGATATCAATTATCAAATATATGTAGATGATTCACAGAAATGAACACATTTTTCTTAATGTTTAACTTCAGTTACACATCATCAAATTCAATTTGAATATTTTAACTTGAGATTTCATAGTCATCTTGAATTTAGCAGGTACAAAATGGAACTCACCTTTCCCCATGCAACTTCATTTTTCACATACTCACCTATAACTGTCTGTTGTTATTTTGTATGACTATATTGTTAGTCGTACAGGATCATGTAACAGTAAGCACTCCAACATATCTAAGGGGACTTGCTCTCACAGGTTCTTACTTTTGAGGGGTTAACAATCACTTTAATCAAGCACATGTATCAATCCTTTAGTCACACTCATATATCATTCACCTAATTCAGGGAAGTCAGTACCCTGAATCCCAAAGTAATCAGCAGACATGGCTTCCTCTGTCTGACCATAATTCAACAAACAGATATAGCTGTCTGACTAGCTACCAGAAAGGGAAGTGTGACATCTGGGTTCTCAAAGCCAAGGGGCTCATTAGCAGGTACCAGAGTCCTCATCTGGCACTCAAATCTTCTTACCAAAATAAAACCTCACCTCAGTCTTTATATACCTTTTTTAAGCCAGAGGACATCACATGCCTTGAGAACCAGTGCCTCATTAACAAAGTCATGGACCTTCTTACAAATGTTTCCAGGTCAGACAAAGGGTGGGTAAGATCCTCCTAGGTCACATTCAAATAATGGCATTGTACTTGATTATACTAAAACAAAAACAGCAAAAGACCCTACTTGCCATTGCAGATCACAACTTCAGTGTCATCATTCACTATTCATTATGGTCAAACCACATAACTTGTTACACATCATTTCTCCTATGGTACACATTCACATAGCTTCCACCATAGCTCAGGATTTCTTCACCTCTCACTCAAATGATTGCAATGGCCTTCTAGTTAAAACATTTCTTTCAAGGCTCTCTCACCCTTAAAGTCATCTTCCAAAATGATTATCCTCAAGAATATATCTAAAAATGTAATTACCTTACTCAATGAATTCTTGTACTTCACCATCACATCCCAGATCAAATATAAAGCCCTCTGTCTTTTTAGCCCATTATAAACTGACCCCTCATTATCTCTCTGGACTTCATATACTTTTCTTTTCCCTCTGCATTTTAGATGTGATTCATTTGGCCTATTTATCATTCACTGAAAATGACAATCCATCTTCTGAATCTGTTCATTTGAATTGATCCCCACCCCTATGCCTTGAATTACTTCCTCTGGCACATGTATCATTTTTTAACTTTACTCAAAATTTGGGCAGGATTTTATTGACTTCAAGAGAAATTCCGTGGTACTTAGTCCTGTTCACAAATTACTTTTGCTCAAAAATTACCTTCTATCTATTCAATGCATGTGTATGTTCTATGTAATACGCATATGTGTGTATATGTGTGTAAAATCTTGTATATAATTAGTGCATGCTCTCTTCCACATTACTCTACTCTGTGAACTCCTTGAGGATAGGAATGGATTTTGCCTGTCTTTTTTATCTGCAGCATTTAGTACATAATTGATACTTAATAAGTGCTGATCAAACAACTTTTTCTCTTCCCTGAAATTTTCCCTCTGCAAACCTAGTTTGAGATTTCAATTAAATTCAATAAACATTTATTAAGCACTTTCTATGTACCAGGCACTGTGCTAGGTGATGAGGATACAAAAAAAGGCAAGCAGTCCTTCCCCATAAGAACCTCATCTTATGGGACAGATAACATAGAAACACATAGGGACAAAGTAAGCTATCTGCAGGATATGTACAGAATAACTGACAGAGAGGAGTCACTTGAATTAAGAGGGTTTAGGGAACATTTCCTACAGAACAATACTATTATAATTGGAACTTAAAGGAAGTCAGGGAAGTCAGTGGTAAAGGTAGAGGAGAGAGAGAGAGCAGTCTAAGCATAAAGGACAGCCAGAGAAAATGTCTCAAACCCTAACTAGTTTGATAATCAAATATGACTTTAATTTCTCTGAGTCACTTCACCTGTTAGAGAGAGATGATATTACTTGCTCTATCTAATTTGTAGTGTTTTATGAAAAAAGTAATCATATAATTTAGAGTTATGGGCATGGGAGTTATTTGTATGTCTTATCTAGATAAAAAGTAGGATAGTAATGTAGTAGATAGAGTGCTGGACCAGAAATTAGAAATACTTGAAATCAAATTAAGCCTTGAATATTCAATAACTCTGTGAGTTGAGGAAGTGATTAATCATTATCAATTTCCTAATCCGTAAAGTGGGGATTACAATAGCACTAACTTCCTAGGATTGTTCTGAGGATAAGAGAAATTAATATTTGTAAACATAAAATGTTATGTTGTAATAGTAGCAGTAATGCTAGTAATAGTAGTAGTAGTAGAAGTAGAAGTAGTAGTAGTAGTAGTAGTAATAGTAGCAGTAGTAAAAACAAGAAGATCAGCAGCAATAGCAATAATGATAATAATAATCAATACTTACATTTTTAAAAAATTGGGCCATGATTTTGATAATTACAACCAGTACAAGACTACATTAGTTGAAAAAGCATTGAATAATGAAAGTCCTAAAATGAACAGGGAAAAAAAATGAAGAATCTGAAATAATTGAAAACTTTCACTTAATGGAAACTCCAATAATTACATCACATACTGAAAGAGATGATAAGAGGGAAATACTTAGGAATTTCAGAAAGTTTCGCTTTTAATTTGAATTAGTTTCACTAGCAGAGTAATTTAATTAGAATGAAATAATATACAAAAAAGTTGATGTTTACTATAACTTTCATGGAAGGAGGTAGTAACAAATTTTGACAGAACATTTAAAAACATTCTAGGACTTGAACAAAACCTTAACTAACTGTGGTGATACTTTCCAAGGTAAGAATGATAGAGAGAAAAGTAGAGCTATCTTGGAATATTTTTAAAGATCTAAAGATCAAGTGCCACTATGGCAGAAGTGACTTGAGAAAATTATCAGAGATAAGTGAAAATGCACTGAAACTTTGAATCATTATCTAGCATTCATACTTAAGTGAAAATTTCAATGCCAAGCTATATTGCTACATGAACAGGAACAGGAAAAGAAACTTACAGAGTGTAATACATGAAAGAAAATTAATCAAATTTACATGATTCACTTTGTTGAAAGAGAAATCTCACAAAGTGGGAATTATGTGTGTATATGTCTTTGTGTGTGTGATATGGATATATATATGTGCTGTATGTATATACATATAACATGCATGCATATATATGAATGCTATAAGTGTGTGTATATATATAATTTGTATCTATAATAAAATACTGTTAAATATATATAATAAACTAAAATACGCACAAGAATTATGATATAAGTGATGCAAGAAGTCAAAGAAGAAAAATCAGAAAACACAATGAAAAAAGAAAATACAATTAACTGAAATATACAATTTTAGTACTAAGACTTGAGGAGTTGAAAAAATGAGAGGAAATAAAATCCTTGAAGAATTAAGTTGTAGAAGGTAATAATCAATATGTGGTTAAGAATTAAAGCAAAATGAAAATTTAACTTGGATAACATATGAAATACAAATTGCCTAATCATTTTTACAATTATAACAAAATATGTTAAATGAAAAGAATAAAAAAATTAACTGGGAAATGGCAAAAATGCTTAAAATGGTATATATTATCTAGTCTTCTTTTCAGCATTCTCCTCTGAAGCAAATTTAATTCCACCGAGAACACTGAAGTATTTGATGACCTCATAGAAACTCTTCACTATTTAAAATGCATCAACAGAGTAACATCAAAAACAGTTGGCATAAGCATAATATTTTTTCATTTTTTTATTATTTTATTTGTTTTTAGCGTTCTATAGTCACTTCCATATGACTTAGATTTTTCCCTTCCCTCCTCACTCCCTCCCTGAGATGGCATACTATTTTATGTAGGTTCTATACATATATTCCTATTAAATATATTTTCACCTTAGTCATGTTGCACAGAAGAATTAAAGTGAATGGGAGATAATCATAAAACAAACTAAAACATAATACAAAAGAAAATGATCTACCAAATTCTGTGATCAAGTTCCATAGTTCTTTCAATGTGAAAGGCATTTTGCCTTAAGAGACCATTTGGAATTTTATAAGTCCTTGCATTGCAATGAAGTACTAAATCTACCAGAAAAAAATCCTCACACACTGTGATTGTTGCTGTGTACACAGTTCTGATTATTCTCCTTTCATTCAACATCAGTTCATATAAGCTTTTCAATTTAATGTAATCAAAATTATCCATTTCACACTTCATAATGTTTTCTATATCTTGTTTAGTCAAAAATTCTTCACTTCTCCATAAATCTGATAAATACACTATTTCTTGCTCCATTAATTTGTTTATAGTATCAGTCTTTATACCCAGATCATGTACCCACTTGGATTTTATTCTTATATACAGTGTCAGGCATTGGTCTATGCCTGGTTTCTGCCACACTGTTATTCAGTTTTCCCAGCAATTAATGAGTTCTTATCCCAGAAGCTGAGGTCCTTGGGTGTATCAAAGAGTAAATTGCTATGTTCATTGACTACTCAGTCTTGAGTACCTAAACTATTCCACTTTTCTACCCTTCTGTTTCTTAGCCAGTACCAAGTGGTTTTGATATTTGCTTCTTTATAATACAATTTGAGATCTGGTAGAGGTAGGCCACCTTCCCTAGGATTTATTTTCATTACCTCTCTCTATATTATGGGCCTTTTGTTCTTCCAGATATAATTTTTATATTATTTTTTCTAGCTCTGAAAAATAATTATCTGACAGTTTCATTGGTATGGCACTGAATAAGTAGATTAATTTAGGTAGAATTGTCATTTTTATTATATTGGCTAGGCCCATCCATAGCAACTGATGGTTTTCTACTTCCTTCTTTCTGACTTTATTTGTAGGAAAAGTGTTTTGTAATTGTTTTCATATAGTCACTGGGTTTGTTTTGGCAGGTAGATTCCCAAATATTTTACTGCATCTACCATGGCTTTAAATGGGATTTCTCTTTCTGTCTCTTGCTGTTTGACTTTGTTAGTAATATGTAGAAATACAGAAGATTTGTGAAGGCTTATATTGTAACCTGCAGCTTTGCTGAAATTATTAATTATTTCAAGTAGTTTTATACTTGATTCTCTGGGATCCTTTAAGTATATATTTATATTATCTACAAAGAGTGATAACTTAGTTTCTTCTTTGCCTGTTCTAATTCTTTCAATTTCTTTTTCTTCTCTTATGGCTACAGGTAACATTTTTAGTACCACGTTGAATAATAGTGGTGATAATGGACATTCTTGTTTAACCCCTGATCTTACTGGAAATGTATCTAACTTATCCCCATTGGATTTGCAAATGTATCTAACATCCCCATTGCTGAAGGTTTTAGGTAGATACTGCTTATTATTTTATGTAAAGTTCCATTTATTCCTATGTTCTTCAGTGTTTTCAGTAGGAATAGGTGTTGTATTTTGTCCAAAGTTTTTGCATTTATTCACATAATCATGTGGTTTCCATTAGTTTTGTTGTTAATATGATTAATAATGTTAATAGTTTTCCTAATATTGAACCAGTCCCACATTCCCGGTATAAATAAGCATAACATTTTTTGAAGGAGAAAGTTTAAGCTCACTGTGGTTTTGCCTGTCATTCAATTCATTTTCTTCAGTCCACAATTTGTTTGATAATATTTCTGTATTTCAATATTATTTGCAAATTCAAGAAATTGGAAAAATTTTAATTTCTTGATACATATGCTTAGTATCATATTTGATGTCTCTACTAAAAATGACAAAATAGGTCTGACATATAATCTTTCTTCAATATTATCAATATATTATGTGGACTCCGTAAGGATAAAACTCATTTTGTATGTTAAGGAAAGAGAGAACTAGGAGTTGTTTGAATTCAGAAGTCAAATTAAACCAAAGGAAGAAGTTAAGACTTAAATTGACCCTGATATCCTCTGGGCATGACTGATACAGCATAAAACTATGGAAGGGAAAGCTGTAACTGAGTATGTTATAATAATAACAACCTGAAACCAAAGGCCAAGGGAAAGAATGTGCTTTAAGTTTTTAATCTCTTTGTAATTACAGCCTTAATATATGTTCTCAGAAATGCAAAATGGACCTTAGCATGTTTTGAAATTCTAACAAAAATTCATCTAATATGAACTACTCAAAGAGCTCATACATCCACCAAGGCAACTATTGAAAGATTAATATTTCTTCATCAAAAAGGAAAAAGTTTAAAAATATTATCTGAGATAATAGGATTAGTCAACTCTCATGGAAAATATTTGAAACATATGTATTTGAAACTGTTATCTTGAACTGATGAAGTAATATATACTCTTAGATTTGTGAAGTGTAATAGCAAGTGGCATATCTGTAGATGGTGCCAAAGAAGTAGCAACAATAAAAATGTGCTTTCTATGAGTGATAGAATAAATGGATGTATTTTTTGAAATGGAGGGATTTATTATTCCATTAGAGTTTGATCTCATTGAGAATAGGGATCGATGTTTGTCTTTGTATCTCCAGTACTTAGCACAGTGTCTCACACATAGCAGGCTCCCAATTAAAAAATATGACAACTAAGAATGCTGACATTTTCAGAAAAAAAAGATAAAAAATGTAATTAAGAAACCTCCAATACACTTATGAAAGGAAACAGCAGAAACTACATAACTCATTTGAGTTTGATTATTTTATTATTATTTTTGATTATTTTTATTTACTTATTTTTGATACTGAGAGTCTCTATGGCACCTAGGCAGAAAGTTTGATGACCCCTTACAGACTCAATTGCAATTCTGAAAGAATCGTATGGGAACTCTAACCAGTTCCATTTTTTTCTGATCCGGACATTTTATCACCATTAATCATCCAGTTGACATGCCACTCTAAGCATCTCATTATTTTTTCTATCAAACTTAGTTGGGGTGCTTTATAGGATTTAACCTTCCTGAAGCTTGCATTTTCATATCTTACTAGTTCATGTCTATACTTATAACCTTGATAATTTGAACACATATGTGAAGCTTAGTCTATCTTAAAGGTGATCTTACTATATTTAGTACATAGTTTTGAATAAATTGGAAATTGTTTTGTTTCTTGTCATCCAGTTTGATAGTTATCTCTCACAAAATGTTATCTGAAAACTGTATAATCATTCCAGATATTACCTTTTCTAAGTCATTGATAAAAATGATCTTCAGTGTAGAATATCTAAACTGTTAAGCACCTCAAATCTTGTGATAATTTATCTTTTGCCTTCCAGAATGTCATATTACATGTTCCTCCTCTGTCTCAAGTTTCGGGATTTTTTTTGACCTACTCTTTACATAGCTAGTTTTGGTTGTTTGGAAGTTTTTGTTTTGTTTTATTTTTGTGCTCCCAAGGTGGTGTGATCTAAGGAGAGATGTGGTCTAGGTCTGGGATTTGCCCTTTTCCAGGGAGAGCCCTTGATCCTTCTAACTTCAAGTGATACTTATCTGCAGGCCCTCTAGTTCTCAGGACCTCTGTTCCTTCATTACCAAAGATGTCCTTTCAACCCTTGAACTTGAAAATAGGTAAAGGCTATGGAGTTTTCAGAATACATTTGGTCCACTCCCAGTGCTAGCCCAATGTCTTCTGTAATCTCTTTCTGATCACTTGTCAGCTTCCCTTATCATCTCTATCTTGAGAGCTCCTGAACCTGCTGCTGCTTCTGTTGTTAGCACAATGGTCTACCAAAGATGTTGCATCTACGTGGGCTCAAGGATGGATTCCATTCCACCATCACAGTTATTTTCGTTTGTCCTCTTAAGTTGTCTTGGTCTAGAAGAATGTCTCATACTGACATTTTGTAGGCTTTCTATGTCCTAAATTTGATTTGAGGCATTATTTTAAAATTGTTTCTAATGTAAAGCTTAACTATAGTTCATCCTGTATACTATTCTCTTGATGCTTCACTTAAAACTTGCCTTGTTGGTTTTCATAAGGATTGTTTATAAAATATTTATTTACTTTTTATTTTATATTTCCTCTTAATTTCAGGTTTGTGATTTAGTTTGCAATACTCAGAACCCCAAGGAGGAAAGGAGGAAATGAAAGAACTCTAGCCTGTGAATTAGAATTGGTTTCTGTATAGAATTTTAGTGTTAGTTTTGTGACCTTTGCTCATTCATTTAACCACTGATTCATTTTTATTGATATTGCAATAAAGGGGAGTTGCACTAGCTCATATCCAGTGACCATTCAACTCTGAACCTGTCTGATTACATCTTCTCAGGATCAAAAATTCAAAATAAATATGTTATAGAAAAGGGCCTGAAGTTATTCTATGAATTCAGTTGAGTCAGAGATGTTCTGGCTAAAGTAATCATCCTGTCTTTTTGTTAACTGTATTATCTCTTCTACTAGATAAAAATACTTGCACTTAACAAGCATTTGCATATTACATAGACATATCCCTTGATAGTTGTAATCTTTGACACCACATATCATTTATGAGACTGACACTCTAACTCCTTCAAAAATGATATATTACATCCCTTGAGTTTATCACTCATAGAACATTTTCAATCCATCATCACAAGAATTATTACAAAACTGTTTGATATGTGTACTAAAAAGGGAAAAGTAGTCTATTTTCTTACTTTTAAAAAATAATAGCATTAAGTTTGAACTCTAGGCTGTCAATTACAATGTCTTCTCTTCTCTGGCTCCAATCACCCACCATGACTTCAATCTCCCTCATGATTCCACCATCATTTTCTTTTCTATTCTTCGACTGTGTCGTTTCCATAACTATACATACCTAATTGTTAAGGTGTATCAGTGACCTAGATAAAGCATCTATTAAGTGTTTATTATATGTATTTACATTACTTTCCATCCTGTATATAGATACATCACTTAACAAGTATTAAATGATATTAGTGTGGTCAGAAAATAATTCATTTAACTCTAGGTTTAGAGCTGGAAGGGTCATTAACAGTCAGATATTCTGAATCATTTTATAAATAAGGAAACTGAAACTGATGAAATATCTAAGTCAGTGGACTTTGTGAAGTAAAAATGAGACTTATATAAGGTCATGCAAATATGACTAGAATATTTCGTATCTAAGCCTCTCATTTTAAATCTGCAGTTCTCTTACAACTATTGTTGCTTGTAGCACCAAAGTGATATTCATAGCACCTATAGCAGCTGTGAATATGCCAGCACAGTTCTGAATCAAAAAATATAACAGACTCTCCATATAGAAAGCAGAAGAAAAACATTTATTCAGACACCAGAAAGCCAAATCCCAGCACCAAAAAACCAAATTCATCATAGCAACAAAGAAATCTATATACACAACAATAATGTAGGGGGTATTATCATCCACAAGCCTTTACTCTGTTATTTTTTGCACAACAAACCAGCTACCTTAAACAAAATCACAAACTCTCAGACTCAGAGAGGTTGCTGCCTGCTCTTTCTTTCCCATGTCTGACTCATTTCCTGCTCCACCCCTCCTGCTTTACTCATTCAATAAACTCCTTCCACCACAGACTTCCATGTGACCCAGGCAGGTCACATGGGCCTATTAAATATTTAAATTACCATTACACTTCTACATACACACATCCATCCATACATATCCATATATATATGCATACACACATACACACATACATTCATTTCCTTCAAACTGGGTGAGGGAGATGAGGAAGAAGTAGTGTGGCTTATAAAAGGTGAAAATAAATCAAAAAACATTTATTAAAATTTTCTTATGCAACAGTCATTGTGCTTTACAATTGAGATATAAAGAAATGTAAAAGTACCATACTTGCCATCAGAATGTCCTTTTAGTCCCTATCTAAATACTTGAAGTTGTGAAATATGGGTTTTATCCTGTGTCATTATAGTTACTAAATGATATAATATGTGTAAAAAAGAATCACAAACTTTAAAGTGACAAATGCATGTTATATTATTATTGTATTCATAATTTTACAGCCATCACATCCACAGTGCAGGTCAGCATGAAATTAGAGGTGAATTTTTGAGTTGTTTCATAAACGGTGCGGATGTCACATGAAGGTCAGCAGATGACAAAATAACTCAGAAATGCATAAAATATGTGTATGGTATTGTATAACATCTAACCAAATATAATAATGTACTATAAACACTACATAAAAGAAAAAAAATCAAACTTCTTCTCTGGTACAAAGGAAGGGGGTGTAGATTTTCCAAATCAGTAGGGAGGAAGGGGACTCTACCTATAAATGCAATGATGTGGGAGAGATAGCAGTGTTAACCGTTGCATGCATATAAATAGGGACATTGTCAAAGCCTAAGGGTACTAAGGGTATGGATTCACTCACTATCTCCCAGCCATTCCCCCTTTGCCTTTCCAATATAATCACACATCTGTTAAGAAAATCAGCTATTAAGTGGATCAACTCTTAGCTAAATTAAGCTGTGGGAACATACTTAATCATTTTGTAGAAACAGAATAACATCAGCTTTTCTTTATTTTCATCATTTTATGTATTTGAAGTCTTGGAGCAAAAATTACATAACCCTTTGCCTTGTGCCTTATTTTTCAGATTTGAGCTGGACTTAATGGTTTCTATGATATCTTCTGTCGCTGAAATTCTTAGAAAAATGAACTTCGGACACTAAAGCTAGAAGGAAGAGCAACCTCACACAACTCTCCCTTCAATCCCCTCTTTTAACCATTTTTACCATAGGATAGAGACTGGAAGCTTAAAGACTGCTAACTATTCCTATTTCTACCTCCATGTCTCATTCTGGATGAGATGTGCAAACAGGAGTTTAATTCATCAATGAAAATTAAGATTTTAAAAGCATTCTCCTCTCCCCAATTTTAAGGTTTCTGACTTTAGCTAGTTACATTTTTTCTCTTTTTCTTTAACGTCTTTTCCTCCAAACAAGTTAGAATTTGACAAAATCCTTCAGATACAAAGAGTTTTAGTAAGTTATTCTGTTCCCATAACAACACTCTGGTGTGGATATTACATGCACTAATGTTGTACTAATGTTGTTGCTATTGTTTTTATTGCTACTTTACAAATGAGAAAATTGATACCTGGAACATTTAGATCACTTCTCCAAGGTCACACACCCACTGCTGTAATTTTTAGAAATATAATTCTAACCATGGTCACCTGTATCTAAGCAAGGATTCATTTTCATTAAACCCACATTTATTTTTGTCCTCTCTCTCTCTCTCTCTTTCTCCTAAGTTTTTACATTTATGCTATTTTTTCTCTTGTGAGAAGTGGTCTGGTTTTCTAAAATGTTTTAGCTCCACCATGGATGCTACATCAGTCCACAATTCCAATAACCCCCTTTGTGTGTCATGATGTGTAATATCATGTAAGCATGATAAGCATGTCATTTATGATTTCATCCAAAATTTTGATGAACATGGTAATATAATGTAACACTTAACACGAGACTGCTATTCAGATTGGAAACCACAAAAATTCTCAAATTCATATCTCTTTAAGATATCCAAAATGGAATAAATAACTCTTTTATTCATTCTTCACAAAGCAGTTTTTTCCAGTATGATGAAATCTATTTAGAAAGGTTGTTGATTGACAATTTTTTTATTCCCTTACATGTTGTTGTCTGAGAATTGATAAACATGCACTCAATGTTTTCAGTTAAAACAGCAGAAAAATGTGACATTTCATTAGAGACTTAAACACAACGTCAAATCAATCCAATACTCTGATTCTATTATTTCAACTAAATTCATTTCTGTGACTATCTATCATTTTTCTCTCTTTCTCTATCTTTTTTTCTCTCTCTCTGCTCTTCTCTTTTCTTCTCTCTCTTCCCTCTGTAACAAATTTTGAATACTGTGTATATGTTCAGTTACCTTGGTAGTGTACTTTTCAGGCATATACACGAAAATGATCAGGTTGCCACATGCATTGCCAGAGCTAGCTCAGTGTTTGGGAGACTACAAAGGAAAGTGTGGGAGAGATAGAGGTATTAGACTGCCTACCAAACTGAAAGTTCACAGAGTTGTTGTGCCAATTGCATTGGTGCATGCCTGTGAAACATGGACAATATACCAAACCCATTCCAGGAAACTGAATCACTTTTATTTCAATTGTCTAGAAAGATTCTGAAGATCACCTGTAAGTTACCTGACATTGAAGTACTTTCTTGCGTTAAACTGCCAACCATCTGAAATCTACTTCAGAAAGAAAAATTCTGATGAGTTGGTCACATTTTTCAAATGCCAAACCTATGTTTCCCTAAGGGACAACTGTACACAGAACACATGTATGTCTGGCAGTCATGTGGTGTTCATAAGTGATACAAGGAGCTTCTCAAGGTCTTTTTGAAAAACTTTGAAATCAATTGTGTGACATGGAAGATGCTGGCAAAGGAGCACTCAACACAGTGAGCCCACATCAATGAAGGCACTGTGCTATGGGAGTGAAGCGGAATTGTGCTGTCTCAAAAGAAACATAAGATGTGGAAATTTAGAGTCATTTCCACTCCAAATGTTCATCAATTATCTGTGGCTAACCTGTGGTAGAACCTTTCGAGCTGACTCTGAGTTATTGAGTCTGAACAGCCAGTCAGATACACTGTACCTTGCCTCCAACATAGTGATGTCATTATGGTTCTCTTCCAGAATGCAGGACAAAAACCAGCACATGTACACACGCACACACACACACACACACACACACACACCTACCTAAAGATATCCATATACTTATACACATACGTGTATATGTGTGTGTATGTGTGTGTGTAAATGTGTGATGCATACAGAGTTGAAACCTCAGAGCAGAATTCACAAACAGGTAGTAGTCAAGGACTCTAAAAATGGTTCAGAGTTTTAGGAAGCAGAAGTGAAGAAAGAGCGCATTATATGTATTAGGTAAGGGTAAGTCATAGAGATAGGACATAATGCACTATGTTTAAGTCAGTTTTCACTACTAATTTAACCCTGTCAGACTTAAAATCAAGGCACCTAATTAATGTATGAGGCCAGATATGAACTCAAGTCTTCCTGAATTCAGTCCCATCTCTCTATCCGTTTTACCAGAAATGGCATAGGAATGTAAATTTTGATTGCTAAAATTTTGCAATATATGTTGGAGGTCACAGGCTAGATTTTTTTTCTTATGGACCTTTTCTTAAACCCAAATGCCTCTTATTCTCATTGGTTGGCCAAGAATGGGTTCCAGGATGAGCCCCCCTATCAACATTTTTGGACTCTGTTTGACTCAGAGGGAATGTAAATAGTAATTGTTTGTTTTGACCAGAAATCCTTAGGGTCTTCCGCTCCTAGATTGAAAGTTTGTTTGTTTTTTTAATTAGATAAAAGGCATTCTCTGCTACATTTTCTATCTAGCCTTAATCATTGAATGGTAGTTGCCTCAGTTAAAGGAATACCTGCTAAAGACCTTAGCTTAAAAAAAAAAAATCAGTCTCTCCCACTCCATCCAAGTCCACCCACAGTCATCCTGATCTATATCTTGCCCCCAGACCCAAAATGCTCTGAGGAAGAGAGCCTGGTGACTTTGCAAAGCCCTCTTCCACTTAAACCCAATTCACTTGAACATCATGACATCACCTCCCTGATGTCATGGTCCTCTTTGAGAATGAAGGACAAACAACAACCATGTTGTACTAATCAGCCCCTTATGGAAGCGTTCATTAAATCAAAGAGTAAGAAAATGAATTCCCAATCAAGTCTCAGCTACGTTTGCTGATTATTTCTGGAGTGCTTATCTCTATTGAGGTTTATGCAACCTAGGACATTATATTTCTAAGAAAATGTCAAAAGGTCCTTTTATATATTTATCCCCCTTTAATTGTCTTTTATGATTGCTACTAGTACTATTCAGGAGCCAGGATAAATAAATCATATAGAAGGGGAACGGATCATAAGTTTAGAGGTAGAACAGAAGTTAAAGACCATCAAATTCAATCTGCTCATTTTACAGATAAAAAATAGAAACATGAAGTGATTGTTATGATAATATTTAATATCATTTTTGGACTTTAATAAGGACAAGAGCTTGAAATAATCAATCAGAAGAAAAACCTGAACCTAACAGTCTCTTTGTTCTCTGAAGTAATCTCAGAGAATACCTCTTCCTATGTCAACAAGGTCAAATGGGGCTGACTTAGCATTCCTTATGAGACCCTGAACCTGATTCACTATCTTGAATAGTGGGACTATTTTTATTGTCTTGTGGACATGTACTATGTTATGACATATTAGTGATAAAAAAAATTCAGATGCTCTGAGTTGTAATTTCAATCAACACCGTGTTCACTCTCTTATTGTATTTAGAACCTATCCAATTAAGAAATTACTTTCTCATGGTATAGTTAATCTATACCATAAATCTGAGACCATAAATCTGAAGGACACAATCTTGGATCATTCTAGACAGATTTAAGCATGGTCATTCTTGTATTACTCAGTCAGAAGTTTTTTTTGGCTCCAGATCATGATCTGGCTCCACCTGGCCTTAAGAGAATAAACAATATACATTCTGACTGTTTGCCTTTTTTAACCAAAATTCCAGGTTAACAGTTATGGTGTCATGACATGAGAATTAGAAGTGATGGACTAGAATAAAACAGCTCCCCACCTTGCCAAAGATTTAAGCACCTCAGGATTCTTTTTTCCTGAAATCTAAAACCTTGATAGGGTCAGGTAAGTCTTCCTATTTCCTACTATTAAAGAACTCCCATCAGTTTGGCTGAATTCCACAAATTCTCTTTAAGCTAGTTCTGAGGGTGGGGACCAAGTTGCATTAAATTGCTTTGCATTACTTAGGTCTCTCTTGACGATTGATCTTAGGAAAATTAGTACAAATATTGCTAGCACTAGTGTCAATTAACTAAACATAGTCTAAATTATGTTGCTCATGATAGGGCTCTTTTGGACAGGTCAAAGCTATTTTATCTTGAAACCAAATTAAATTTAAAGGCCAACAAAACATCTAACCAACAATGCAATGTTTCATCTTGGGCTTACTGAAATGACTGAGGGAGAAAAATGGAAGAAAGTTCTTCCCTGAAGACTCCCAAAGCTGCTGCTGCACCAGCCCGGTACTGGCTCACTCCCTCTACCCTAAGGGCCCCAGCTTTTTGTTCCCTTTCACTCCCTCAGCTCTATTCTTCATCCCCTTCCTTCCTCCCCTTTCCCTTAAAGGCTTTGATCTGGGGAGGATGACTGCACCTAGTCATTATTTCCTCCCTCCCCACCATCCTTTACCTGCTCTAGCCCTGAAGAGGACAATTTTGTTCAGCCTCTATTGCCTCCTCCTTCTTCTGCCTCCACATTTTCCCTTAAGGGCTCTGGTCTTGAGGAGGACAGTTGCAGTCCATCTACAGATTAGAGGGCTGAACCTATTCTCATGGGACTTATTTCTTTAATATAGTTAGTCAGAAACTTTGGGGCACCAAGACTCGCCACCTTCAATGGCCATAGAGGTGTTCCAAGCAAAGGTTGCAGGATCCACCCTTATTCTGTCAGATCTTAAATCCTTGTGACACACTTTCCTCGGAATAAAACAGTCAATTCATGATGGGAATTTCTAACATGCTTCTAATCTCCCTCACTGTTGTTTATTGTTAGTTCTGTTTGTATTCGTCCTGTTGTTAATTATCAATTTGTCTGTCAGTGTATGTCTCTCTGACTGTATCATGTGTGCTGTGAATGAACCTGTTATCTTGTAAGATTTAAAGTGCAGGCAGCCAGAAACTTTTAAGGGCTGCAGCAAGGAAACAAACAAACAAAACTTTAAGACTTTTTCCTTGTTGTTCTGATCTGGCCAACATGGAACTACAATAGAAATTTAGATCATCTTAGGTAAAATCATTTTGGCAGATCTACAGGTTGCGAGATTCCTCATTAAAAATTTTGGAAATGGATCATTTGAAATTATTAGAATTCCAGTATCCTGGGTATCTCCAGGAGCTCACCTTGCTAAAACAGCCCCTCCCAGTCCTGATCACTTGGCATTCCCCACTCCCTCTCAGAGTTAAGAGAGTATTTCAGAACAGAGATTTTTAACAGTTACATGAGTTCATGTTAACTTTCTCTTCCCAGATCAAGTTAAGAGAAGAGAATGCAAGGGAAGTGTACAAAAAGTGTAGGAAAAACTTGTCTTCTCCAACTGGCTAAAGGGAGTGTAGGGGCAGCAAATTGCAGAATGGCAGTGATTATAAAAGTCCTGTGTCCTTGGACACATTGTAGTCCACCCTTCTAGGTAAAGTTTGGAAATATCACCTAGGTCTTATACATTCTGTCCACCTTGTTCCAGCAACAGCAAACCACCTCAGGCTTAGTAAATTCTTCAGCTGTGGGGAAAAGGTTAGGTCGATAGATCAAACTTGTGGCAAGCATTTCCTAAGCTCTGCCTACAAGAATCATCACCACTGGACACCAGTCTCTCTGCTTTTGGTGAACTTCACACTTCTCTGTTCCAGTTGCATAAATTTATTTTATCTCTATTTGACCTCTTTCTTGATTTGTAAAAGTAAAAATAATAATGGCTGTTGTTATGGCATCAAAATGATGTAATGATTGTAAAATGCTTAAAATAAGGACCAGTATATGTTAATACAATATTATTATTATTATTTCTCTAACATAATTGTTAACTTGGAAGTGTTTTTAATTACCAAAAATAATAAGATAAATAATTTCTGGAAATGCAAATGATATCATCTGAATTTATTGTTGTATTCTTTCTAAAATTGTATTGTATTTCTGAATTTCTCTTAGATTGTGAAATCTGAGAGGTCATTGTGGGGTAGAAGTGTTTCCAAAGCAATTTTATTTTGGATCTTGTTGCATAAGAATTGGGCTCTTAAAAGGATGTGATAAATTTTAATTTGATATTTATTAAGATAACAGATATTTAATTCATTTGAAATGTTGGCTCTTAGAAAAGTGTACAGAGTTTAAATTTATAGTTTATACATATCATTTCCATCACCTAAATCCAAGGTGATTAGAAATGCATTGACCTATAGTTCTTAAAAATTTCTGTGCAAAAGTTTTTGTATTGTAGGATTCCTATTGAGTAAATGAGAATCTCTAAAAAAACATTTGGGGTATGATTTTCAAACCTGTTTCATCTAAGGATGTGTTCACATATGTTAATTTTAAGGCTTATGGACTTTCTATGTGCAAGGCCAGAATTTACTTAATTTCTAGTGACATATATGAGGAAAAATGTGTTACTGTGATAAGGCTAAATTAATTAATTATGTCATTCTGGACTTAGAGAAACTAAATCTTGCCATTGCAAACATCTTTTTGACTAAGGAACTTTGTGATATCTAGGAATTCTGTCATAACTAAGAATTTAGTTTTGTTATAATACGTTGTGAATCTGTGTTACTTTACACCAACATAGTTTAATGAATTCCAGTTTTAAAGGTTTATTTTTGCTTTAATGAGGGAGAAAGTTATATATATATATATGTATATATATATAGTATATATATGTATATATGTATACATATATGTGCATATATATACATATATATATAATTTTAAAAGTGTCCAACTAATTTTCTTCATCAAAGTTGAGTGAAGATCAGAATAAATTTTAAACTGTTTTTAAAGAAGGGAAAATACTTTTAGAAGAAATGCTTTGAAAAATCTTGTGTGATTTTTAGAAAGCCTACTAAAATTTCAAAATAATTTATTGTTAAATTAGGCTGTAAAGCAGAAGAGATCTTTCTGTTTTGATGTGAATCTATCCCCAGAAAAACAAGTGATAGTATCTGAATACAGATTGAAAAAAATACTTTATTTTCTTGAAGTTTTTGTTTAGTTTTGGTCATATATTTTCTCACAGTATGTCTATTATGGAAATGTTTTCCATGAATACATAGGCATAATATGCATCAAATTACTTGCCACTCAAAGAGGAGGGGTGGGGAAGAAGGAGAGGAGAGAATTTGAAGCTAAATATTTTATAAAGAAATGTTGAAAATTGTTTTTACATGTGCCTGGGGAAAAATAAAATACTGTATTATTATTTCAATAAAGGGATTTTGCTTGATTAATTAATGAAAAACAAAGAAATAAAAAAAACTAGTAATGAGTAAAGGAAAACTCCAAAAGTAAGGGAAGATGTAACAAATTGGAGTGAGGAGTTGAGAGTGGAGAAGGCTAAAGACCTGCTTTTTATGTCAGTATTGTAAAGTTGGTTAAGCTAAAATATCTGAAGCAACAGAGGAAGAAAGGAAAAATTCAGGAAAAGAAAAACATTTTGCCAAAAAAAATCACAAAAAATATAAATAGCTCTCATAACTTATCTGTGAATGAATTGTGAATGAATGAAAACCAATAAATGGGGTGAATGACAGATTGGATAAGAAAATAAAATTCTACAATCAGTGTCTTACTAGAAAAACACTTAAAAGGAAAAACCCATACAGGATTCAAATGAGGGCTTGGAATAAAACTTGCTTTTCATCAGATGAATAAAAATAAAATTATACAATGTAATAAGGATAAATAAAGAAACTACTATGTACTTAAAGGAACTTTAGACAATAAAGAATATCAATATTACACATATGTTCTAAATGCCTTTACATCTAAATAGAGGAAAAATTAACAGAGTTACAAGAAATGAAGGAAAAAGACTATATCAGAGAATCCTGAGTAATATGAAATGTCACAATTAGAATTGTGCAGAACCAGGAGCACAATATCATAAAATGCAGTGTGACATTTAAGAAGAAGAAAAATTTTGAAAGTTTGAACAACTCTGACCAATGCAATGATGAATAAAGTTTCCAAAAGTATGTAAGAAAGCATTTAACTCAGCCTCTTGACAGAAATGAGAGACAAAATCATGCAGAAACATACATTTTTAGACATGTCTCCGTCTCCATCTCTGTCTCATTTTCTCTGTGGCTCTCTCTCTTATAATTAATTTGAAAATACAAAGTAATATTTAAAAAATGAAGAAAAGTCAAAGAACCATAGAATTTGAGAAACACCAAGGAAGCCATAACTACATAGCTTTCATAAAACTGTTGAGCCATGTTATCTCAGATTTGGAAAGTTGATCCAAATACTCCCCCATTTAGCAATTGTAATTTAAGAAAATGGTGAACTGAGGCAGATTTCCATGCAAGATAACACTTATTAGTAGAATCATGCTACCTATCAATAAATGGGTCAATAACTTATCTTCATTTATTCTAAAGACCCAAGTAAACTGGAAGTTCCCCTTATATAGGTTTTAGGGAGTACAGAAGAAAGTACAGAAGATGGGAGAGGGCATCATGGAATTATGGCAACACAATTCTTTACAAAGCTGAGGCATAAGAGAAGAACATGGTTAGAAATTTGATAATGGGTGCTAGCAACAGCCCCCTTGTCTCACGAGATTAAGAATATTGCTCATTGTTTAAGGTCGGGTGCAAGGTGGCAGCCCAGACTTTTGGAGAGCAGACCAGATATGCTTGAAGGATAGCTTGGTGGTGTAAAGATATTAGGCCTGCCTCCTTTGCTTTCACACACATTCTACAAAGTTAGCAAAATTCCTTGAAGCAAGCATTGATCAGTGATTAGCAAAAGAGCTAAATTTCTAAAATGAACTCATTATAGGTAAACTGATTTCTAAACTAAGTTCAAAAACAAAGAACTATGATAAGTTACAAAGGATGAAGAGTTATAGGACAAAATCAAGAAGATTGATAGGAAAATTAAACAGGATCAATATTAATCTCCTCACCTAGGAAAAATTTTCCACTTACAAATTATTTAGTATGCAGAAAAAGAAAACTAAGAATTTGGAATCACAAGACAAGTCCTGAACCCTGACTTTGCCCATTCAATGATCAGATGAATTGATCAATTATATTTTCTCCTTTAAGTTTCATGTTCTATATCTGGTAAATGAGGATAATTATGTTTGCACTTTGTATGGAATTTTATGTTTTCAGTGAGTCTTTAAAAAAACATTGAAAAAACCAAAAATCTTCTGAAGGTAAAGCCAAGATAGTAGAGTACAGAAAGCACTCACCTGAGCTCTCCTGATATTCTACTCTAAACAATTTTAAAATAACACCTCAAATCAAATTCAGGAGTGGCAGAGCCAACAAATAGTCACATTAAGGCATTCATCCATCCAAAGACAACCTAGGAAGTCAAAAAAATATAAAACATGGTGGAAGTTATAGAGGTTGAGGCCAATCCATGGATGAAACAGTAGTGATGGAACCAGGAGACGGTAAGAGAAGAAGCAATAGCTTTGAGAGCTCTCAAATAAGAGACAGTAAGAGGACCTGACAATTTATCAGAAAGACAGTATAGGGCATGGTTGTGCTAACCCAAGACACAAGATCAGAAACTGTTTGGCAACTATATTGCATATGACTATTTCTGGGTCATAGCTCATGGTCAGAGAGGAGCATTTTTATTGAAGGGGAAGTGGAAGTTCTGAGACACAACACTTGTTTTGTTCACAAGACATGAGGAATTTTGAGACACAGTATTACTTCCAGTCCTAAGGGATTAGGGAACTGAGAAACCAAATCATTTCTAGTCCCTGGGGAACAAGAGCCCTGAGGAGTCATATCAATTGTAATCCCAAAGGAACAGGGGCCATTACCAGAGAAGGGACAAATCTACAGACCAGGAGAGCAGTGAACCCTCTCCATCTGTTTTGTACCCCTTGAGTTCTGAGGTACCTATTTAGGAATATCATATTTTATATTATCTGAAACAGGGTATGTGAAAAATGTGAGTTCCTTGTCCTCTTCCTTTGGTAGTTTTGTATGTACCTAAAAGATAGGTTGGTTCTAGGTTTGAACAGGCTCTCTCTGGTAAAATAAATGTTCCTATTTTTAGTTCTGTCCCATATCCCAACAACAAACTTGTCTATTTATTTTGTTTTAGTTTTTTTTTTTCTTTTGCTACAAAGCCAGAGTTAGCATCACATTATGAAAAATAAAAAAATCAGTCAGAACTGATGTCTTTTTAATGAAATAGGGTGAAAATGAGCAAACAGCAACAAAAAATAATAAGACCATAAAAAGCTATCATTGTGAAAAGGAAGATCAAGAATCCAACTCAGAAGAATAAAATGAAGTCAAACAGGTACTAGCAATATTTCAAAGAAATACGTGAATTGGATATGTCTAACTAGAATTCATGAAAGTGCTAAAATAAAAATTTTCAAAATCAAATGAGTGTTGGAGGAAAACAAAAAGGTCCAAAAAAGAAAACAAAGGGAGAAAATTATGAAAAAACAATTATTTATCATTCTTTTTTTTCAAAGAGAACTAATGACATCACAGGGTGATATCTTGAATTGCATTTGAAGTGGATTTAAGTCATCAGTCTCACTCTCTCTTTGAAAACTACAGCCTGTATTGAATTGTTCGCCTTCTCAGTGGGGATGGGTAGGGAGGGAGGGATTTAAAGAAGATGGAATTCAAAGTATTAGAAACAAATGTTGAGAATAATTATTACATGTAATCGGGAAATAAGAAACACAGGTAATGGGATATAGAAATTTATCTTGCCCTACAAGAAAAGAGAGAAGATGGGCATAAGGGAAGGATGGGGTGTGATAGAAGGGAAGGCTTATTGAGGGAAGGAGTAATCAGAATGCAAGGTATTAGTGGTTGGGGGAGGGGAGAGATGGGGAGAAAAATTGGACATGTTATAAAGTGATGTAAAAGCAATTAGTATTAAAACACTTGACTGAATTGATTACTGAGACTAAAGAAGAGAAATCTTTAGTTTAGAAAAATGAATTTTAATCTAAGTCTCCTAGAGGCAGGTAATTTCAGGTAAAATTTTGCATTGATGGAAAAGTTAAGGTTTTAATGGTAAATTTGATTTTTTGATTGTTATTTAAGCAAGAGCTAGAACAGGTATAAAAAGGCATGTAAATCACTTAAGACTTGCCTTAAAAAATATTCCTTCGCCAATGTGAAATTATAGTCATATCTGAAATCTGGTTATTGGAACTTGCTATTTTAAGATGCTATGGGAATATTAACTGACTGTTCTTCTGAGTCTAATTCCAGGTATGGATAGCAAGAAAGGTGGTCTGAGCCTCCAATCCATGATGCCAGTAATCCTGTGAAATGATGGTATGAACTGCAAAAGGTGATCTCATGGGAAGGGTGGGAGAGAGGCTGTTCAGCCTGGGCTGAGGTAGGATTGATCGGACTCAATTTCTCTGCTGACACCTGGCACACTCTAAGCCTCACTGAATGCAAGTGGACAATCTATTGCTGCCTGGAACTCACATGAAGTTGAGGAGATATTGTTTCCCTGCAATGTCCGTATGCTTAGTGGTAATTTCCTATAGTCAAAAGGTTTGTAAGCTTAATACCAGATCTATTAAATTTGTTGGTAGGGGAACATCCAAGTTCAAGTCTAAAATTAAGCTACTAGACTTAGGACTTTAGGCCAACATCAATAAGTTAGGGTCCTTTAATTTTTAGTAATAGTTAGGTCAAGGCATAAATGTCTTAGTCGGTTAATGTTAAAAAAAATCCGTTTATAGTCTATATTGTAAATGCTTTAAAAGAAATAACACCTGACCAAAAGTTGAAATTGTCTTATGTGACATGAACTGTGTTAAAAATGAAAAAAAATTAAAAAACAAAAAAAAAAATAGAGTAGTGGAACAGTTTGTTAAATTAAGTGCAAATTTGTGGTCATAAATTACATACTAATCTAGTAAACTTATGGTTTAAGAAGTTGTATTTTGGCAAAAATTATTGGGGGAAAATTGGAAAACAGTTTGACAGAAATTAGGCATAGGGAATAGAGCATACTAAGATAAGACAAAAATGGATAAAGGATCTTGATATAAAGGTTGGCATCCTAAGTTAATTAAAGGAGCATGGAAAAATATACCTGACATATCTATGTAAAGGGGAAGAGTTTATGCCCAAACAAGAGATAAAAAGGATCACTGGAAGTAAAATGCACAATTTTGATCATATGGCTTTTTAAAAATGCATAAATAAAACTAACACAGCCAAAATTAAAAGAAAAACAAGAAACTGGAGAAAAAGTTTACTGTAAGTTCCTCTGATAAAGCCGTGTGTGTAAATGTATGTATATTATATAGGTATGTATGCATATATATATATATACATATACATTCATTTATGGCATATATGTATATGTAGCATGTGTACACATGTATATATTCACATATGCAACTGAGCCACATTATACACATGCATATATATATGTATATGGATGTATATATACCCCCACTATGTATATATGTGTATGGATGTGTGTGTATGTACATAAGGATATATGTGTGTTGATGTGTATATGTGTGTATGCATGTGTGTATATGCCATTCTCCAGTTGATGAATAGCCAAAGTTTATGAACAGTTTTCAGAAGAAGGAATCAAAGCTATTAAAAGTCACATAAAGAAATGCTCTATGTCACTATTGATTAGAAAGATGCAAATTGGAATAATTCTGAGATAGCACCTCATATCTATCAAAGTGGCTAACATGACAGAAAAGGAAAATGACAAATGCTGGAGGGGGATGTGGAAAATAATGGAACACATATGCCCTGTTGATGAGTTATGACCCAAATCACCCATCCTGGCAAACAATTTGAAGTTATTCCCAAAGGTATATAAAACTGTACCTATCCACTGACCCATTTACGTCACTACTATGTATACCAAATACATAAAGAAAAAGAAAAGACAATCTATTTGCACAAAAATAGAGTAGCTCTTTTATATGGAGGAAATAATTAGCAACTGAGGGGATGGACGTCAGTTGGAAAATTGAAGAATAATTTGTGGCATATGATTGTGATTGAATAGTATTCTTAGAAAAGACAAGCAGAATTCTGTCAGAAATTCTGAAAAGAAGAACCTATATGAACTGATGTACAGTGAACTGAACAGGACCAGGATATTATTATAAACAGTAACAGCTGTATTTCAAGGGTGATCAACTGTGAAACAGCTAGATAATTTGATCAAGACAATGATCCAAGACAATTTCAAAAGACTCATGATGAAAAATGCTATTGACCTCCAGAGAGACAACTGATGAATTCTTAGGAGAACAGGAAGAATTCATTTTTAATTAAAAATAATCTTGCTTTTGTAAAAGCATTTGCTTTTACAACATGAATAGTACGGAAATATGTTTTGTATGACTTCATTTATATAACAGATATGTTATTTGCCTTCGTAAGGGATGGGAGAGGTGTCAAAGTGGGAGACATAATCTGGAACTAAAATTCTTTAAAAAGTAATAATTTTATATACAATTGGGACACATATTATAAGGTAAATTATAAAATGTATTTTAAAAAATAAATGAATTTTTGTACAAAATATTTATTTTGTAAGCATTTATTATCTTTTCTTCCCCCTATCTTCAACCGTGAGTATGCTTTAAAAATTCACCTATCATTATCAATATGCACATTCTGTTAAAACAAGTGCTTATATTGGTTACGTCTAAAATGTACATTTCTTCATTTTAAGGTCTCTCTTTTAGGATATAGGATGTGTGTTTGCTCTCCTGTGAACTCTTCATTTATCATTTCAATTATCATTTCAATTAATTAGTTATAAAGTTTTTAAAAAATTTTTCTAGGAATATTATTTTCATTGTGTAAATTGTTCTCTTAATACATTTAATTCAATCCACATTATTTCATAACTCTAACTTCCTCTTAAAAGTTCCATTGTTTCATTATTTAGAACACTATAAGAATATATTATGATTAAGAGAGCATTATTCTTCTGGTCATTCCCCAATAATAGTGTACCAGCTCAGCTTTGAATTCTTGGTTCCTACAAAATCTGGCTTTTTTGAATATGTGTATGTGTGTGTGTGTGTGTGTGTGTGTGTATACATTTCTTCTTTTTAACTCTCTGACCTAGAGGTTTAGTGGTGTTATTGTGTGATCAAGTGGTCCCCACAGTACAATTAGCTTTGAATGCATAGATGAGCCCCAAAATCCATCCACATAGCAATATTATTCTTGCTTTCCTTCATATCATTTGCAGGTACTACTTAAGGAGATAGAAGTGTTGCTGCAGAAAAAAAGAAACATAATCAGCTAACCCACAAGTATGAGTGGAGGAGGTCTACATTAAAGTTAACCTAACTTTGAGGGCATTGAGAAAGCAATTCTGAGGAGATCTGAGAGGACACTGCACATGTAAACATGAACAAAATGTTCCAGGCACGTCATGATGCAATTCTGTTAAAATGGTGAGTGAAAGACCATGGATGAATAAGTACACATGTCTGTTTCCTTGTCTATAAAAATGCAGCAGCACTGAGCCCATCTTTATTGAAGATACTGTAAAAGATTGTTAAGATTTCCACAACATTCCATAAGTGATTATAACTTTAAAGTTATGAACTTTATATAAATATATAGATATCATAATATCCCATTGTGTTAATCTTTAACTGACATTTAAATAAATTAGCTTATTGGAATCTTATGTCAGTTTATAGGTTTTCTTCCAAAATACATTTCCCATGAATATATGCCAAAATTTTACAAAATATTTTGTAAGTTATAAAAGGTGGAGATAACTTTGTTTATTGACTCTCTGATTGTTACTATTAATGGGGAAAAAACCTTAATATAAGAAGATGTTTGTTCATCAAAGAAGTTTATCACTTTCATGGAGGGTAAGTAGTGCTGAATCTAAGCCAAAGGATTCCTCAGAGATGAGGAATTCCTACATATGTTCCTATTTGCAGTTAGTGTTATTATGATTGCCTCAAGTTCTGCTAAATCTCCTGAGCTTCTTGGGTATTTTTACTTACTTAAAAGAGTTTGGCCTGTCTCTCAAAGGATAATGAAGTAAATGAAGACCAAATGCCTGGCATGCAGATTCTGAAGTACCAAATGCAAAGAAAACATGTAATGTTCATCCATGAGGAGACAGATATGTATTTATCTCCGTATGTTTATATCTATCTGTCCCTGTCTATTTATCTATATCATTATGAAAAACTGAAAAAAAGCATTAAACCATTTGAAAGTAGCATTAAACAGAAAAAAAAAACATTAAGAAATGTAAAAGTTCTTATAATGACCCAATTTTCATTTTGAATCCAAGGCTTATATTTTAATCTAAGTTTCTTCTGTTGCCTTGATGTTTTAGAATGACTGTAAATGTAGAACACATTTCCAAATAATTGAAATTGTGATTTACTTATTCTCATAGAATTTGCTCAGAGGCAATAATACACACACTCATTTGAGTATAGACATCTAACTTACCATACAGGAAAGTAGAAAGGGGAAGGGAGTAAGAGAAGTGGGGGAGCTGATAGAAGGGAGAGAAGTTTTGGAGAGGTAAAATTCAAAGTAAAATACTTCTGAAAATGGACAGGGTCAAAGGAGAGCAAGAGTAGGATGAACAGAAGGAATAGAATGTAGAGAAATACATGCTTCATAACCATTACTGTCATTACATTGAATTTCTCTCATGAGGATTTCATTTCACAAATACATACACACACACACACATACACATACATACATATATATAACTGAGTCAAATGTATGGAGATAAGAGCCATTTCTCAGCTGATGAATGGTTAAAGGATATGAACAAGGAGTTTTCAAACAAAGTAATTGTTTGCCTACAGTCATATAAAAATGTTCTTAATCACTATTAATGAGAGAAATTTAAATTAAAACAATTCTGAGCGGCTTTGTCACACCTCTTCCATTATCTAATAAGACATAAAAGGAAAATGACCAATATTTGAAGGGATGTGGGAAAATTAAAACACTAGCTTAATATTGGTGAAGTTATATACTGATTCAACAATTCTGGAAAGCAATGTTGAACTGTGCCCAAAGGGCTATAAAACTTGACATAATCTTCCATCAGGAAATAAGACTACTAGGCCTGTATCCCAAAGGGATTAAAAAAAGGAAAAGGATGTTTGCATACAAAAATTCATAGAGTAGCTCTTTTAGTGGTGACAAAGAATTGGAAATTTAAGGAATGTCCATCAATTGGGGAATGGCTAAAAAATTTGTTACATATGATTGTGATGGAGTGCTATGTTACTTTAAAAAAGGATGAGCAGAATGTTCTCAGATAAAACCTGGAAAGACTTGCATTAACTGATGCAAAGTGAATTGAGTCAAATCAGTGTAATATTATGCATAGTAACAGTAATATTATATGATAATCTACTACAAATAACTTAGTTATTCTCAGTAATACCATGATCCAAGACAATTCAATAGGTCTTATGATGAAAAGTTCTGTCAATCTCCAGAGAAATAACTGGTACAACCTGAATGCAAATCAAAGATACTTTTTCTTTGTTTTTTGGGTTGTCATTTTTTCTTATCTGTTTACTTGCACAGAATGACTGACATACAAATATGTTTTTCATGATTATGCATGTCTAACCTAGGTCAAATTGCTTGCATTCTTAATGGGGACAGGGGGCAAGGAATGAAGAGAGAGAGTTTAGAACTCAAAATTTAAAAAAAACTGCTAAAATTGTTTCTTTATATAACTTGAAAAAATATATAAAATAAGAAAAATAAATAAATTGTGATTCAAACAAAAGGCAACAGACTATCATGTGTTGGATGTGAACAGGTTGTGACATATTAAGCACCAAGACCTATAGAGGAAAATTTATGTAAAGTATGTCATTAGCCAAATGATATATTTATTGTCCTACTTTTATGCCCTTCAAAACCTCAGTAATGCCATCTAACCTACTGATGTAACATAAAGACCACTGGGCCTTGCCATCTGTCCTGCTAATACAACTTTAGACATTCTGAGACTTTCCATCTGCTTCAGAGATGAACTTATTTTTAACTGTTGTCTCTCTCAATTTGAGTGTGCATTTCTTTAGAGTAAGGGTTGCCTTGTTTATTTATATGGATGTTTCCATTTCTTAGCAGAATTCTTAGTCCAGAGAAAGCATTTAATATACTACTTTATTTAAGTAACACCAGAAGATTCCTAGGCCTTTGTTAACACCGATGGATACCAAATGACAGCTTATGTGCTCCATTAAGATCTTCAATGTGAATAACATTTGAGGAATGTTCAAAGCGCATGGACTGTCTCACTGTGGCAAAATTAGGGAAGAATATGGATGAAAGGCAAACATAGATAATTTATCTTCTATATTATTTGAAAGGACAGGAAAGCCAATGAAAATATGGGAAGAATCAGAATATAAATTGACCCAATAATGTAATAGAGGGAAAGAGACAGAGAGACAACGTGAGGGAGAATAGGAGAGAGTAAGACAAGAAGAGAGAGACAGAGAGAGAGACAGAGAGAGAGAGAGAGATTCCATAGAAGGCAGGAAGGAATGGGTTTAAGAATACCAGTAGAATGATTAATTTTGATGCTTAAAAGTCACATCTCATGCAGAGATTATATAACAAGGAGAATAGGATGTATGGATGATGATATTCAGCTATTTTGATTTATGGAATAGAAGAGATTGACATTAAGATCATCATCAACAGCAGCAACAATATTTTTCTTCCATGAAACATAATTTAATAAAATCTAAGTTTATATAAATCTACTAAGAAGATGTCACAGATTATGAAAAATGGCAGCCTACATATGTAGAAAAAATAAAGGGAAATGATAGTAACTGTTTTTTTTGCCAAGGCGAAATATTGTATATTGAATATTATATTCAAATCTGAGAACATTTTGCATTGATTTTTGAAATCCTGAAAGATACCCAAGTATAGATGATCTTGTTGGAGTAGTAAATTCAAAATTACATCAGATGAGGTGTACTTGAAGGAATAAGCTCCTTCCCACGAAGATGCAGTTTTACTAGTAGAAAAGAGGGCCTATGATACAGATCATGTCATACAGGCCATATGATCAAATGTTTCAAGAGCTGTGTCATGGGAAATGATTATACTGATTCTGTTTGGTCACAAAGATCAGAATTAACACAAAAGCTTAAAAATTGTGGAGGAAAATCTTGATGCCATATAAAGAAAGAGTCTCTTTTAGTTGTATTAACCAAAATGTAATGAGTGAGAAGAATAAGTTGACCATATTTGAAAGTATTCTAGCAAAAATGTAGTTTGTTACTTTAATAATCTGTAGCGTTCAATACTGAAATATATAGATTTTATTATCTTTTGATATATATTCTGTCCCTGAAATTGTAGGATGAAATTTTTTTTTTAATGTTTCCATATGTATTCAGATATCATCTGTTCTTTCTCTGGGAATAAATAGCATTTTAATCATTAATCCTTCAGAGTTGTTTTGGATTATTGTATTGCTGAGAATAGCTGTACCATTCATAGCAGATCATCTTGTAATATTGCTGTTACTTTGTACACAGCACATTTCACTTTATATCAGTTCATGCAAGTCATTACAGCTTTTTTTTCTGAAAGTACTTTGCTCATCATTTGTTATAGCACAATAGTATTATTCCATCATGATTGCATGCCATTATTTGTTCAACCATTCCCCAATTAATGGGCATCCCCTCAATTTTCAATTCCTTGACACCAGGAAGGAGCTCCCATGAATATTTTTTTGTACAAATAGGTCTTTTTCCTTTTTTCTGTCTCTTTTGGGATACAGACCTAAAAGTGGTACTGCCAGGTCAAAGAGTAAGCATAGCTTATATAGCCTTTTGAGTATAGTTTTCAACTGCTCTTCAGAATGGTTGAATCAGTTCACATTCTCCACCAATAGCACATTAATATTTTATTTTCCCTAGGTCCCATTGAACATTTGTCATTTACCTTTCTATCCTCTTAGCCAGCCTTATAGGTGTGAAGTAGTGTCTCAGAATTTTTTAAATTTGCATTTCTCCAATCAATAGTGAGTTAGAGCATTTTTTTTCCCACATAGCTATAGGTAGCATTGATTAAGTAATTATCTGAAAACTCTTATGTTTTTTTTTTATTATTTATCAATTGGGGAATGACTTTTTTTTAAAATTAAATTGATTCAGTTCTCTATTTGTTTGAGAAATGAGACCTTTATCAGAGGAACCTCCTTTTTTTGCATTTACTGTTGAAACTTTGTTTCCTTCTATCCAATCCACCCATTTATTCTATTCTGTCTCTCTCCTCTCACCCTGTACCTTCTAAAAAGTGTTTTGTTTCTGACTACTCCCTCCCCCAATTTGTTGTCCCTTCTATAAGCCCCCTTCTTTTATCACCCTATGCTGCTACTTTCTTGTTGTATAAGATAGATTTCTATATCCAGTTGAGTGTGTCTGTTATTCCACCTTTGAGCCAATTCTCATTAAAGTCAGGTTGACTCACTCTCATGCACATCCTCCCTTATTCTCACCACTGTAAAAGCTTTTCTTTGGCTCTTTTATGTGAGATAATTTATTCCATTCTTGCTCTCCCTTTCCCTTTTTCCAAGTATGTTCCTCCCTCACCCCTTATTATTTTTAGATAGCTTCCCTTCATATTCACTTCACACCTATACCCTCAGTCTATATATATACTCATTATAACTGCCCTAATAATAAGAAAGTAAAGAGCTACGAGTGTCATATTCCCATGTTGGAATGTAAACAGTTTAACTCCTCATTAATTCCCTTACGTCTTCTTTTCCCTTCTCACTTTTTTATGATTCTCTTGAGTCTTGTGTTTGAAAATCAGATTTTCTATTCAGTTCTGGTCTTTTCATTAGAAAAACATGAAAGTCCACCACTTCATTGAATATCCATTTTTCCCCTCATGGATTATATTGTTTCGCTGATACTTGATTTTTGCTTGTAATCTTAACTCCTTTGCCCTCTAGTATATCATATTCCAAGCCCTCTGGTTCTTTAATATAGAAGCTGATAAATTGTGTGTTATCCTGACGATAGCTCCATAATAATTAATTTTTTCTCCCTCTGGTTGCTTGCAATATTTTCTCCTTGACCTTGGAATTTGGGAATAATATTACTAATATCTTTTTTTTTCCATTTTGGGATAGCTTTCATGAGGTAATCATTGGATTCTTTGCATTTATATTTTACCCTCTGTTTCTGGAATATCAGGGCTGTTTTCTTTGATAATTGCTTGAAAGATGATATCTAGGCTTTTGTTGTTTTATCTTTTGTTAATTTTTAAAATCATGACTTTCAAGTAGTCATACACACACACACACACACACACACACACACACACACACACACACACACACACACACACACACATATATATAATCTCTCCTGGATCTGTTCTCCAGATCAGTTGTATTTTACATTGTCTTTTATTCTTTTCATTTTACTTTATTATGTCTTCATTCTCATAAAGTCATTAGCTTCTAATTCTATTTTTATTGCTCCATTCTGATGCTTAAAGAATTATTTTCGTCAGTGAGCTTTTTACATCCTTTTCTTTTTGGCTGTTTCTATGTTTTAAGGATTTGTTGTTTTTGTTCTTGTTCTTCAGTGAAATTTTGTGCTTCTTTTTCCATTTGGCCAGTTCCACTTTTTGAGGCATTCTTCTCATCACTGACTTTTTATACTTCATACCATTTGGCCTAAACTGTTTTTAAAGTTTTATTTTCTTCAGTAGTTTTTGTGTCTCCTTTACCAAACTGCTGATTTGTTTTTCATCATTTTCTTGCAACACTTTCATTTATCTTCTCAATTTTTCTACCTCTCTTGCTTGATTTTTAAAATCCCTTTTAAGCCCTTTCATGTCCTGAGACAAATTCTTATTTTTCTTGGAGACTTTTGATGTAGGAACTTCAACTTTGTTTTCTTCTTCTGAATGTGTATTTTGATTTTCCTTGTCACCATATATATCAACAAGGAGTCCAGCATACACAGGAGGGCTTGCTGTACAGGTTCTTGTATCCGCTTTTGTAAAAGGAAAGCTACTTCTGAGGTGTTAACATTCTACTTTAATCGAGCACATATATCATTCATTTAGTTCCAGGGAAAAAGTTATCACCCTGAACTTTAGAGAAAATACAAGCAGAAATTACAAGCAGAAATTAGAAATGGGAAGACAAACAGTCAGGGCTTCCAAGTGTCTGACCATAGACAATACATGCATCATTACCAAAAAAGAAGCACCAACATCTGGGTTTCCAAAGCCAGGAGGTTTCTTAAAACACCTTCCCAGAGTCCCATATGAACCTCCTTTCAAGAAATAAGCCCCAAAGTAAAACCTCACCTCAGAGTTTTTATACTGTTTTTGGAGCTGAAGGACAGGACCCTCATGACCTAGTGCCTCATTAGAAATTAACAAAAGTTGTCTCAGGCCTATTAATTGAGATCTTTAACTCTTCTTCCCACCCACCACTAACTTTATATTAACATTACCCCATTGAACCCTTCTGTGATCAGAGTTCTTTCCCTACTGTTTGCTCATTTTCCCAGCCTGTTACTTGACTTTTAACTCTTTGTTACAATATGCTTTTCTTCCATGGTAGAGGTCACACTGTCCCAAGATTCAGGGTATTTGTGTAGCTGCTTTCATACAGATTCCAGGGAGCTATAAGTTTTCAGTTTTGTTTTTTTTTTTTTTTTCAATGTAGTATGATCTAAGGAGAAACATTTACTATTCTCCTGGCCAGTGCTCTGGTCTGTGAGTGAAGACAAGCACTCTTTTCAACTACTGAAGTGTGAGGAGGGTTACTACTTAACTGTGCCCACAAGTTCTGGTGTAATAGTGCTCCTTTCTACCCTGGCAATGCTGCCTAGGCCTGGAACAGTCCTTACTCAGTGCTAGCAAAGAGACTCCTGTAATCTCCTTCTGACTAGTTGTGTGTGTGTATGTGTGTGTGTGTGTGTGTGTGTGTGTGTGTGTGTGTGTTTTGTCTCTGGGCCGAGAGCTCCAGAAACTGTTGCTGCTGCTGCTGATTCAGTGGTTCCCAAGGCCTGCTCCTGGTTTACTGGGATCTAAGATTGTTGGTGTGACCTATACTCGACTATGTTCCTCTCTTACCCTGGTGCAACAAACCTGTTGTGCTTACCATCTAAGTTGTCTTGGGCTGAAGATTTGTTTCACTCCATGTTTTTGTTGCTTCTGCCACTTGAGGAAGAGCTCAAGTGAGTTCTTGCCTTTACTCCACCATCTTGACTCTACCTCCTGATGTAAGACTTAAAACTATAATATCTTATCAATAGAGTTCCTTGTGAAAATTGGTGAACAGCCTCAAGTCTATCATCTCTACCATTCATTCTCCCTTCACATGTTAAATTGAAATTCCTTAAGCTCAGCTATGTTCATGTTAATCCTTCCCTCTCAACAAATTCTAGTGATAAGATATATAATTTTCTGTTGAGGTTTTAAGACCCTTCATAACTTTTATCTTTCATGACTTTCCAGTCTTCTTAAACCTTACTACCATTTCTCTCCCCAGTTACTCAGTAATTCAGTAACAATGATTTCATTGCTGGATTTCCTAAAAGACACTCCATCTCCCAAATATGTCCATTTTAACTGGCTAACTCCTATACTTAGACAACCAGTATCATTTGTGCCTTATAGTTCCCCTGACTTCCTTGAGGTCACAGCAAAAATCTTTCAGCCACGTTATGAAATGCTTTCAATGAGGATGAAGACAGCATCAAGGTCAACTACAAAACTGATGGTGAGTTCTTCAATTTGAAAAGGCTATAAGCCAAGATCAAAGTGGAGGGAGTGTTGGTGCATGGTTTTCTGTTGGCAGATGATTGTGCACTGAATGCAGCTTCTGAAGCTGAGATGCAACAAAATTATGGATCAGTTCTCTGCCCCCTGTGCTAATTTTGGCCTAATAATCAACACCAAGAAAACCATCGGTCACCACCACACCATACATACAGGAAATCATAGGTTACAACAATTGAATGCTGTGGATAAGTTCACTTACCTTGGTAGCATGCTTTCCAGAGATGTACACATTGATAATAAGGTTGACACATGCATTGCCAGAGCTAGCTCATCCTTTGGGAAGCTCTTAAGTCTGGGAGAGAATATTGTGTGTGTGTTCATCCTTCATTACCAAAGAAGACCATGCCATCAGAGAAATTATGACATGGCTTGCACTTGACTTTGTTTTGAGTAAGGGAGGGCTGTGCAGGTTACCAGCCTCACTTCTCCTCCAGAGCCATCCAGTGACCAGTTATTCATCAGAATGACTGGAGATGACCCAGGATGAGGCAATTGGGGTTAAGTGACTTGCCCAAGGTCACACAGGTAGTGAGTATCAAGTGTCTGAGGTGAGATTTGAACTCAGGTCCTCCTGACTCCTGCACTGGTGCTCTATTCACTGTACCACCACTGTACCACTGTCCCTGGGAGAGAAGAGATACTAGACTACCAAACTGAGGGTCTACAGAGCCATTGTGCTGACCTCATTGTTGTATACCTGCAAAACATGGATAGTATACGTGCCATGCCAGGAAACTGAATCACTTCCATTTGTACTGTCTCAGGAAGATTCTGAAGATCACCTGGCAGGACAAGTTACCAGGCACTGAGGTCCTTGCTCAAAGTAAATTTCCAAGTATTCAAGCTGTTTCAGAGAGTGCAACCCCATGGGCTGGCCATGTTGTTTGATTGCAAAATGTACATTTGTCAAAAAGACTATTTTATGGAGAACTCGCAAAGGACAGGCAATCACACTGTGGTTGGAAGAAGTGATAAAAAGACACTCTCAAGGTCTCTCTCAAGAACTTTGGATTTGATTGTAAAACATGGAAGACCCTGGCACAGGACGGCTTAGCATGCTGAACCCACATCAGAAAAGATGCTGCACTCTATGAGCAAAGCAGAATTGAAATAGCACAAAGGTAATGTAGGATGTGTAAATTTGGAGTAGCCACCCCAAATGTTAATACAATCTGTGGTAGTGCATTCTGAGCTTGTACTGGTCTGATCAGCCACAGTTGGGCACAATAAAACTTCAATTTAGCGTAGTGACATGATTTTGGTCCTGTTCAAGAATGAAGGACAACGAAAGTCTGACTCAATCCAAGATACCTTCCACAGTCCTCTTTTAATATTAATATCCTCTTCCTGCTGAGATTATCAATAGTTTATTCTCTCTCTCTCTCTCTCTCTCTCTCTCTCTCTCTCTGTTGTTGTGCTGTTGATTTTTGCTTCTCTCATTATCCTCACTGCTTATTTAGCATCATGTCTGACACATTATACATGTATAATACTTGCCTGTTGATTGAACCTGCAGAAATGTCTTTTCTTTTTCATTTGGGAAGAATAGACATACACTATATGTTATAGTCTTAGGGAGTGTATTTCACCAATGGAAAATAAACTGGCTTTCTCACAGCTGAAAATTGTACCATCAACAGAAAAATGACCATTGTTTTGGTATATAAAAGGAAACAAGAAGGGAATTTTGTTCTCTTTAATACTTTTGTCTTAATCATTTTATCTTTCACTGAAACTAGATCCAAATCAGGGGCATATTTTTATTGTGTGTATTAATTTTTTGAGGGAGGAGATATTTCCACATGTAATAGTAACAAATGGCCTTTTGGGGCCAAGCTACATGTAATCTAGACCTTCTTAATGATATAAAAGCTGGGTAGATGGGAACCATTTGTTCTCATGCCTCATTGACACCTGCCTTTCAAACCAAGACAGAATAGAAGTAAGGAAAATGCCTACATGTACCCAAGGAGTGGCAATATAAAAGGCACAAATTCATGCAGACACATGGCAGTTTGGGGATAAGAGATCACAACATAAAAGTGACGAAAGTTCCTGAATGACTGGTAGAATGCTGAGAGGTAATCCTCAGGGGTTGCTTCTCTATCAATACCTGTTAAAAAGTATGTGAAAATCTGACCTTTGAACAAAAGAACTCTCTGGCCAGAACTACTCCTTGGAGAGGGAATAGGATTTTGCATGTGACTCCCACGTTTAGAAAAGCCCCAGTGAACAAAAGCTATATTATGAGTAAAAAAAGGTATCCAAACTTTACAATTTGTTGTTACTCTGAGTTACTTAGATATGGTGATTCTGGTTGGTTGCCATCCTTGATTCTTGAAGAGGGCCAAAATCATATCACCATGATAACATGAAATTTTGGTGTGTCTGACTGTGGCTGATCAGAACAATACAAGCTCGGAATGCTCTACCGCAGATTGGGCACAGATAGCCTGTGTGAATATTTGGGGCAGATACCCCAAATTTGCACATCCTACATTTCATTTGTGCTCTCTCAATTCTGCTTTTCTCAGAGACCACAGTACCCTTTCTGATGTGAGCACACTGTGCTGAGCAGTCCTGTGACACTGTCTCCCATGTTGCACTGTCTTTGTGAAGCATACATTTTGCATTTGAACAATGTGGCCAGCCCATGGCAGTTGTGCTATCTGAAGCATAGTTTGAATGTTAGGCATTCAATGGTGATTCTAGTATAAATAGGGTTTCCCTAACACGTGACGATAATTTTCTTTCTGGAGAAGTCTACCTCTCATGCAATTAATATAATCCTGGAAATCACAATAGTTTTGAGAGATTTGAAAGTGGGACTCAGCCTAATGTTGCAGAAGTGTCTGTCAGATGTTTCCAGATTTAGGCTTGGAAGAGAACTTTGAGGCTATTTAGTACAACTATGTTAATTTTATAGATAAGAGTTTTAGAATTCAGAGAAGTTAATGAACTTGTTCAAGGTCACATAAGTAACCTCCAGGTTATTTTCCATTTGATGTTGCTATTAGGTAGGAGGCTATATGCATTGTTATGGAAAGTTATATTCAATTCAGATAAAAGAGAATTTGTTCATCATTTATTGACTAAATACCCTAAGTTCCTTTTAAGTTTCCTGTGTCATTTATGGAGTTCTATGAGACGTTTGCATTTTCTGCAATTATTGCAGAATGGAATAAAGCTTATGCTATAATCAATATTAACTTTTTTACATTTATTGCTTGTTTGTGATCTGGGGACCCATTTACCTTCATATGTGGATGTTCATGAGCTATATTAATATACATGTATGTATGTAAATACATATTCATACACATTAACATATATCAAACATGCATACATGTACATACATATAGATGTGTATATATACACATTTATGCATGTCTACAAATACACACATATTTAAGAATAAGGTCTCAGGCATCACTAGCTAAAGAGAGTGATATTTTGTTGTTGATGCTCAAGGAGGGATCTAATTCATGTGAAACCAGAGTTTGGGGTGCTCAGAAGCAGTTCACAATCTGATTCTATAATCTTGAATATGGCTGGAAGTTATGTTAAGATGAGAAAGTAAAAGGAATAAACATTTATTCAACACCTACTATGCACCAGGCACTGTCCAAAGCACTTAAAATATATTACATTTGTGCCTCACAATAACCCTGAGAGATAATTGTTATTATTATACCCATTTTACAGTTGATCAAATGGAGATAGTGTTTAAGTATATTACCCAACATTGGTGACACAGCTAGGAAGAGTTTGATTTCAATTTGAAATCAGGTCATCCTGACTCCAGGTTCAGGTCTTGATCCAATGTGTCATATAACTGCCTCAGAGTGTTGAGGTCTAGGGAAGATGGGAACCCTGAAATTCTAGTGCAAAAACCATGGGTCATGCCTTGAATGAATTGAACTTGTCTTCTTTCAGTCAGAGACAAGATTTATTAAAACATCATTCGAAGTGGGCAAGATTTTAGAAATCTACACTATTGGCCTGAATCTTAAGGAGTCTAAGTATTTGTGAAGCTTTTATTGACAAGTGGGTCCCATTGAATCTGAGCACATTAATGGAGGCAAGGTGGATCTTTTATCTAGAAGACTGTAGGAATATCTGGATGTGATCTAAAAATGGCCAATAACTTGGGTGACTGTGAGGTGACAGAGGAGGGGTCTAGATGGAATTAGGGTAGGAAATGGTCAGGGCAATCCAGAGGTAGCAGACAGTGAAGGGCTGGACTAGGAAAGAAGTAACAGAGAACTGGAGATCTGGAAATGGGACCACAATGAAAAGTCAGTTGAAAGGATTACTGGGAGAGATCAATGCCTCAGGTGAACCCCAGAGGCTTACTTGGTCATGTGGGAAAGTTCAAGGGGGTCGGGTATGTTCCAGGCCCCATACCCTGTTAAGATGCAGTATACATTTAGAATGAATGTGAGGGGGTCATAGTATGAGGGAACCCTGTGAAGGACAAAAGTACTAAAATGATCACCAGTCAACTCTCTGAATTGGGTGAGTGTGGAAGCTAATGACTCCATGAGACATCAAGAAACAATAAAAGCAGTTTTGCTGATTCAATAAACTAAAAAATATTTTATAAAGTTTACCAAATATCTGTAATAGCTTAGCTTTAGCTTTTTAGGACCTTCCCCAATCCAGAAATGCAAGAAAGACAAAGAAAACTGCCTTCCCTCATGAACAGAAGCCTGTTCCACACTGAGCTATCTAAACTACATGGAGCTCCACACAGGGATATGGAGCTTGGAGCTGTCTAGACCTCATCTCTCTCTCAATTGATAAAACTGTTCCTGGATGGAAATACTTCCAATCATTTCCTCAGTGCATAAGACCAAACAACACAGGTCTTCAAAAACATGTTCCTTTTTACAAAAGGAGAACCAAAATTCTTTAGGGTCTGTTTCTCTTATAGAGATCTTATAGAGGTCCATGTAATTTCCTCTGGGTCCCTCATAGCAAGGGGATTTTCTCCTATGGATCCTTGCTACTGTCAAGTAAAATCAAATGAAATGGCAAAAACTCATTAGGCAAGAAAAGAAATAGTCTCAGTTATGGAAGAAGAAAAGAAAGTCAGATACTTATAGAATTTTAGCCTTATCTGAAAAGTTGTAGGACATTTTGCTTTCCCAGTGGGTAATTGTGTAGATCGACTAAAGTATAGGTCAATATGATCATTTCATTAGACAGTAGTAATCTAGTGATTCCAGATTTGTCACTTTCTGAAGAATATCAGTACTTATACAGGACACAGTGATAATTGACATATCAGTGTCAAGCATCAGTATTTAATCAATCAAATAATCAATAATTGAAAAGATTGCAAATTGTACCAATGGAAATAATTATTGAGGTAACATACACTGGAAAAAAAAATGGCTTTGCATTTAGTTTAAAATAATCCCAAATTTTCTTAGGATCTTGTGGTCTGGAGTATCTCAATAGTCCCGAGCAGAGAATTGTTCTAGGGGTTCCCACAAAATTGAAGGTCCCAATTTAATCCCATACAGTTACCCACATAAAACATTTCTAGCCTGATCCTTACAGTCTGAAGGCCATATAGGTTACATTTTGCCCCTCACCCAACTTTCTAAAATACCCTTCAAGGGTTTTGAGGTGTCTAGACATTCTGACAATTATTCTAGCCTCCACCAATGGCATTTTCATGGGAGATAGTGACATGGGTCCCCTGCACTTCAGTTCTACTTAACCACTTTAAGTGGGATTATTACTTTGTTTTTACAAATGGATATTTACTTCAAAATGTATAACAAATATATACATATACTCCCCGAATACATCGGAGGGATAATCCTCTTCCCCCACCACCAACTCCACCTACTTTGTACCTTCTCAGTATCTGGAGAGGGGAAGGAAATTAAGTATATTGCTTAGGTCATTTCTGATTGAGCACGGTCCTAGTTCCAAATCCAAATTCCTCCTCTGGCTCTAATTGTCACAGGAATCCAGAATAGAGACAATCCATCCTACATCCAGGCCACTTTCTCTGAGCTAGGCTAAAAGAGAAAGTAAGCAGAGGATAGAATTCTTTTCCCTCTCACTGATTTGGTTCATGGCCCTTGAACTGTGATTGAACTATGATCTTCACCCTTTGGATGTAATGGGAAAGAATGTTTATGAAAGAGATAGACTATCCCAATTTGTCCAGTTTTAAAGGTATAGTCTTTATGACTATGCAGTCAATCAAAGGAAGCTACTTTGAACCCTTGTGGTAGGGGATAAGGAGTGCTTTCATTTGAGGAACTCTTGGCATGCCAAGATAAGCCTGCTTATACATTAATGATGCATATATAGAATAGGAACATGGAGATGGTAGAAAGGCATGTGCATAAATTATATAGATTAGACACTAATAACTAAAATACAAATAAGAAATAAAATGATTCTTCCATGAATGCACTTTATACTTATTTGAGGACTTCTTCCCAGGGGGAAAAAGGTTGAATAGCATTGATGTAAGAATAAAGCCAAGTAAAATCCAAGCTGCATGCTCAAGTGTAAAAGACTATGTCTCTTGTAATCTCAGAGTAGTCTTAATGAGCCTCATCTGTCTGTAGGACTCCTGTGATTAGAATAATCTATTCTGGGATAGAGGCAAGCCAAAGTCTCAATCCCCATGGTTAGGAAGAAAAGCCTGCTAGGTCTCTCAAGGGTATCGAGTCTGTCTCTGGCAGTGTTGGAGCTATTTGTTCCTGCTTTTGAAATCTCTCTGTTAATGCAGCTTAATGAAATTGAGGCGGCTATACCTGTCAGATGCTGTTGAATAGGATTTTATTAATACGTGTCATGACAGGCAAATCAGTCACTTTGTTCTCTAAGACAGACCTGGAATGGTGAAGGTGATTTGCTAGCAGGGAAACTGTCAAAATTTGATTGCCTGCATCCACTCTGCCTACTGCTGTGTTGCTCTTGAAACCAACAAAAGACACGGTGATTACCTTCCTTGACCAGGTACAACAATCAGACTTGAAGGAGATAGAAGCAGACATTTCCTTGATCACTAGTTTAAATTATTCAAGAAAAAGAAAAGTTTAATCCCACCCACAATCCCATTTAATAATAGCTAATATTTTTTATTTAAGGGTATCCAAAACACTTTCAATTTTACTTCTTTCTTATTTGTATCGGTCCAGATGATTTAGTTTCTTTTAGCCCTTCTCTCTGGTATTATGAAACTGCAGGCCATTCCTAACTGTCATTTACTTTTATGCAGTTCTAAGCACTATGGAGAGTATAGTGCAGTCAGTCATATAAAAGAGAGGATGGGATTGGAGGTCAGAAGACTTGAACTATTGCAATCTTATTCTAATTAATCTGGATTCCAGCCTGTCTCCTTTGCAATCGGCCCTCCACACATTTCCTTAAAGCACAGGTTTGATTATGCCATTTATCTTCTCATGAAGCCTCAGGGATTCCCTCTTTCCTCAATGATAAACTATTAACTTCTTTGGAGGATATTTAAAAGCCTTTATAGCCTACTTCTAATCCTTTCTTTCCCAGCTATTCTACATTGCTCCATCTTTATCACCAACTAAATTGATGTACTAGATGCTCCCTGTATCTGACATCCTATCTTCCAGCTGATATGCTTTATGATAAACTTTTCTTCTTTATCATATGAAGATTCCTTCCCTAGTTTCCTTCAGCATGTTATCTTATGAAGGAGGCTTTTCCTTAAGACCCCCATTATTAGTGTTCAATCCCAAGCATACATGCATACACATGTGTGTCTGCATATGCACACAGATATACATATACACACACATACACACAAGCATGTAAAGGTTGTGTAAAGGTTCAATGTACATTTGTGTGTATAATTACGTTTATGTATGCATATGTGTATACATTTGTGTATTGGGGACTGATAATAAATGTTTATAAACAAGATCTCTGAAAAAAAGGATGTACAACACACATTTATATTTATTCTATATGGTTGCACTTTCTCCATCACTTCCTTAAATTTAGACAAGCAGCAAAACAATAAATTATGTCTTGATTTATAGCGAATGCTGATAGCTGAGGTGTAAATTCTCACACTGAAAATTTAAGTCAGAAATTAGTTGGAGCTAGCTCTAGAAAATTCCTGAATATATATATGCATATGTATGTATGTATATATGTGTATATATACACACATCCATATACATATATACATATATGTATATATGTATATAAGTCAGAAATTAGTTGGAGCTAGCTCTAGAAAATTCCTGAATATATATATGCATATGTATGTATGTATATATGTGTATATATACACACATCCATATACATATATACATATATGTATATATGTGTATATATACACATCCATATACATCCATATATATATATATATATATATATATATATATATAATGTGAGTCTGTTTGCCTGTCTGCTACTGTGTTTATATGTGTATGTATGTGTACACGTGCACATATAACTTTGTTGACGGAGGATGACACTGTGCTCTGTTTCCTGTGTGTTCATTTATAGCTGAAAATACTGAGAAAAGTTGTAAGTATTCTTTTCACATTGCTTAAGTATATAACTAGCATCTGATCATCCAGTCAGTCAACAAGCCTGTCAGTTCACCAGACCACTTCCATTTCCTGAGTGTGATGGTATCCTTGAGGTTTCCTATTTAGAGTTAATTGCAGTGGTTGCTTTTACTGATAGTCCTTTAATTCTCTTCCCACCCATTTAATAGTATTTTTTTCAATTACATGTAAAGATAGTTTTCAAAATTCACTAAGATCCTTCCCAAATTTTTCTCCCTCTTTCCCTTCCTCCCCAACCACCTCCTTAAGACAGCATGCATTCATAGATTATACATGTACAATAATATTAAAGATATCTCAACATTAATTATGTTGTGAAAGATGAATCAGAACAAAAGAGGGAAAGCACAAGAAAGAAAAAAATACAAAAGAAAAAGAAAAGTGAAAATGGTAAGCTTCAGTCTGCGTTGAGAATCCACATTTCTTTCTCTAGATATTGGATAGCATTTTCCATAATGAGTTTTTTTGAATTGTGTTATATCACTATATTGCTGACAACAGCTAAGTCTATCATTGTTGATCATAGTACAATGTTGCTGTTCCTGTATACAGTGTTTTCCTGGTTCTGCTAATCTCACTCAGCACCAGTTCATGTAACTCCAGGTTTGTTTGTTTTGTTTTGTTTTTCTCCTAAAATATGCCTGCTCATCATTTCTTATAGCACAAATGGTACTTCATTACTTTCATGAAGACATCCCCTCAATTTCCAATTCTTTGCCACCATTAAAAAACTGGTGTGTGTGTGTGTGTGTGTGTGTGTGTGTGTGTGTGTGTGTGTGTGTGTGGTTATGGATCCTTTTCTTTTTTTTATGATTTCTTTGAGATACAGACCTGGTAGTGGTATTGCTGGATCAGAGAGTATACACAGCTTTAGAGGGCACTAAATTGATTGGAAGTCTCCAGAATGGTCGCATCAATTCACAACTCCACCAAAAACGCAATAGTGTTCCAATTTTTCATCATCTTCTCCAACATTTATCATTTTCCTGTTTTGTGAAGTTAACCAATCTGATGAAATTGTAGAGTTGTTTTAATTTTAATTCCTTTAATCAATAGTGATTTTTTTCATGTGACCATAGATAGTTTTGCTTTCTTCTTTTGAAACCTGTTCATATCCTTCAAACATTTTGCTGATAACCCTTTAGTTTAACTCTCAGATTACAGTAGATACTAGAAAACCAAGCCATCAGATTAATTTTCAATTTAATTCATTAATTGCAATTTAATAGCAATAAATATACTTCGATATTTTTGGAAACAGAACAATTTTGAGTTGAAATTAATCCTTGAAGTTAAAATAAAGCATTAATTGAAGGAATTTCAATTGCAGGACATGGAAAAGAGGGCAAAGGGAAGACAAGATGGCTTCTTTAGATGTAAAACAAATCATTGAATCAGACTTTTAATGACATGCCATGGTCTTTCATTTCAGCCACTAATGGAATTGAATTCAAGGATATTGGGAGGCTCAAATGAGATAATAGTTACAAGGCACTGTGTAAATCTTTAAAATTATATAAATGCCAGTATTACTGCTATCATCATCAATAACATTGTTATCATCATCATCATTCTAGAAAGTGTCTGGTGATGACTTCATTCTCTGGACAATCTACTGAATTCCACCCAAGTAAAAACAATGTTGATCCAGCAAGACACGTGTGCTCATAAATGATTAACAATACATCTCTTGACAGGAGGGACAATTGTGCACACACACACTTTTAAGTTTAGTCTATATCAACACTTTCTTAAGACTAGAAAATCAACAAAATAAATCAAACCTTGATTTGTAGAATTTTCCATTTTTGAGGTGTAAATACTCACAATGAAAATTTAGCAATGGGTTCTCAACATGTCAGTTACAATTAGTTCCGGTATATCACCAATGACATGCCTTTATATAATGCCATCCATATGTTCATTTCATTTTTGCTCAAAATTCTCCAATAAAGGAGAAAATCTTGCTTCTCAAAGCAACACTTAAGGTAGTCTTTTGTTAGAAAATTTCTTCTTACATTGAGTCAAATTGGGATTCTTTGTAAGATCCACCTATCTCTCTTACTTCCTCACTCCATGGCCAAATAAAGCAAACATTTTCCCTCTTTTAGATGCATATTCAAAATGTTGATAAGAAACAGATTCCCCTTGTTTCCAGAGGCTATCTTGGTGACTAAGTGATGAAAATTACAGACAGGACTATTAATGAAGCTGAACTAAAAATGGAGTGGAAACTCATGTTAAGTACTGCTCTCCATATATTAAATGGAGACTGATAAAAGAGCATGTTTGTACATATTATGCATATATATACATACACACATATACATATACACATGCATATATGTACAGACACATATTTTGTATATGTATGTCATGTGTACATACAAAATATGTGTGTGTGATGTGTAAAATATATGTACATAATGTTTACGTACACACACACATACACACATACAGCATCAAATGATCTCTATAGCCATTACTAAGCCAATGAATCTACAAGCAGCCAAAATCAGTCTCTGTAGTTATTCAAATGCTACCTGTTCTCAATTCCCAGTGGCTTGATGAAGTCTTCTTCAGGAAATTACTATTACTCTAACTCAGGTGAAAAAATTTGTAATTAGGAAGACTAGATGAAGTGATCTTTAATTGTTCTGACAGTTCTAACAATCTGTGATTCTATTTCAGCCCTACTTGCCATTTGACTCATACTTTCCAAAACTTGTGTTATAATGTACCTGTGAAGTAATTTACTCTAATTCATATATGAACAAGAAGCTTCTCTATCATGTACCTGATAAGTTGTTCTACAGCTGTTTCTTGAAAACTTTAATGTAGTAGGAAATAATCCATTTCATTTGTAACAGTTATTCATTGAAGTTTGGTTGTTTTTTTGTTTGGTTGGTTTTGTCCTGTAGATCTAGCCTAGTACAGAAGGAAGAGTGTTGGACTTGGGAATCAAGACAACTTGAATTCAAATCCTTCCTTGATCACTTATTTTCTATGATACTCTGGGAAAGACATTTAATCTCTCTCAACCTACATACAGGTTTTTCTGATATAATGTAAGCTTCTAGAGGGCAAAGATAATTTCCTTCCTTTTTTTTTCCTTTATAACTCTAGTACCTAGAAGAGTAAGTGGCACACAGTAGTCATAAGAAAAGTATCTGGAACAGTGATTTCATTGGTTTGGTGACATCTCAACATATATTAAGTTCATCTTGCACCTAAAGGAAAAGATCCATATCATCATCATTATTTTCTCCTCCTCCTCCTCCTCCTCCTCCTCCTCCTCCTCCTCCTCCTCCTCCTCCTCCTCCTCCTTCTTCTTCTTCTTCTTCTTCTTCTTCTTCTTCTTCTTCTTCTTCTTCTTCTTCTTCTTCTTCTTCTTCTTCTTCTTCTTCTTCTTCTTCTTCTTCTTCTTCTTCTTCTTCTTCTTCTTCTTCTTCTTCTTCGTCTTCTTCTTCTTCTTCCTCCTCAGTCCTCAATGATACCTTTCATACACCCTTCATTTTCAGTTACAAGGTAAATTAAGGTAGAGAAATGTCTTCATTTACATCTAAGTCAATGGAAAGATCATCTTCTATTTCAAAAATCATCTGAAAACATGGCTGTCCCTAACAGAAATCACATCTCATGCTAATTACATAAAACTTCCATTACCACACTAAATAACAAAGTTTTATTGGGAACTTATTTTAAAAATTAGTATGTATCATCAATATGGTTTTATATATTTATTTTTGTCATGTTTTTATATCCCAGAAAACTTGGAGTAGCAAGGAGTAAATTATTTCTTTAACAATAACTTACAATTACACTAGGAGTTTATAATTATATCAACTTTTGCATCATCTTATATGCTCTTGCAGCAACTCATTTGCTCACTTTTCCATTGAGGAAATGGGCTGTATGGGACTAGAAAATATGCCATATAACAAGTAGTTGAAAAAACTAGTGGTATTTAGCCTGGAAAAAGATCTAGTCAAAAGGATAAGGAAGCATTTTAAAGACTGACATGTAGAATGGTGACTGAACTATTTTTGCTTGGAAGGAGTGTATGGCCAGGTATAAAAACAAACAAACAAACAAACAAAAACCTTAACGTTGCAAAGATGCATTTCAGCTGACTGTAAAGGATTAAAAATATCAATACCATTAGAGTTATCTAAAAGTTCTGCGTTGGATTAGATATTAGCCAGCTCACCACATTCACTCTTTAAATAGAGGCAGATGAAAATTGAGGGGGGATTTTAAAAGAAATTACTACAGAAATGGTATTCAATTGATTGCCCTCTAGGGGTCCCTTTCAAGTCTGGCATTCTATGACTTTATGAGACATCCAACAGTATAGCTCTAATAAAGGAAAAACATCATACTTGAAACCTAGGTTATCTGATTATGAGCCTTGTGTCCTTAACTAACTTAACTTACCTGTTCTATTGAATTTAACACATATAACCAACTAATGGTTTGTAGAAAACCCTGAGTTCCTTTTTTCCATTTATTCTATCTGAAGGTTTTGCTTTAGATACATTGTATCTGTCCATGTGAAACCATCAAGTACCCAGGCACTTATTCCCACTAAAATAATAAATAAAAGTCTATGAATCACCATTAGCATTCTTCCCAGTGCTAAGAAACAACCATTATTTTTGTTTACAGTATTGAGTTATAAATTACATTGAAATATCATTCAGTTATAGTCATTCTCTAAGATTGTAAAGAGATGGATGGTCTCTTGGGTAGGGTTGTCATAAAAAGGAAAATCAAACCAGCTGAATAATACAATAAGTCTATGTATCAAGCTAACTCAACCAAGCAGCAGTAAGAATTGTGGCAGCCTGTAAGGAGCTTGCTGACAGATTTCATTTGTCTAAGTTCAGCTCTTACCCCAATGTCACATGTCATATTTTCCCAGCATCCTTTTAGTGTTCTATAGATACCCCCACCAGATGTTGTCAAGGGATTATGAGGAGACTGCCAGTGAAAGGGCATGAATGGTTAAGTCAAGTGTACAAGAGACATCCATTTCCTCTTCTTCCCTTCTGCTCTATATGTCTTAAGTTTTATCTGGTGGATTCAGTAACTATATAGAAAGCAAGTAGAAATAGAATTTTATTGTCTGTTTTGGCATCAGCTAATTGCTTTTTCAAGATACAGTTATTACATGCCCACTATGCTCCCGACACTCTTGTAAATACTGTGCAAAATAAAAAATTTAAACAAGACTCCATCTTAATTTCATAGAAGCTAGAGTTAGTAGAGGTAAAAGACAAAATCACCTTATTATAATGTACACTATTATAATATGATGTTGAAAAAGAAAAGTAAAAACAAAAAGAAAAGTGGAACTCTAGTTGAGAAAATGTTATTACTAACATTAGGGAGTTAATAGGACCACATTCACATTGTAACATTTGACTGTGACTTTAAAAGATTAATAGAAATTCAAAAGAATCCCCTACAAGAAGTAGGGAAAGGAAATCCAGATAAAAAGTGCAATATGGGCAAAGACATTAAGGTATGATAGTACATGTCATGTAAGAGGTAACTTGGTGGCTTATTGATTGGAGTGCTGGGTCTTAAGTCAGAAAAACCCTAGGTTAATTCTACACTGATATACTCCCTAACCTCTGTTTCCTGAAATATAAAATGGGAACAATAGCATCTATCCTTTAAGGCCATTGTAAGAATTAAATGATATGTTTAAAATTGTCCTAGCACATATTATGCACATTGAAAAGGGGCATGAGACTGGAAAACATGGGCATACATGTTGAAGAGTTCCACTGATGTCAGGTCACAGAATACAATCTCTCCTGGATGGATATAAGAAACCATTTCTGTGTTTTGGGCAGAGTAGTGATATTTATTCATTTATCATTGATTCTACAGTGATGATACAGCATTAAATAGTCATTGGAAGCCAAACTCATTGCCTTGAGCCCTATAAGGTTAGAGCTGGAAGAGAACTTGGAAATAGTCTAGTCCAAACAATTCATTTTATAAAATAGAAAACTGAGGGAAAAAGAAAACAAAGAAAAAAAAGGGAAGTAAATGAGTTTGTTAAAGAAGGAGCTGCTACCTCAAGGTGTATTTCCTAATTTTTAGTCATCTTTCAAATGTGTCATGTTTAATGGAAACCCACTTTCTTCAAAAATGCCATGTTCTCTTTATATACTACTTCACTGATCCTCAGCAATCTTCTATGACCACTGCTTTAGTGATAAGAAATTCAACATTAATGATCCCCTATAATAAAATCCTAATTTGTTTATAGATTAAATCCATTCCCAAACCTATGCAATTTTTACCCTAACACTGAAAAACACTTCCTTTAAAAAGCACAGTTTTCGTCATGACATTTTGCTCATCCCAAATTTTAAATGGCTCCACATCACTAATAGGATAAAGGTGAAGCTCCTAATAATGGCAGTGGCCTTTGAAGACCTTCAGAGAATGATTCTAACCTGTCTTTCACACTATTATCCTGTAACATGCTATTTCCCTACTCAAAATACTTATTCCTGATGAATTCATGTCAAAATCTCTTGAAGTTACATCATACACTCAAATCTTCATTGATGAAATTATTAACCTCACCTAGAATGCCAACCCAAACAATTCTATCTTTCCAAGTCCTGTCTCCAAAACAAGTAATATCGAAGTTCACTTTTGTAAGTAAGGATGTCTAACTAACTACAAACTGCAGTATTCTTTCCATCCTCTGAGTTCAAAGCCCTGTCTCTTCTTCCATTCCTTTAATGTCTCCTTAAAATTAAAATTTTAAATAAAAAAATAAAGGTATATAATATATAATGCAAAAAAATGGATCTTCATAATAAAGAATTCAAAAATATATTGCAAAATCTTGTGATTCCAATGCCAAGAAGAATAAGGGATTGCAGTAAAAAGAAGAAATAAGTCACATATCATCTACTTTTGTTAATACACAAATATATTTGTTATAGAAGTAATGCATTTAATTGTTTTACTTTAATCAGTTAATTTGCATATCATTATAATTCATAGGCACTCAATTTGTAATGAACTTGAACATAACTATTTCATTCTAAGGTCTTCAAATTATCAAATTTCCCACCAGTCACATTATTTCTTTCTCTCATCCAGTAACCACTTGCTATCATTCAGCAAACACTTTACCATTAACTAAACTATGTGTTTATCTGTCCTTGGAAATCACTCTTTGTCTCTTTCATCTCTCTTTTTCTATTACCTCCACATTTCGTTCACGAGATGACTTCACATTGGAAGAAAATAGAAGCAAAGTGATCTCTTAAGGCCTTGTAAGAAAGATCATTTGGGAAATTTCGATTACATAAAAAAGGAAACAGCAATAGTAGTAGAGACAAAGTTATAGCAATAATAATTGTATTGTAACTCAATTACTATTTTCTCATCAGTTACAAAAACTGGGGACTTTGGATGACATTTGCATGTATTAGGGGATGGGTAAGACTGGGAGACAAACCTGACATTCTGGTCAGTAGAATTCTGGTAATATCATTAATAAGATTGGTATTCTGATCAATATACTGAAAATTCCATAAAGATGAAAGACAGATATAGGAAAGCATTCAATTGTATGCCAGTCTCATTTGATTATATTGCACAAAGGATGGGGGGGAGAGGGGTCTTCCTTCATGTGCTGGTATAACAATAAGGCAAGGGAGACTATGATAAATAAGAAATAAAAATACTTTGCCTGCTAAAGATGCTTTTAAACAGATGGAACAGACCATTAAAGCATGAGTGTCCATGAAATAGAGTAAAGATATGAAGGCTTCCATTATTTGATAATTCTGAGAAAAAAAAAAACTGAAACAAATATCACAAATTATAGAAAATGATTTTTTTTCAATTCTACCTTCTTTCACGCATCACAATAAAACATTTATTGCTGACAGATGCAAGGCAATCATAAGAGTAAGTTCATCCCTTGATAAAGCCCTAGATTTTGTCAAAATAAGATATGATAATGGAATATGATATGAGAAATTACAAACAAGCAGACTTTAGAAAAACCTGGATATATATATATATAAAACGTAAACTAATGCTGAGTGAAATGAATAGCAGGAGAATATAATGAATATAATGCACAGTAACAGTCACAGTGTACGAGGACTGCTTCTGATAGAATTAGACCTTCACAGCAGTGCAGACATACATATTCAGAGAAAGAATGATGAGTTTGGAACACAAAACAAAGCAGATTATTTTCTCTTGTGTTATGTTTTGTTTTCGTTCAGTTTTTCTCATGGTTACTCTCATTCATTAATGTCAAGAAATTAGAACTCTTCTGAGCATGAGCAGTTTGTTGCTAAGTTGGAAGGAAAGTTGAGCCAACACACAGTTGACGACAGTAGAGCAAAAAAGCAGTGTGTGGCTTTCAGAGATTTGATGTAGAGCACTGCATTTTCTCATCTGGAAAAGAACACTTACAAACACCAAGACTGGCTTGATGAAAATGATCAAAAAATTCAGAAACTGTCAAATGAAGAACAAGAACTCCACAGGATTTACCAGCAGGATGGTACATTCATCTCTAAAATGGCAGCATTTAATTCTATCAAAAGTAAAGTACAACAAAGTTTAGAGAGGTGCAGGATTTCTAGCTCAGTAAGAAGGCACATGGAATTCGGTTTTATGCTGATAGTAACAATCCAAAGCACTTTTATGATTCCCGGAAAGCTCTTTAAGGATCAAAAACATATGGTGCAACACAACTACTTAGTGCTGATGGAGCAACATTGACTAATGATAAGGACATGGTACTAGAGAGATGAGCTGAACAGTTCCACAGTATTCTCAACAAATCATCATCAATAAATGCTGAGGTCATTGACCTTTTACCTCAGGTTGAAATCAATCCCTCCCTAGCTGAACTTCCAATTGAAGAAGAGGCTTTAAGTGCCAATAGCTCCTTTCATGTGGCAAAGCACTTGGTGCTGATTCTATTTCAGCTTCTATTCACAAAGAAGGGGGACTATTGCCCATAACAAATCTGACTGAAATTTTCTAGGTTATGTGGCAAGAGGAGGTTATCCCCCACAAGTTCAAGGATGCTTCCATTGTCCTTCTCTATAAAAGTAAAGGGAACAGATTGTCCTGTGACAGTCACAGAGGGTGTCTCTCTCTTAGGCATTGCTGGCAAGATTCTTGCCAGAGTCCTCCTCAATAGGCTTATCCTTCACCTAGAAGATGGCTGTATACCTGAGAGCCAATGTGGCTTCAGAAAGGGCAGAGAAATAGTTGATATGGTGTGTGCTGCCTGACAACTCCAGGAAAAATACCAGTAGCAGAACAGAGATCTATGCATAATGTTTGTAAATCTGACCAAGGCCTTTAACAGGGTTATTTAAAAGGGAGTCTGGAAAATTTTGTCAAAATTTGGTTGCCCAGAGAAGTTCTTCAGTACTGTATGTCAATTTCATGATGGCATGTTTGTCATGTTTCTGGATAGTGGACAAAGTTCTTGTGCCTTCCCAGTCACCAATGGAATGAAACAGGGCTGTATTGTATTGGTCTATAGTTTGTATTGGTCTGATCAGCCAGTCAGACACATTGAAACTTGAGTTTATCATGGTGATGCCATTTTGGTCCCTTTTGAGAATGAAGGACAACAACCAACCATCAAACCAACCAACCCATTCATTTTAATTCTTCTATGCAACATGACTCATGTGAAAATGAATTTAGTAAGAATGTATGTGCAGAACTCATATTAAATTGCAAGCTGTCTCAGGAAGGGATAGGGGAGGCAGAGAGGAGAAAATTGAAAACTTAGGGGAGTGATTGCTTTTTTAAAAAATTAATTCATTTGTTTTCAATTTTCTACAATCATTTCCATGTATCTTAGATATTTTTCCCCTCCCTTTTCCTTCCCTCCCCATTCCCTCTGAATTCCCTTACCAAAATGGCAGGGAATCTTATATAGGTTCTACACATACATTCTTATTAAATACATTTTCACCTTAGTCATGTTTCATAGAAGAAATGAAATGACTGGGAGAAACCATGAAAAAAAATAACACAAGATAATACACTCTGCTTCATTCTGTGATCCAGCTCCATAATGCTTTCTCTGAAAGTGGAAGGCATTTTGCCTCAAGAGACCACTGGGAATTATTTAGGATCTTGCATTCCTGTGAAGGACTAAGTCTACCAAAAACATTTCTCACACATTGTGGTTGTTGCTGTGTACAAAGTTCTCCTGGTTCTGCACCTTTAACTCTGCATCGGTTCATATAAGTCTTTCCAGGACTCTCTGAAGTCTTTCTCCAACATTTGTTATAAACCAATAGTATTCCATTAAATTACAATACCACAACTTGTTCAGTCTGTCCTCATTTGATTTGATTCCCTTGATTTCCAGTTTTTGGCAACCACAAAGAGAGCTACTATAAATATTTTTGTACATGTGGAATCTTTTCCCATTTTTATGAACTCTTTGGGATACAGTCTTAGAAGTCATATTACTGAGTTAAAGGGTATGCACATTTTTGCAACCCTTTGGGCATAGTTCCCAATTGCTCTTCAGAATGGTTGGATCAGCTCACAACCCCACCAAGAATGAATTAATGTTCCAACTCTCTCACATCTTCTGCAACATTTCTCATCTTCCTGTTTTGTCATGTTATCCGATCTGATAGATGTGACAGGGTACATCAGATTTGTTTTGATTTGGATCTCTCCAATCAATAATGATTTACAGCATTTTTATATTACTGTAGATAGCTTTAATTTCTTCCTCTGAAAATGACCTGTTCATATTCTTTGACAATTTATCAACTGGAGAGTGAATTGTATTCTTGTAAATTTGACTCAGTTCTCTATATGTTTTAGAAATGAGGCCTTTATCATAGAGACTAGTTGCAAAAATTCTTTCCCAGTTTTCTGCATCTCTCCTAATTTTGGTTGCACTGGGTTTGTTTCTGCAAAAAACTTTTCAATTTAATGTAATTGAAATTAACCATTTTGCATTTCATAATGTTCTTTATCTCTTGTTTGGTCAAAAATTTCTCCTTAAGTCTGACAAATACACTGTTCTTTCCTCTCATGATTTGTTTATAGTATCAGTATTTATACCTAGACCATGTATCCATTTGGACTTTATTCTTGTACAGTGTCAGGCATTGATCTATGCCCAGTTTCTGTCACCACATTTTTATGCGGTTTTCCCAGCAATTTTTGTCAAACAGTGAGTTCTTATCCCAGAATCTGGAGTCCTTGGATATATCAAACAGTAGATTGCAATATTCATGGACTACTATGCCTTGAGTACCTCAACTGTTCCATTGGGTTACCTCTCTCTTTCTTAGTGAGTACCAAATGATTTGGATGATTGCTGCTTTATAATACAATTTGATATCTGGTAGGGCTAGTCCACCTACCCTAGCATTTCTTTTTATTACTTCCCTTGATATTGTGGGCCTTTTGTCCTTCCAGATGAATTTTGATATTATTTTTTTCCAGCTCTAGAAAGTAATTATCTGGTAGTTTGATTGGGATGGCACTGAATAAGTAAATTATTTTAGGTAGAATTGTCATTTTCATTATATTAGCTAGGCCTACCCATGAGCAAATGAGGCTATTGTGTGTAATGTTTTGTAATTGTTTTCCTATGGTTCCTGGGTTTGCTTTGGTAGGTAGACTGCCAGATATTTTATAATGTCTACCATAGCTTTAAGTGTGATTTCTCTTTCTATCTCTTGTTGCTGGGCTTTGTTAGTAATATGTAGAAATGCAGATGACTTTTCTAAATTTATTTTGTAAACTGAAACTTTGCCAAAATTGTTTATTATTTCAAGTAGTTTTTTTGCTTGATTCTCTGGGATTCTCTAAGCTTATCATCATACCATCTGAAATGAGTGATAACTTAGTTTCTTCATTGCCTATTTTAATTCCTTCAATTTCTTTTTCTTCTCTTATTGATAAAGCTAGCATTTCTAGTACTATATTGAATGACAATAGTGATAATGGACATCCTTGTTTCAACCCTGATCTTATTGGACAATATTTGTAACTCTTGAAACTTTTCAATATCTGGGTAGTTGGTGGGATTACACACACACATACACACACACACGTAAATGTATGCATGCACAAACACACATACACACATGCATGCGCACACAGAGACAGACAGCACAGAAGGAATTGAATAGGATGGGATCATATCTTTAAAAAATTAAGGTAAATGTATAAGAGAAATGTAGTGGGAGGAGAGAGGGTGAAATGGAATGGGGCAAATTATCTCTCCTTCAAGAGGCAAGCAGGAGACTTTTTAGTGGAGGGGAAAAGAGGAGGGCTGAGAAAAAATCATGAAGTTTATTCTCATCACATTCGAGTAAAGGAAGGAATAAAATCCACACTCTTTTTGGTATGAAAACCTATCTTACAATACAGGAAAGTGGGGGAGAAGGAGATAAGCAGGGTAAGGGGGGATGATGGAAGGGAGGGCAATGGGAGGAGGGAGCAATATGAAGTCAACACTCGGGGAGGGACAGGATCAAAAGACAGAATAGAAACAGTGGGGGGCAGGATAGGATGGAGGGAAATACAGTTAGTCTTACACAACACGACTATTATCAAAGTCATTTGCAAAGCTACACAGATGTGGCCTATATTGAATTGCCTGCCTTCCCAAAGGGAATGGGTGGGGAGGGAGGGATGTGGAGAAGTTGGAACTCAAAGTTTTAGGAACAACTGTTAAGTATTGTTCTTGCTACTAGGAAATAAGAAATCCAGGTAATGGGGAATAGAAAGTTATCTGGACCTACAGGACAAAAGAGAAGATAGGGACAAGGGAAGGGAGGGATGGTAGAAGAGAGGGAAGATTGATGATAGGGGAAATTAGAATGCTTGGTATATTGGGGTGGGGGGAGGGGACAAATGGGGAGAAAATTTGGAACCCAAAATTTTGTGAAAATGAATGTAAAAAAAAAGTTAAATAAATAAAGAAATATATATAAAAGAAAGTACCAGAGGCCACAATACACAAAGTCTCAACCTCATGAGTAAGAAGCTAAGGAGAAAGGAAAAGGTAATAAAATTTTTCTATAGGGACAAGGACCAAAACATGGATACCAAAGGGGTCACTATGGAGAATGTACTCCCATCTGAAACTTCAGAAGAGCTGTGAACTGTTCACATGCACAAAGAGCACTCTTGGAAGAGCTGAAGAAGGAAATAGAAGAAAAAAGGCCAATGATTTTTAAAGTATGAAAAAGAATTCACTGAAGAGCACAGCTCTTTAAAAAGGAAAATTGAACAAATAGAAAAGAAAGCAAAAAACCCAAATGGGACACTTAGACAAATGAAAAAGGAAGTACAAAACCTAACTGGGAAAATTGGACAGATGGAAAAGGAAGTACAAAAACTAACTTGAAGAAATAATTCCTTTAAGGGAGTAATTGGACAGATGGAAAAGGAGATGCAAAAGTTAACTGAAGGAAATAATTTGATGAAAATTAGAATTTGGCAAGTAGAAGCTTATAACTCTATAAGACATCAAGAATCAGTCAAACAAAATGTAAAGAATAAAAAGACAGAATAGGATGTAAAATATCTAATTGGAAAAAGAACTGACCTAGAAAATAGATCCAGGAGAGGATATTTAAGAATTATTGGCCTTCCAGGAAGTCATGATGGAAAAAGAACCTGGACAATATCTTCCAAGAAATCATCAAGAGAAACTGCCCAGAAGTGCTAGATCCAGAGGGCAAAAAAGTCATTGAAAAAAATTCACCATTCATCTCCAGAAAGGGATTCCAAACCAACAACACCAAGAAGCATTGTTGCTAAATTCTAGAACTATCAAATGAAGGAGAAAATACTACAGGCAGCAAGAAAGAAAGCATTTAAATATGGAAGAGCTATAGTCAGCATAGTCAGGATCACACAGGTCCTTGCAGCTTCTACATTAAAAGATAAAAGGAACTGGAATATGATATTCCCTAAGGCAGAAAACCTGGGACTACCACCAATCAATTACTCAGCAAAGTTCAGCATAAAATTTCAGGCAAGGAAATTGGCATTCAAAGAAAAAGGATTTCTAGATTTTCCTGATAAAAAGTCAAGAACTCAATAGAAAATTTGATCTTCAAATGCAGGTCTCAAGAGAGAAATAAAAAGGTAAACAGGGGAAAAGAAAAACTTGTTACTCAACTTGAACAAATTGTTTACCTGCTTATAAGGGAAGATGATACTTGTTTATCTTGAGAATTGTGTATCTATTATGATATATAAAAGGGATATACATTGATAGAGGTGGCGGGTATAAAGTAAATGATGTGATGAAAGAAACGCTATTTAGGCATGCCAAGGATTGTATGAGGAGATGTGAAAAGGAGGAAGCAGAGAAAGGTAAATTACATCACAAGAAGAAATACAAAATTATATTACAATAGGGGGAAAGAAGGAAGGAAGATGAGCATTGTTTGAGAGGTACTCTCATTTGATTTGGTTCAAGGAGGGAAAAAAACTTAAGTATATAAATATAAGTAGCTCTATAGGCACTACGAGGGGAAGGGGGAATGAAAAGGGAGAGCAGGTTAAAAGGGAGGGAAGAAGTGATAAGAGCAAAGGGGAGCAAAATGGAGGGGTGCTGAAATAAGGAAGAGAAGACTGAGGGAGTTGCTGGTCAAAAAGTAAAACTCTACTGAGGAGGGGAAGGGAGAAGGAAGAACTGAAAGCACAAACAGTACAAAAGAGGATGTAGGGAAAGACACAGACAGTAATCAAAACTGTGAATGTGAATGGGATAAACAATCCCATAAAACTTAGAAAAACAGAAGAATGAAATGAAAGCCATAATCCAACAATATGTTGTCAACAAGAAATATATTTGGAATGGGAGGACACACAAGGTAAAGATAAAAGGCTGGACCAGAATATATTGTGCTTCAGCTGATGTAAGCAAAGCAGGGGTATCAATCCTAATCTCAGACAAAGCAAAGGCAGAAACAGATGCAATCAAAAGAGATAAGGAAGGAAACTTTATCCTGATAAAAAGTACCATAGACAACGAAGCAATATCATTACTCCAAGTGGTATGGCATCCAAATTCTTAGAGGAGAAGTTAAGGGAGTTAAAGGAAGAAATAGACAACAAAACTACACTAGTGGGGAACCTCAACCTCCCCGTCTCTGAACTTGATAAATCTAACCTTAAAATAAACAAGAAAGAAGTTAAAGAGGTGAATAGAACTCTGAATAAGGTACATATGATTGATCTCTGGAGAAAACTGAATGCGGATAGAAAAGAATATACCTTTTTCTCAGTGGTACATAGCACATATACAAAAATTGGCCATAAAGTAGGGCATAAAAACCTCATAATCCAGTGCAGAAAGGCAGAGATAGCCAATGCATCCTTCTCAGATCATAATGCAGTAAAAAATATATGCCATTGAAAGATAAGCCAAAAATTAATTAGAAACTAATAATCTAATCTTAAAGAGGTGGTAGATTGAACAATAAATCATAGAAACAATGAACAACTTCATTCAAGAGAATGACAATAATGAGACAACTTACCAAATTTTATGGGATACTGCAAAAGCAGTTTTTAGAAGAAGCTTTATATCTTTGAATGCCTACATAAATAAAATAGAGAAAGAGGAGATCAATAAAATGGGCATGCAGCTGAAAAATTTCAGAAAAGACAAATTGAAAATCCCCAAGTAAATACCAAATTAGAAACCAAAGGAGAGAGTAATAAAATTAAAATTAATAAAACTATTGAACTAATAAATAAAACTGAGTTCATTTTATGAATAAAAAACAATAAAATTGATAAACCTTTGGCCAATAGGATTTAAAAAAGGGAAGAAGAAGAAGACTAAATTACCAATATCAAAAATGAAAGGGGTGAACTCATCTCCAATAAGGAGGAAATTAAAATAATGATTAGAAATTACTTTGCCCACCTTTATGCCCATAAATTCGACAATCCAAAAGAGATGGATGATTATATTAAAAAATATATAAATTGCCCAGATTAACAAAAGAGGAAGTTTAATACTTAAATAACCCTATGACCAAAAAGAAAGTGAACAAGCCATCAATGAACTCCCTAGAAAAAAATCTCCAGGGCTGGATGAATTCTATCAAATGGTTAAAGAGCAGTTAATTCCAATGTTCTATAGACTATTTGGGAAAATGGAGGAAGAAGGAATCCTCCCAAATTCTTTTCATGATGCAAATATGATTTTGATACTTAAACCAGGAAGAGACCAATTTCTGTAATGAACATAGAGTCAAAAATTTTAAATAAGATTTTAGCAAAAAGAATACAGCAAGTTATCAGAAGACTAATACATTATAATCAAGTAGGATTCAAACCAGGAATGCAGAGTTGGTTCAATAGTAGGAAAACTCTTAGCATTATTGATTATATCAACACCAAACTTAACAGAAACCACATAATTATCTTCATAGATGCCGAAAAAGCTTTTGAAAACAATATATTCCTATTAAAAACACTGGAGTGCATAGAAATAAATAGAACTTTCCATAAATTAATAAGCAATATCTACATAAAACCTTCAACAAACATTATATGCAATGGCGATAAACTAGAGGCATTTCCAATAAGAACAGGTATGAAACAAGGATGCTCATTATCACCATTATTTTTCAATTTGGTACTAGAAATGCTAACTGTAGCAAATAGATAAGAAAAAAAATAGAAGGAATTAGAACAGGCAAAAAAGAAACTTAAGGAATCACTCTTTGAAGATGGTATGATGATATACTTAAAGAATCCCAAAGATTCAAAAAAAAAAATCTACTTGAAATAATAAACAACTTTGGCAAAGTTGCAGGTTACAAAATAAACCCACACAAATCTGCATTTCTATATATTAGTAGCAAAGCCCAACAGCAAGAGAGAGAAAGAGAAATCAGGTATAAAGCTACAGTAGACACTGCAAAATCCAGGAACTATATGAACACAATTACATGACACTTTTCATACAAATAAAGTCAGATCTAAGTAAGTGAGATAACATCAGTTGCTTCTGGGTAGGCCAAGTCAATATATTAAAAATGACAATTCTACCTAAATTAATTTACTTATTTAGTGCCATACCAATCAATATATCAGATAATTGTTGTCTGGAGCTGGAAAAAAATAACATCAAAATTCATCTGGATGAACAAAAGGTCCAGAATATCAAGAGAAGTAATGAAACGAAATGCCAGGGAAGGTGGTCTAGCTCTAGCAGATCTCAAATTGTATTACAAAGCAGTAATTATCAAAAGCACTTGATCCTGGCTAAGAAACAGAAGAGTAGATCAGTGGTATATGCTAGGTACTCAAGACACAGTAGTCAATGTATATAGCAATGTACTGTTTGATAAATTCAAGGATCCCAGCTTCTGGGATAAGAACTCACTGTTCCACAAAAATTGCTGTGTAAACTGAATAACAGTGTGGCTGAAACTAGGCATAAACCAACGCATAACACTTTACACAAGAATAAAGCCCAAATGGGTACATGATCCAGGTATAAAAATTGATACTATAAACTGAGTGCAGCAAGTAGTAGTGTATTTATCAGATTTACAGAGAAGGGAAGAATTTTTGACTAAACAAGACTTAGAAAGCACTACGAAGCACAAAATGGATAACTTTGATTGCATTAAACCAAAAATTTTGCACTGCCAAACTCAATCCAACCAAGATTAAGAGGGAATCAGAAAACCGAGAATTTTTTTAATATAATTTTATTTATTTATTTTAAATTTTCAGCATTTATTTGCACAAAATTTTGAGTTCTAAATTTTCTCCTCATCTCGCCCCTCCCCGAAGCCCAAAATGCTTTGCTTTCTGATTACCCTTTCCATCAGTCTGCCTTCCCTTTTAAAACCCCTCCCTTCCCTTATCAATATGTTCTCTCTTGTCCTGTAGGGAAAGATAAATTTCTAAACCCCATTAACTGTATTTTCTATTTCTCAGTTGTATGCGAAACAATTCTCGACACTTGTTCCTAAAACTTTGAGTTCCACCTTGTCTTCTTTCCTCCTTTCCTACCCATATCCATTGAAAAGGCAAGCAATTCAACACAGGCTATATATGTGTAGTTTTGTGAATTATTTCCATAACAGTCATGTTATGTAAGACTAATTATATTTCCTTCCATCGTATTCTGCCCCCATTTTCTCTATTTTCTCTTTTGACCTTGCCCCTTCCCTAGAGTGTTTACTTCTAATTGCTCTCTCCTCCCATTTGCCCTCCTTTCCATCATCCACCCCATCCTGTTTATCCCCTTCTCCCCTACTTTCCTGTAGTGTAGGATAGGTTTTCATACCAAACTGAGTATGCATGTTATTACTCCCTTGAGCCAAATGTGATGAAAGTATGCTTCACTTTTTTCTTTCATCCCCCCTTTTCCCCTCCATTGGAAAAGCTTTTTCTTGCCTCTTTTATGAGAGATTATTTGCCCCACTCCATTTCTCCCCATTCTCCTCCCAACATCTGCCTCTCTCCCCCTTAATTATTTTTTAGATATGATCTCTTCCTATTCAACTCATCCTGTGCTCTCTGTCTCTGTCTCTTCATCTGTCTCTCTCTTTATATGTGTGTATGTGCATGCACGTGTGTGTGTGCATGCATGTGTGTGTGTGTGTGTGTGTGTGTGTGTGTAATCCCTCCAACTACCCAGATACTGAGAAAAGTTTCAAGAGTTACAAATATTATCTTTCCATGTAGGAATATAAACAGTTCAAGTTTAGTAGGTCCCTTGTTATTTCGCTTTCCTGTTTATCTTTTCATGCTTCTCTTCATTCTTGTATTTGAAAGTGAAGTTTTCAGGTCTGGTCTCTTTATCAAGAATGCTTGAAAGTCCTCTATTTCACTGAATAATCATTTTTTACCCTGAAGTAACATACTTAGTTTTTCTGGGTGGGTGGCTCTTAGTTTTAATCCTACTTCCTTTGACTTCTGGAGTATCATATTCTAAGCCCTTCAGTCCCTTAAAGTAGAAACTGCTAGGTGTTATGTTATCCTGATTGCATTTCCACAATATTGGAATTGTTTCTTTGTAACTGCTTGCAATATTTTTCCCTTGACCTAGCAACTGTGGAATTTGGCTATAATATTCCTAGGAGTTTCTGTTTTTGGATGTCTTTCAGGAGGTGATCTACGGATTCTTTAAATATTTATTTTGCCCTCTGGTTCTAGAAATCAAGGCAATTTTCCTTGATAATTTCATGAAAGATAATGTCTAGACTCTTTTTTTGATCATGACTTTCAAATAGTCACAAAATTTTCAAACTGTCTCTCCTGGACCTATTTTTGTGGTCAGCTGTATTTCCAATGAGATATTTCACATTGCCTTCCATTTTTTTTCATTCTTTTGTTTTCATTTTGTAATTTCTTGCTTTTTCATAAAGTCATTAGCTTCTATCTGTTCCATTCTAATTATTAAAGAAATATTTTCTTCATTGAGCTTTTGAACCTCCTTTTCCATTTGGTTAATTTTGCTTTTGAAAGCATTATTCTTCTCACTGGATTTTTGGACCTCTTTTGCCAGTTGAGTTAGCCTATTTTTAAAAGTGTAATTTTCTTCAACATTTTTTTGGGGGTCTCCTTTAGAAAGTTGTTGTCCCACTTTTCATGATTTTCTTTCATCGCTCTCTTTTCTCTTCCCAATTTTTCCTCCACCTCTCTTACTTGATTTTAAAAATGCTTTTTGAGCTTTTTCATGGCCTGAGACCATTGCATATTTATTTTGAAGGCTTTAGATGCAAAAGCCTTGACTTTTATGTGTTTCCCTGGTGGTTAGTATTATTGTTCCTAATCTGAAAGATGGAGGAAGATACCGGTTCTCCAAATAGGGTGGCAGTGTCTATGGTGATGCTGTTGCAGGCAGCATCAAGCTTCCATTGCTGGAGCCCTCAGTTTAAAGCCCTGGGGAGAACTGAGCAGCTGATCTGATCCTCAGCCCTGAGTGGTGGCCTGCCCCTGGGGGAATCCAGCAGCTGATCTTAAACTCACACTCAGTGGCAGACCTGCCCTCCCACCAAAGCCCCTGTAGGGATTAAGTAGCTGATCTGAATCTGAGCCTTATACATGGTCCTGGGGTAAGGAGGAGTGCTGGCACAGCAGAGCTGGAGACCATTGAGGAGTAAACTCCTCTTTCTTGATTGTGCCACCTTGGAGGAACTGAGATCTTACAGGTCCCCAGAGTATACCCTACTCTTGAAAAAGGACCAAAATTCAAGTAACTGGTTGGGAAAACGCCCAACAAAAGGGAAAAAAAGCAGTAGGTTAGTTTCTTGGGAAAGAATTTTTGCAACTAATGTCTATGATAAATGCCTCATTTCTAAAACATATACAGAACTGAGTCAAATGTATAAGAATATACATCATTCCCCAATTGGTAAATGGTCAATGGATATGAAGAGATAATTTTCAGAGGAAGAAATTAAATATATGTAGTCATATGATAAAATGCTCTAAATCACTATTGATTAGAGAGATGCAAATCAAAACAACTCTGAGATACCAGATCCCAACTATCAGATTGGCTAATATGACAGAACAGGAAGATAAATGTTGAAGAAAATGTGGGAGAGTTGGAAAACTAATTCACTGTTGGTGGAGCTATGAAGTGATCCAATCATTCTGGAGAGCAATGTCGAACTATGCTCAAAGGGCTACAAAAGTTTTCATACCCTTTTACCCAACAATACCACTTCTAGTACTGTATCACCAAGAGATCATAAAAATGAGAAAGGGTCCCACATGTACCAAAATATTTGTAGCAGCACTCTCTGTGGTGGCCAACATCTGGAAATCAAGGAGATGCCCATCAATTGGGGAATGGCCGAATTAATTATGGTAAATAATGCAATGGTATACTATTGTGATATAAGAAATGATGAACAGGAAGACTCCAGAGAGGCCTGAAAAGACTTATGTGAACTGATGCTGAGTGAAAGGAGCAGAACCAGGAGAACTTTGTACACAGTGACAACCAGAGTGTGTGAGGATTTTTTCTGGTAGACTTGGAACTTCTTTGCAATCCAAGGACCTTTTGCTGTGTCTGAGATTAGAATTTCTACCCCTGCCTTTTTTTTTAAGTTCAACTGAAGCACAATGTATTCAACTCCAATCTTTTACCTTTACCCTGTGTGTACCCCTCCTACCCCCCATTTAAAATATATTTCTTGTAAACAACATATTGTTGGATTATGGTTTTTAATCCATTCTGCTCTCTGTCTCTTATTTATGAATGTTCATTCCATTCACTTTCACAGTTATGATTACTTTCTGTGTCTTTCCCACCATCCTCTTTCCCCCAATTTGTGCTTTTAATTCTCCCTTCCCCTCCACAATAGAGTTTTAATTTTTGACCACCACCTCTCTCAGTCTTCCCTCCCTTTCTTCAGCTCCCTTGCTTTTATTCCCCTTTTCCCTTACTACTTCTTCCCTCCCCTTTTTAGCCTTCCCTTCCTTTTCTTCCCCTTTCTCTTTCTACTGCCTATAGAGTTAATTAGATTTCTGTTCTTAACTGAGTTTGTTGTTCCCACCTTCATCCAGATCACATGAGAGTAAATCTCCAACAATGCTCATCTTCCTCCTCTTTCCGTCTACTGTAATATGTTTCTGTGCCCCTTCCTGTGATGTAATTTACCTTTTTTCTGTCTCCTCCTTTCCACATCTCACATTACAATCCCTTCACACCCTTAAATCATATTTTTATCATCACATAATTTAATTTATGCCCACTCCCTCTATGTATCATAATACATTTTGTATATCATAAAAATATATAATTCTCAAGATTAACAAATATCATCTTCCCTTATACACATGTAAACAGTTTGGCCATATTGAATGACAAGTTTTATTTTTTCCCCTGTCTACCTTTTTATGCCTCTCTTGAGGTTTGTTTTTGAAGATCAAATTTTCTATTGAGCTGTGGTCTTTTTATCAGGAAGGTCTGGAAATCTCTTATTTCGTTGAATGTCCATCTCCTTGCCTAAAATTATATGATCTATTTTGCTGGGTAATTAATCCTTGGTTGTGTTCCCAACTCCTTTGCTTTATGGGATATCATGTTCCAATCCCTCTGATTTTTTAATATAGAAACTTGAAGGTCCTCTGTGATCCTCACTGTAGTTCCTCTATATTTTAATTGTTTCTTTCTGGCTGCCTGGAGCATTTTCTCCTCTTGACAGTTCTTTAATTTCATAAGATATTCTTTGGTGTTTTCAGTTTGGGATCCCTTTCAGTACACCACTGGGGGATAATTTTGATAACTATTTTACCCTCTAGATCTAGGACTTCTGAGCAGTTTGTCTTTCTTCTCTGGTTTGATTCTTGCTCATTATAATTGTCCTTTTCCTGGCTTTTAAAGTGGATCTCTGCTTCTGGGGCACAGGGGCCTCTCTTCTATCACTCTTTTGCTTAGAACTTGAGTCTTTGTGTATTGTGCTCTCTTATTCTTTCACCTAGACGCTAGAAGTCTGTAGTTTATCTGGTACCGAACTGGCGGATGTGATAAAGAAGTCAGGTGAAGTCTTTCTGAGTATCCAGGGAGTTACCATGGAGCTACCCTCCTTAAGTGTGGAGGTGGGGCAGTCTGGCCATAGGAGGTCTGCTCTCCTGAGCACAGGCAGGTTCAGTCATTGGTGAATCCTGTTTATCCTAGTGTTTTCCCTTTTCATCTGGTTGTGCTGAGGGAGGCCTGGTGTCTTGGTGTTGATGATTACAGGCTCCACATCCCTGCTAGTCAAGATCTTTTCCCTGTTCACTGAGGTAGAGCTGTTTGGGATAGTTCTGGTCATGCAATAGTCCCCTTCAGCCACAGTAAGAGGGACTTTCCCTTTGTGGTTTTCCTAGCCTCATAGGCTAAGAGACTGTCTACCCCATCAGCTGATTCCACTGTTCCAAGAATTTTCTTGGGGAAATATTCTTAGAATTTTTCAAGGTCAACAAGGGGAGGGGTAGAGCATTTACCAGTCACCTGCCATCTTGGCTCCCAAAAGTTTAAGTAGGTAACTTAAAGACATTTAATCTGTAGATTGATACTCTCAGGAGCAGCTGCTGCAGTTACCTAGGGTTCTGCGGTTCTCTGTCTCTTTCTTTCTCTCTCAGTTCCATTGGACTCTGGTCCTAGGCTGATACGTTTGAGATTCTGCAGTGCTACTGCTTTTTCAGACATCTTGGGGCTTCCTATTAGGGTTTGTTATGTCAGGGACCTGTGCTGGTATAACCTGTGCACTGTGCACTCTGCACTCTTGCGGTATAGTGCAGCAGATACTTTCCTTCAACCTTCCAATCTGTCCTGGCTTGGAGATCTGCCACACTCTGCCACTCTAAAATTTGTTCAGATTCTCTTTTTAGAGGTATCTGAAGGAGTTTGTCTTAGAGCTTAGGTATATAGTTGCTCTCACTCCACCATCTTGGTTCTGTCCCCCTGGAAGTGATTGTTGAAAAAAGGAAAAAAAAATTATTTAAAATTTTTAAAAAGATAAAATGAGAGATGAAATAAAGCATCTATTCTGGAGGCATTTTCTTAGAGTTTGAAATCATTGAAAATATCCAGTAATTCAGAAAATCCACAAATTATACTCAAGAATGAATTTCCTACCAAAATTCTGATGTCTCCAAAAATTTTAAGAAGAGACAAACATAAACTAGAAATATGAAAAAAATACTTTTAGAATTTGATTGTATGAATTAACTAAGTTTATTTGTGGAAATAGAGGCGATTACAATGCCAATTCCAAATAAAGTAGGTCATAACCACAAAAGAAAAAAATAAATTGGATTGCCCTTAAGCAACTCAAGTTTAGCTCCATATAGTTTATAAAAGGAATTATATAATATACATATAACCAAAGGTAATTATAATTGTGCATCTACTGAACAGTTAACATGATAAGACTTTAAGCCTAAGAATTATACATAAGGAACATGCTGCTTTTCATAGTTTATCAGAAAATAAATCTCTATACAAAAATACCTATAAATATAGAACTCAGATAATCCTGGAGAACACAGGCAACAAATTGTATTGAAGTTAGACCATTATCACAGATCAAATCACTCAGACATAACTGAACCAAAACAACTTAAGAATACCCTTTAAAAAAATAAATGAAGTCATGTAAAATGTTTAGAATCTCCAAAATATGTAGAAGAAAACAAGAATATAAAAGGTTCCAGAAGAAATTCTACTTAAGTAGAAATAGCATAAGGTACACACTGTTACCATAAATCTATTTGTTGATGGAGATATACTAAAAATGCTTTCATTTAGTGTATAAAAGATTAGCTTCCACAATACCTTTAATTCAACTGCAAAAGCAGTTATTTTATTTACCTTTGTAATTTTCAGAAAACTAAATATAAAAGAATAATAGTCGAAAAATAACATAGCTACCTGACCCAAGATCATTTATATCTCATCTCCAACAAGATAAAAGAATGTGTTTCTTCTATGACAATAACTGAAATTTGTACTATGTTAAGGTTTATAAAGATCTTTATGTATATTATGCTATTTGAAATGACTCATTATATGTGAAAATTCTCACACATGTACATATATTGCATGTGAGAGAGAGAGAGAGAGAGAGAGAGAGAGAGAGAGAGAATCTTCCTGAAACCTATTGAATAATCATCTAAATATCTTGGATGAGAATGACTAGAGAGACTGAATGACCAGGAGTTACCTTCACTTTGACTATGAAAACAAATCCCAGATGTAAAACTATAGTCCTGTATTTCCACAATCACCATGATCATACTTGCCAATTTTAAGAAAATGATCTAGTACATGATGAGCTTAAAATGGGTTTCTTTCAATTGGCTGTCATAAAGTTCTTTCAGTGAAAATGAAGAGCATTCTCTTGCGGAGTGATTTTCCATTTCAGATCTTTCAGGAAGCCTCTGTGAGTATCATTCTCACTACAATAGAATGTTTTGCATGCAGAAAGGGAGAGTACATTAAATCACCTGCTCCATCCTGCTGCTCTTGGCCTTATAACTCAGATAAATTCATTCAGTAAAGGAACTAATCATATCAGTAGCATCCACACAGATTCTCTTCGACCAATGTTGTTTTGTGTTTTTTTTTTAAACTTGTAATTCTTTAATGATGCTGAAAAGTTTTGGCCATAAAGCAGAATTGGCAAGATTTGTACTCATTTTAATATTATGGAAGAAAAGAAAAATTAACAACCAAAAAATTGGTTCCTCAGCATTGAGAAAAATATGTCTCATAATGCCAAAATTATTTGATGAGATATATCTAGGTAGTAACATATACCATTAAGAACTGGGGTCTTTAAATGATTGTTTAATATGAATCAAAGGTGTGTTACAGCCACTACAAATCATTATGTCTGGAGACATTAAAAGCAATACACATATCTAAAACAAAGAATGCCATAGTATCAGTCATAACGATCATTGGGTAGCACATCAGTCTCAGAATTTTTCAGGTGCTCTTGATTTTAAAAATTTATTTCTTTAGCATCATGCCTATAGTTAGCAAGAATTAGAACAGGAAGAAATCAGATAGTAAACTTTGGTAAGGTCTTCTGCAGCCTTGCACCCTCTTTACTTTTGACCTACTCCTAGCTATCTCATTGGTGGCACAGTGGATAGATAGAGTGCTGTTCCTGTAGTCAGACGGATCTGAGTTCAAATCTATTGCATAACTCTGCTCAAGTTACTCACCCCTTTTTTGCCTTAGTTCCTCATCTGTATAATGAAATGGAAAAAAAAATGACAAGCCAACTCCAAACAAGGTAATGGAGAGTTAGATACAACTAAAATGACTCAAAACAACAGTATCTCAGAAGTCAATCAGTACATATTTATTAGACTCTTACTATATGCCAGCTACTATGCTATGCACTGAGAAATCCAAGAAAGGCAACCATGTCTGCTCTTGGGGTGCTTGTACATCTAATGAATTATGAAGAGAAATGCATACACTCCATGAACTTTTCATCCCACATGTTTATATATGATTTGTGATGCTTACAGCAATTGCAAATTGTCCTAATTATAAATTTGGTTATTCTTGCAGTACTATTGTCCAGGCAGAATATCTGTAGTGTATAGTTTGGGTTGTTCCTATGTAGAAGGAACATTGATAATGGCATTTTGCCTCTTAGATCTCAAATAGCATCTTGGCACCTCTTTTTTTCTGAATCTAAAGAATTCTAGGTTATTTTCTGATTAACTGCTTATTTGTATTAATTCCATATGTGTCTCTTAGACCACAAATTCTGTGAAGGCAAAAAATTTGACTCATCTCCAACATTTCAAGTAGTGCTCTGGAAGAGAAAAGTCTTAATATTGGTTGAATTGAACTGATGACCAGGCCTACAGAATAGGAGGCCATACAGGATGAAAAGGGTAATCAAAATCATGGCATATGACTACCAATAGTACTGGGAAAACTGAGCTTGAAAATGTCTGTACGTGAGAGAGGTGCTCCTTTGAGGGTCACAACAACTCGTTTTAGCTGGCCTTGAGTGCCAGAGCTAGCATGAAAGACAATGATGAGGAAGGATATTATACCTAAATTATATGGAAGGACTTTCAAACTATTAGAGTAGCTCAAAGGTAAAATGCATTGCTTTGTAAGATGCTAAGTTATGTCAATGGAAATCATCAGAAAGAGTGATGTGACCCCTGCTGGGGATTTTGGCTTGAAACTCACCTTGATCTAAAAGGTTTCTAAGGTTTTTGGCAACTCAGATGTTCTGTAGTTTAATATTTTAATGTATCTACCAGGGAATTACTGAAGGCTCAGGGGAAAGATAGATGTAAAAGTCTGATGAACTTTCATCTATCTATGGGGATAATGACTGGATATATGATTCCTTTGGCATAAAGAACTTCAGATAAGGTGATTCCCACTACCACTGACTTTCAAGCTTCCACTATACTTTAAAATCCCAGAGCCTTTCAAGGAACGATTGTGATTACATATGTCAGAAGCGGGACTTGAACCCAGTTCTTATTCACTCAAACCTGCCTGTCATTCCATTATGCTACACTATATATTCATAAATGATAAGCATCTAGGCTAATCAAATTACTTCAGTAACTTGCCTGAGCACATGGGCCACTTTATTACATAATCTTCCTGATTACCACACAGTGTGTTGTGATATACTGGGGAAAACTATAAACAAATTTTCTGTACTGCAGAAATTCATTTATGCACTACAATCACTAACTAATTGTAAATTATAAAATCCCATGGCTGAAAGGTTTCACAAAATCCAAAGAATCATGAAATCAAAGTGGTAGAAGAGCCACTTTTGTCCTGAATCATACTGACCAAGATAGAGGCATCAATCATATCTCTGAGTGAGATAGCCTTTATTAGAAAGGACATGTAACCTGGTAACAAGGGAATCTTATTTGGCTAGCCTCTATTTGTGCCAAAAGACCAAAATAGAGGGCCAACAGATCTTCTGAATCCAAGTGTGTCTTCCTTCTGATTGGTATATCATTTAGACCTCTCCTGGCAACATTGATTGGTGGACATTTTAATGAGGAGGCAAGCTAAAAGTTCTTGACTCTTCATTTTTACCTAGTCATTGGAGGGCAGGAAGCAAGGATATCCCCTGGAGAGGACCTTAGCTCAAACTGGCTTTTATTAGCCAAGATTTTCCAAATACAAAACATAAATTTGCCTAAAAGATTATTTTATGGAGAACTCACACAAGGCAAGAGCTCATTCAAAGGTCAGGAGTGATATGAGGAGATGTCAAGTTCTCTCTGAACAACTTTGGTAGTGAATGTGAGACACAGGAAACACTGCCATAGGATGGCCCACCATGGCATGCCCACATGAAAGAAGGCATTGTGCTCTATGAACAAAGTAGAATTGCAGTTGTAGCTCAAAAGAAATATGAGATGAAGAAATTTACAGACATTCTTATTCCCAATATTCATATTAGCTATTTGTGTCCAACTCGTGGAAAAGCCTTCTGAGCTCAAATCTATCTGATCAACCATAACTGGACACACTGTACTTTGATGCCTATCTTGATGTCATTTTAGTCCTCTGCAAGTAGGAAGGAAAAGGATCAAAAAAGGCAAGTAACCTCACCCAAACTAGTTAAGGAACAGATTTACTGGGAGCTTGGAGCAATTACCTTACTCTATTATACCCTTCAGAAAAGCTGTCTTGATATTTAGAGGTTGAGATTTAAGGAAATGGATATGTTCATATAGAAATATTGGTAATGAATACAATTCAATATTAATTTTCCTCACTTAAATTCCACAAAGTGTTTATTCAGTCTCAGTTTTTAGACTTCAACTAGAAATATGATTAAAGGGGGAAGGAGAACCCACTATTTGCTGAGGCAATGCTTTCAACTTTTACACCACTCAACATAGGGGAAAGTTGGGTTTTTTTTTTCTTTTTTCTCTCTTTTCAAATCAAACCTAAAGTTAATTTTCTACAACTTCTACATATGGCTTCTAGTCCTGCCCTTTGCCAATGAGTAGAGGAATGACTTTCCCTTTTATGCCCTAGAGACTTTCAAGTCCTAATAATGAGCTATTCCATTCCCTTCTAGGTATTCCCAGGATAAATATCCTTAGATCTTTCAAAGAATATTTCTATGACATGATGTCACATTCTTACTAATTTTCCACTTCTGGTTGCACTCTGGGTTATCTTTGAGTCATCAATTTCTCCACTGTGTTCGTTGAAGCCATATCTCTGTTTACCTTCTTTTTATTCCTCATGCTTAGTATTGTGCATGGCACATGGGAAAAACTTAATAAATGCATATTGACTAAATGATTGATGAATCTACTCCTAGAAATCATGCTTGTTTCTTCCACTCAGTAATGACCCTTATTCCTTCCACTCTTGGCTGTAACTTCCCTTATGCAATTATCATATTTTATTTTGTATTATATCCATTTGTGTAAATGTCACATCTAACTTCTCTGCTGTGAGTTCTATGAGGACAAAGGACTATGTTTTATTTAAACTGTGTATCTCTCTCAGGGCCAAGCAGAATATGTTATACAAAGTATTATTTGACAAATCTTGAATGTTGAACTACAAATTGGTTGTGAATATATTTTATACATTTTCAGACAATTTCAGACTTTACTGGATTGTATAACAAAAGTGTATATACATGTGCATATATACATATTTTATATACACACATGCATACATAGAAGTACATGTGTATAAACATTTAAATATATGCATATATACATATACATATATGTGAATTGTATGTGTGTGTTTTTGTGTGCTATAGTGCATGCCATATTTAACAATTAAAGCTAACTGCTGGGGCTGCGAGATCTTGGGAGATGAACCCATACAAATTTCATAATAAATATAAAACTATTATTACAGTGGAGAAAAGAGGTCAGTAAAACTATGAGTATCAAGACACGTTGGTCTCATGTAGAAAAAACCATCTTTGATAGTTGAGCTTTGAAGGAAGCTTGGGGTTCTCAGAGCCAGATATGAGGATAGAGCATATACTATAGCATATATAGAATATAGCATAACTACAAATTTAGTTCTTAATTTACTCAGACCATGGTGCTGTAAACTTGGGTTCTCTTAAGGGAATTTAGATTTCTCTTTACCCACACAAAAGTGGAAGCAGTCCAGAGAATGCAAAGAGCAGTTCTTGAAATTTAAGTCCCCCTTTACCCTGAAAGGAAGAAAATCAAAGAAAGATGATGCCTATTGAACTATGGGTAAAAACAAAGAATGTAGTTGACTAAATAATGAATGAGAATGTGCATTTCAGGAACTGGGGATAAGAAGAGGAGGAGACCTTGTTCTACCTCCCTGAATTCATGTCTAATTCCTTGACCTACTGTTGTTTTTTTTGTCTGTTTATTTTAACTCCGTTGAGAACCCCTACCTATTTCACTGAAGAGAAAAATGTGTTTCTAATTTCTTTCCAAGATGTTCAGAGTATTACAGATCCTACTTTAAGTTGACATCAGTTTCATGTAGAGCCCTATGCATTTGTGTTATAAAATTTGGATCTGGTAGCATGAAACTGATTCTAATGGAATTTGGTGAGGTATACTATTCTCATTCTCACTGGCTGTACTTTGGAGTTTTAATTGTCACATCTTTCATAAAAATATTTTTTTCCTTCAATTTAGTATCATATAGCCTGCTAGGTTATTTCTCATTAAAATTCATTCCAAGGCTGTAAGGGCAAGTAGGATATTTTGCTGTTTTTCTTTCAGTATCACCAAAAAAGTATAATGCTTGTATTTGTTTCAGGATCCATGGCATTTCGATTGTATGAACAAGGATCATAGAAGGGTGGATTGTAAGGGCAAGCAAAATAGGACCTTTTGCTGTTTTTCTTTTAGTATAATCAATTGCCTCTGTTTGAATCTTGCTGGTATTACCAAAAGTTTTTACTAGGAGTAAAGTACAGCGACAAGAGTTTCTTTAACAAGAAACAGTATATGTATTTGTATTGTTAATGTGATTAAAGATCTTTCCCACCTATTAATGGGCTTGCCTATCAAAGAGAATTCACTTAGGAAAGATTTGCAGGAAGGCCCACAACTTTTGTTAATGAGGCACTGGTTCTCAATGATCGAGATGCCCTCTGGCTCTAAAAATGGTATAAATACAATGAGAATTAGGTTTTACTTTGGGTCTTAGTTTTTGGAAAAAACTTTGTATGCCAGATAAGACTCTGGGAAGCTGCTAAGCAACCCCCAGCTTTGAAAACGCAGATGATGGTGCTTCTCTCTCTGGCAACTATAGTCTGACAGTTGGACCTGTCTGTTGATTTGTGATATATGTATTGCTTATGTCAGACAGTCTGGAAGCACTATCTGTTGATTTGCTGAGCTAAGTGGATGATGTATGTGCTTGATTAAAGGAGATTGTTAACACCTCAAAAGTTGTCTTTCCTTTTAGAAAAACAAATCAAAGAACCTCTGACAGTTGGCTCCCTTGTGTATATTGGGGTGCTTTATTTTACAAAGATATATCTGGGCCAGGGTATTTTTACAAAGTTTGGAAATTATACCTTCAATAGATTTGAATATTGTTCCCCTGATATGAAGCTAAAACTCGGAAAATGTTCAATCTTCTTTGTAATGGTACTGACTTGACTCATCACAACCTAAGTACAATGGGCAGCGATATTTTCTGGAACTTCAAATTAGCATATTTATATGAATTTATTTAACTGTCACTCTTTGTAACCATTGCATGTTGCAGTTTTACAGGGTGGGGGGAGAAGAATAAATGGGAGATATGCAATATAAGAGGAAGGAATGAGGATGGCGCAATGATGATGAAAGACAAGGGGCAATGAGATGATTGTGAATGAATGAGAATCAGAGAAAAAGGAATTGAGGGTGAGAGAAAAAAGGTAGATGACAAGAAATTGTTGAGGTTTAGGGATGCTTGGGAATACAAAATACTGACATGTCAGGTCCTTCCTGAACGAATTTGACTAAGCCCTCCTTCAGACAAAGAAAAGAAAGCTCATTAAAGATTTGCCATATTGGATAGACTCTTAAGTAACCTACGCATTTGTCACGCTTTTATTGACAAGCAAGCCAGATTAAATCCCAGGTAGCTTGAATCTTAGCTAGATTGAATAGAGTACCTTCATGGAGGTGGAACGAGTCATATACAGAAAGACTGTGGTAGGGATCTAGGAGTGGTCTATTAGTCTGGGGTAACTATAGGAGAGGATTGGGTAGGGTCTTGATGGGAACCCACAATGGAGGGCTAGGCTAGTTTAAGGGCAACAGATTTGGGCATAGATATTTTGATAGGATCAACTGTGGGGTTTATGAAGGAGCCCATGGCAATTGGACAAAGTAATATTGAAAGGCTTATGGCCTCAGGCGAATGCCTGATCAAGTGCAAAGAATCAAAGAGAGTTCAAGGGGTTTCCCAAAGTCTGGGGAAACCCCATTACAATGACAAAAGATGATCTGAAATAGAAGAAGTTTCTTTATTTCATTTTATTTTTTCTCATAGTTTCAACCAATGTCTACCTACTTTTGGATGAGGGGTTGCATATGTTATGCAATTAATCTGTATCAGAAAATACTAGGTTCAGGAGCAGTCAAGATAGTGGAGTAAAAGAAGAGAGTTAATTGAACTCTCCCTTCAAATATCTTTAAAAATTACTCTAAAAATTTGTGGAGCTACGGAACTCACAAAAATGATGATGTGAAACAAATATATAGACCAAGACAACTGGAAATATCTATAAGAAGCATCTATTGTACCAGGTAGGGAGCAGTGCTGTCCATTGTAAGCCATGCCAGCACCAACAGGGTCTGAGCAGGCCTCTCTGGGACTGAATCATTGACAGCTGTTGTGGTTTCTAGACTTCTTCCTCCCAAAACACGAAGGACAACTTTAGTTAATAGGAAAAAAACACCTGTGTGAGAAAGTAGAATGAAACAGCCCCAGGCCCAGAGCATCAGAGGGAGCAGGGGAGTCCATGGCAACAGGAACAGTGGAAGCGGCAGCAACAGCAGTGGTAGTAGGGTCTGTTTATGGAACTTTAGACCCAGTGATTGTGGGGGGATCAAGAGACTGACAGTAAACCTCCCTACTCTCCCCTGAAAGGAGAGAAGTACTTTGACAAAGAGCTCAAAAGTCGAATAATTTTGCTCAGGAATTGATCAAAAACCAGGAAAAGAATCAGACTATAGAAGCTTTACTTTGGTGACAGGGAAGGTGAAAATATACCACCAGAAGGCAACAAAGTCGAAGTTCCTACATCCAAAGCCTCCAAGAAAAATATGAAATGCTCTCAGGTCATGTAGGAGCTCAAAGATGATTTTGAAAATCAAGTAAGAAAAGTAGAGCAAAAATTGGGAAGAAAAATCAGTGATGCAAGAAAATCATGAAAAATCTGTCAACTGCTAGCTAAAGGAGACCCAAAAAATAGAAGAAAATAGCACCTTAAAATAGACTAACTCAAATGGCAAAGGAGATCCAAAAAGCCACAGAGGAGAAGAATGTCTTAAAAAGTAGAATTGGCAAATTAAAAAGGAGATGCGAAAGCTCACTGAAGAAAATAATTTCTTAAAATTAGAATGGATGAGGTGGAAGTTAATGACTATGAAAAATCAAGAAATTATAAAACAAAGCCAAAAGAATGAAAAAATAAAGATAATGTGAAATATCTCAGTGGAAAGGTCAATGTACCTAGGATTAAAACCAAGAATCTTGTACTTTGGAAAATTGAGTGTAGTGCTTCAGGACAAAAAATGGTTATTCAATGAAATAGAGGACTTTCAAGTACTCTTGATGAGAATCCCAAAGCTTAATAGAAAAATTTGGCTTTCTTTTTGCCCTTTTTTCTTTCCTTTTTATTGATTGATTTATTGATTTTTAGTTTTCAACATTCACTTCTACAAGATTTTTATTCCCCCCTCCTCTCTGCCCACCCCAAGTCAGTGTGCACTCTGATTACCCGTTCCCACAATCTCCCTTCACTTCTGTCTCACTCCTCCCTTCTCTTATCCTCTCCTCCTCTATTTTCTTGTAGGGTAAAATAAGTTTCTGTATTCCATTGCCTTATATCTTATTTCCCTCTTCAATGTAAAAATAATTTTTAGCATTTGTTTTTAAAACTTTGAGTTTCAATTTCTCTCCCTTCCTTCCCCCCATTCCCACTGAGAAGATAAGCAACTCAATATAGATTATGTATGTGTAGTCATGAAAACACTTCCGTAAGTCATGTTGTGAAATATTAACTGTATTTCCCTCCATCTTATCCTATCCCCCATTTATTCTATTGTCTCTTTTGACCCTGTCCCTCCTTAAAAGTCTTTGCTTCAAATTACCCCCTCCTCCCATTTACCCTCCCTTCTATCACTCCCCAACCTCTACTTTACCCCTTCCCCCTACTTTCTTGTAATATAAGATGGGTTTTCATACCAAATTCAGTGGGCAAGTTATTCCCTCCTTAAGCCAAATATGAGGAGAGTAAAGTTCATTCTTTCCTTTTCACCTCCCGACCTCTTTCCCTCCATTAAGAAAACTTTTTCTTGCCTCTTTTATGTAAGAAATAATTTGCCTCATTCTATTTCTCCCTTTCTACTTCTCCCAATATATTCCTTTCTCACTCTTTATTTTTATTTTTTACATATTGTCCCTTCATATTCAATGCACACCCTCTGTCTATATGTATAGAATCCCTACAAGTACCCTAATAGTGAGAAAAGTCTCAAGAGTTAAAAATACTGTCTTTCTATGTAGGATTATAAAGAGTTCAACTTCATTAAGTTCCTTCTGATTTCTCTTTCCTGTTTACCTTTTCATATTACACTTGCTTCTTGTGTTTGAAAGCCAGTTTTTCTATTCAGCTCTGGTCTTTTCATTGAGAATACTTGAAAGTTCTCTATTTCATTTAATAACAATTTTTTTCCCCTGAAGTATCATACTCAGTTTTGCTGGGTATGTGATTCTTTGTTTTAATCCAAGCTCCTTTGTCCTCTGGAATATCATATTCCAGCACCCTGATTTCTTAATAGAGAAGTTGCTAGATCTTGTGTTATCCCTACTGAGTTTCCACAATACTTGAATTCTTTCTTTCTGACTCCTTGTGATATTTTCTCTTTGAGTTGGAAGCTCTGGAATTTGACTACAATACTTCTATGAGTTTTCTTTTGGGGATCTCTTTCAGGAGGACATGGGTAGATTCTTTCAATATCTGTTTTACCCTTGGGCTCTAGAACATCAGGGCAATTTCCTTGATAATTTCTTGAAAGATGATGTCTAGGCTCTTTTCTGCATCATGGCTTTCAAGTAGTCCAATATTTTTAAAATTATCTCTCCTGCTTCTATTTTCCAGGTTGTTGTCTTTCAAATGAGATATTTCAAATTGTCTCCTATTATTTTTTTCTGTTTCTATGTTTTGTTTTATCATTTCTTCATTTTTCATAAAATTATTAACTTCCATCTGTTCCATTCTAATCTTTAAGGGACTATTTTCTTTACTGAGGTTTTGGACCTCCTTTTCTATCTGACCAAAAATACTTTTCAAGTGTATTTTTTTTTCTTTTCCTCATTGACCTCTTGGATTTCTTTTTCCATTTGGTTAGTCTATTAAAAGTTGTTATTATTTTGGTTCCCCTTTAGCAAGTGGTTGACTTATTTTTCCTAATTTTCTTGCACCACTCTCATTTCTCTTCCCAATTTTTCCTCTACTCCTATTACTTGATTTTCAAAATCTTTTTTGAGCTTTTTCATGGTCTGAGACCAATTCATATTTTTCTTGGAGGCTTTGGATGGAGGAATTTTGACTGTTGTCTTCTTCTGTTTATATATCTTTGTCTTCCTTATTACCATGGTAAGATTCTATAGTCTGATTATTCTTCTTCCTTTTTTATTTCCCCAGCCATTTGTTTTACGTTTGAGATTTTTGTCAAGGTAGTTCTCTGTTTCCAGTAGGAGTAGGGAGGTATACTGCCAGCTGCTCGAAATAGCCACTGATGCTGCTGCTGGCCCCGCAGTTGCTGCTGTGGCTGTCACAAGGTCCTCCAATCCATCCACTGTCCTGGGGCTGGGACTAGAACACTCTACTCTCTCACAGGCATCCCAGAGTTTTGTTTGTTTGTTTTTTTTTTTTTTCCCACTGACTTTCCAATTTGTCCTTTGCATCTGGGGATTATAAAGTCTAAAATCTGCCGCAGGTGCCAGAGATTCAGTCCCTTAGGGCCTGCTAAGGTCCCTTCTGTGCTGTGTCATGCTGGATTGTGCTGTGCTCCCAGTGCAGCATGATAGATGATTCTAGTAGACCTTTCAATCTGTCTTGGGCTGGAGATTTGATTCATATTGTCATTCTGTGGGTTCTGCAGCTCCAGAATTTGCTTAGAATCATTTTTTATTGGTATTTGGCTTTGTTTTGGTGGAAAACTCTAGAAAGTCTTTGCTTTTACTCCACCACCTTGACTCTGCTCCCCCAAAATGTTTGACTTTCAAATACAAGAATCAAGAGAAGCATTTAGACTTTCTTTCGTTTTAGTAAGTTCTTGCATTATTACTAAGTTTCAAGTCTACCAGAAAAAACTCTCACACATCGTGGTCATTGCTGTGCACAAGGTTCTCCTGGTTCTGCTCCTTTTGCTCAGCATCAGATCATATAAGTCCTTCCAGGCCTCCCTGAAGCCTTCTTGTTCATCATTTCTTATGGTGCAATAGTACTCCATTACATTCATATACCATAATTTATTCAGCCATTCCCCAATTGATGGGCATCCCCTTGATTTCCAGTTCTTGGCAACCACAAAGAGTGCCGCTATAAATATTTTTGCACATGTGGCACCCTTTCCCATTTTTATGATCTCTTGGGGGTACAGTCCTAGTAGTGATATTACTGGGTCAAAGGGTATGCACATTTTTACGGCCCTTTGGGCATAGTTCCAAACTGTTCTCCAGAATGGTTGGATGAGCTCACAGCTCCACCAACAATGAATTAGTGTTCCAACTCTCCCACATCCTCTCCAGCATTTATCATTTTCTTGTTCTGTCATGTTTGCCAATCTTATAGGTGTGATGTGGTACCTCAGAGTTGTTTTGATTTGCATCTCTCTAATCAGTAGTGATTTAGACCACTTTTTCATATGATTATAGATATCTTTAGTTTCTTCCCCTGAAAATTTCCTGTTCATATCCTTTGACCATTTATCAATTGGGGAATGACTTGTATGGTTGTACATTTGATCCCAATGGTAGTATTCTAACACAAAATGTCTTCCACACTCAGAGAAAGAAATATGGAAGTCATTCGCAAAATGTAGCAGATCATGTTTGTATATGTGTAGGTTGTAGAGTATTATGTTTTGATTTGTTATATGATTTCTTCCATTTATTTTAATTCAACTACATAACATGACTATTGTGAAAATGTACTCAATAGGAAAGTATATGTAGAACTTATACAGAATTGTATGCTGTCACAGGGAGGGAAGGGGGTAATGGGAGAAAGGTGGGGGGCGGGGGGATAAAATCTTAATTTTAAGAAAGTGATTGTAGAACACCAAAAAAATAAAAATAAATAAATAAATTTTTAAAAAAGGAGAGAAGCATTTAAAGGTAAACAGAAAAGAGAAATTATGAGGGACTTATTAAAGTTGAACTATTTGCATTCCTACATGGAAAGATAGTATTTGTAATTCTTGAGACTTTTCTTAGCATTAGAGCAGTTGAAGGGAATATATCTGTATAGACAAAGAGCACAGGGTGAGTTGAATATGAAGGGATGATATCTAAAAAAATAAAGATTAAGGGGTAAGTGGTATATATTTGGAGATGGAAAGGGAGAAATATAATGGGATAATTTATCTCTCACATAAAAGCAGAAATAAAAAGCTTTTATAATAGAAGAGAAGAGTGGAGAGGTGAGAGGGAAGGAGTGAACCTTACTCTCATTGGATATGACTAAAGGAGAGAATTACATGCACATTCAATTAGGTATGAAAATCTCTTACCCTATAGGAAAGTACAGACAAAGGGGAAAAGTTGAGGAGGGAAAATAAAAGGAAGGGCAAAAGGGAGGAGAGGGTAAAAAAAAAAGTAAACACTTTTGAGGAGAGACAGGGTCAAAAGAGACAATAGAATAAATGAGGGGACAGGATAGGATTTAGGGAAATATAGTTAGTGTTTCACATCACGGCTGTTATAGAAGTGTTTTGTGTGACTACACATGTACAACCTACATTGAATTGCCTGCCTTCTCAATGTGGGTCAGTGGGGAGGGAGGATGGGAGAGAAGTTGAAATTCAAAGTTTTAAAAATAAATGTTGAAAGTTGTTCTTGCATGCAACTTTGAAATAAGACACAGAGGCAATGGGGTATAGAAATATGTCTTGCCCTACAAGAAAATAGAGGGAAAAGAGATAAGAAAATGGTGCAATAGAATGGAGATCAGGTTGGGGGAAGGAGTAATCAGAATGAATGTTGTCTTGGGGTGGGTGGAGAGGAGACATGGTGAGAAAATTTGGAACTCAAAATCATGAGGAAGTGAATGTTGAAACCTAAAAATAAATAAATTAATGAATGACTATAAAACATCAAACCACAGCATAAAAAATAATGATAATAAAAATAAAACCAAAAGCAAACATGGAAAAAAGAAAATACTAGGCTCTGAATTGTCCTTTTTTTTGATGCATGTTGTCATTTTCTCTGAAACTTATAGTGTTTCCCAAAGCATAGATAAATTAAATGGCTTTCCCCATATCATATAGCAATTGTTGACAGAAGCATATGTGAACTCACTTCTTGGTTCTTTATTGACTATGCTATGTTTTCAGTCATGTTCTATGTATTTGAGAGTCTGAGATTGAAGGATTCTTGTAGTCCAAGAGTTCTGGGCTACAGTGTGAGGTGCCAACACATTATCTCTTTTACATTCAAAATTATACAGAGAACTCTTAGAAACATAGGACAACAAAACTGCCTTAGGGAAGTGTCAGGTAGCCTAAGTCTAGTGACTTCCTTACCTATTCTTACTCTCACCTTTACTGTAACACACACACACACACACACACACACACACACACACACACACAAACCATAATTTACCTCAGTAAAGATCATTTGAAGAAACCATGGATGTTTAATTTAGAAATGAAGAAGAGTTTGAGGAAGGAGTGAAGAAGGGTGATTGTTATTTTTGTAAATGAAAGAAGATGTCATACTGAAGAAGGATTATTCTTGTTCTGATTAAATCTAGATAGTAGTATTACGAATATTGAGTAGAAGTTAAGATTTCAGCTCAGATTCAATGTGGCCCAATTGTCCATGAGAAGTGTCACAAATGCATAGATTATTTAATAATCTACCTAATACAGTGAATCTTTAATAAAATTTGTTTTTCTTTGGCTGTAAAAAAGGCTTAGGTTTAATTTGAAGTGGACATTATTCCTCCTTGGGGCCCCTAGGTTGAGAGATATGTTAGGTTGCTGGGCAGGGGTGGATAACCTGCCTAGCAACAGGCTTTTGTTGGGCCCCTGTCAAAACATTATTACCCTTGGGTTGTGAAATATCTGTTGAGTTGCTAACAGCCATTTTTTGTTGAGTCCCCTTGCATGGCAACAACTTGTGCCCCCTGCCAGGACTGGTCCTGTTAGACCCCTTTGCCATGCAACTACCTTCTGCTGGGCAACCCCCTTACTGACAACCACTTTTTGTTGGGTACCCCCTTCCTGACAACCATTCTCTGATTGGGTCCCTTTCCTGGCACCTACTTCTGTTGGACACTCTTGCCTAGCAGGAAGGCCCCCCAGCCCTGTCAGAACTATGTTTGTTGTGGAAACTTCAAGGTTGTACCGAGAAGCACCAAAATGCTTAAATGCACACACGCACCTTAGTTTGGGACTGTCTCCTCTGGGTTTTCCCATGAGGCAGCCACCAGCCTAGCTAATAAATGATGCTTTTGAAATTCCTAATTGACTCTTGCCTGTGAATTACTCACTCCATCCATTTCAAATTCATTTGGGCAGGACTGGCATTTTACTATTTGGGGGCCCCAGCACCCCTAAACCAGAATTGTCAGAACAGTGAGGATAGAGAAAGGAGAGACCATATAATTATTTGCCTTTTGGTAGTCCTAAGAACTGCATTTCAAAAACAGATAAATTTTCAAAAACCTTCCCTTTTTCCAAGACTGGCTGATAGTAGAGATTAAGGGGTATAAAAATTTAGATCATAGCTCTCTATAGAAAGAGCAGCAATCCTTAATATGAATTTCATTAATCAATCTGCACTTGATATTAGGAGGAAACTGCAGAAATTGGCAATGAGATCCCAAACACCTCAGACACAATTACTGGATAAGACATTTGGAGTTTTCAAGAAGAGAGGCTCAGTCAAAATGATGGAAACAGAATGCAGGGAAAAAGCTAGAGGCAGAGAAGATTCTCAATTCTTGGCTGCTACTAAGGCCAGGAAAATACCTGAGCATGCTCCTGGCAACTGGGAAGTGGGAAAAGTTGATTCCAATGCCACAAGGAGAATCACTTGTCCAAGGAGTGCCCCTTCAGTGTACCCTTTAAAGAAAACAGTAACAAAATCCATTATGGAGTCAGAAAAATATTCTGACTACCTGACACAGAAATCTTCTGGCTTATGTATATTTTACCATGAGAAAGGAACTCTCTTAGCTGAACAAATCATAAATTTTGTAAGACAAGACAATTAACCAAATAGTGTCAGTTGGGATTTATGATTCCAACCTGTGTGAATTTCCTTTCTGTAGCATATGTCTTTGTGACATAAGGAGAAAATCCCACCATTCTGATGACAGGTATCCTGCTGATACAGAATAGAGTACCTTTAACAAAGTTTCAATTGAAATTACAACCCAAGACATCTATGTTTTTCCATATCACTAAGATGCCAGGAGAAGGATCTCCTAAGAAAATGTCTAAGTCAGTCTCATTTGCTTCCTGACACCAAAAGCATTTTCTGAGTTTACATAACATAACAAAAGAGACTGTTAGGTCCAGACTCTTCTTAATTCAAGCTTTGGCCCTTATTAAAGTCTAAAATTTATATTAAATCTTCTCACAAGACATACTCCATCCCCCCATTTAAGGATCTGTTGTTTGAACACTTCTTCCTCATGTTCTCCTCTTGCCTGACCTCTTGTTGGGAAGAGACATGGTGAAATTTGGGAGCCAGTTTTCTCTAGTGAAGCCACCCTTCTCTGTTCTCTCTTTACCAGAACTCTCCATGTTCCTTTGGAAGGAGGAAAGACAGATGGGAGACAGTTGACCTAATTATTTGGGATTAGGGAATTCCTGGGCAAGCTACTTGTGCCACCCCAGCTATTGTTCACCTGCAAGACCCTAAAGTTTTTTCTCATTGCCATCAATATCAAATTAAGCCTTAGGCCTGGAAGGGACTATAACCCTTCATTGCTACTCAAGGCCCTGATTCACTCGTTCTAGAGTGGGACCCTGACCAGGCTAAAGTTTTCGGGGCTTTGAAAACTAAATTGACCACCACTCCAGCATTAGCTCTACAAAAACTAGAAAAACCTTTCACTCAGTATGTTGACAGAAGGAGAGGATTTGCTTGAGAGTCCAAACCCAGCCAGTGGAAACTAACCTCAGGCCATTTACCTATTTTTCAAAACAATTAGACTCTGTGAATACCTGATTGCCTGCATGCCTTCAGGCAATAGCTGCTACAGCCTTTGAATTTGTCCAGTTCCTGGAAATTCTGACTCCGTTTTAGAGAATCCTGCAAGCAGAGGAATACCAGGGTCTTACTCTTAGATGCCACTGAACTAATTCTTTGGGTGTTCCATACACTCATGAAACCCACAGTTTGGTACACAGAACAAGGGGTTTGGAGTTCTAGGTACCCTGTAGCCATTTTCCACCACACCAGAAAGGCCAAACCCCTACCTCCTAGGATTCCTACCCAGAAGGCAGAATTAATAGCACCCACAAGAGCCCCAGAGCTAGAGGAGAATAATCGAGTAAATGTTTTACTGACTCAAAATATGCTTTTCATGTTCTTCATGACCAGAGCACAATTTGGAAAGAAAGGGGATATCTGACAGCAAAACCTCCCCTTTTAGACATGCCATTTTCCTTTTATGTTTTAACCTGGCCACAGTCTTGTTTAATTACCTCCAGGGAAATTGTCTTTTCTCTGTACTCCTTTTGTGTCTGTTTGGTCCTCATTTACTTAACTTCTTGGCTAGGTTTGTCTCCTCCAGGGTTCAATCAATCAGATGAATGCTCAGACTATGTAACCCTTGAATAGGATCCATTGAATCAGGGACATCTGTAAACCCCTAACCAGTAGAAAGCAGTTTCAGAAGCTGAGATCTTCACCCTTATCACAAAAGAATTTGAGTCCCATTTGTTTGAGGGAGGAATGATGGTGTACTAGCTCAGAGAACCTGCTTGAACTCTCCCTGAATCTTCCTACTTGATCTGGTGTTTATCTTTCATTGTCTCAGTGCTCAATTCTCTGTTACCCTTAAACTAGCCTAACCCTTCATTATCTGTTATCTCCAGATAGCCTTCTGCTACTTCACACCCTTAATCCTATCAAAATGCCATTTTCTTGGTTCCTGGGCTCCCATCTCTAGTCACTCCAACCCATTGGCTAGTCACATTAAGACCCTCCTTTAGCTCCTCCTCTCCTCACCTCAGACTTTTTGACCACCCCTAGATCCCGCCCTCAGTCTTTCTGTATATATAAGATCCAACTTGCCTCCATTAAAGTGCTCAGATTCAATCTGATCCACTTGTTGCGCAATATGAAAGATCTTTAATAAACTTTGTTTTTCTTTGGCTGAAAAAAAATGATTTCAGCTCAATGAGAGATGATTTTTTTAAAAGAACTTTTGAAGAATGGATTATGTTGCCTTGTTATTCCTGTAAGTGTCAATGACTGTCTATCAGAGATGTATTAATGATATATCTATCAGAAAGAAGGTAAGACTAAATGACAGCTTTACAATAATATAAAACTATATTTCAATAATATATTCCTTCATTTTCCCTTCTATTTTCTTATACTTACTTGTTAGCATATTGTGAATGAAGTATCTCTATACTGGACATAGCAGACAACAATACTAAAGACAAAATTTTAAAAAATAGAAAAGTTTTAACTAATAATTTGAGATGTGTCCATACATATGACTCATCGTATTTCACATCCCAGATGACTTATTAATAATTTGGTTGGTGAAAGATGAAATGACTGAGCAAACAAATATATGGCACAGTGGTGAAACTGCTGAATCTGGGATCAGAAAGTCTCAGCTAGCTATGAACTGTGTAAACTTCGACATGTCACTTAACCTCCTTTCAGCTTCCATTTCCTCATCTTTAAAATAGACATAATAACAGTACCAAACTTACAAGACTGAAGCATCAAATGACATAAATTATGTGCAGTGTTTTGCAAGGCTTAAAAGTATCTTTTAAATGTAATCTGTTATTATTTTATAAAACTGTGGAGTTAATTATATTTAGTAAGGTATGTCTTAAAATATGTATTGTACAGCAGTGTACAAGTTATATCTTCTCAAAAATGTGGCAACATACAGTATTTTAGAGGGGTTTACTATGAAATGTCAATGATATTTATCCCATCAAATATCAATGACACAGTCTATTATAAATCAATAAAATTTCTCTGAATTTTTGATTGTCATTCATATCCATACCTTCAATTTTTTTAACTTTTTAATTTGAAAATTTAAGATGGGACTGAGACAAAAAAGAAGATTTGGGTGATATATATTTTCATAAATGTATGAACATAAACATATAGTTATACAATATACATGTGTATATATATATATATTTACATGTAGGTATATACATACATGTCACAACCCTGTTTCCCCTCAATTTCCTTATCTGTAAAGTGAATTAGGAGAAAGATTATTTCAGTGTGTTTTCCAAGAAAACTCCAAATAGACTCACTAAGAGTTAGACACAATTGAACAGCAATGTATGAGTATGTACGTATGGCACTAATTATATGTCAACCCAAAAGTGTTATAAAAATGTATTTGGAAAAAAATCATAGAAATGTCATAAGATTATTTTTCCATTCTCCCTGAGGAACCTTGCTGAGGTTTGAGGACAGACCCAAACAAAGATACCTTCTGTTTTCCTTCTTTTTACTGAATGTTATTTACTAAAGGGGTTGTTGCCATCTTACCTAGAAGTCTTCCTTTAAAAGTCAGAAATGGGAACCTCATAGTGATATTCTTGGGCAGAAGTCTTACCCATGTAGTAAGGGACCAGATAATTTGAGACCTCTTCTAGTAATCATATGAATTTAGATTATTTCCCTCATTCATCTGAAATCCAGTAATCAGTATAGACTAGAAGACTTCTTATCTGTAAGTCCCTGTTCTCCCAAGAACATGAGGATAGGATACATGCAAAAGCACTTACTCAGAGAGTCAATTTTGACCCTCTGTGTCAATTCACACAGAAAATCCTCTTAAGGAGGCAATCTCATTCACAGCATGAACAGAATTCATCAGAGCACATCCTGTCCTTCCTGTTTAACCATCCTGGATGTAGAATTACATAGATTTTACTGCTCTGAAGCAACATCTTTTCATAAGTGAGGAAACTGATTTATCAGATTATAAGCATTAGAGGAATTGCAGGTGCTCTAATAGGCTAAATGTTTCTAAACTGGATGGTGGCTGAAGATGACTTGGCTTTAGTTGTGTGGCTTATTCAATTACTGCCTTGTGTCTGAGTCCTGGCTCTCTCAGACTCTCTCCTGTCATAGCAGGCTCTCTACTGATGTTCCTTGCAGTAAGTAGAGTTTAGACTCAGCCTTTAGGGTTTTTGCTGACTTCCTGGCATTCAGGAGCCTCAGGGCACTTCCCTCTTGTCAGTTCCTGTGAATTCAAGCTGCTGACACTTAGTGACTCTATCAGGAAAATCAACACTAACCAGAGATGCCCTGCAATATTTTGATGATCCTAAATTTCTCACCACTGAAACAAGCAAGCAAACAAAAACCTTTCTTTAATACCCTTTTTCCCTGATGACAATAATGATATCAACAATAATAGCTAACATTGAAATGGTGCTTACTATGTGTCGGTCATACATGCTAAATATTTTATAACTGTTATCTCATTTGATGCTCCCAACAACTCTAGCAGATAGATACTCTTATTAATCCATTTTAAAGATATATTTGAGACAATCAGAGATTGAATGACTTGTCTAAAGTCATAGAGGTAAGATTTGAATTCAAAATTTCCAGTGCCCAGGCCTGGCACTCTGTGCATTGAATCACCTAGGTGCCCTAATGATGAGTAGTTCATATTTTCTTTTCTGTTTTATCATGCTCTTTGGTTTTTAACATTATAATAGTTAATGATGTCTTAATCTTATGGCAAGAATTTCAGCTAACATATAAAAGATTTAAGCAAATCACAGTAATATACACCCACATCTTATAACTGGTCAATAAGCATTTATTTTGCAGCTACTACATACAAGGAATTATCCCAAGAGCTGGGATTATAAAAAAAATGGAAAATACAATCCCTGTTATCTTCTAATACATGCGGATTCTGCACATTTATTCCACACTTTTGTACCAAGAAGAGGGGAATGGATGTTATTATATTTTTGTCCAGTGTTAAGATTGTTCATTTATTTTCATTTGAATTATGTTACTTCTAATGTCATTTACCTTAAAGTTTTACAGCCTTAGAGTATTTTTTTTCCTGTTTCTTTTTTGGTCATTCTACATCAGTTGAAGAATTCAAATTTATAAATAAACCATTGGAAATGTGCATTGAAAGATTCCTTTTGTTGATATTTGCATAGCTGAAATTAGTCTTTATTTTGTAAAGTTTTGTTTGCTTAGCAGGTAAAATAAATACACAGTGAATAAAATGAGGCATAGCAACATTGAATTTATGAAATGTGTGGTGAAAATAAATATTTTTTGAAATGATCAGTGGAAGAGGTTTTTCCAGTCATAAGAAAATAAAGTCTAAATTTAACCATATAGAGTGTTTCACTAGACCTTTGGAATAATAAAGATAAGAAAGAAGGAAAGAAAGGAAAAATTAAAAAAAGGAAGTGAGGGAAGGCAGGAAGAAGGGAGGGAAAAGAGGAAGGATAGAAAAAAGGAAGAAAAAGGAAAGAGAAAGTAAAAAGAATTTATAAACAAAAATTGGCATGAATCACACACAATGGATGGGTTTAAATCTACATATTTTAAGGAAGTAATTACCCTAGAAAATCATGGATCTCTCAAAATAGCAATGCGATATAATTTTTAGAGTTATACATTCAGAGTCATATGCAGGAGCACCTGCACTCATGTTCCACGTGTGACAGACACTATATTACTATAGAAAAGTCACTAAATCTCTTTGAACCTCACTTTTCTCCTGAATAAAATGAAAATAATTATTCCTGACATCCCTACCTCCAAAGATTGTATTAAGGTTCAAAAGTAGTAATGTATATAAAATGCTTTCTGAACATTAAAGTGTATATGCCAGTGATTATTAATGACATTTTAATAGTTTACCAGGTAAGCATTTTTTATACATAAATTGCATTGGAAAGAGCAATTTTGATGGATATTAAATACCTACAATTGTTCTTTATTCTTTTGAAGGGGATTTATTTTTGTTATAAAATACTGAATTTTAATTTCCTGTCTTAGTCTTATGGCAAGGGGTATCCTATCAAATAATCAATCAACAAGTACTTAGGGAACATTTGCTCTGTGTGGGGAATAGGGAATTAAAAAAAAAATAATCTCTGCCCTCAAAGAGATTAGATTCTCATCATCCAACAGCCAATCTAGAAATGAGCTTTTTCAAAATTTGTTTGTCTGGTCCTTGGACAACATACATAAGACAGTGCTTGCATTCCACTGACCTTAAGGACCCTAGTTTTCCCTTACCCCACAAAAATCATTTGGAAGGGGATTTTATGTATTAAATTTCTTATAATGGAATTTTGAGAATTGTTAAATGTCCATCTTTTTGTTTGCTTTGATAGGAATAGATCGCTCATGAAATCATTCTATGGAGATGATACATAAATTACATTTTTACATAATGGTAACTGTAACAATATTTCTTCAACTCTCATAAATTAGGAGACATAAGAAAGCTACAAGCCAGTACTTTGAAATACTGGCTTATAGCCTATTTATCTTTATATTCTCGTTGTCTAATCCAATATTGTGCATAGAATAGGTGCATAATAAATACTAATCGAACTTAAGGGGGCATGCAAACTGACAGAGTACCTGATAGAAGTGCAGTGAAAGACTTGGAAACCTTTAGATGGAATATGCTAAGAGGACAAGAGTGGGCAGATGCACAGACTCTGGGTCAGCAAATTTCTTCCTGGCTCATTACCACCTGCAGACTCAGAAGGGCAGAGCTGAGCAGAATATTCATAATATATGTCTATGGTTCTAATGCTATGAGTTAAATGGTGATTGATTTAAGTGTTTTATAAAGAGCTTTCTATTTCTAACTTTTCATGCTTCATAGGAAACTTTTTATCTTTTTAATACTGTACGTTCCACATTCCAATATTCTAGGGTTCCTTTTTCCTCTAATATTTTGTGTCCTAAGATAGGAGTCTTTGACCATTGTTATGTCATATACGTCTTTGAAAATCTGCTAAATCTGCATACTTTTTTTCATAATAATATTTAATATGCAAAAGAAAATTTTGTAGGATTACAAGAAACCGGTTATATTACAACAATTACATATGTATGTCTGTGTACATTTATACCTGTGTGTATATGTGTATGAGTGTGTGCATGTGTCTGTGTATTTTACAGGCCTCAAGTTAAACTACCTTGTTCTAAGGTTTCCTACACTATTAATATTCTTTACTTAATATTCTAGAATTGTATTACTCTATTTTTCCATGCTAATATTGTCTAAAGTGATAGGAAAATATTAGAAAATCTTCCTTTCTCATCTAAATAACAATCACACATTTGAAAGTCTTTTTTTTTTTTTTTTTTTGCACATCTTGTCATTTTCCAGTATGGAATTACAATCAGAAGAAGGGTCATTTCTATTTTTTAAAAATAAAAGATTTATAACTGGGCCGACACACCAACTGTTCTCTCATTAGATTCTACTCTATAATAATTAAGAGTCTCATTTCTTCTGTCCTTGGCTATAGACCACTGGTCTGTACAATTAGTCTGGGCACATTCAACTCCTGGCGAGGGCACAGGTCCTTCGGAAGCTGTGAATGCTCCTTTCTGACATGGTATGCTGCTTTCAATTTCTTCTTTGTTTTCCTATCTCAATAAATAAGGGAGGAAATGCATGGAAATTCAAAATATAGACCCCCAAACTAGATCTGTCACAGACAACCAGAATTACTTGCATGTGTACAGTATGGTACACTTTATGAAGTGCTTTCATATAAACTGTCCTATTTGAATTTCATGCAAATCTTTTGACACCTCTAGGGAAAGAGGTTGTTGTCTCTACTTTACATAAGAGGAAATTAAGCTTCAGAAAGGTAACTCATTTAAATTGATAATTTATTCCTATGGTGTGAGGGCTTGTTGAGCTGTCTTCTGAGTTACTCATTCCATCTGTAGTTTTCTCTTTTCACCCAACTCTATTCTGTGTCTCCAAGAAGCTGCAGCAGGCTCAGTGGCCACACCCCAGTAAAAACATCTTAGCAAATGGGGTAAACCAGGCTTAGGGTAACTGACAGGCCTTAAACACCATTTGTGAGTTAAGGGCATGTCAACCCCAAGCATGCGAAGACTTCCCCAGTGGAATGGATGGATGAGAAAAATTTGTTCTAATGGCCATGAAGGTGTAGGTGTTATTGAGCACTTAAAAGTTTGGTCAGACATAAAAGAGCCAAGGTCATCCACAACTGGGCCATCACCAGCTGTATTTTTTTTGTCCTGCCATTGGATTTCAATGACTCTAGAAGAGAGAGTGAAGCTGATGACTTTGTGTAACTCTACCACATTTAAATCCAATTCATACAGAAATTCAGATATCACCTGGGATTTCATTTTTCCTTTTGGAAAAAAAAATAATGAACAAGAAGACCTACTACGAATAAGACTCAATTTAAACTTACTCATAGCTGTTTTGTTTTAGGCCACACTGAAATTCACCTTTGCCTCAAGATTATTGCCATGTATAATAGGAATATATAAATAGAGCTGAAGGGAAACTCAGAGGCCATTTATTCTAAGGCCTCTCTCATATCATAGATAGGAAAGTAAAGCCCAGAGATTTTAAGTGACTTTCCCAATTCCATTGAGATGGTGTAAGTATCAGAGGTGGAATTTGAATCCGTGGCTTCTGAGTCTTTAGCTAATGTTTTTTTTTTTTTTTTTCCTCAGCTCTACTCTAAACAAGAAGGAAAACATAGACCCAGACATAGATCTTGTTTTCTCAAATCTTATGAGTTAATAGAAGCGATAACATAGAGACTAATATACAATCATACCTCATATGTATTTACCCTGAAGACCATCATTTATAGCACACACACACACACACACACACACACACACACACACTATTGGTAAGATACTTTTGACTCGTGGTCCACTCTTCATAGGAGCAAGTGAAGAGGTTAAGTGAGACATGCTTGCAATTATCACTCAAATTAAAATATGATAGATGTAGAAGAAAGGAACGATCAAAATACTGCAGTCTTCTTAGCAAATGTTTGTTAACAGACTACATGATAATGAATAAAGGATTCCTGAAGGAAATTGTTTCTGTCCTGGATGAGAAATAAAAGGAAATAGTTCAGTAAGCAGAGCTGCTGGTAGGAGAGCCCAGTGAGGGGTGGGGGTAGAGAAGACAAAGAGGGTTATAGAGTACATACTATGCCAAGTTATGTCTCCCCTGCAAAAACATCCAAAAAACAAAATTATATATTCACTATGGTCTTGTAAGCTACTTACTGGTATTATTTCCATGTTATACTTGAGGAAACTGAGGGAAATAGAGATTAAATGACATACCCAGGGTTCAACAACCAGAAAGTATACAAGGTGGTATTCTCACCCCAGGCCCAGCACTCCACCTATTGCAACAATAGACAAGTAAACACGCAGAGGTAGAAGAAGATAGGCCAAGACGAGGGAATCTATTAAGTCGTTCGGTCCATCTAAACCCATGTCTTCAAGTTCTCCACCAAATATATTTTCTACTATATAATAGCAAATCCTTAGCCCATTTAGCATGAGTGACTAGTGCTTTGATACAGGTGCTGAAATTTAGAAGGCTCTGACAGCACTTGCAACCCCTCAGCATTGCAAATGAATTTATTAATTCGTTAGAAAGAATAATTATTTAAAATAGGACAACATCAAATGGGTTTTCTTCTCCCTTGGCAGGCACATTCACATAAGGTTCCCTCTCTCTTGCCCCTGAGCTTCCTGGGTCACTGAATATTTTGTAGAAATTGTTAAAGGTTAAAAAAATGCTTTTTGAAGCTCAATGCTCCATGTTTCTAAATCATAATAATTCAAATGAATTATTATTCCCACCATACTCTCATTGTCTCCAACATGCGGGTTGTCAGGTTGTTGTATAATATTTTAGAGGCAAAACACAATTTTTAGTCAAATCCATAGACTTCATATGAAACAATGATATCTCTAGAATTTCATCTTTTGGGAGACACTTCAGTAACATACTCTCCCCCACCCTCATCCAATGTGCTTTACACCTCTAATCTCTCTGGAGAACATTCATTCAGTGCTGACACCATTCACAATTGTGTAAATGACATTATCAGCTTGTCAAGTAAATTGAAGCAATTACCAAGTGAGTTTTAAGTAATGCACACATTGACATATATTTGCTTTTTAATAACAAGGAATGATCTGTCAGACAAAAGGGGGATTTTTCATTGAAAACCTTCATAGATATGTATTCTTTTAGCTGGGAGTGACAAGGCCAACAGAATCTATATCTAGATCTATTTTATTTTTTTGCCTAAGGTGGGCTTTAAGATAAGCTGGGTTAGGGCTGTCAGCCTGGCATTTATTAGCATATGAAAGCATTCAGTATTGTGTCTCCTGAGAGAAACCCATAATTAATCATAGACAAACAAATTGTGATACTTATTATGCATAATAGTAAGGTAATAATATTTGTGCTCAGTGCATGCTGGAACAAGACAGAGGGTGAGGAAGCTTACTGCACATTTGGGAACTCTGTAAGAGTCTCTGAACATAAAGATCACTGTGCAGCATATTTCTAGGACAGATTATTTAGAGCACAGCAATGATGGGGAGTATAAATAATGATAATAATTAATAATATAAATAAGATTGTTTCACTGCTGACAACAATGTCCCTGCAGAGAAGCCAATTAATAGGTATTTTTAAATGGATTTTGCCTTAGCTATATCACTTATTGACTATCTTCAAATCTAATCCAGGTCAATGACTAGGTGGAATATAAGTAATTTATGATATGCATGTGAAAGGTGAGTTGCAGATCTGACCGGCAACTCACCTTTCATAAGCATGCCTTTACTACTTTCTTGCTTCATTTCTCCAAAGTTAATGAGTAGCTTTTTTCAGACCAGCCCACCAACACCAACTAATCCCATGTTTAACAAATGCTTCTGTACCCTCACTGGACTCACAGCTATCTAGTCTAAGCCACACCCCAAAGGTTCTCTACTTTGATATATAGTGACATTGTTTATGATTCACCTTCTGAATGGAAAGTCACTCTCTGTGGAAAGGCAAATTATTAAAGTTTTGGTTCACTCCATTAGGAAACTCTCCTTCCTCCTGACCCCATATACATTAGTCATAAATTTGTCTCTTTACAATGTCCACCTACTGTTATTATTTCTATGTTTTTCACATCAATTGATCAGGAAACATTTATTAAGTGCCTCCTATATGTCAGGCACTGTGTATAGGCAATGAAAAAGCAAAGCTAAGCATCATGTAGTTTCTCCCTTCAAGGAGCTTAGATTTAGGTACAGATACAACATGAACATCTGTATATACAAAACAGATAAATGATAAATAATCGAAGAATGACAGTAGTGGCTTGGAAACTAGGAAAGATTTCTTGTAACAGCTGGCCTTTTTCTAAATCTTGAAGGAAGAAAGATTTCCAGGAGATAGTGAGGATGTTGTGAATTCCAAGGTGGGAGTAGGAGGGGAGTACTTGTTGCAAAGGCACAGAGACAGGAGATCGAATATCACATTATATAAACAGCAAGAAGTCTAGTTGAACTATGATGTAGTCTGTACGCAGGAGTAATAAAAAATAAGTTTAGAAAAAGTAGATAGGGATCTGGTATGAAGAGTTTGATATGCCAAATGTTTGATGATGGATTCACTAGAGAACTGTTGAAGATTGTTGAGGGGTACTCACATGGTCAGACAAATGTTTCAAATACTTCAATTCAATAAACATTTATTTGGCAACAACTATGTTCCAAGCATTGTGCCAAGTCTTGAGGATACAAATAGGAAAAAGAAAGACAGTTCCCTGCCCTTAATGATTTTATAATCTGATGGGAAAAGACAGCATCCAAAAGGGATGTAAAGGGCATTAGTCCAACCAGAGACAACGATGGAAAGTGCAATGAACAGGAAATCTAAGTTCTGCCCTGTATAAAGGAAACTTTTGGTGGAGTTTTGTGTTCTACCCTGTAGCCATCCAACAACAGGAGAGAGGTATCTGACAGAGCCTGGAAGACATATGAATTGTCTTTTCTTCTGAGCTAAAATGCTTGTACTCAAATAACATGGATTCAAGCTCCTTCCCCCTTGTCATGGCAGGAGATAGCTACCACGGTGGATAAAATATGAGCCTGAACTCAGAAAGACCTATATTCTAATCTAGCCTCAGACATTTACTTGGCCTGAGACTCTTGCAAATCACTTAACCCTGATTTATTTCAATTTCCTGAACTATAAAATGGACATCATAGTAACACATACCATGAAGTGTTGTTGGGAAAATCAAATGAGATCTCTGCAATGTATTTTGTAAGTGTCTGGAACACAGTATATCCTCAATAAAGCCTTTCTTTATCCTCCTCTTCCTTCTTTCCTCCCTTCCTTTCATTCTTCCTTTAGCCTTTCCTCTTTTCCCCCATATTTTTTTACTCCTTCCTTGCCTCGCTTCCTTCCTTTTTACCTTCTTTCCCTCCTTCCTTGTTCCCTCTTTCCAGTTGTCCTCCTCTATGTATACTGCAGTTTATATTTTGATAAGCTGATCTGTCTTTAACTATGGCCACCATCATTAAGCTCTGAACTACAGATGGAATTTGAACAAGGAGAAGTACAAGATGAATCATCTCTTTATTTCTGTAAGTAATACACCTCTTGATGTGAACCAGAATTACATTAGCTGCACTTTTATCATTAGGTTAGAAAACAGTTTTTTTGTTGATGTTATTCTATTGATGTCATTCTCTTTTTTGTACATTGTTTTCCTTATTTTACTTCATTTTTCATCAGTTCATATTTCCTGTGCTTGTTCACATGCACCGACTCTGAGAGCCTAGTAATATTCCACTGCAAAATACCACAGTTAGGGCAGCTAAGTGGTACGGTGCATAGAGTATTGGGCCTAGAGTCAGGAATATTCATCTTTCTGTGATCAAATCTACCTTCCGACAATTCTTAACTATTGTGGTCCTGGGCCAGTCACTTAACTCTGTTTTACTCAGGATTTTCTCATCTGTAAAAAAGAGCTGGAGGAGAAAATAACAAAACAAACTAGAATCTTTGCCAAGAAAACTTCAAATGACCTCTCAAAGAGTCTGTCAATTGGGAAATGACTCAATAGGTTGTAGTATATGATTGTGATGAAATATGATTTTGCTACAAGAAATTGTGAGTTCAGTAATATTAGAAATCACATGGATAGACTTGCATGAAATGAGTAGAACTAAGAAAAAGTTGTATAGAGTAATAGCAGCATCGCTTATTCATTCATTCATTCATTCATTCATTTATCCATTTATTTATCTATTTATTTGTTTGTTTGTTTATTTATTTATTTTTTGGCTTTTTACATTCATTTTCACAAAATTTTATGTTCCAAATTTTCTCCCCTTTTATCCCCTCCCCAACCCCAATACACCAAGCATTCTAATTTCCCCTATCACCAATCTGCCCTCTCTTCTATCATCCCTCCCTTTTCTTGTCCTCATCTTCTCTTTTGTTCTGTAGGGCCAGATGTCTTTCTATTCCCCATTAACTGTATTTCTTATTTCCTAGTAGCAACAACAATACTAAAGAGTTGTTCCTAAAACTTTGAGTTCCAAATTCTCCCCATCCCTCCCTCCCCACCCATTGCCTTTGGGAAGGCAGGCAATTCAATATAGGCCCTATGTGTGTAGTTTTTCAAATGACTTCCATAATATTCGTGTTGTATAAGACTAACTGTATTTCCCTCCATCCTATCCTGCCCCCCATTGCTTCTATTCTGTCTTTTGATCCTGTCCCGCCTCGAGTGTTGACTTCAAATTGCTCCCTCCTCCCATTGCCCTCCCTACCATCATCCTGCCCCCCTTGCTTATCTCCTTCTCCCCCACTTTCCTGTATTATAAGATAGGTTTTCATACCAAAATGAGTGTGCATTTTATTCCTTCCTTTAGTCGAATGTGATGAGGGTAAAATGCTTGGTTTTTTTCTCAGCTCTCCTCTTTTTCCCTCCACTAACAAGTCTCCTGCTTGCTTCTTGAATGAGATATAATTTACCCCATTCCATTTCACTCTCTTTCCTCCCACTACATTTCTCTCTCACCATTTACCTTAATTTCTTTTGAGATATGGCCCCATCCTATTCAATTCACTCTGTGCTCTCTGTCTCTGTATGTACGTGCATGTGTGTATGTGTGTGTGCATGCACGCATGTACGTGTGCGTGTGTATGTGTGTGTGTGGTCCCACTAACTACCCAGATACTGAAAAGTTTTAAGAGTTACAAATATTGTCTTTTCATGTATGAATGTAAACAGTTCACTTTTGGTAAGTCCCTTATGACTTCTCTTTGCTGTTTACTTTTTCATGCTTCTTCTCATTCTTGTGTTTGAAAGTCAAATTTTCTTTTCAGCTCTGGTCTTTTCATCAAGAATGCTTGAAAGTCCTCTGTTTCATTGAAAGACCATATTTTCCCGTGAAGTATTATACTCAGTTTTGCTGGGTAGGTGATTCTTGGTTTGAGTCCTAGTTCCTTTGACTTCTGGAATATCCTATTCCACGCTCTTCGATCCCTTAGTGTAGAAGCTGCTAGATCTTGAGTTATCCTGATTGTATTTCCACAGTACTGGAATTGTTTCTTTCTAGCTGCTTGCAATATTTTCTCCTTGACCTAGGAATTCTGGAATTTGGCCACAATGTTTCTAGGAGTTTCTCTTTTTGGATCTCTTTCAGGCGGTGATCGATGGATTCTTTCAAGACTTATTTTGCCCTCTGGTTGTAGAATATCAGGGCAGTTTTCCTCAATAATTTCTTGGAAGATGATGTCTGGGCTCTTTTTTTGATCATGACTTTCAGGTAGTCCCATAATTTTTAAATTGTCTCTCCTGGATCTATTTTCCAGGTCAGTTGTTTTTCCCATGAGATATTTCACCTTCTCTTCCATTTTTTCATTCTTTTGGTTTTGTTTTGTGATTTCTTGATTTCTCAGAAAGTCATTAGCCTCCATCTGTTCCATTCTAATTTTGAGAGAACTATTCTCTTCAGTGAGCTTTTGAACCTCTTTTTCCATTTTGCTAATTCTGCTTTTGAAATCATTCTTCTCCTCATTGGCTTTTTGAACCTATTTTGCCAATTAAGATAGCCTATTTTTCAAGGTGTTCTTTTCTTCAGCATTTTTTTGGGTCTCCTTTAGCAAGGTATTGGCCTGTTTTTCATGCTTTTCTTGCATCTCTCTCATTTCTCTTCCCAGTTTTTCCTCCACCTGTCTAACTTGATTTTCAAAATCCTTTTTGAGCTCTTCCATGGCCTGAGCCCACTGGACATCCCCCTGGGATGTCTGGGATACAGAGGCCCTGACCTCCACATCTTTCCCTGATGGTAAGAAAATTTCCTCATCATCAGAATTGAAAGGCGGGAACATTTGTACCCATCAAAATAGCTGTATATAGTCTTATTTTTCTTCCCTTTTCTGGGCATTTTCCCAGCCAGTGACTTGACTTCTGAGATTCCTGTCTACCTCCGCCTAGATCTGCCCAGCTAGTGCTTGGGGTGTGAGATTCAACTGGGCTTTCCTAGGCAGGCATGGCTGCTATTCAATGTGAGCTTAAGTTCTGGTGCTTGGGTGGGGCCAGGGCCGTCTCCCAGGCTCAGTTCCCTCAGGGGCTTTATGCAGAGACCTTCTGTAATGGAGCTGGTGGGGGCAGGGCCATCTCCCAGGCCCAGTTCCCTCAGGTGGTTTATGCAGAGACCTTCAGTAATGGGGCAGGTGAGGGCAGGGACATCTCCCAGGCTTTGTTCCCTCAGGTGGTTTATGCAGAGACCTTCAGTAATGAAGATCCTGCCTGCTCAGGGAGTCCTGGGCCACAGCTGCCACTGCCACTCCCTCTGCCACTGCCTCCCAAGGGTGCCTGAGCCACGGAGACACCCCGCTCCCCTCTTGGCCAGCGCAGACGTCTCTCTCGCTGACCTGCAGCATCTGTGGGTGGAGGGACCTTCCCGGCTGCTGGAGGTTCTGTCCTTGAAACCTGTTCGGATCTGGTTCTCTGGGGCTGCAGGGCCAGGGCAGCACAGGGGTGGACTCCACTTTCCCGGGTGTGACAGATCCTGGGGACCGCTCTCCAGGGCTCTCTGGAACGAAAATCTTTTCCAGTGTATTTCTTCACACCTTGCAGTGATCCAGAATTTGTGGGGCATTCTTCTTGCAGGAAATATATGGGCTGTGGGTTCAGAGCTAGCATATGTGAGTCTTTCTACTCCGCCATCTTGGCTCCACCCACCTCAGCAGTATTGTTTTAAGAAAAACCTTAAGTGACTGTCATTTTGACTATTATAAATGTCCAAGTTAATTACAAAGGGTGTATGAAGGAAGACACTATCTGCGTCCCAAAAAACAGTATGGATATAAATATATGCATATAGGGTGGAGCCAAGATGGGGGAGTAGAAGAACAGACCTACTGTAGCTCTCTCCCAAAATTCCATAAAATACCTGTAAAAATGACTCTAAACAAATTCCCAAGCAGCAGAAGCCACAAAAGACAGAGTGAAAGAGATTTCCAGCTCAAGGTAACTGAGAAGGCCAACAGGAAAGTGTATCACACAGAGCTCAGAGCAGAGTGCAGCCCATGAAGTGCAGCCCAGCCTTGGCCACGGAGCCTGGCAGGGACAGGACTGGAGCAGGCTTCAGGGCCCAGAATCCTGGGTGGCAGCTGTGGGTTCCCAGATTCCTAAATCCATAAATGTCAGAGATAGCTTCAAAGGTCATTGAGAAAGCTCTTTCACCTGGGTGAGAAGGGAGCAAAGTCCTGCCCTAGCCCTGGCCCCAGACAGCTACAAAGCCCATTTTAGGAGTCCTCAGTCTAAAGATACTTGGGGAATCAAGCAGCTGATCTGAATCTCAGCCCTAAGTGGAGGCCCTGGGGTGAGGAGGAGTACTGGTGTGGTAGAGCTGGAGGTGATTATGGAGAGAGAACCCTACTAGCAGATCCTGGGCAGAAAAACTTGTGGTTGCTCCTAGACCAGAGCATAGTCCAGGAGAGTAGCAAACCCCTCTGCCTTAATTGTGCCACCTTGGAGGAACTGAGAACTTACAGGTCCCTAGAGTATACCCTTCACTTGACAAAGGACTCAAGAGTCAAGTAACTGACTGGGAAAATGCCCAAAAAATGGAAAAAAAATTAGACTGTAGGAAGTTACTTTCTTAGTGAACATGTATTTCCCTCCATCCTTTTGGATGAGGAAGAACAAAGCAGACCATTAGAGGAAGACACCAAAGTCAAGATTTCTTCATCCAAAACCTCCCAAATATATTTGCAATGGTTTCAGTACATGGAAGAGGTCAAAAAAGATTTTGAAAATCAAGTAAGAGAGGTGGAGGAAAAATTGGGAAGAGAAATGAGAGCAATGCAAAAAAATCATTAAAAGCTAGTCAATAGCTTGCTAAAAGAGATCCAAAAAATGCTGAAGAACACCTTTAAAAACAGATTAACTCAAATGGCAAAAGAGGTCCAAGAAGCCAATAAGGAGAAAAATGCTTTTAAAAACAGAATTAACCAAATGGAAAAGGAGGTTGAAAAGTTCACTGAAGAAAATAGTACTTTAAAAATTAGCATGGAGCAGAAAGAAGCTAATAACTTTATGAGAAACCAAGAAATTACAAAACAAAACTAAAAAAGTAGAATTCAATGTGAAATATCTAATTGGAAAAACAACTGACCTAGAAAAAAGATAGAGGAGAGAAAGTTTAAAAATTTCCTAAATTCAGAATAAAATAAATAAAATTTAAAACAAAGCAAAAAATTGTATTAGGTATTCTTCACTATATTCTTTAACTTATATTCTTTAAATTAATTCTACTAAAACACCTGGAATTTTTGTAAGACAAGCTCTGTGTAACCATGTTTCTATATTGATTAAATTGTGAAGATCTTTTTGTTTGTATATCTTGTTTTTTTATACCAAAGTGTAAGATTGATTACATTTTTGCTTATTGAATGTCAGATAGACAACAAATATTTATTAAGTGCAATATATATATATATATATGATAAATCTGAAAAAAAAGAAAGCCAGACCTTGAAGTCCAGGAGCTTATAATATAATGGAGTGGGGAAATACCACACAAAATGAAACTGAAGGAAAGGGGTTGTAGGAAACACAGGCTAAGGGTCATGATGATATCCAAAGAAACACAGTCAGGTGAGAAATGCAGAGATGCCGGATGTAAGAGCCTTCTTTAAATGGAAGCCTTAGGAGGACCTCTACTTTCCAATCCTCCAATCAAAAAGCAGACAATATTGAGGGCATGGATGAAGAGTCAGTACCAACACTTGTGAGTACCCATAAAATCTCTAAGGACAATTAATTTGCTGCATGAGATTTCTGGGGCCATGTTAGAGTCCAAAGTTGTGGAACCAGGTGAGAAACAAATGCCTTAGGAATAAGTTAATGTTTTAACCTTTAAAGACCACTATGATTCATTACTGTCATGTTAGTGATTCCACTTATCTGTGTCATGTGAAATGCCTTTATGCAAGTCAAAGATAAAAAAAAAAAAAATAGGATAAAGCAGTTACCAGGAACCTTCCACTTGAAACTTCCCACCAAACTGACATTGAATCATAAATGCCTATTGATTCCAGTCATTGAAGCAATTAAAAATCCTTCTAACTGAATTATCATTTGGTTTACATCTGTTCATTTTTTTTATACAAACAGCATGAGGTACTTTCTAAGAAGTAGCTTGATAAACCATAACTGCAGCATTCCTTTTTTCTGCCACTTTTGTGATACCAACCAGATTAAAAAAAAAAAAATTACGAAGACTGAAGTTAGTCTACTTATTTTAGTATGACCTGTTCCTGAAGTCATTTTGGCATTTAGGCTTACTGCTTCCTTTTATGGAAATTCATCAATTGTTCCTTTAATTCTTAAATTTTCCTAGTTCTTTAAAAGTTGAACTGTATACTATTTTTCCTTAATACCATGTCCATGAAAATTGAACCACTTTTTCCACTTTGGTGCAGGGTATATTATTTTTCCTCCTTAATATTTCATATATATATATGTATGTATGTATTGCCAGGGGTCAGAAATCATATTTGTCATTGCCTTCAGTACCTGAGAGTGCAGTCTTAATTCAACCTTATCATAATTATAACCCAGGACATGCACTTTAACATATTTACTATTTATCATTTGACATTAACAAACAAGTAAACATCAATGAACATTTCAATACAAAAAGAGAAATGAAAAGTAGACTTGAATTTGAAACTGTGAGGTTTTATAGCACCTTTTTTTCCTTAAATGTATATTGAATTTAGTAAGCTAGTAAGAAAATTACCCTGACTGTGTCCATTGATCAGTGGTCCTGACCTCTCTTTTACCTATTAATACAATATCTCACTGAAAATTCTTTATTTTCTCCTTATCAGTTCCTATAGGAACAATATCACTTTTGCTATGTTCTCTCTCACTGCAATAACTCTCCCCTTCAAAAAAGAGTTCTCTATTGAAAGAAATATATAAGGCAAAACAAATCCATATACTGCTCACATCTGAAACTGTATGGCTTCTTCTTCACTGCCAGGCTAACATCTCTCTACTAGTAGATGGGAGATATCCTTTATCATCAATCTTCTTAAATCATGATCAATATTCTTAAGTATTTCAAAGTTATTTCATAGTTGTATATATATTTCTTTTCCCTGATAACTCCACTCTATTTCAGGTTATATAAATATTACACAATTTTTCTATTTCATTACTGTTTATGGTGAAATAAAGGTTAATTAAATTCATATATCACAATTTCTTTAGTCAAACCTCTTTTTGGGGCATTTCCTTGGTCTCCAATTTTTCTGCCAATTAAAGAGAAAAAGAAGGGGTAAAAGAAGGATGGAAGTAGGAAAGAGAGAAGGAAGAAAGAATGAGAAAAAGGAAGAAAGGAAGGAAGAAGGAAGGAGTAATGATAATTTAAAAGGGGAGATTTTTCCCATTCGTTAATAGGCCTACATGGCCTGTCTGGGTCATATGGAAGTCTGGGTCACATGGAGCCTGCAGTGGAAGGAGTTTACTGAAGGGGTGGAACAGGAAGAGGCAGAGCTAGAGCAGATCTAGGAGAAAATTGGTCAGCATGTAGGCAGAGCTGGGAAGGATGCGGGCAATCAAGCAGCTGGCTAGTGTGAGTCAAAGAGCTTGTTTGTGATTTGTTAAATGGAACTGGTTTGAGGGAAGCCTAGCATGCGGAAGGCTTGGGGATGGTGTTCCATGCATTATTATTGTGTATAGATTTCTATTACTATGATGGATTTGGCTTTCTGGTGTCTGAACAAATGTTTTAGTTCTGTCTTCCATGTTTAGAATCTGTTATAGTTCCCAATTCAGAATTGTGCTGGGATACTCAGGATTGTTGTAGGTGCTGTGAATATCACATTGGCGCTACAGAAGGAAAGCAATGGAAGAGAAGATGGTAGGGAGGGAAGGAAGGAAAGAGGGAGAAAGAATGAAAGAAGAAAGAAGGCATGAAAGAAGACAAATGAAATTATAAATAGGTTTTTTTTTTAAAACATCAGTGCTTTCCCTCTCTTTTTAAACTCTGTGATATATGCATGGTAAAGATAATTCTGGGTCAATGAGAATATGCAGTTTAGTGATGTTTTGGGTACAGTTCAAGTTAGGGATTGGGAAAAGGATAGACTTTGGACTAGTGTTTTCAATGACATAGGGAACTCTCAGACAAGGAAGATCCTCTATTAATGGAAGTCAGTGCTTTCTCTAGAACTTAATATTCTTAGTTGCCAAGGGCAATATAAGCTTTATAAATTGCCTTGGGTAAAACAACTAATATATGAAGCAAATATATATAGTGACCTGCCATGGTCTATATCCACTACATAATACTGTCTCTCAAAACTTTCCAAATTCCTTTCTAAAATATTTGAGCCCATATACAGCTCCACTAACATGGGGAATTGTTCTCTGATAGTACTTCCATAATTTGCTCTTTTTTCTCTGTCCTCTGAATCTGACAGGTAAGATATAGAACCTAGGAAGTGTTATCATTGGCATTTATTTTTATTAGTGATTTGGGACAATTTTTCATATAATTGTTGATAGCTCATAGTTATTATTTTGGAAACTATGTTCATATCCTTGACATTTTATTTATTGAAGTAAATCTCTTCTTATATATTCATATAAATTCTCTATAAATCTTGAATATCAGCCTTTATCAGAGAAATTGGCTAAATGATTCTTCCCAGTTAACTTTTTCCCCACCAAATCCCAATGATATTGATTTTACTTATACAAAACTTTTTCAATTACATAAAATGGGCAATTTCAATTGTACAAGATTGAAAAAGCTTTTGGACAAGCAAAATCAATTCAGTTAGAACTAGAAGGGAAACAGTTAAATGGAGAAATTGTTGCCACAATTTTTTTTCATAATATTTCTTCTGAAATAAATAGAAAATTGCTGCCAATATGTAAGAATGAAAACATAGGCATTCCCTTCCAAAAGGCAATAATTGCCAACTCTTTAATGATCATTCAATAACTAAATGAAACACTCAGTGATAATAGGAATATCGTAGCAAGCAGAGTTTTATTATTAGACTTTATTACTATAGGTACATCCAGTATGACCCCACTTGTCCACCTCAGAATTAATATTTGTATACATTAGATTTTACCATGGAAAGGTAGCATGATTTAGAGTGGTGGGAAGATGGGAGGAGCCCATCTGATTTGGAAGGGAACATGTAATTTTAAATTTTTATTCTACTGCTATTCGTAAGCTGTAAATTTAAACAAATTTCCATTTCTCTGTGTGATTCAGTTTCTTTGTGACAACAGTATGTAATAATCTTTAGTGTTGCTTCCTTATAGTCTATAATCTAAGGTTTCTATCAGTTTAACATTCACTATTCCCAGATTAATATAAATAGTTTAATGCACTACACTACAATGCAATGCAATGCAATAAAAATATAATATGGTACAACACACACTTATTAAGCATCTATGATGTACCAGACAAAGTGCTAAGCACTGGGGATACAAAGAAGAAGAAAAGAAAGATGACACCTGCCTTCAAAGACCTTACAATACAATGGGGAAAGACAATGCACTAAAGGAAGGTGAAAAATGGAAAGAGGGAAGAAAGTAATTGAATGAGGTGCCATGAGAGTTGAGTCAAATCCAAGAAGTCCAGCTAGTAGGAAATTTTTCTTGGCTTTTTAGTCATTCTTAAGTGAAATATGCAAGTGAAGTTTGTTTTGTTTTAGTTTATTCTTGTTGTGGAATTGGATGAAAAGAGAGTAGCTGGTAGGAAATGAATTAAGGGAAGGGATTATCTATCTGTCTGTCTATGTCACTGTCTGCCTTTTTTCTATGTGTCAATGAGTCTTTCTGTCTCTCTCTCTGTCTCTGTCTCTCTCTTAACTTTCCATACAAGTGATCAATACAAATCCCTTAAACTGAACAAAATTAAATTTCTTTGCAGTCCTGACATTATTTTTTTTTTAAAAAAATATGTTGAAAACCTAAATTTATCACTAAATCAATAGTCCCTTTCACCTCTTTTAATAGAGCCATTCATTATAGTAAAACATTAAAAAGTAGAAAAAAAATAAACAATCGTATTTTTAAAAATGCTATTATTTGTAATCCACCACATTGAGAGTTTCTTTACTTTTGCAAACTTAAACCTGTTTTTTTTTTTGGTTGAAGCTGGGTCATTATAATTTCCCAGCATTGAGTTTCAATTAATCTATTAGTTTTCCATACATGTACAGAATGTGTAAATACACACACACATATCTCTTTGAGGTAAGTAAAACCAAGAAGATATATTTCTGTTTATTACATATAGATATGTGCACATATTTATATTTACATACATTTTATATACACAATTTATATTAATATAATTAAACATAAATATATATTATATGTGCATATACATGTATATTGATATATAGATATATACACATACATGTGTGCATATGTGGAAAGAGAGAGAGAGACTGTCTTGTCATGCTTAATCCATTTGGAATGAGTTCATGTTAGCATGTGATTCCTAAGACTATTTCTGTCTTTAACATAGCATATCATTTGTTTAATCATTTCTTATTTTGGTGCCCTAAAACTCTCTGATAATATTCCTTTTTATTTTAACTTTTGTTTGATTGTAGTAATTTTTGTTGTCCTTTCAGCAGCAAAAATTGACATTACATTAAGAATCAATTCTCTCCTTACCTACAGGTGACATAGGTTCTCTGACTGATCTAATCACATGGGCAGCTTACCTTAATCTAAGGAAGTCAGAAGGATAAAGGGGCATTGTGACTTCTGTGTAGGAGTATATATTTCTCCCTTTTCAGAGAGTTAGGCTATTGCCCTTTATTTCATCTTTTCCTTGTTGTTCCTTTGTTTCCATCTTTTCTGTCATGTCCTCCACTACATGACCTCATTTGTTTTGTTTTGTTTTTGCAAATATACTGGAATGGGTTTCCTTCTCCAGCCCATTTTACAGATAAGGAAGCTGAGATAGAGTTAAGTGACTTCCCCAGGGTCACTCATATGGAAAGTGTGTGAAGCCAAATTTCAACAAAGGAAAGTAGAAGGTTATTATCTCCAGGCCTTATATGCTATCACTACTCTACCTAGTTTAATTATTTCATATAGACCTAGTGTTTTCTTACCTAATCCTTTAATTGAATGTGTTCAAACTCATAAAGATGATAATCTGATAATAATGAGGCTAATGATAATAATAATTCAAATTTCTATAATATTTTAGCCTTTTTAAGAAAATAAGCTCAGTGGAGTTCATAATATTAGTATTATTATTTCCATTTTACAAATGAAAAAGTAATTGAAGCTGAAATGGATTGTTAAAGCTGTGTATGTGAGTAAAATTTAGAACCAGGACTCAAACTCAGATGACTCTGATGATGTAAGCATTAGTTTCACTACAGCTACTATGTAAAGGTGTCATGCAGTATTTTTCCTACGGCTTTTATAGAATATCCTTACCATATGCAAAGAAAAAAGTAAATTGCTCTGAAATAATGGAAATATCAATAAAATGAGGTACAGTATAACTTTGAATACATTCCTTATTTTAAGAACCATTAAGACAGGTGCTAATCTAATATTCAAGTCATTCCATTAATAGGGAGCAAAAAGTCAATTGACACTGCAAAATCATCATTTCCTTTTCTCCTGAACCTGGTAGATGAGAAAGTGCCCTAAGGTATTTTTCCTACCTTTCTTTTGTACAGAAGCTCTTACTATATCCATTAAAAAGAGGGGAAAGTACTTTAAATAGAAAGAAAATAACAGAAATATCAATAAAACAAGGTACAATATAATTTTTATTATATTCCTTATGACTTTTTCTGTGCTAAGCTAAAACTAGCAGAAAATACTTTATCTGGCCATTAGTTCAGTGTTCCATGGGATGAAATATTTCTAGAGTCATAAAGCTTATATGTAGTATTTGATTTGAAAGAACTGAAAAAAAGTACCTTATCATAGACAGCTGAAGTTTTCATTTCCATTAGACTCTGTAGCTTAGATAATTTAGAAAACATAATTAAATGACATTAGAATATTTGTATATGTTAATGTGATTTATCATTGCATAGAACTTAGAGTCAGTAGACATCCTGATTCTGCACTTTTAGTAACTGTGTCCTTGGAAGACAATCTCTATGAATTTCATTTTTTTATTTGGAAAATAAGGATAATAATACTTAAAGTCTCTGATAAATAAGATTATTTTGTTACCCAAATGAAATAATTTATGCAATGTGCTTTACACACACACACACACACACACACCTGTATATACATGAAATTTCCTAATTCTCATGTTGCTATATTTATAAATCTTTGTTAAATGCAATTATACAAAAGTATTACATATTTCATATATTATAAAGACAGAAGAATTTCAAAAGTCAAACAGTATATTTTGTTTTTAACACATGAATTCTGCTGCAGTATCACCAAGAAGACCTTCCAACTTTATAAAATCATGTTCTATGCTTTAATATTCTGTTCTTTGAGGCTTCTTTCAACTGCCACTGTTTGACAGTCTCTAGGGATGGGAAACGGAACATCTCTTTTCAAACCTTCTAATTTTGAATAGCTTTATTTGCTAGTGAGTTTTTCCTTCCATTAAATTAATTCAATCAAATAAATTCCATTGCAAACAGGTCTCCCTAGGATAAAGTATGTGCAGATTTGATGATCTAATCTAATAGGTTATGTTTTCCTTCAATATCTGAGAAATTTCAAATGAAAAGTCCTTGCTATGGAAAAGAAAAAATGTTACTCAGTGCATTTGTAACAATGAAGATCAATGATTTGAAACATTTGGGTTTTCACTTGAATGAAATGAATGACATCTGAATATCTTTAGATCTAAGTTTACTGTCTAGAGTTCTCTGATACTTTCTCAGGTTACTCCTCCATTTTCCAATATGAGAAGAGATGAAGAAATTTGGTGTAAAATCAAGATACTGATTCTCTTCTTTGACCTGTGGTGGGTCATTTCCAGTTTCTTCTGTGAAATAAAAAGTTTAGAATACCTTCTATAGAACAGATGATATAATCCTTCCTAGCTTTAACTTTTTCAATAGTTATGAATTTCATTTTAAATTTAGAATAATTATAGAACATAGAGAGCACAATTGAAAACAGATAAATTGGTGACACTAATATATCTATGATTTCATTAGTGTATTTCTTTCATTACTTCAATGCAAAAACCGATGTAGGGCCTCTTGGCCTATGTCATTCTCCCCACCCCATCACTTCATAAATCTTCAAGAAAAGCCTCAACCCTTAATTATAATGAGTTGGCTCATTATTAATTTTAACTAATAATTTGTAATAATCAGATTAAATTATTTATTAATAGCCAGCAATAACATTATTATTGATAATTTACCATTAACTTTCATGTTTTCATTCATAGTTCTCATGATTTCACTTATAAAAACATATGTTTTTATAATGATGTTAGGAGGTAAATACAGTAGAAATAGAAGGGGAGGGGGGATAACAAAATTACAACCACTTTACTGAAAATGTAGATATCCTGAATCGAATAGATAATTAGAACTACTTGACCATGTAAAAAATGAGAAATAAGTTGTCCCAAATGACACTCTGAACTTAGGGGTTTTAGTAGACAATTGCTAATCATTCTCCTTTATTTCTTACTGTTATAAACCAAGCCTGGGGAATTTTACTCATTATCTTGTGCTCCAACCATGTGTTTCTCAGCTATATTTCTCTCATACTACTGTCCTCATCTCACATACTACAATTCTGGCCAAATGCAGCTGAAGTAAATGGGACTGAACTGAATGCAGAGCCCAGAGGGAAAAGTGCATAAGATGGAGCCAATTATTTCTCCTTCCAATTTCTGTTGGCCAAGGGCTTTGGACCTGCCTCATTTCCTCACATCTATTCACTAACATTGAAATAAAGGGACAGCCAGTGGCAAAATGCTGTGTTATTATTTTGGCTTTTTCTTCTATTGAATGATAACACTGCTTTGCTTTTATATTGTGCCACCAACAAGAAAACATTTTAATGTTGGTCTTGAATCTTTTTGGTGGTTGGTAGAAAATAGCATATTACACTAGGTCAAAATGGTAGGGTCTGAAATTTGAGAGACTCAAGAAAGTAGACAACCAAGTAAGAGTAATGCAAGTCAAATTATATAAATGTAGTACAGTGGGGATGGAAGTGGATTTAGCAGCAAAAGACCTATGTTCTAATCAAATTTCTATTAAGCACTAGTTAAAGGGCCTTAGATATGACTTAATTTCTTTGGGTTTCAGTGGTTTTAGAAAATGAATGAAAATGATAAGAACTGTATTAACTCTGCAAAATTAAATGAGAATATATGTAAATCTTTCTGTAGCCTAAACTCACACAGCTAGTAATTGTCTAAGCTTAGATTTGAATTCAGGATTTCTTGACTCCAAGTCCAAGGCTGTATTCACTATACCATTTAACTACATCTAGATTCCTTTGTTATAGTTTTATATGCCAGAGCTCTATACATCTATAATGTGAAGCTGAATACCCTTGAAAGAAGGGATTTAATTACTATGTACCTTTCATATTAGACTCAATGATATAATATATGTAAATGAGTAAACATTTTTGCAAAGAAAATATGCATTACTTATCATTGGTAGCTCGTTTTTTTTTTCTTTGTTATTTTTGAATAGATTTCTTGAATGTATTCCTTTGTAAAATCTTGCCCGTTCTGCAAGATGGCCTAGGTCTCTGGCAAATTCAACAAGGGGTGTGTTTTAACTATACTTTCTTCCCTCTTCTCTGGAGTGTTCCTAGGCTCAAGGTCAAGGAATCCTGACAGCTTGCATTGTGATAATGGCATAATGATTTAAGCATTACTCAGTCATTAACCATCCACTAACACTGATGCCTTTATATCTCTTTAATTAGTAATGCTGTGAATCAATGTAAATATTTTTCATCTGAAAAATGTCTCAGGTATTATCTACATTTAGGCAATACTGAAAAAAAACCTTACAATTCCTCAGTTGGAGTTGATACACAGCCATAGAATTGTAAATCATTTCCTGACAAAAATTTCCTGTTGTTCTTTTGCTCAGAGAAAGGTCAGGTTTCTAAGAAGCTCAGTTAGTAATCTGCTAATATGTTAAATATTTATTGACACAATTCAAAGAATGTTATGTGTTTAAAATGAACTGAAATTAGGAGGGATTCATGGTTGTGTTGAAAAGATAAACAAGAACATTGGTTTCATGGAGCACATGATCTGACAGTAGGGAGCAAGAGAGGTTATGCTCATCATCATCTCCCTTTATTCTTCAAGAGTCATGGAAGATTTTTTTGTTTTTGCTGGATAATGTCAGTTATGGCAGATACAGATTTCATCAATTTGATTTCTGATGACCCTGTGAAAAGGGTGAAGAGTAATCTAAATACACTTTATATGACATCTGTGTTCACATTTCTCCTTTTGCTGTCTGTAGCTGAGATTTTTATGAACACTAGGATGGAAAACATATTTTTGAAATTGAGATAATTTCAGTTCTTAGTCCATAACCTTCACTATTGCTTATCATCAGATAAATATAATTATAATAACAACTCTCATCAATAAAATGTTTAAGGTTATCAAGTGTTTTGCTCACCACAGTCACACAAAATTGTTTGGGTATGTAATGTTTTTTGAGAATCAGAGAGATTAAAGAACTTGCCCAGAAGTATACAAATAAGATAATGTATGCAATTGAGATACTGCTCAAAGCTTTTCTTTGTAGAGGGAAAGACATATACTTTTTAGCTCTACTTTCTATCTGAATCTCTCCTTGGACTGAACTTTCTAGAACAAAGAATTTCTAGTTATTCCATCTTGGTAAGGTAATTGTTCTCCACAATTATTATCTTCAAGAAACTAGCATCACTTCTGTACAATGATGAGAATTTAGAAAGAAATTCTTTGGAATTACATTATAAAACTACTCTAGTGGAGATATAAGGATAACTGAGTTAATATCAAAATTCACAAAGTCACAAAGGCTCAACATCTCAAGGCTACCTCCAACTCCTCCCTCTCCCTGAAGCAGGAGTTTTCATGTACTATCAATTTTATTTCTGCAGCATTTTAAGATTTTTGTGCTCAGCTCTCCATTGCTCTTCCTCTTTTAGGATTAGAGCCTTAATTATAACTGAACTACAGTATTTTATACCTGGACTTTTTCTCTTCAGAATTGTTCTTATATTCCAAATCATTACATCGATGTTACATAGAAATATTTGTAATTAAGGATTTTGATCTTAGAATGCTATATCTGCAAGAGATTTAAAAATCTTCAGATGTGAGATTTAGAAGGGATTTATCAGCTATCTAGTCCTTCCTAATAGCAACCACAGGACAACATTGTATTTTCTGTTGAAGAATTAATTTATTTTTAGTTTTCAACATTTGCTTCCAAAAGATTCTGAGTTACAAATTTTCTCCCCATCTCTCCACCCATCCCAAGTCAGCATAAATTCTGATTATCCCTTTCTCCAATGTGCCCCCGCTTCTATTGTACCCCTCCCTTCTCTTACCACACCCCCCCTCTTTTACCTCTTTCATCTCTTATTCCCTTTCCTATTATTTTCCTGTATGGCAAGATATATTTCAATATCCCGTTGTCTATATGTCTTATTTTCCAGTTGCATTTAAAGCAATATTTGACATTCATTTTTAAAACTTTGAGTTCCAAGTTCTTTCCCTTCCTCCCTACCCACCAAACCTCATTAAGAAGGCAAGCAATTAGATGCAGGTTGTACATGTGTAGTCATGAAAAATACTTCCATAACAGTCACGTTGCGAAAAACGAACTATATGTCTCTCTATCCTATCCTGCCTCCAATTTATTCTAGTCTTTTTTTTACCCTATCCTTCCTCAAAAGTGTTTACTTCTTATTGCCACCTCCTCCCATTTGCATTCCCTTCTATCATCCTCTCAAGCCTCCCTTATTGCCTTCCCCCTTTCCAGTAATGTAAAATAGATTTCCATACCAAATTGAGTATGCGTGATATTCCCTCTTTGAACCAAATTCAATGAACATGTTTCACTTTTACCCTCTTAACTCACTCTCTTCCCCTCCACTGAAAAAAATTTTTCTTACCTCTTTTACGTAGAGATAATCTGTCCCATTCTATTTTTCCCTTCCCCCTTCTCCCAATGTATTTCTCTCTCACACCTTAATTTTATTTTTTTCTGGATATCATCCCTTCCTATTCAACTCGCCCTGTGCACTCTGTCTATATTATTACGAATATAATCTCAACTACCCTAATAACGAGAAAAGTCTCAAGAGTAATAAATATTATCTTTCCATGTAGGAATGTAAACAGTTCAACTTCAGCAAGTCCCTTATGATTTCTGTTTCTGGTTTACCTTTTTTTGCTTAACTTGATTCTTCTGTTTGAAAGTCAAATTTTCTATTCGACTCTAATCTTTTCATCAAGAATGCTTGAAAGTTCTTTATTTCAGTGAATGACCATTTTTTTCCTCTGAGGTATTGTATTCGGTTTTGTAGGGTAGGTGATTCTTGGTTTTAATCTTAACTCTTTTGATTTTTGGAATATCATATTTCAAGCACTCCAGTCCCTTGAAGTAGAAGCTGCTATATCTTGTGTTATCCTGATTGTGCTTCCACCTTTCTTAAAATTGATTCTTTCTGGCTGCTTGCAATACTGTTTCCTTGACCTGGAAGCTCTGGAATTTGTCTACAATATTCCTAGGAATTTTCCTTTTGGAATCTGTTTCAGGACGTGATTGGTAGATTCTTTCAATATCCATTTTACTTTCTGGTTGTAGAATATCAAGGCAATTTTCCTTCATAATTTTTTGAAAGATGATAGGTGAGTTCTTTTTTTTTTTTGTGATCAGGGCTTTCAGGTAGTTCTATACTTTTTAAATTATCTCTCCTGAATCTATTTTCCAGATCAGTTTTTTTTTTAATGAGATATTTTATATTGTCTGATTTTTTTCATTCTTTTGGTTTTGTTTTATAACTTCTTAATTTTTCATAAAGTTATTATCTTCCATCTGCTCCATTCTAATTTTGAAGGAATTATTTTCTTCAGTGAGCTTTTGGACTTCCTTTTCCATCTGGACAATACTTGTTTTAAGACATTATTCTCCTAATTGACTTTTCAGATCTCCTTTGCCATTTGAATTATTCCATTTTTAAGGTGTTAGTTTCTTCAGCATTTTTGGGGGTTTCCTTTAGCAAACAGTTGACTTGTTTTTCATAACATTCTTGCATCATTCTCATTTCTCTTCCCAATTTTTGCTCTACTTCTCTTAACTTGATTTTCAAAATCCTTTTGGAGCTCTTTCTTGGCCTGAGACCACTTCATATTTTTATTGGGATTTTGGATGCAGGAGCTTTAACTTTGTTGCCTTCTTCTGTACATATTCATTTTGGTTTTCTTGTCACTAAAGTAAGCTTCTATAGTCTGATTTGTTTTTTTTCCAGTTTTTGTTCATCTCCCCTGCCATTTACTTGACTTTTGAGCTCTTTACTAAGGTAGTTCTCTGCTTCCAGTGGATGTGTATGGGTGGAGAGTGTTCTGTCAGCCACTTGATCCCCCCACAATTGGTGGGCCTAGTGCTCCAGAAACAGCAGCTGCTCCTGCCCCTGTGATTATGGTTGCTATGAGGTTCTCTGCTTCCTTTGTCACCCTGGAGCTGGATCTGGATCATACTACTCTCTCACACAGGTCTGAAAGGTTTTTTCCACTGATCTTCCAATTTCTCCTTGGCATTTTGGGGTCATGAAGTCAGGAAACCACCAAAGGTGGCAATGATTCAGACCACCCAACATCAGCTCAGGTTCTGTCTGTGCTGGTGCAGTTCACTCTGCACTGAATTCTACTCCCAGAAGGGCCTGGTGGACATTTCCTTTCAACCTTCCAGGCTGTCTTGTGTGGGATATTTGCTTCTCTCCAACATTCTGTGTGTTTGACAACTCCAGAATTTGTTTGGAATCATTTTTTACAAGTATTTTGCTGAGTTTTGAGGGAGGGCTCCTTCAAGTCCCAGCTTTTAGTCCACCATCTTGGCTCTGTGCCTCACATAACATTCCAAAAACAATATTATCCAGCTTCTACTTAATGGCCTCCAAGGAAGATAGGAGCATCATTCAATCTAGTCTCATTATTTTACAGGAAAAAGAATTCTATCCTTGAGAGGACTGATTTGTTCACTAAAAAAGTTTATGGAGTGCTTTGGACTATAAACTGGATGAGGTTTGATATTAACATTTTCATTCAGGGTTCTTTATTTTCCCTAGATAAACCACTAGATAACAAAGCTTGAATCAAACTTTCTTTTAAAATAAGTGAACAAAAGTTCAGAAAGGAAAAAAAAATGGAAGAATGGAAAGGAGAGACAAAGAGAAAAAAGAAGAAGAGAAAGGAGAGATAGACTCACAACAGAAGGAGAGAGAGAGAGAGAGAGAGAGAGAGAGAGAGAGAGAGAGAGAGAGAGAGCGAGCATTGGGATAAAACATTGGGGAACCAAAAAGATCTAATGCATTACTATCCACTTCCTCTTCACTGACACTGTGAATGTGACCATGATTAATTAATTTTTAGAAGGATGCAAGAAGAATAAAGAAAAAAACTCTTTTTGTGTCATACTTTATCAAAAATTGAGTAGATATCACTTTTAAAAATATTTGAAAGAAAACCTATAAAAGACAATCCTTCTTAAAACACAGGTTTTCAGAAAGTTCATACCTAGAATATTCTAGTCATATGAAAGTCTGATTCAAAATTAAGGGCATTAAAGAAAGATTTAAGGATTCTATCTCATTCCATTCAAATAATAAGCATATATTAAAAGCCTTCTATGTGCAAGTCACTGTGTTAGGTATTAGAAATATAAGAAAAAAATTAAAGTTTGACTAAGTACTTACTATGTGAAGAATAACATATTGGGAGATATAATGGGAGAATGATAATTCTCCCAACATAATGGGAGAATGATCAAGCTTAAATAAGATGTGTCTCTAATACAAGATGGTGGAGACTAGCTATTCTTTCCTTCACCCGACAAATATCACTGACTTGTCTTCATTAAAATTAAAATTAAATATGGACTCTTTGGACTTAATAATATAACAAAAACAACAACAACACACAGCACTTACTATGTGCCAGGCAGTGTGCCAAGTGCCTTAGAAGCATTATCTCTGTTGATCCTCACAAGAATCCTAAGATTGGTGCTATTATTTTCACTATTTTATGGAAGTGAAAATTGGGGTAAGTGATTTGTTGGGATTATAAATAACATATTAGCTACTTACTATTGGATTCATCTTAGAAACCACTCCTCCTTCCATTTGAGCTTCCATTTTCTTATCCATGAAATCATAAAATGCCATGTAAGAGCTACCTTTGGTGTCATCTTTGAACAACACTATCATTTCCAAGTAAAATATATTGAAGCACAGAAAGCTCATTTATCTGCTGATATCACAAAGGTAGCCAACAACATATCCTGGATTGGGACATAGAAGATCTGATTTCAAAGTCAGTTCATTTTAAATCCAACATGTTGCCTAAACGTCCTTTTATTTCTGAATCATAGGACCTTATTAAATTTTGCACATTGTCCTCATTTTATTTCTATTTGAGCAGAGAAGTGGTACAATGGGTAAAGTACTTGGCCAAAAGTCAAGTATACCTGAGGTGAAAACCAACCTCAAGCACTTAGGATCTGCATGACCCTAGGAAGTCACTTAACCTCTCTCTGTCTTAGTTTCCCCAAGTATAAAATTAGGATAATAACCGAACTTGCTCCCCAGGATTATTATAAAGATCAAGTGGCATATTTTAAAAGCACCTGGCACATAGTAGGTGCTTTATAAATGTTTATTCCCCTTTCTGTATCTTTCTAAGTTCTTGTAGGTGATTTCTTTGAGAAACAGTACCAGGAGCTAGACTTTTGATGATTTTGCTGTTAAGAATCTAAGTTTGTGGCATACTCACATTAGAACGTGAACTATATGTTCTACTGTATTAGTTTCTAATAGATATGCATTCAAATATTTCTATTATTTTTCCAAGGTAGACCTACAAAAACAAAGAAAACAAAACAGAGGGAAAAATATAACTTAAATAAAAACAAAACTCCAAGGTACCAATAATAATAGTCTGAATTTCAGAAAGAAAACATAAAGTAAAATTTAAAGTGGCTCTTCCATAAGACTTCACATTTCAAAATATATGTTTGAAAGTAAATCAATAAAGTCCCTCCCTTTTATTTTCTTTGCTCATCCTTCAATTTTTTGTCTATATGTAATTCTTTAATATTATTTGTCTCACTGAAAGAAACTAAATAAAAATTGTCAGGATGATATGCATTTTAAAGGACCATTTTATTGTGAAATCAAGACACCTACTCTGTTGAAATACTTATTTTTTTCTAAGTAATTAAGTGTTTATACTTCTTTTTGTATTACTCTCAATGTTGATGAGACATGAAGAAGGGACTGGATTAAGAACACAGGCAGGAAACTCTGGTAGATGCCCCACATCACCAAAATGCTTGAACTTGTTTCCTAGCAATAGCTTACCTTTTCATCTTACATTTTCTTTTGATTTGCAATGTTAATGAGAGTTGCTTGATTAGGGGAGGCTTGTTAAATAAGAGTTAAAGATCTTCCTCATCTATTAATAGACCTCACCTGGATCCCTTTAAGGGAAGCTTTAGTTAATTTCTATTGAGGCACTAGGTCAGAGGGTTGTGCCCTCTAGCTGTGAAAAGTGTGTAGATACTCTGAGGTGAGGTTTTACTTTGGGGCTTACTCACTGGAGGTGTTTAGCCAGAAGAGGAGTGGATGCTACAGAGCTCCCTTGCTTTGAAAACCAAGATGTTGGTGCTTTTTTCTCTGGTAACTATGTATGTATGTAATGGTAAGATATTTGGATCTGTCTGTTGATCTGTGTTGGATGTATTGCTTATGGTCAGACAGTTAGAAGCCCTGTCTGTTGGTCTTCATTTCTCTGCTTGCATTTTCTCTGTTTGTATATGACATTAAAGAAGGTTGTTAACCTCTCAAAAGTTACTTTCCTTTTAGAAAAATACATCTAAGAACATGTGCAGCAGGCCCTCCTGTGCATGCCAGGGTGCTTGCTGCTACATCATTCTCATTCTAACACATCTCTGCTGATGTCTTCATTTGTATCTCTAATTGGACAGCTTGAATTATATGTTTCACTGATACCTTAAACTTAACCTGATAAGAAATGTCCTCATCATCTTTCACCCAAACCCTTTCCTCTTTCTAGTTCATCTATTGAGAGGACTATCACTGCAGCATTTTGTCAAAGTGTTTTTTCAGCTCCAAGTCATAGGACCCTACCGAATTTTGCATGAATCTCATTTTGTTTCCATTAGGGTAGCTCGGTAGTACAATGAGTCAAATGTATGGCCAAGAGTCATAAACACCTGATATCCTGACTAATTAAATAGATAACTAATTGACCCAGCACTAAATACCCTGTCCTCTGCACTTTGTGAAGGCAAAATGTGTTCATTTTAAGCCTAATGTCATCTGTACTCTTAAAGGAATTGCTGAGTTTATCTTTGTGATACCATGTCCATCAATGGTCTTCCTCCAATTGTAATACTATTTTACTTCTATCTGCATCCCATTTAATGACCAACAGTTGGATTATTTGGTTTTTTTGTTTTTCTGTTTTGTTTTTTACAAAGGACTACTTATTTCAAAGGGGATAATAAAAACAAAAACACAAACATACTCTATATTGCATGGGGGAAGTATACCTCTCAGTCTCTGGAAAGGGGAAGGGAATTACATTTAAAACTTAGCTCAGTTCCTATGTATTATACTTTGAGTTCCAAGGCTTCCCCACTTTGGATCTAAATCACAGCCTTCCTAGCTTCTCAGAATTTTCTGCCAGATTGGCTGGTAGGAAGAACCTGACTGGAATCTTGACTGTCATGACTCCAATTCCTGGGTTTGATGGGGAATAGCACCTGTGCCTGACACTGAGAAGGACAAATAAAGGAAAAGATAAACAATCCTGGGTATAGGGCCTGAACATAGAGGAGGTAAGATAACTCCATTTTCGTGCTTCTTTTCTTCACATGCACACTGTAGCAGAATTGTGTATGACCGTTATCCTTTGTAAGCAGAGGGAAAGAATATTCAGGAAAGAGAGATTGACTTGGCTTGGCAGTTATAGCATAGTAGTCTGTTAGAGCTATGCAACAAGTCAAAAGTGGTTATTCTATCCACTTCATAGGAGAGTGAAAGGTATCTCCTTCCAGAAGCAGGGTGCTTCTAGAATAGGTATCTGGAAATATCCCATAAACCCTTCACACAAGCATTGTAACATCTCTCACAACGTCCCACTTCCTCCCTTGATACTACTACCACCAAAGAGCTGTCACTCATCACCTCATTCTTCAACTGTTCCAGTTAGCTTACTCCTTATTCTACTTTGTTTCAGGTGTCTCTCCTTTCTAATCCATCCTCCACTTAGCTGTCAAATAGATCTTCCTAATATGTAGCTATGACTGAGTCAATTCTAGTGGTACCCTTCTACCTCTAGTATCAAATGCAATCCTCTTTTCAACTTTTAAAGCCCTTCGTTCCTTGAGTCCTTCCTACATTTCCAGTCTTCTTATACCTTACTCCCTTATCCCCTTGCCTACATAATCTATGATCCAATAATGCCAGCCTCCTTGCTGTTCCTCGCACAACACATTCCATTTGTTTTTCTTTATATGCTTCCTCTGCCTCCTGGTTTCCCTGGCATCCTTCAATTCTCAGCTAAGGTCTCACCTGCAAGAAGCCTTTCTTGCTTCTCCTTAACCATAGTGCTTTCCCTCTGAGATGATCTCAGATTTACACTGTATATTATTTTGTTGTATATAGTTAGCAAGTTATTTCCTCCAAAGGGATTGTGAGCTCCATTAGAATAGAAATTGTTTTTGTTTGTAGTGTCTTTCTTTGCATCCCCAGAACTTAGTGCATGGGGCATGGTAGATGCTTAATATCTGTTTCTTTTTAGGTAATCCAAGAAATATTATTTCTATTTTGCAGGTGAGGAAACTGTGACTCAGAGAGTGAAATAGAGACTCATTACTTAAACCTGAGAGGCTTCTCAAGTGGTTCTCTAGTCCAAGTCTAAGTTTATAATTGAACAAATTGAAATTGTGTTGTTTTGACATAGAAATTGTCAGACAACAAGCATCCATCAGCCCTTGTTTTCTGCCAGATATTGTGTTAAGAGTCAGGTATACAAAGAAAAACAAAGATATAGTGCTTTTCTTCAATGATCCAATAGCTACCTGAAGCAGAGGGGCAACATGAACAACAGTGTCTATTATAAAATACGTACGATGTTAGGAGAAAGCTATCTCAGACGGAAGGCAGGAACCAAGGTTAAAAAGAGAAAAAAAGCCTTCTCTTGAAGGTAAGATGCAAACTGATTCACAAAGCAAGATTTGGAATTTAGGAAATGGAATTGACAAGGAAGAATATTTCAGGAATGGGGACAATGCATGAAAAGAAAGGAAAAGATGGATGGGATTTTATGTGCAAGGAGCAGCAAGCAGACCAGCATGCTTCCACTCTTAATATACAATAAGTAAAAAAGTAAGAAGGTTGGGAATGAGGCAGATTGTTTAGGGATTTAAAGGAAGATCTTATATTTGATCTTGGAGGTGAGAGGGAGCACCCGGAGTTTGAAGAATGTTTGGTGAGGGTTAGGGCTGTAATGGTGTGACATACTCATATCTGCATTTAGGAAGTTCATTTTGGAACTTGAATGGAGGACACATAGGAAGGCAGTAAAAAAACAAAAACAGAAAAAAAAAAAAAACAGCTTCAGGCCTGGGGAATAACAAAAAGATATTCCCAAGGATTTAGAAATGAGAAGGAAAAACACAAAAATTTCAAACTAGAATTCCTCATGCCAAATTCATCATGTGTTCCAATGTTCTGTGGCCCCCATCAACCATGATCATTTTTTTTCTTGTACCTCTCTGGATGTATTCCAGCTTTCCAGTGCCCCTTCTGAAAATGAGATATCTGAAACCACATGCAATAATCCAGATGTTATATTATTAAATAAAAGAATTATAGGATTATCATCTCTCAACTCTTTCATCCTAAATTTTGTTATCTAACATTATTTTTTTAGGTAGATAGATATACAAATATATACATGCATTATATTTGTATAGGTGCATGCATACATATATATATAAACATATACACACATACATGTGTATGTGTTTATTAATATGTGTATATATTTGCATGTATACATGTATGTGCATACCTGCACCCATACACACATAATACCTGTACATATGTGTATGTATTTTCATATTACATCTATATATATATTGCGTACAGTGAAATGTAGATGTGTATGCTCGCATCTATAAACACACATATAAATCTATGATGGCACTTCAATCCTATTGAATGTGTATTCTACCAAACCTTCACTTAAGGCAAGCTTTACATCTCCTGAGACCCTGATGTTTTTCCTGTTTGCCTATAAATCACAGATAAGGCTAAAAATATCCAACTCAGATATTTTTGTAAAAAACATAATTTTGGGAGGAATACCTGTCTTTCCCTAAGTGTCCAGTTCTTCAACCATATATTTATTTTAAAACTAAAAGAAGTATCATTAGGTCTCAAATTAGCTGTTTCACTCCTGTAATATTAGATAATCTCCTGTGTTATTGAAGCAATATATAATTTTGTCTTACAAAACTACTACAAGAATCACCAAGATACATTTCCAAAATAGAGCTTATGCTCTTAAGTATGTGTTAATTTTTTCTCACTTGACAGAAAAGGTCTAAACCAGAGGCACCCAGGGAAGACATTATGAGAACAGTCAGATTAGATTTGTGGGGACAATTAAGTCCAATTCTTTATGGCTTCTACAGCATTCTTATTTTTGAAATATTTCTTTGGTTGAGTCGTTTAGCTTCTAGAAAGAGGAAAGATATTTATTAAAAAAAAGAAAAGCAAAATCATAAATCTAATTACTCATTTATTATATGAAGGAATAAATTGAACAACTTAAAACAGTTTTCAAAAAAACAGAGAACCATTTTCTTCCTTAGTTTTGTGTACCTTGTGTGTGTCTCTGTACAACAGAAATGTTTGTCCCAAAAGTGACTTATGATAGGTAATTAATAATATCAGTTAACCCTTATATTGATGTTTAAGGTTTACAAAATATTTTTCTAGCAACCACTGCGAAATATGCAACTGAGTCAGAGAGGGGTAAGTGATTTGCCCACAGATGCAGAGCTAAGTAGTATTTACACCAGTATTCAAATCCAGGTACTCTGAAATTAAACCAGGGAATTTTTCCACTATAACAGTCTAAACTCTTTTCAATTGAAATAAGCTGCATATATTTAAGAAGTTTCTAGTTGTTTTCCACTTTCACCACAATCACTAGGAATCACATGTTTTTATGATATGGGGTGAAAGCTGTCCTTCCCATATTTGAAGTATTATGTCATAAGAATAGCTATTAGGTTGTGGCTGTTTTAATGCATTACAAAGACACTTTGTAGAAGGTGCTTACACATTTTAAGAATTCTCTCTGTGTGTTTCCTTCCCTCTGTGTCTGTGTCAGTCTCAGTCTCTGTTTTTATCTCTCTCTACCTCTCTCTCTCTCTCTCTCTCTCTCTCTCTCTCTCTCTCTCTCTCTCTCTCACACACACACACACACACACACACACACACACACACACACACACTGGAAGGAAGTTTATAACATAGAATATCAGCAAAGGGACAGAATATTAGAGCCAGAAAAGATCATATAGACTTTCAGAACTAGAAGTAACCATGAAAACCATAATGCTAAAACCAGTAGCTTTCTAAATAAAAAAACAAATGTGACTAGGATGTTGGTACTAATAGAAAACTGGTTTTTGCTGTTGCTGCTGCAGCTGACAGTGGTGAGGATGGTGGTATTTTAAAGTCTTTCTTTTTATCTTTCAGTGCTGTACTTCTGAGCCTAGTTCTACACAGGATGCCTGCCACAATATCAGTTCCCTTATTCTATTCCTTTCTATAAGTCAGACCATTTAATTCATATCTGTGAACCCTTCTATCAAATCTAAGTTGAACCACAATTTAATGAGCATGTTTTAGGTCATATAGGATAGGTATTGGGTCAGTCTCACTGATAATCCTACTTAGAGGAGCATTTGGTTCAAATAACTAGACTTTCACCCCAAATCTTGTGAATAAGCCCACAAATTGTGTGCCACTTCCAGTAGCTGACTCCTTATTTGTTACAATATATCTGATGACTTTCTTTGATGATCTACTTCATTGTCCAGAATTAAGATTCTATTTGCTGCTCTCCCTTTTGAATATTTTTCTTCTTTTTCTTTCTTTTTTTCTTATTTAATACTTAATCTTCCCCAATTACATGTAAAATAACTTTAACATTCTTTTTCTTCAAATTTGAGTTTCCCAAAATCTCCCTCCCTCCTCCACCATTGAGAGAACAATTTCACATGTGTTATACATGTGTAGTCATGCAAAACTCATAGCCATGTAAGTCATTCTGTGAAAGAAAACAAGTAAAAAATAACAAAAATACCTAAAAATATAGTTAACCTATATTAAGGCTCTATCACTTCTTTCTTGGTAGATGGACAGAATCTTTCATAAGTCCTATAGAACTGTGGTGGATCATTGTATTGCTGAGAATAGCTAACTCATAGTATATATGAGTTATAGTATATCATAGTATATAGTATATCATCATGCAATATTGATGTTACTGTGTACAATGTTCTCCTGGTTCTGTTCATTTTACTGTGCATCAACTCCTGTTAAGTCTCCACATTTATGTTTCTGAGAGCATCATGTTCATCCTTTCTTTTTTTTATTTTTTCACTTAGTAATATTTTATTTTTCCCAATTATATGTAACAGATAGTTTTATGTCTAAATCATGCAACTTTCTTTTTATCCTCAAGTAATAGAATCTTGCCTCTGTCCTTCAGTTTCTATGGTTAGATTTGCTTGCTTGACTTTTCTTGCTTAAACCCTTCACTAGCCCCTTATTTTCTCCTGAATAAATTCAAAATCATATCTTGCTATTCAAGGACATCCTCAATATTGCTCCTCCCTTCACTTTTAGGCATGTATAGCCATAACTCTCTTCTTCTCTCCTTGAAAAAGCCTAGGCGTATATCTCCCATGGAGCTGGAAAGTACTTCTGAGGTCAAGCTACTATTCTAGTATGTTTTTATCTACCCTTAGCTACTAGTGATTAGTAACCTAGATCCATTCAACCAAATAGTTTCAATTAGTTTTTCCTAAGGGATATTTTTGGTGAAGATGTAACAGGACACAAGCATGATAATTTTTCTCAGTACATGTGGGATACTTTCCCTTGAGAAAGTGGAGTTTTCTTAAGTCCTGAGAGTGGGACAAGTTTAATGCAGTTTTACATACCATTTGGTCCTTCAGATTCATTTCCAAATTCAGAATAGCCAGCACATGGCTACATCATTAGATTAGCTTCTATCAGGCCTGGGTCCCTTCCACAGTGGCAACTAGCTGGCATAGTGGATACACTTCTAAGCCTGGAGTCAAAAAGACTTCTATTTGTGAGTTCAAATCTATCTTCAGACACTTACTAGACACTTACAGACACTTACTGGCAAAGTCATTGAATTGTCTATGCCTTGGTTTCCTCCTCTTTAAAGTGAGTTGGAATAGGAAATTTCAAACCACTCCAATATCTTTGCCAGGGAAACTTTACACAGGGTCATGAAGAGTCAGACATGTCTAAGAAAACAACTTAACACCCTTCCACAGTAAATCACAAATGGGTTGGCTAGCTGAACACAAAACCCAGCTGGACTATATTCTGGTTATATCATGACTCAGCAATTTGATGTTATGAAGCTCATCAATTCATAACTATCTCTAACAGTGTACTTAAAGTAGGACAGAATTAAAGGAGACATAATCAACAATAGAGTCTGCCTCTCAACTCCATGCTAGCTCCATATGAGAGAGGGCCTGTGCATTCTACTTCTCCAGCTCTCTCCAAAAGGTAAAATAATTCCTCCATCTTCTCCAACATCAGTCATGCATTCTGGAAAGAGCCGGATTCAAGTGACTCACATTAAATATTTATTGTTTTTTGCATGCCCTTTCATTCTGGAGCTATAGCCAATCACAAAGACTTTCTTTAGCATATGATTAGTGGGTACAAACCAGTTGCAGAGGGTATGGTGCTTACTCCAAAGTATGTGTTAGATTTTATCAATTTAACACCCTGCATATACTCATAGGATTGAACTCATTGGTCACTCACCCTTTTGCACATATATTTCAGAATCCTCTCCTCACGTGTTACCATCTATCCCTCATGTGTGAATGCCTACCCGTTTTATACTTAAAATTTCATCTTAGTTATCTGCTTTGTATATGTGTGAGTACATACATGTGATATTTATTCTTGTAATTTTTTTTTGATAAAATGGAAGGTTAGATATTTGTTTCCTTATTTATATTTCTGCACAATTTTTGGATGGGGGTGGTAATCATTTAATCAATATTTATTAAGTACCAGGCATCATCATGCTATGTGCTGGTAATACAATAAAAAAAATCTCCAGGGAGTTATATTCTATAGGGGAAACATTTACACATACAATTGGATTATGCCCAAATCACCTAAGATGGAGTAACCTATGTGGGAGATTTCGGGGACTGGGTTCTGGGAAATGGTATTCTGTTGCCCTACCATAGTGACTGGGAATATTAGTCTATTGCCTACCTATTAAAAAGCATGCTATAGTTTAAATCTACCTGATTGAAAATGTTATACTCTCATTCTGATGTCATGCATGGATGAAGATCTTATTCACTCATAACGGTGACGCCTTGTAGTAATCCCTGGGGGTTGTAGCACCAGTGTGAAATTCACAGTGCCCATGAGAGTCGTAAACATTGTGGTGCTGAAATACAACACAATCTCCACATGGAAGGCAGAAGAAAAACATTTATTCGTATGCTAGAAAGCTAAATTTATCACAGTAATAGAAACCTATCCACAATAACAATGCAGAAGACAACACCATCCCCAAGCTTCCCCCTGCCAGGCTTCCCGCAAACCAGCTCCATTAAATAAAATCACAAACAAGCCTTCACTCACACTAGCCAGTTGCCTGCATCCTTCCTAGCTCTGAGTGCTCTCAAGACTAACTTCCTCTCAGTTCTGCTCCAGCTCCACCACTTCCCATTCCACCCATATAGCAAACTCCTCCCACCAGAGGCTCCATGTGACTCAGATTCATGTAACTCAGATTTCCACATGACCCAGGCAGTGAACATTGGACTACTAATGAATATGAAAAATTTTCCATTTAAATTACAATTATAGGAGAAGATCCAGAGGACCATCTTCTTTTTTTCCTTAGGGCCTCTGGTTCAGAGACATGGACTTGGGTTTTGGTCTGATTTGTTTGTTCTTTTTGGTTGTAGGTAGAGAGAGTAAAGTGCTCAAGCTGGGATCTGGAGCCATGGAGGCATTGCAATAAAAGATTCCAGGACACATATTGTAGTCAGCCCAGCAAAATGTATCATACAGAGCAGCATGGCATCTGACTTAATTTGCAATGTGAGAGGAAATAGAGTTGGGGATGATTCCAAGATGGACAACTTGAGATGTAGAAGGATTGAAAACCTTTACAGAACTGAGAGCATTTTGATGAAGGTCATGATTGGGTAGATAAAGATGAAGAATACATTTTGGACCAAATTGAGTTTGACTGCCTAGAAGATGCTGAGTTTGAAATCAACTACTTCTTGTAGTCACTTCATTTCTAACCTTATGTCTAGTCCATCTTGGCTAAGAGACCCTAAGCTAGTCATTTAAACTTGTATATCTTAAAGACTGTACCTTGTAGAACAGTTACTGATCAGTCCTGGTGAGATATCTATATGCTCCTAAATAAAAATTACTTCCATGAGGGAAGTCTGAGGTTCAAACAAAAATAAACAAAATATAAGGCAACAAATACATAAAATAACTTTTTTTTTTTTAGTAGAAGAAGAGTGGGTAGATCAGAAAAGACATTCTACTAGAGGAAGAATTTGAGAAGAGATTAGAGGTAACTAGAGATTTGAAGAGATGTAGGTGAAGAAGAATATTTGATTTATGGGAAACAGGTTGTAGAAGGGCTTAGAGAAAAAATGAAATATCATTTGTGAAAAAATAACAAGGACAATTTAACTGAACTGGACATATTTAAAAGTTGAAAAGAGAAGTTGGAAGCACATTTTGAAAGACTTTACATTATTAAAGGAAAAAATATATAGCTTTCACTAGATATAATAATGAGCTATTTAATTGGGCAAAATAGTAATATGATGGAGTAGCCAGGTGGCATAGTACATAGAGCACTGGGCTTGGAATAGGAAGGTTCAGCTTCATGAGTTCAAATATGGCCTTAGACACTAGCTGTGTGACTGGACAGGTTACTTAACATTGTTTGCCTCATTTTCCTCATATACAAAATTAACTGGAGAATGAAATGGCAAATTACTCCAGTTTCTACTCAAATAGAGTCACTGAACAGCAGAAATAAAGCAAGTGATATGGTCAGACATGTGACATGGAAATTTCACTTTGGTATCAGTATAGGGGTTGGTTTGGAGAGGGAAAATAATACCAACAGAGAGACCAAATAGAAAACTATTATATTAACTTGGGTAAGAGATTATAAGGAACTGAACTAATGCTGTAACTGTAATTAGAGAGAAGTTGATAGGTGCAAGAGACATCATTGAATGGTAATTGAAATGATTATAACTGATTTTGTGGAGTCAGGGAAATTGCAAGATCAAGGAAGATGTAGAGGTTGTGAATCTGGGTTTCTGATAGGATTGGGGTGCCCTTGACAGAAATAAGAATATTTTAAAGAGAGATTAATTTTGGGGGCATAAACATATATGAGTTTTGTTTTGAGTATATTGGATTTGAATTGACCATGGAGTATTCTGTTTGAATTATGCAATAGGAAGTTGGCAAAGTTTATTGAGAATATGGTTGAGTTCCCCTTCCCAAGACTTTCATAGTTTCTCAGCTTTCAGACATGTTGAGAACCAACGTTTCAATGCCCTTTCAACTGTGTTTCCTTCATCATGTCCTCCCTCTGCACATACTTGATCTAGTTCAATACTTATTTGTGTCATTGTTTTCTATCATGCCATTTCTGAGGGAAGTGATCTTGTAATTCCAATGTGTTAGGTCCACTCAAAATGATGAAGAATCATTTTTTTTGTAGAATTGTTTACACATATTTTTATTTTGACTTACTATGTTTTCTCTTTTCATGTCTCTGAAAACTTTATATAATTTTTCACTCCTGCCTGTTTTATGAGAAAAAACACTCCTTATTCTACTGACATCCTCATTCATATGATTTTGAAAAGTAATTTATATTCTAAATACATATTATCATTGGCTTACAATGTCCTTCTTCTTGGACAAGACATCAAAGTTTTTTTCTGAGATTATTATACTTTGCTTTCTGTGCGTATGTGTGTTTTTATGTAAATTAATATTTGCCAATGAGGCAGCTGCACGGCTCAGTGGACAGAAGGCTGGGCCTACAGTCAAGAACACCTGAGTTCAAATCTGGCCTCAAATACTTACTAGCACTGTGATCTGGGCAAGTCATTTAAATAATCAATTGGAGTAGGGAATGGCAAAACACCACCATATCACCGCCAAGAGAACCCCATGGCCAGCACTGAGATGCTCTTATTCATGGGGTCACAAAGAGTAGGATATGATTGCATAGCTAAACAACAACAGCAAACTTCCTTAGACATTAAAATAACTTGTGCTGATATCTGTTGTTTTATCCATTTCCAATTTTTGCCAGTATACTCTTGTTTTAATGATAGAGGCATGTGCATATTATATTTTTTCATTTTTATTCTTGTATTTTTTCTGATCTTGGATGCAACAATTTGCTGATATGAATGTACCCCAACAGCTGATTACAGTGTGTGAGAGTAAAAACAGTGTAAGCACTGAATTTGAAGGATATGGGTTTTAATACTACCGCCGGTGTTTATTGCCTGTGTGAACTGGGCAAAGCAATTTATGGTTATCAGTCTGCTTTAGCTGTAAAATGATGGCGTTGCACTAGATTGCTTTTTAAGTTTTCTTCTATCTCTTGATTTATGATCTTATATTTTCCGCGACTGTAGCCATTTACTTCCTAAATGGTAAAATGTAAACAATTTAAGTTTTATGATTTTATTTTGCCCTTCACATATTTTGTTCTTTCCTAATCTCAATTCAGGAAAAAAGCTATAATACACAGAACTGAGCATAGTACTCATTCTAACATAACTTGGCATTGCTCGGTTCTTAATTTTTGATCATAAAGTGTTTTCTCATTCTTAACAAATATCTCAAATGTAATAATATTTATTTTTTAAAAGGAACTGATACATAGCAGGTGCTATAGAAAAGCATATTCTTGTCCTCTTGTGTTCTCTTCCCTCTCTCCTTTACTTTTCCACTGTTCTCCAACATAAGTGTCTTTGCATTGATATCTTCATGCATTAAAGTGATTTAAGTTGGTTTTATCAAGTTCTTCAAAACAATTTGTCTTACACCTTCATCTTCTACAAACAATGCTGGCACAAAAAACTTCAATTTTTTCCATCGGAATGTGATTGAAAATACTTTTTATGAGCATTGCAAAAGTAGGAAACTAAACATCTCATGAAATGAAATTTAATTCTTTTAAATAAAATAGACCAAACTGACCTTGATTACTTTAGCATACTTGGACCTGTGCTCAGACAGCAGACAAACACTGTTTCTGAGACTGTATCTAAAAGCCTCTGCAGCCTAGTAGAAACTGACAGAGCTATGTTCACTTCCATAGCCTTGGAGAAACTAGTGTCTTCTGTATGTCATGATAAGGGGCTAAAGGAGCAGTGTGTTGAGGATACTTTTAATGTTTAACTAGACCTGTGTGGTTATTGTGAGGAGCTTCCAGTGAAAAAAGGTCTTTACTTAAGAACACTGTTCTATGCAACTTGGTCTTAGAGAACTTCCTAGCACACTGAGAAAATAATTGTTTTAACCAGGGTCCAATAGCCAGCTCATGTTAAAGGCAGCACTTGAAGCCATGTGTCCCTAACTTTGAGGATAGTTTCCTATTCACACTATAACGACTTTTCAAAGGACTATTTTAAGATTGATTTAATGGTTCACATTTGTAAATTTGTTCATATTCCTTGCTACACATACTTTGCATATTTGTATATTACAACTTTTGTTATTAATGGCCAACATTTATATAATATATAATATTTAGTATATGTCAAACTCTTTGCTACAAGTTTAACAACTGTCTCATTTGATCTTCACTGCAACTCTGAGAGGTACTATTATCCCCATTTTAGATATAGGGAAACTGAGACAGAGGTTAATTAACTTACCCAGGGACAGACAGCTGGTGAGTGTTTGAGGGTGAATTTGAACTCATGTCTTCCTGACTGAGCTCAATGTTCTATCCACTCTGCTGCCTAGCTCCTCTCTTTGATATTTTCTCTTACAAATATCTTGATATCTTTATTGTTATCTTGTTAATATGTGACAACTTCTTTCTTTAGCATCGAGCTTGATGGATATACAGAGATAGCATTCTTTCTCCCTTTTATTTTTGTTTCAGTTCTAACATCTTCAACCTATATTTCTAGATTGATTGGATAGTATTCACCTTCACACACTACACATCAAACTCAAATGGAAAGATTTACAGCTCTCTGTGTCAAATACTCCATCTCCCACATCTGGGTCTTTAAACAGGCTACCTCCCTTTTCACTTCTACCTCAAAATCTCTAGATTCCTGTAAATCCCAGAGTGAGTACCACTTCCTACAGGAAGCTTTTTTTTGCCTCCAAATTGACTTTATATTTTCTTTGCAGACATTTTATATGTGCTTATCTGTGTATATGTTGCTACTTCTTATTAGATTGTGAGCACCTTACTTCATTTATAAAATGGAAGAATTAATCTAGATGTCTTTCTTTTCTTTCTTGCTCAAGATCTAGTCAATGATTTTACTTTTATTTTTCTTTATATCAACAAAACCTACTACATAGTACCCAACAAATTTTTAAACTTTGTCAAAGGTCTGTTAAATTAAATTACATTAAGTTGAAACACTTTTGGTTAGCTATTCAAAGATCTAAGCACTTATATTTTTACTGGTGTTTCAAGGTACATTCTGTTCTTTTCAGAACATAGATGATTTAAGCTATGGTGAGAAATCCAAAATCCTTGTTTCTATCAGAAACAAAGGAGAAAATATCACAAACTCTTTCCATGGTAATTACTGGAAGTGGAGAGTCATCAGTAACCAAAATCTTGGGAAATTGTTCCTAATATCTTCATTACAAACTCCAGAAAGCAGAAGTCCTCTCTATTGCTATCCTCATAGACAGTTTTTCCCATTATTCCTCAGAGGGGTCCCAATAACCTTGATGTTTTGTTTTTGCTTTTGTTTAGTTTTCCTCTGATACTTAGTGGATAAAACTTTTTCTTACAAACAATTAAGCTACATTATCATCGCTTCAAATAAAAAAGTACAATTTTAGGTTTGGAAAGGGTCTCAGAAGTAATGTAAAAAGACCCTCTACTAAAAAGGCATCCTTATTATAGCAAACCCAAACACCAGTCAGTCATCTAAGTACTTTAAGTCCTTTCAATAAGGTGGAAGTTATCATATACAGAGGAAGTCCATTTCACTTTTGCATGGGTCTAATTGGAAAGAAAGACATTTTGTTGTCCTTTTTTTCCTTTTGCAATATCAAACCTTGTTTTGCCTAAATTAAATTTCCATGCATTGTTGCTGGTTCTGACTTTTTGGGCCAAAAAAAAAAGTCTAATCCCTCTTTCACAGGAAAGCTCTTCAGATAACTGAAATTATCTATCTAGCCACTTCTCACATGAGTCTTGTCTTCAAAATAATATCCCATATTCCTTCAAACAGCCCTCCTATGACATGTACTTAAGGGTTTTCACTATCCTGATTGCAATCTACTCAATTCTTTCCAGCTTAGCAATGTCTGTCATAAATAATGGCACTGCAAACTGAACACTAGATTCTAAGTATTATCTGAACAAGGCAGAATACAGAGGAGAACCTCTGCTCAAAGGCTCCATTTTGTTTTCTTTTCTTACCTTTGTTTTGTTTTTTTCTTCTGTGTCTTGTAATTATTTTTTACTCCTTGACTGTGTATAAATGATACAAGACAGGGTCTTCAATTTTACCTTCTCTTCTTGAAGTGAAATTAATCTGTAATTTGAGCATACACCATGATAGAAGGACAGATAGTGAATAGCCTATGCAATTTAGTCTATAAATGGAATGTATATACATAGTTTATGCAAAGAAGAGTTTATGCATTTTTTTTGCTCTCCACTCTTGATAGAAGTGAGTTCCTGAATCCCTACTCCCTCTTTGCCACCACCGCTCCTGTTATGATCAATACCAATGTGGTTAAGTGATGGAATGCTGTGTGTGGTATCAGGAACATTTGAGTTCAATTCCAGCCTCAGACACTTTCATCTGACATGTGTGGCCCTGGGCAAATCAACTGTAAAATAAAGAATATACTTGTACCTAACTCCTTAGGCTGTGGTCAGGATCAAATGAGATATTTGTAAAGTTCTTGGCACAGCGTCTGGGACAAAGTTAGAACTTAATAAATGTGTGTTCCCTTCACCAATCTTTCCTTCTAATGTTTCAAGCTTGGCTCATGGATCATTTCTTCATGAAGCCTTCACTGATCTTACTAGAGGAAAGTATTACACTCTTTCTAAAACACCTTGTCCTGATCTTTTCCTTGGCCCCATGACATTTAATTGATTCTTAAATAAATACTACAAAGATAGATAGATCTATATAAACACACCTGTATATGATATTTATTAAACACATGATATATTGGGTACTTTTCTAGTATTATAAATATTTTGTATATTTATGTCTTTTTCTTTTTTTGTTTTTTATCTCTTTTGCAATATAGACCTAGTTGTGGTATTGCTATGTCAAATATTTCACAATATTTTACATAGTGATTTCTTCATTTCTCTGACATATTCATTTCTACCTCCCTATTAAATCTTTGTTTCCCTACCTCAAATGCTCCATAACACACTACTCTTGGATTTAATAAGCCTTTTCTAAAGGTCCTGGGCTATTACTATGAGCAGTTACTCCAATATTACAAATTGAAACTACTCCTACTCATAGATGATTTTCTTGAGTTTTTTTTTGTTTTTTTGTTTGTTTTTTTTTGCTTTTTGTCAAAGTCCATTATCCCTTCATCAAGGTACTTCATTAGTATGGCCTCTGCAGGCATGCATAGGTTCTTACTCGGTTTTTCTTATGTAGCCTTATACATTGGAAGAACTTCCATTGATATGATCTTCAAAGGTCCCCTACAGGCCACAGTGGGGCAATAGAGTAGGAATTTAATAGATGACTTGAATCTTAATTTCCTTGTATAGACTGAATTAAATTGTTCCACTTCAAATCTAGTGGCCTATGGAGACACTCCTAATAAATTTCACATGAGTACATGGCAATGGTGAAGGATTGTGTGGAATTTTGGAAGGACATTAGGGTATTGGTTCATTTTCACATAATCCTTTAATACAAAATACTATTAAAATCAAACAAATTATTTACCTTTTTGTAACTGAGTCACAAGCACTGTTCAACATTATTTTATAAAGGAGAAAGATTGAAAACTACATTATAAATCTTTATCTTCACTTGGAGTCATATTGTGATGCTTCAATGTGACATAGAGGTGACCTGGGGCTCTTGGAAGTGATACCAGTAGAGGGTGAATCTTAGAAAATGCTGCTAATTACAGAACATTTTGGATATGTGTCTAGAAATGAAATGTTGTAAGTTCAACCTAATTGTCAAAGATTCTTCATAACAAATCATTCAAAAAATCCTGTTTTTATTGGTGTGAGCATTTTCTCCATCAATGCAAATGCAAATGGCCTTTCCTCTTTGTATGTCATTTGCCTGAGTTGTAAACAACATAATTTAAGTCTCAGTGACCAAATATGTTTACGAAAACATCTCCAAAAATCTCAGTGCAAACACATTGATTGGTAGGAGATTAGTCACTAGAAGAATATGGTGATTTTTTTCCCCACACAGTTTAAAGAAGACTCCCTATAGGAACTAGATTGCTGAAGTCTATACAAGGGTAGGAAAGACCTGAATTCATAAAATTATGGCTTCTCCTAGTAATAAGGGTTAACTCAGTCATTCTGTGCAAATGAGATCAAGGTGAGAGGAGAATCTTCTTTTTTCATCACGCTGGGAAATTTTACAGGTATATTCAGGCAGCTTCATGTCTTTTACAACCAAGTTAAATTCTCATTCCAATAAAAATTTTAAGTTTATTCCCTTCTCTATACCTTTATTCCTGCATGTTGCTAATGGCAGGCAAGCTTACTTGAATTCTGGGTCATAGTGCTGTGGATAATAAAATAATTTTCATTCTTAAAATAAATTACCCATCATTTCCCCTGGTATAAAGGGGAAATAGTGCTATTGTGACTGTAAAAAGTGTTCTGTTGCCAAAACCCAGTAGCAATAATAATTTGGCTCCACATTCACACACTATATTCAGCTCAGGTATTGGGAAAATACTTACCATTTGTTCTTCCATTAGAAATTTGTCAAGAATAGACTAATTTTAGATACTTTTCTGTTTTCTTTCAAATCTTTAACTTACAAATGCAGAATTTTTATTTTTAAAAAGCTAGAATTTGACTTTCTGTGGAGAAATTTACTTTGCTTCCTACCCATATTCATTTTGAATGGGATCTAGTTTACATGCAATATCGAATTCAAGAATGAGCAGAGCTCACTTTATTTGGGGAAAATTCTCAGCTTTTTCAGGTTTTGCATTTTAACAATCCAACTCTGATTTGTTCAATTTTAGGGTTTTATATAGAAATGTTAGAGTATGCCATTACAAGTTGCTGGAAGTAAAAAGACAGATAAAAGGTGAAAGACAATGGTTACTTTTTTTTTTCTTCCATTAATTTTACTGTTCCTAAGGAAATTTCAGCGGGGGAGAAAAAAAAAAATCAACGTTAGTCTACCAGCTGGCTCTCTTGCTGTGAATGATAAAAAGGCAAATTGGAAAGAATTCACAAAAAACAAACTATTATGCATTAGGAAGCTTCCAGGTTTCAAGAAATTTGTTTTTTTCTATTAAATTATATTATCAAAATGAAATTCCATATGATAATTATTACATAATGGTACTGGACAAGGGAAAAATAATGTGTTTACTATATAAGAAGCAGACTAGCTGATTTTGGAAAATCTCATTACATGAGATCTGGCCATCAAGAATATATATTTTTGACCCCTGCAACTCACAAAGATATTAGAATAAAGAATGATAGAAATAAAAGTACAAGTGGAAGTTTAAAAAATTGAATATTTCAGTATAATATCAGCACTTTGAGGGCATGAGTTGCTTTTTTTGTCATTATATCTTTGATACCAGAAGTGTCTTTGATGTCAAAACAACTGTGATAATGAAGGTCTTCTTTAAATTTTAAATTCAAGTGATATCTAATATGAAATATTCAAAGATTATCTATATAAGCCAACTACATGTATTATTTATGTTCTTTTATAGATACAAATATAATAAGTACAAAAATAATAGCATTTAAATAGTGATTTATGTTTTGGAAATTGATTTGCTATCATGATGGTAATGTGGTATAGTGAAAAGACTACTGAATGTTTAATGAGACCAGGCAGGAGTTTTGGCTTATTCACTTATGTTTTATATTATCACAGGAAAATCTAACCTCAATTTTCTCCTCTGTAAAATTTGACTAATAATGCATTATAGCACAGTGATCATGTGAAGATCAGCATGGACAATAGATTTAAAATATCGTATCAGGTGCACAGTACTATTTAATTGAATTTAGAACAAAGGAGCAAGTTTATGCAGCATTCAGATTTAAGAAGGGCCTCAATGTGAACGATAAAGTCTTCCATGGGTTCAATATTATCAATACACTCAATATCAATATAATCAAAGTTCAATATTAGGAGTGGTTGAATCAATTTCTAGAACATTAAAGAGCCTCTTGAAAAATTCCATCATTGAAGGCAGAGCCAAGATTAAGGGGAGGCATCCAGCTGAATTTTACCAAAGTCCCCCTACAAACAAATTTAAAATAATGCCTCTAATCAAATATTGGAGTAACAGAGCCAACAAAATATTGTGCTAAGACATTTTTTATTATCCTAAGAAAACTTAAGAGGTCAGCAGGAAAACCCCACACAAATGCAGTGGTGGCAACAGCAACATTGAGAGCTTTCAGCCCAGAGAGTATAAAGGGTCAGACAATTGATAGGAAAGAGATTACAGGAAATCTTTTGTTGGCACTGGATATAGTTGGTACAGACTGGCACCTCATGTCCTATATGCAGCTCTGGATCACAGTTTCAGGGGAAAATAAGGCGGGGGGGTGATAAGTCATGTGGCTTTAGATGACTACGGCCTTTTTTCTGGACCACATTACAGAATAAGAGAGCAATGTCTATATCTCTCTTCGGATCACATCAACTTAAAAGCCTCTCCACACTAAGTCCAACATATCCTAAAGTTCAAATCAAGAAATGGGCTACAACTACAAAGAAATAAGAGAAAGGAGAAGAAGGAGGAGGAGGAAGAAAAATGAAAGAGAAATGAAAGAACTATATGTGCCAAAATATTGATAGCAGATATTTTTGTTGGAGTAAAGAAATGGAAATTGAAGTGATGCTCATCACTTGGGAAATTTTGGCTGAACAATCATGGCACATGATTGGGATGGAGTATTTTATGCTATAAGAAGTGATGAAGGGGTGGTTTCAGGAAAATGTAGAAAAACATATGAACTGATGCAAAGTGAAGTGAGAAGAATTAGAAAGTCACTGTTCACAGTAATAACAATATTGTAAGGCTAAGTATTTGTGAAAGACTTTCCTACTCTGTTTAATAGAGTGATTCTTGATAATTCCAAAGAACTCATGATGAAAAAAATGCTATCTAGAGAAAGAAATAATGAACAAGTTGAAGTAACAATTTTCTCACTTTATTTTATTATTGTTTTGGAAATATGGAAATATGTTTTGCATGATTTCAGAACTATAATGGCATATTGATTGTTTGCCTTCCCTGAAGAAGGGAGAGGGAATGGCAGGGAGGGAGAAAATTTGCAATTCAAAATAAAAAAAGCAAAAATGTTAAAATAAGAAAAATAATTACTTTTATTTAGGATAAGGTTTTTAATATATAATACAGCTCATACATCCATTGGAGCTTATTGCCTGTAGTGAGAGATGTTAGTCTAAGGTTATGCTTTCAGAATATTTTCCACATTTTCCCAGCAGTTTTTATAAAATAATTACTGATTTATCACAAGGCTGGACTCCATTTTTCCTTATCATGTATCAGAAACCTCTTCTTTCTAGAATTCACTCGTTGGAAGCATACTCCAGCTCTTCTGGCCTGTGGCTGCTCCCTCTGATCACATGGACCCTTTCAGAACCTATTTATTTATATTTTTAATTAAATTATTTTATTTGTTCCCAGGGTTCTACAATCAAGTCCATATATCTTCGACTTTTTTCCCATCCCTCTCCCTCTTTTACCCTTCTCTCCCCACATCCTCCTTGAGACAGTACACAATTGTATATAGGTTCTCCACATATATCCCTATTAAACACATTTTCACCTTAGCCATGTTGCATAGAAGAATTAAAATGAATGGGAGAAATCATAAAACAAACCAAAACAAAACAATAAAAAAGAAAATGGTGGCTTCATTCTAAAATCGAATTCCATAATTCTTTCTCTGAATGTGGAAAGCATTTTGCCTCAAGAGTCTATTGGGAATGTTTAAGCCCATGCATTGCAATGAAGTTCTAAGTATACCAGAAAAATTCCTTGCACACTGTGTTTGTTGCTGTGTACAAAGTTCTCCTAGTTCTTCTCCTTTCACTCAACACAAGTTCATATAAGTCTTTTCAGGCTTCTCTCAAGTCTTCCTATTCATCCTTTCTTATAGCCCAATAGTAATCCATTATATTCATATAGCACAACTTGTTCAGCCATTCCCCAATTGATGAGCATCCCCTTGATTTCCAGATTTTGGCCACCACAAAAAGAGCTGCTATAATTTTTTTTCTTTTACATGTGGGACCCTTTCCCATTTTTATGATCTCTTGGGAATGCAGTCCTAGAAGTATTACTGGATCAAAGGGTATGCACATTTTTGTAACCCTTTGGGTATAGTTCCAAATTGCCTTCTAGAATGGTTGGATCAGCTCACAGCTCCACCAACAATGATTTAGTGTTCTCACTCTCCCACATCTCCAGCACTTATCATCTTTCTGTTTTTTCAAGTTAGCCAATCTTATAGGTGTGGTGTGGTATCTCAGAGTTGTTTTGATTTGCATCTCTGTAATCAATAGGGATTTAGATCATTTTTTCATATGACTATAGATAGCTTCAATTCCTTCCTCTGAAAACTGCCTGTTCATATCTCTGACCATTAATCAATTGGGGAATGACTTGTATTCTTGTACATTTGACTCAGTTCTCTATATATGCTAGAGATAAGATCATTATCCCAGACACTAGTTGCAAAAATTCTTTCCCAGTTTTCTGCTTCCCTCTTAATCATGGTTGCATTGGGTTTGTTTGTGCAAAAGTTTTCAATTTAATGTGATCAGAATTATCCATTTTGCCTTTGTAATGTTCCATTTTTTATACCAATGTTATATCCATGTTTTGAATGGATACACAACATTGTAAGAATTAAAAAATATTAATATATCTCAGAGGGCAGGAATTACCAAATAGAAGAGAGAAATAAAAATAGCAAAATTGAAGCTATTTTCAGAGATACACACACATATGACAAGAGTTATCTCCAAATAGCTCATGTTCCATTTTTATCCTTCATATGCAAGATAAAAAGGGGATGGAGTGAAAGGATCACAGTATCTTAAGTGTTCCTCATGTCACCCCCATTGGCAAGCCTAGGGAGAATTTGATAAGAAAGGGCAAATAAAAATCGATTCAGTAGCTTCACATATTCCTTTGAATGTACATTTTGTTTCTCTTGTCATTCTTATCATTCAGTCATTTCTCAGCTATATCTAATTCTATATGGCCCTATTTACTTTTTTTTTCTTGGCAAAGATCTTGAAGAAATTTGTCATTTCCTTTTCTGGTTCATTTTATACATGATAAACTGAAGCAAACAAGGTTAAATGACTTCCCCACAGTCACAGAACTAGTAAGTGTCTAAGTCTAGATTTGAATTAGGAAGATGAGTATTCCTACCTTTACTTCCAACATTCTATCCACTGTGTGACCTTGTTCCATTTTTAGTAATAAATAAAACAAAATAATGTTTGCAGCTGATATAAAATGTTGTAATACTTTGTTTCATTTAATACACAAAATAATCTCCTAATGAAGTCGCTATCTTGTGTTTTAGATTAGGAAAGTGTCAGTGAAGTAAAATCAAACATTCCAATTCCATATTAAGTGAAAAAACTAGATCTCAAACCCATGTCTTGTCTTATGACTTCAAATTTATATATCATATATGTACACACAAAAGGGAACAGAGCAAAAATGGGAGTGAGAGCAACTACTCACCTAAGCTCTTAGACAAACTCCTTCAGATACCTCTAAAAAGAGAATCTGACCAATTTTGGAGGTGCAGAATCAAATAGGAGACAGATTATGGCAGATTCACAGGCCAGGACAAACTGTAAGGTTGATGGGAAGGATCTGTTCCTCAAGACTGGAGGAGCATATAGCGCACAGTGCACAGCACAGTGCGACCCTACCACAGGAAGGCCAAGCAAGAAAGTCTCGGGTGATCTGAGTCAGTGGCAGCACAGTAGAATGCAAAACATCCTAATATAGGAGTCCAGCGGAACCAAGCAAATCAGAGCCTCAGAATCCCAGGTATCTGAAGTAGCTGCTCCTGAGACTATCAGCCAGCAGATTACATGTCCGTAAGTCGCCTACTTGAATTTCTGGGAGCCAAAATGGTGGAGTGATTGGTAAATGCTCTCTCCCCTTCTTCTTGTTGACCTTAAAAGAACCATAAAATATCTCTGTAGAAAAATATGGGATCAATGGGATCAGCAAAAGGGGCAATCAGTCTCATAGCACCTGAGGATAGGAAAATTGTTATGGATGTGACAGAGGACCAGAGCTGTCCCAGAAAGCCTCAGTTCAGTGAACCAGGATGATATCCAAAGCTTCAGACGGTTGAATCCTCGGAACCACCAACACCAGGGCTACAGGCATGCCTCAGTACTCCAGGGGAAATGGGAAGACACTACAGCAACCTGGATCACCAAGCACTGACCTTGCCTTTGCTCTAGCTCAGGTAAGGAGATCTCCCATGATCAGATCACCCCTCCCCCACACTTAAAAAACTAGTTCCAGGGATAATATGAGAAAGCACACACAAAAAAGAATTCACCTACTTTCTCACACCAGGCAGTTCAACACCAGGTTCTTTAGCTTCTAGCTGAAGGAAGCAGAGGTCACAATATATAAAATGTTATCATCATGAGTAAGAAGGAAAGCAGGAAGGAAAAACCATAGTATCTTTCTGTGGGGACAAGGACCAAAACATGAATACTAAAGAGGTTGCTATTGAGACATTGCTTACAAGAAACATATTTTAAAAGGGGGGATGCACACAAGGTAAAGGTAAAAGGTTAGAGCAGAATATATTGTGCTTCAGCTGATGCAAAAAAAAAAAAAACAGGGGTAGCAATTCTAATCTCAGACAAAGGAAAAGCAGATATAGATCTTTTCAAAAGAGTTAAGAAAACTATATCTTGCTAAAAGGCACCATAGAAAATGAAGCAATGTCATTACTAAGCATATATTCTCCATGTGGTATAACGTCCAGATTCTTAGAGGAGAAGTTGAGAGAGTTAAAGGAAGAAATAGGCAGCAAAATTATACCAGTGGGAGACCTCAGCATCCCTCTCTCAACTTGATAAATCTAACGTAAAAATAAATAAGAAGTTAAGGAGCTGAATAAAGCTCTGGATAAGGGAGATATGATAGATCTCTGGAGAAAATTGAATGGGGACAAATAGGAATATACCTTTTTCTCAGTGGTACATAGAACATATATAAAAATTGACTATATACTAGGGCATAAAAACCTTACAATCCATTTGAGAAAGACAGAGATAGTCAATGCCTCCTTTTCAGATCATGATGCAATAAAAACTATATGTAATAAAAGGCCATGGAAACATAGACTAAAAATTAATTGGAAGCTAAATAATCTAATCTTAAAGAATGAGTGGGTTAAACAGCAAATCATAGAAACAATCAGTAAATTCATTCAAGAGAATGACAATGATGAGGGAACCTTTCAAATCTTATGGGATACTGCAGAAGCATTTCTTAGGGGAACATTTATGTCTTCGAATGCATACATGAAAAAATTAGAAAAAGAGATCAATGAATTAGGCATGCAGCTGAAAAAGCTCAAAAAAGAACAAACTGAAAATTCCCAAGCAAATACAAAATTAGAAATCCTGAAAATCAAAATAGAGATTAATAAAATTGAAATTAAGAAAACTTTGGAACAAATAAATAAAACTGTGTGTTTTATGAAAAAAACCAATAAATTTGATAAGCTTTTGATGACTTTGAAAAATGATGAAAACCAAATTGTCAATGTCAAAAATGAAAGGGGTGAACTCCAATAAGGAGGAAATTGAAACAACAATTAGAAATTACTTTGCCAAAATTTATGCTGATAAATGTGACAATCTAAATGAGGTGGATGATTATTTTAAAAAAATATAAATTGCCCAGATTAACAGAAGAGGAATTTAAATACTTAAACAACCCCATCTCATAAATAGAAATTGAACAGCCATCAATGAACTCTGTAGGAAAACATCTCCAGGATCAGATGGTTTTAAAAGTGAATTCTATCAAACATTTAAACAGCAGTTAATTCTAATACTATATAGACTATTTGGGAAAATTGAGGAAGGAGTCCTCCCAAATTCTTTATATGATACAAATATTGCTTTGATACATAAACTAGGAAGAGACAAAACAGAGAAAAAAAATTATAGGTCAGTTTCTCTCCTGAATATAGATGCAAAGACTTTAAGGAAGATTTTAGCAAAAAGAATAAAGCAACTTATCACGAGAATAATACTGTATGAACAGGAAGGATTTATACCAGGAATTCAGGGTTGGTTCAATATTGAGAATACTATTAGCATTATTGATCATATCAGCAAAAAACCTAACGGAAAACATATGGTTATCTCAACAGATGCAGAAAAAACCTTTGACAAAAAGCAAAACGCATTTTTATTAAAAACACTGGAGAGCATAGGAATAAATGTAACTTTCCATAAAAATATTTAGCAGTATCTACCTAAAACCTTCAGCAAGCAAGACAGGCAATAGAGATAAGCTAAATTCATTTCCAATAAGATCAGGGGTGAAAAAAGGATCTCCATTATCACCACTGTTATTCAATATTGGTATTAGATATGCTACCTGTAGTAATTAGAGGAGAAAAAGAAATTGAAGGAATTAGAATAGGAAAAGAAGAAACTAAGTTATCACTCTTTGCAGATGATATGATGATATACTTGGAATATCCCAGATATTCAAGTAAAAAGCTACTTGAAATTATAAACAACTCGGACAAATTTGCAACCCACACCAACCTTCTGCATTTCTATATATTACTAACAACGCCCAACAGCAAGAGATAGAAAGAGAAACCCCTTTAAAGCTAGGGTAAATACTATACAATATTTGGGAGTCTATCTGCCAAAACAAATCCAGGAACTATATGAACACAATTGCAAAATACTTTTTGCACAAATAAAGTCAGATCTAAGTAAATGAAAATGCATCAGCTGCTCGTGGGTAGGACGAATCAATACAATAAAAATGACAATTCTAAATTAATTTACTTATTTAGTGCCTTGCCAATCAAACTATCAGATAATTATTATCTAGAGCTAGAAAAAAATAATAACAAAATTCCTCTGGAAGAAAGAAAAGTCCATAATATCAGGGAACTAATGAAAAGAAATGCTAGGGAATGTGGCCTAGCCATATCAGATCTCAAATTGTATATAAAGCGGCAATTATCAAAACCACTTGGTACTGGCTAAGAAACAGAAGGGTAGACCAGTGGAATAAGCTATGTAGTCAAGACACAGTAGTCAATGAATATAGCAATCTACTGTTTGATAAACCCAAGGACCCCAGTTTCTGGGATAAGAACTCACTGTTTGACAAAATTTGCTGGTAAAACTGGATAACAATGTGACATAAACTGGGCATAGACTAATACCTGAGACCATATACAAGAATAAATCCGAACTGATATATGATTTAGGTATAAAGATTAATATTATAAACAAATTAGTGGAGCAAGGAATGGCATATTTATTAGATTTATGGAGAAGGGAAGATTTTTTGACTAAAGAAGAAATAGCATTATGATGTACAAAATGCATAATTTTGATTGCATTAAACTGAAAAGGTTTTGCGCAACTAAAATTAGGAAGGCAGCAGAAAACTGGGAAAGAATTTTTTGCAGTTAGTGTCTGGGATAAAGGTCTCATTTCTAAAATGTGTAGAGAACTGAGACAAATGTGCAAGAATAGAAGTCATTCCTCAATTGACAAATGGTCAAAGGATATGAACAGGCAGGTTTCAGAGGAAGAAAATCAAGGTATCTCTAGTCATATGAAAAAATGCTCTAAATCACTATTGATTAGAGAGATGAAAATCAAAACAACTCTGCGATACCACATCACACCTATCAGATTGGCTAACATGACAAAACAGGTAGATGATAAATGTTGGAAAAGATGTGGCAGATTTGAAACACCAATTCATTCATTGTTGGTGGAGCTGTGAGCTGATCCAACCATTCTGGGGAGCAACTTGGAACTATATCCAAAGGGCTATAAAAATGTGCATACTGTTTGACCCAGGAATATCACTTCAAGGACTGTATTCCCAAGAAATCATAAAAATGGAAAGGATCCCACATATATCATATATATATATATATATATATATATATATATATATATATATATATATATATATATATATATATATATATATATATATATATATATATATCAACACTCTTTGTGGTGGCCAAAAAGTGGAAATCAAGGGAATGCCCATCAATTGGGGAATGGCTGAATACATTTGTGGTACATGAATGTAATGGAGTACTATTGTGCTATAAGAAATGAAGAACAGGAAGTATTCAGAGAGGCCTAGAAAGACTTATATGAAATGTGCTGAGTGAAAGGAGCAGAACCAGGAGAACTTTGTACACAGCAACAACCAGAGTGTGTGAGCATTTTTTCTGGTAGACATAGAACTTCCTTGCAATGCGAGGACTTAAAAAAATCCCAGTGGTCTTTTAAGGCAAAATACCTTCCACATCCAGAGAAAGAACTGTAGAATTCAATCCCAGAATATAGCAGATCATTTTCTTTTGTATTAGGTTTTGGTTTGTTTTATGATTTCTACCACTTATTTTATTTTTTCTGTGCTACGTGACTTATGGTGAAAATGTATTTAATAGGAATGTATGTATAAAACCTATTTAAAATTGTATGCCATCCAGGGGAGGAAGGGGGGAGGTAAGGGGAAAGAGGGTTAGAGAGGGAAAAAAAATCTAGTCATATGGTAGTGATTGTAGAACATTTAAATAAATTAAATAATATAAAAAATAAAAATACACACAAATGCATACATATACATTTATTCACATATATACATACATATGTATGCATACATATAATTATGTACATATTTTTTATTCTATAAACTGGTAATAACAAAGGATACTATAAGTGAAAAACAATTGGAGTGGGAGTAAGATTGTAGAGAAAAAAAATCTGCAAAATTTAAGTGTATCTCTTGAAGACTTAAAGTACTGAACTGTGCCATGATGAAAGCAATTACTTTTCAGGGAAGATCTTCTACATACCCATTCCCAGAGGGAATAGATATTTTTGCTTATTAGAACAATGTTTCACCTTTTAAATCCCCTCTTATCTGTTAAATTATCTTTGTGTACAAATATTTGGGAGATAGTATTTACTTACTAATCATTTATTAGGAATGCGAGAAGCTTTCTACTCCTCTTTTTCCACCCTCTATTCTCACCATCATGTTCAAGTTGGAACAGTTAATGCAGTAGTAACTTTAGGAAAATGCCATGCCTGTTTCCACCCCCATCAAAATAGAATTGTGTCTATTCTGAAAGAAGTGTTCACTGGGAATTCAGTAAGTTCCCCCCTCCCAATGGAGAATACTGGGTTTGAGAAAAAAAAAAAGTTTTCTTGGCCAGGCTCTACCATTTCCAAGCTGTTGCCTAACCTATCTGGTCTTCCATTTCCTTGTCATTAAAGGTTATAACATTATGTGAGAATAGTAATTTGCAGACTTTAAAATGCCATATAAACTCAATTCAACAAATCTTTACTTGAATACCTCCTATTTACAATTTACTGTAGGTAATGCTACAGATTCAAAAGTAAAACAAAACAAAAATCCCGTAAAATCTTGATCTCTAGGAATTACTGACATAACAGGTGAATTTCCATGAAAATAAATCATTATACTCTCAGAAAATAGATTGTAGGCAATTGTCATTAAATAAAGGATTTTAGGAAAAAATATATATATGACCAGGAAACACATCATAAGGAAGTTATCAGCAAATATAGTAAGGTTATCTATCAGATGACAGACACAGCTGTCACTGGGTTTATACTCTAAACTTTTTTTTTCCAGTTTCTTCCACCTGGATGGAACATGAAGATTTGATGTTCCTCTAGCCTAGTTTCTGAGAAACTAGGTCATCTTCTCTGTAATTAGACTTTAGGACAGAATTTTAGGAGATCGTTGTAACACTTGTCATAACCTCTTTACTGGATAACTCTAAAAAACAATCTGAAGAATAAGATCAATTTGTTGTGTTTATGTTGCTTGTAGAAATCAGTACAAAATCATGTTTCATGGAAAGTCACTGCAGGGGCTGAGGAAGGGGAATTATAGTCAGGGGAATAAGCTAAATTAGTGTCCCTATTTCTTTTCATATGCTTCAGACTTAGGTAGATTTTCACAGAATGGTCATATAATCAAGTAAATACTTAAAGAAATGGGACTTATTAGATAAGTTGACTTCATATGGGAAGACTGTAACCTAAAATTTCACATCTAGAAAGAGGAAGAAAATGAAAAAGACTGTATCAAGGTCTTTTTTCCTAATTGTTTTTCTTAAGTACCTTATCAAACCAATGACATGACCAAGCCCCATCTTTTGTTTTGATACATGTGAGAAAAACTTCTCTATGGACTGTTGCCCTGCCCATGGGCTTCTTTCTGATAGGGGACAGAGAACTCAAGATAAATGGTTTATTAAGGCCAATAGATTCTTATCCTGGGAATTAACTTTTTACACAGAATATACATTTGAGCTGAGGGATCAGCTGTCTTATTATCTTTCACTTTTTGAGACATAGAGGATAGAAAAAGAAGGAAGGAAGGGAGGGAGGAAGGGAGATAGAGAAAGAAAGAGAAAGAAAGAAAGAATGAAAAAGAAGGAACCCCTGCTCCCCCAAAAGAGAAAAATGTGAAGTGGAAAAAAGTAATAGAACAGACTTGCATTCTGATCAGAAGGAAATTTGTGTCTAAGTAGAATCGCCCAGGAAACTTAGAGTATTAGAATAGTAGGACATGTGAGATGACAGAGAGGGAGAGATGGGGGGGGGGGTGTTAAATGAATAAATCTGAGAGTCATCTGATAAGAAATGATAATTAAATCAATGGGAAAAGATTAATGAGTTCACCAAGTGAGATGATTTAGAAGGAGAAGAGGACTAAGGACAGAACCTTGATTACTGGTGATAACTTAGAGGAAAATCTACCAAAAGGAGACAGAGAAGTGGGCAGCATAGGATAAGACAAACTAGAACAGAACTGTGCCATGAATATCTAAGGAGGAAATGTTATCTAGGAGGCAGTGATGGACAGTGTCAAAGCTGGACAAAAGGTTAAGAAGGATGAGGATTGGGAAAAGCCTTTCAAATTAGGCAATCAAGAAATCACTGGTAACTTTGAAGACAACAGTTTCATTGAATGAAGAGGTCAGGAGCCAGACTATGGAGGGTGTAGAAAGGAGCAAAGAATTAATCATGGTTTTCAGGTAGACCAGTAATTTTTAAGTTATCTCTCCCGGACTGATTCAACAAGTCAGTTATTTTTCCAATGAGTTATTTCCCATTTTCTGCTATTTTTTCATTCTTTTAGTTTTGTTTTATAATTTATTGGTTTCTCATAAAATCATTAGCTTCCGCTTACTCCATTCTAATTTTTCCTCCAACTCTCTTACCTGATTTTCAAAATTCTTTTTGAGCACTTCCATGGTCTGAGGCCATTACATATATTTTGGGAGGCTTCAGATTTAGAAGCCTTAATCTTGCCGTCTTCATCTGATTGTATGCTTTGCTCTCCCTCATCTAAAATGTTGGAAGAATGTATCTTTTCATCAAGAAAGTAATGTTCTATAGTCTTATTCTTCCCCTTTCAGGGCACTTTTTGAGCCACTTATTTAACGTTTGAGTCCTTTGTCAAGTGTAGAAGCCTACTCTAGGCTTCAAGGTTTTATACAACTGTTCCCTGAGATAACTTTAGGGACCTGTAAGTTCTCAGTTCCTCCAAGGTGGCACAATCAAGGGAGAGGAGTTTCCTCCTCTCTTGGCCTGCCCTCTCGTCTGTGAGCAACCACAAGCACTGTTTTCTGCCCTGGAACTAGCAGAAATATTTCCTCTCCACAGTCACCACCAGCTCCACCACACCAGCTCCCAGGACCACCACTCAGGACTGAGACCCAGATCACCTGCTCGATTCCCTCAGGCTCTTTAGGCCAATGGCTCCAAAAGTAGACCCTGCTGCCAAAAGTGGTTGCCACTGCCCAGGGGCCTGGATGTATTCCCCTTTCACCCAAGAGGAAGAGCTTTCTTACTAATCTTTGAAGCTCTATTTGGGGTTCATGGGTTGAGAAATCTGAAAACTACAACAGTTACCCGATATTCAGGTCCCAGAAGCCTGCTCCAGTCCTGTCTGTGCTGCATAGCCCACGTTGGACTCTACTTGGAGCCCAGTGCCGTAGAACTTTACTGTCAGTCTTCCAAACTGCCTTGGGCTGGAAATTTGTTTCTCTTTCTCATTTTGTGGCTTCTTCTGTTCTATAATTTCTTGAGAGTCATTTTTTACAGGTAATTTAAGGGCTATGGGGGGAAAGGTAGAGTGAGTCCATCCTTCTACCTTCTACCAAAAAATAGAATGGAATCATAACTGTTAGAACTAAGAAGACTGTTAAATTTAGATTTAGTTTGTCAGGATTAGAGATCACTTAAAGTAGGTAAGAAAGTTTATTAGAAAAAGAAAAGTGCTTGTATTTGAGCCAAAAGCTAGATTACGACAACATTAATAGCAATTAAACAGTGCTTTAATTTTTACAGAGTGCTTTATGTGAGTTAACTCATTTGACACTAAGGAATCTGGATCTAGAGTAACGTGGACTTAGATTTGCATGAAATCTCAGGAATAATTTTGCCTAGTTCTCATGTCACAGGAGAAGAAATTGAAGTCCATAGAAGTTAAATGACTTGTCCAAGGTCACAAATTTAACAAGAAACAGAGAATTATGTTTCATACCCATATCTACTGACTGCACATCCATTGTTGTCTACATAACATTATAAGATGCATAAATCTTAAAGCAAAGGAAAGTAAGACAGATGAAGATATAGAAATGCTTGGAAATATTGAACTGGGAAGATGAGGAGGTTTATGACTGATAGTCTTGATTTTCTTCAGTAAATCAGAAGGACATTGCATAAGCAAGATATCATTAACCTGGAAAACCAATAACTTGGTCAGATAAACTTCCTGTGGGGACTTGGATGGTGGCTAGGAGGCACAGTGGAAAGAGTTATGGGCCTGCAGTCAGGAGGAACTAAGTTCAAATTTGCCCTCAGACATTTACTGGTAGTTTGACCCTGGGCATGTCACTTAATCCTCTTTCATCCGAGCTTTCTCATCTGTGAAATAAGCTGGAGAAAATGGCAAACCATCCCAATATCTTTACTAAGAAAATCCCAAAAGGGTAAGGAAGAGTCATATATGACTGAATCGTGACTAAAAAATGACATGCATAAGCAATTAAACTTATTATACCTTGCACAGAGGGCAGAACTAGATACAATGATGAATGACATAAAGAAATAGATTGAATATCATTGTAACAGAAGCAACAACTCCTAGTAACTGAAAACTGAAGACATAGGCTACTTCCTAAAGAAATGAGTTCCCTGTGCCTGGAAGTATTTAGAAGTTAGTCACTCGTTAGGAATTTTATAAAGGTGACCAGTCATGCATTGGATTTAATGATTTGTAAGTTACTTTCTAGCTCTGAGATCTGAGGTATCTAGAAATCCTTAGACTTGTATGGAATATCTTCCTTTCTGCCTTTAAAAGTAACTCAAGATGGAGGACAAGGAAAGTGAAGGCTCTCTTTGGAACTGGATACCTCAAAATTGGGTAGCAATTCTTAACTTAGACAAGTTTGAAAACACGATTCCTTGTCTTGTTAAAAACAGGAAATAACTTGTTTTGATCTTTCAAAATAGAGTATAAAGTAAAATTTTTGTTAAAATCTTTGAGATAAAGTTCATTTAAAGTTTTAAGCTCATAGATCTAAAAGGGCTATGTATTCTCCAGTAGAAAGAATTATCTCAAAGTCTACAATATTTATTCTTTTGCTCATTAATTCAGGAAGCAATGATATCCTCACAGTGAATCTAAACCTCCTGTCATTGCCAGGGATAACTTGGTAATCAGTCAGTGTACTTTGAAACTCTTCAAGGTGGGCTGGTAGTAAATAATGTCAACATCTATATTTTTCATTTTCTTTGGACAGTTAATTTATATCTCCTATAAATGTAAATCTTTGCCATGTGTGACTAGTTTAACTCCAATATGATAGAGAATATTTACAGCTTCAGGAAGGTTTGCTTGTCTTCTCTTTTGTCACTGGAGTCTGGCTGGCACAATAAGCAGCTGAGCCAGACATGCCAATGTGAACAGGAATGATGTAGTGATCAAGGCTGCTCCTTGGATTCAGTGTGATTTTTTGAGATGTACATTCTTTCCTGAGAAACAGAGCACTGTCTCCTTTTCGATAATGCTAAAGTTCAAGAACTCAAACTTTTATGGTGCTAAAAAGTTTGTGAAGCACAGAACATTAGAACATAATTACCCCATGTTATCGTCACAGGCCTATGAAGGAGATATTATTATTCTCATTTTATAACTAAGGAGATGGAGACAAAGAGTCATTAAGTGACTTGTCCATGGTCAGGTAGTAACTATCTTAGAAATTTCAATCTTAATATTGATGACTCCAATTCTATTATTCTACCATAGTGTCTGACCTCTTCAATAACACATAAATTCTCAAAGGATCTGTGATTTCTTTAGTGAGATTTGTAGGAAGGCTTGCTTCATCATTGAAACATATGACATGGTCAATCATTTTTAGGAAGTTGCCTGAAGCATGTAAAATTTAAATGACTTTCCCCAGGATCTTGCAACTAGTAAATATCATAGAACAGATTTGAACCTAGGTCTTACTGACTAAAATCATTCTGATATCCACTACAACAAATTACAATAATAATTCAATTGGCAGTTACACAGGGTTTAAAATTTTACAATTTTTTTCACATACTGTAACTCATTTGAGTCATATAACACACATTGAAAGTATGTACTCATGCTTAATCTATGTATTGAGAAACTGAGACTTAGAAAGCTTAAGTGTCTTGCCTTGGACTAACATTCATAAAGCATTGGAGATATCTTTCATCTCAGTTATTCCTGACTTTAGGTTCAAAATCCTTCATGAACTTTTCCTTTTTCCTCTAACACTCTATAGGTTTATTACTGAAAGTAGACTGAACACGTAACTAAAGGACTGGTATTTAACCTTTGAATCAATAACCAGTTAACATCAGTTTCTGTCCAATAAAGTTGAGATTTTGTAATTTTTCAAATAGTAACTAACTGGTCAGTAAAGTGCACATGGGACTGGAAGAACCTACTTTGGATTTGAAAAACTTTGTTTCTAGTTAATTAAATATTTACTACTATATAGATAAACTCATGAAGAGAATATACAGACACAAGAAAAACCTGCTCTTGCTCCACCTACAGTTCATGATAAAGAAATATAAAATTTATCTAAGGCATGGGATAAAGGAGAAATCCAAAGGGATTTAGGATTGAGGGAGGAAAATAAATGCAAGTTATCAGTAGTGGAAATAATGAGATATTACATGGATGATGTGATACCTTCTCTATATGTGGAAAAATTGCAAGGATTTTAAAAAGAAGAGATGAGATAAATGCATTTCAGTCCTGAGGAATTATGGGAGATGCCTACTCCAAATACAGAGATATAGGAAATAGAATGCCAGGTTCAGGATATAGCTAATTATTTCCACATTGGTGAAATGAAAGGTTGGACTAGAAAGCTTCTAAAGTCTAGCTTTAATGTTCTGTGTTCTAACAGAAAAGATTGAGGCACAGATACCAAATAACAGTGATCAGTGGAAGTACTGGTATAATACAGCATTTTATAGTTCTAAAACACTTTTTATACATGTCATATTTTGGTTCTTAATGGTAATTCTATTTCAGTATGTATTGTTATTGTGATATGATCTGCATTTTAAATATAAGGAAAATTCCCCTTGGGGGGCAAAAAATGAAATGACACTGACAAAGTCCTATCACTGGTAAGACCCAATGGCAGAACTTGAATCCAGACCTATTAACTCCCTGTTAAGGACTCTTTTCAGTAAGCCAGGATATATTTAAATGTGATCCCAGGTTTCATTGTTTCATTGGGGCATCATTTTGCCACAGTAGCTCCCCATGCTCTCTAGTGTTCCATGGTTTTGCTGATAAATAAAAAAAAATGATCATGGGATCAATAATACTCAGACTAGAAGACCCTGTCCTCCATCCTCAAATTTACAAACATGCTTCTTAATATTCACATTAAGTTTGTACATTCAGTGTGAAAAGGAAAAGACATACACCTTTCCAGGTGGTTCCTCAAAAATAAAATATTTCAGCTGGATAAGAGGTGGCTAAATAGTTCAACAGCTACAATACTGTACCTGGAGTCAGAAATCCTTGACTTCAAATCCAGCCTCAGATATTTACTAGCTCTTTGACCCTGAGCAAGGCATTTAACATCAGTCCGGCCCCATTGTCCTCACCTGCCAATTAGGGATTCTACTCATTCTTGTGTTTGAAAGTCAAATTTTCTTTTCAGCTCTGGTCTTTTCATTAAGAATGATTGAAAGTCCTCTGTTTCATTGAAAGACCATATTTTCCCTTGAAGTATTATACTCAGTTTAGCTGGGTAGGTGATTCTTGGTTTGAGTCCTAGTTCCTTTGCCTTCTGGAATATCCTATTCCACGCCCTTCGATCCCTTAATGTAGAAGCTGCTAGATCTTGAGTTATCCTGATTGTATTTCCACAGTACTGGAATTGTTTCTTTCTAGCTGCTTGCAAGATTTTTTCCTTGAGCTGGGAGTTCTGGAATTTGGCCACAATATTCCTAGGAGTTTCTCTTTTTGGATCTCTTTCAGGTGGTGATCGATGGATTCTTTCAATACTTATTTTGCCCTCTGGTCCTAGAATGTCAGGGCAGTTTTCCTTGATAATTTCATGCAAGACGATGTCTAGGCTCTTTTTTTGATCATGGCTTTCAGGTAGACCCATAATTTTTAAATTGTCTCTCCTGGATCTATTTTCCAGGTCAGTTGTTTTTCCCATGAGATATTTCACATTCTCTTCCATTTTTTCATTCTTTTGGTTTTGTTTGGTGATTTCTTGGTTTCTCATAAAGTCATTAGACTCCATCTGTTCCATTCTAATTTTGAGAGAACTATTAAATTCAGTGAGCTTTTGAGTCTCTTTTTCCATTTGGCTCATTCTGCTTTTGAAAGCATTCTTCTCCTCATTGGCTTTTTGAACCTCTTTTGCCAATTGAGTGAGCCGATTTTTCAACGTGTTAATTTCCTCAGCATTTTTTTGGGTCTCCTTTACCAAGGTATTGACCTGTTTTTCATACTCTTCTTGCATCTTTGTCATTTCTCCTCCCAGTCTTTCCTCCACCTGTCTAACTTGCTTTTCAAAATCCTTTTTAAGCTCTTCCAAGGCCTGAGCCCACCCAACACCCCCCTGGGGTGTCTGGGGTACTGAGGCCCCGCCCTCCATGTCTTTCCCTGATGGCAAAAATATGTTCTCGTCCTCGCCATCAGATCCGAAGGTCGGGATCATTTGCATTTGTTGGAAAAAACTCTCTAAAGTCTTATTTTTCTTCCCCTTTCTAGGCATTTTCCCAGCCAGTTACTTAGCTTCTGAGATTCCTTTCCTCCTCCACCTGGATCCGCCCAGCTAGTGCTTGGCCTCTGAGATTCAAATGCGCTTTCCCGCGGCAAGCTTTAGTTCTGGTGCAGGGGTGGGGGCAGGGCCGCCTCCTAAGCTTGGTCCCTCAGGGGCTTTCTGCAGAGACTTTCAGGAACGGAGCGGGTGGGGGCGGGGTGGGGGGCCCCGCCTGCTATGCTCAGCTCCCTTGGGGGTTTTATTCAGAGGCGTTCAGCAGTAGAGCAGGGTGGGGGCAGGGCCGTCTCCCTGGCTCGGCTCCCTCAGGTTGGAAAGACCTTCAGTATTGAAGATCCTACCTGCTGTTGGGGGATTCCTGAGTCCCGGGCTGCTGCCACCTCAGCTGCCGCCCACTCCTCTGCCTCCGCTGCTTCCTGCCCCCGTCTCTGCCGCCGCTGCTTCCTCCCGAGGGGGCCCGAGTCACGGAGACACTCCGCTCCCCTCCCCTAGCGCAGCCTTCTTTCTCACTGACCTGTAGCTTCTGTGGGCGGAGGGACTTTCCCGGCTGCCGGAGCTTCCCCTGGAGCTTTCCTCTCTGAAGCCTGCTCGGGTCAGCTTCTCTGGGGCCGCGGCCAGGGGTGGGGGTGGAGTCCGCTTTCCGGAGTGCGATGGACCCCGGGACGGCTCTCCAGGGCTCAGTGGAACGGAAATCTCTTCCCCTATGTTTATGCACCCCCTGCAGAGATTCAGAATTTATGGGGATCTCCTTTTACCTCAATTCCATGGGTTGTGGGCTCGGAGCTCGTAAATGTGCGTCCTTCTACTCCGCCATCTTGGCTCCGCCCCCCCCAATTAGGGATTCTAGAATCACTTATGCCCCAGGACTGTCGTGAGGGTCAAATGATTTAATACTTGTAAAGCATTTTGCAAGCTGTAAAAAAAACAATGCCAATGTTGTTCCTGTTGTTAATGTTCAGTGATTTTCAGTTGAGTCTACCTCTTCATGACCTCCTTTGAAAGTTTATTGGTAAAGATACTGATATGGTTTGTCATTTCCTTCTCCAGCTCATGTTACAAATGAGGAAACTGAGGCAGAAAGGGTTAAGTGACTTTCCTATGGTCACATGGCTAATAAAGATTTGAGGCAATATTGGAACCGATGTCTTCCTGACTCCAGGCTCATTGTACTGTTATAAGCAGCCGCAGCAGCAACATATACAACACAACATGTTAGAAGATAGAACAAGGAATTTTGAAATATGGAATATCACACTATAGAACATTGTGCATCAGACCTAGAAGAGAGTTTAGAACATAAATAATAGAGCCCATAAGGGCCTGACATTGAGTAGTCTACCCTTCTCTTTTTGGCAATAATTATTATCTTAAAAGACAGTGTGTTTTATTGGAAAGAAGGTTATTTTTGGAGTCATAGATAACTTGGCTTCAACCTGCACCTCTTACATAGGTGAAAATAAATTACTCTATTTTTAAGCCTCAGCTTCCTTTTCTGCAAAATGGATACCTTTATTTCTCAGAGTATGGACTTTTTTGAGGAGATAATATATTCAAAGTTCTATATAAGTATTTGATTTTGATTTTTTTCATATAAAAGGACTATTTTTTTAAATATAGTTTTATTTTTATTTTTCTTGCTGAATAAGCTAAACAATTGAACTCCTTCCAGCACCACCCATTCCCACTAATGCTTTTGCCATCATGGAGATGTACCACAGGTGCCAGTACACTACAGAGGCTTTGCTGACTTCATCACTTTCACCAGCTCTGGATGATTAACTCTCCCTTAAATTGAGAATGGCCTATAAATACTGCATTATTTTAAAGCTATTACAATTTTTTTCTGCTCACATGTTTTGTCAAGAATGAACCAGTTTTTTAAAATAAGAAATAGGCTTACATATTTTTTTACAAATATCATAAACATATTGCTGAAAGAGAGCAGATTTTTGCTAAATTAATTTTCATACTATTCATTTCACTTATTTATTTATCTAAGCTGAGAACTGAACCCCTTCTGAGTTCAATATAATGGTAATTGCTTAGAGTTGCTGAATTAGCAAAGGGCCTTTTCCATCCCCCCACTTTGAAGGATCTTATTCACACACACACACACACACACACACACACACACACTCACTCACTCACTCACAGGCATATTGCATCATTAACTAGTTGAGTGTCCAGTGACTATCCCTAAAGTTTAATTGCCTACTCTTATCAATTCTTTTAACACCTATCATAGAGGGATATCCTGTGGGCCAAATGAGATAAGTGATTTGTATTCATATACTGTTATGCAAAAATGATGGTTGTAGTAGTAATAGTAGTAGTAGTAGTAGCAGCAGCAGTAAGTAGTGATATAACTTATAGAATGACAAGGTATATACTAATGTTTTCTGGTGTTGCAAGTCATCAAGACAAAGCAACAGTCATTTAACTAGTCAAAGGGTATTTTTATAGTGTCTGCTATGTGCCATGAGTGTACTAATTGCTGTGAGTACAAAAAAAAGGGCAAAATCACTATACTTAACTTCAAGTAATTCACATACTAATGGAAGAGATAATAGGTAAACAACTGTAAACCCACAAGATATGTATGTGTATGTGTATATTATATGTATTTATGGAGGGGGGAGGTGCGGGGGGGATGGAGGGAATGTAATTAGGTAATTTAAGAGGGAAGGTACTAGTCATTTCCAAAGAAAGTGGTGGGGAAATAAAGGTATTAAAAAAGGATTCAATCAAGGGAAGTTAGGAAGCAGAGAGGAAGAGAGGGAACATTGTTGTTAATATGGACAGCCAGGAAAAATGTATAAAACTAGCGGTGGAGTATCCTGTGTGAGCAACAGCAAAAAAGGCTGGCATAGCTAAATCTTTGAGTTTGTGGAGCAAAATACAATAAGACTGGAAAGGTAGGAAGGGTCCAAGTTATGAAAAGCTATAAATTTCAAGCACAAGAAATATATATTTGATCCTTCAAACAAGAGAGACACAGTAGTTTACTAAATTGTGAGTTTGGGGGTCAGATAGATATATCAGATAGGTATACTTAGGGAAAATCCTTTTGAAAAAATACGTGCAAGATGTATTGTAACAAGGAGAAAATAGAGATAGATAAGCCAATTAGAAGGCTATTGTAATAGTTTGGCAAGAGATATAAAGTACCATATTAGGGTGATGGCTATGTGAATTTACAGAATAAGATGTCAATGAGATATGTCAGAGCAGAAATGACAATATTTGACAAGAGATAAAATATGTGGCGAAAGTGCAAGTGAGAAGTCAAGGGTGATCCCAAAGTTGTGAGCAAGAGTAATTGTGACAATGTCAGTTGATTATGTTACTTTACAGTTGCTGTTAATCATCCTTCATTTTGAAAGAGGAATGATGACATCATAAGTGATGTTTTGACTCATATGTGAATAGTATTTAAGTTAGGTATAGTTGTGCAAATTTCTCAGCCTCACTCCCAGATTCACTGAATTCCAGTGGTAAAACAAGTCAAGATGATCAGCAATGGCCCAGGATGCAATGGAACACGTTGGCATGTTTAAATCTGAGCAGACCCTGACTGCTTTACGGCACCTGCTTTCAGACTCCTTCATGGCCATTGGAACAAATTGTTCTCATCCATCTATTCTTCACAGTCTTAGGGTAGACATCACATTAACACACCTACAGGTTTGAGGTTTGCCAGTTGCCCTCAATCTGATTTATCCCATCTGCTAAGACAATTTTACCAATGTATGAGCAATGTGCATGTTATAGCTTCTTGGAGTCACAGGTGAGAGTTTCAAAAGTGGATGAGCAGCCCTGAAAAAGGTTCAATAAGCCCTTGAGAGGTGCTAGTCCTTCTTGAACACCTGATATACCCCACTTGACAGTATTAAGATCACAGATGTAGAATTAGAAGAAATTTCAGAGGCCATCTGCAAAACTCCTTTACAGACAAGGAGACTGCAGTTAAAAATAACTAAAGAACTTATCAAAGATCATAGAGCTAGTAAATGATAAAACCGCAATATGATCTCAGATTGCCTGAATCTAAATCTTATACTCTTTGCCTACAATATACGGTAGTTTTATCTTCTATTTTCCTTCAAAAATTCTGTGAAGACTCCTTGCCTAATATACATATTTTGTAAAGGAATTTACACTCATTAATTCATGGGGGGGGGGGAAGAGAATAGAAGAGAATAAAGTGAAGAGAAAAGAAGAAATAGAAGAGAAGAGAATATAGACCTTAGAAATGGATCAGTGTGGTAGGGAGGAATATTATCAGTTACATTTTACTACCAGAAAAATTGTGAATTCATATGTTTTGAATCAATATTGCATTCTTTTTCATTATATTTTTATATTCTAATGATAATAGCTAGGGTTTTAGGATTTGTCAGGAGTTTCATAGATACCATATTTTAATCATAAAAACATTGGGAGAGAAGTGCAATCATCATCTCCATTTTACAGATAAAGATACTATGGTAGATAGAAGTTGAATGATATGTGGTGTGTGTTCATCCTTAATTGCTGAAGAAGATCATGCCATCAGAAAAATGATGACATGACTTGCACTTGACTGTTCTGAGTGAGGGAGGGCTGTGCAGGTCACCAGCCTAACTTCTCCTCCGGAAGATATGAATCCAATGACCAGATACTCATCAGGATGACTAGAGATGACCCAGGATGAGGCAGTTGTGGTTAAGTGACTTGCCCAAGGTCACAAAGTTAGCGAATATCAAGTGTCTAAGATGAGATTTGAACTCAGGTCCTCCTGACTCTTGCACTGGTGCTCCATGTGGTGTGTGGTAGGGTCAGGATGGCAGAATAAGAGAAACTCAGTTTAACTCTCACAAATTCTCTTACAAACAACTTTAAAATAGCATATCAAATTGAATTCTGGAGCAGCAGAGATATGTTCCAAATCACCCAGCATCCAAATTCTGAAAGGAAAAGTTGTATGGGTTACACAATTAAATAGACAGTATAATTATACTAGTGGGAGACCTCAACCTTACCTTCTAAGAACCAGATAAATCAAACCACAAAATAAGAACAAAATTAAACATAGAATATGATTTTAGAAAAGTAAAATATGATAGATATCAGAAGAAAAATGCATGGAAATATAAGGGAACTTTTTCTAGATATGCATGTCACCTTCCCAAAATTGACCATTTATTATGACATAAAAATCTCAAAACCACATTCAGAAAAGCCCAAATATTAAATGCATCCTTTTCAAATCACGGTGCAATTTAATAAATCACTGCAGAGATGAAAAAAATTGAAAATTAATTAATCTATTCCTAAAAATCAGTGAATCAAAGAAGAATTACAGAACAACAACTTCATTAAAAAGAATAACAACTATTAAACAACATAGAAAAATGGAATATGAAAATATTGTTTTGGGAAAAAGTTATATATCAACATGGTTACATCTATTAAATAGAGAAAGAGCAGGTCAACAAATTGAGCTTACAATGAATAAAACTAGTAAAAGAACAAATTACAAATCCAAAATAAATCATTAAACACAATCTCATGAAAATCAAAGGGGAAATTAATAAAAATTAAAAAAAAAACCATTGAACTATATATAAAACTAGGCAGTCATTCTTAAATAAAACAATAACATGGAGGAACCATTTGTAAATTTTATTTTAAAAATCAAGAAGAAAATCAAATTACCAGTATAAGGATATCTTTGTCCTATAACTGAATGTAGGATCAGATGCTATTTAAAAACTCCATTGCCTCCTTTCAAGGGCAGAGATGACCACTTTATGTCATGAGAAAGGAGAAGTCCTGAGGGGCAGTATCACTTCTGGACCCAAGGGATCAGAGACCCTCAGGAATGGTATTGCTTCTGGTACCAAGGGAAGAAGAGCCCTGAGGAGCAGTATGGATTACCTTCCAAAATGATCAGGGGTCCTTCCTGAATATGGATAAGTGAAGACCAAGAAAGCAGTGATCATACCTCTCTAAATATTATACCACCTTGGAGGCCTAAAAACTTCCAAACTCATAGAACTAGCTCTCAAAAATGCAGTGCAAAAAATTATGGAGCTTGAAATACTATTTCTGCCCTGCCATAACCCCACAATGGGGGTGACATGCATATCTAGAAAAGAAATTCCCTTATGTTTCCATGCATTTTTCTTCTGATATCTATCATATTTTACTTTTCTAAAATTATATTCTATGTTTAATTTTGTTCTTATTTTGTGGTTTGATTTATCTGGTTCTTAGAAGGTAAGGTTGAGGTCTCCCACTAGTATAATTATGCTATCTATTTAATTGTGTAACCCATACAACTTTTCCTTTCAGAATTTGGATGCTGGGTGATTTGAAACGTATCTGCTGCTCCAGAATTCAATTTGATATGCTATTTTAAAGTTGTTTGTAGGAGAATTTGTGAGAGTTAAACTGAGTTTCTCTTACTCTGCCATAACCCCAACATTTACATAAAATTCCAAATAAAGAAATAGGTTGAAAAAAATAAGCAATATAGTCATAAAAGGATAGAAAGAAGGAAGGAAGGAAGGAAGGAAGGAAGGAAGGAAGGAAGGAAGGAAGGAAGGAAGGAAGGAAGGAAGGAGGGAGGGAGGGAAGGAGGAAGGAAGGAAAGAAGGAAGGAGGGAGGGAAGGAGGAAGGAAGGAAAGAAGGAAGAAGAAAGAAAGAAAGAAAGAAAGAAAGAAAGAAAGAAAGAAAGAAAGAAAGAAAGAAAGAAAGAAAGAAAGAAAGAAAGAAAGAAAGAAAGAAAGAAAGAAAGAGAGAGAAAGAAAGGAAGGAAGGAAGGAAGGAAGGAAGGAAGGAAGGAAGAAAGAAAGGAAAGAAAGAAAGAAAGAAAGAAAGAAAGAAAGAAAGAAAGAAAGAAAGAAAGAAAGAAAGAAAGAAAGAAAGAAAGAAAGAAGGTACTAAGGAAGAAAGGAAGGAAGGGAGAAAAAAGAAAAAAAAATATCAACGTACAATGCTATTATAGTGCCAACTAAGATCAAGTCATAAACTCACAAGAAGATAATGAAGTCAAAATACTTATAAGCAAAGCATCAAGGGAAAAATATCGAATTGAGAAAAAGCTCAATAAAAATTCCTGGAAGAGATAAAATTATTTTAAAAAATCAAATAAATTGGCTAAGGTAAAACTTTGTTATAAATCAAAGGCAGGGAGGAGCAGAGCCAAGATGGTGGAGTAGAAAGATGCACATACTCTAGCTTTTCCCCCACAGCCCACAAAATACCTGTAAAAAAGACTCTCAACAATTCTAGAGCAGCAAACGCCACAGAATGAGAATAGAGGAGATTTCCAGCCCAGGGAAACTTGGAAGGGTGACAGAAAGATCTGTCACACCAGACATGAAGGAGACCACAGCCCCACCTTGGTCACACAGCCCTGGAGGAGTAGGGCCAGAGTAAGCCTGGGGGGTGAGGAGGAATCCCTGGCAGCAGCAGTGGAGGTTCCCAGATCCCTCAACCCACAAATGCCAGAAGCAGCTTCAAAGATCAGTGAGAGGGCCTTTTCACCTCCATGAAAAGGGAGCAGGATCTTCCCCTAGCCCCAGCCCAGGTGGTGGCAGTGGCAGTAGCAGCAACAGCAGCAGGAGCAGGTAGCATGACTGCAACAGGCAGCAGCCAGCGTTCATTGATCCATTGTTGGAGACCTCAGCTTATAACCTCTGGGGAAACTGAGCAGCTGATCTGAACTTAAGTCCTGGAGGCACACTGCCCCCTCCCAAAGCCTCTGGAGGAACTGAGTAGTTGATCTGAACCTCAGCCATGAGTGGTGGCCACGCACCCAACAAAAATCCCTGAAGGAATTGAGCAAGTGATCTGAATCTCAGTCAGGAGCCAGGCCAGGGAATAAACTCCCCTTCTTGCATTGTGCCACCTTGAAGGAACTGAGAACCTAGAGGTCCCCAGAGTATGCTCCACTCTTGACAAAAGACCCAAAAGTAAAGTAACTGACTGGGAAAATGTCCAAGCAAGGGGAAAAATGGGACTATAGAAGGTTAATTTCTTGGTGAACAAGTATTCTCTCCTATCCTTTCAGGTGAGGAAGAACAATGTTTCCCATCTGGTAAAGACATAAAAGTCAAGGTTTCTGCACCCAAAACCTCCCAAATAAATATGTAATTATCACAGGCCATGGAAGAGCTCAAAAATGACTTTGAAAATCAAGTAAGAAATGTGGACAAAAAATTGGGAAGAGAAATGAGAGAGATGCAAGAAAAGTATGAAAAATGAGTCAACACCTTGCTAAAGGAGACCCAAAAAAATGCTGAAGAAAATAACACCTTTAAAAACAGGCTAACACAATTGGCAAAAGAGGTCCAAAAAGCTAATGAGAAGAATACTTTAAAAAGCAGAATTAGGCAAATGGAAAAGGTTTTCCAAAAGCTCACTGAAGAAAATAGTTCTTTAAAAATTAGAATGGAACACATGGAAGCTAATGACTTTCTGAGAAACCAAGAAAAAACAAAACAAAACCAAAAGAATGAAAAGAAATGGAAGATAATGTAAAATATCTCATTGGATAAACAACTGATCTGAAAAATAAAGGAGAGACTATTTAAAAATTATGGGACTACCTGAAAACCATGATAAAAAAAAATAGCTCAGACATCATCTTTCATGAAATTATCAAGGAAAACTGCCCTGAAATCCTAGAACCAGAGGGCAAAATAAATATTGAAAGAATCCACAAATCACCTCCTGAAAGAGATCCAAAAAGAGAATCTGTGAGGAATATTGTAGCCAAATTACAGAGTTCTCAGGTCAAGGAGAAAATACTGCAAGCAGCTAGAAAGAAACAATTCAAGTATTGTGGAAATATAATCAGGATAACACAAGATCTAGCAGCTTCTATATTATGGGATCTAAGGGCTTGGAATATGATATTCCAGAAGTCAAAGGAATTAGGATTAAAACCAAGAATCACCTACCCAGCAAATGATCATTCAATGAAATAGAGGACTTTCAAGCATTCTGGGTGAAAAGATCAGAGCTGAAAAGAAAATGTGACTTTAAAACACAAGAATCAAGAGAAACATGAGAAGGTAAACTGGAAAGAGAAATCATAAGGAACTTACTAAAATTGAATTCTTTACATTCCTACATGGAAAGATAGTATTTATAAATGTTGAAACTTTTCTCAATATCCAGGCAGTTGGAAGGATTAGACAGACAGACAGACAGACAGACACACACACACACACACACACACACACACAAACATATATATATAGAGAGAGAGAGAGAGAGAGACAGAGACAGAGACAGAGACAGACAGACAGACAGACACAGGGCGAGAGACAGAGAGTGACAGAGAGAGACATACAGAGAGAAAGACACAGAGACAGAGAGAGATAGAGAGCACAGGGTCAGGATAGGATCATATATTAAAAAAAATGAAATTAAAAGGTGAGAGAGGAATATATTGCAATGCAAGAACTTTAAAACTTCCCAGTGAACTGTTGAGGCAAAATGCCTTCCACATACAGAGACAGAACTACAAAATTAGATCACAGAATGAAGCAGACTATTTTCTCTTGTGTTGTGTCTTGTTTTATTTTATGATTTCTCCCATTCACTATAATTCATCTGTACAACTTGACTAAGGTGAAAACGTATTTAATAAGAATGTATGTGTAGAACCTATATAAGATTGCACACCATCTTGGGGAGGGAGTGGGAAGGGAGGGAGGGGAAGGGGAGGGAGAGGAAAAATCTAAGATATATGGAAGTGATTGTAGAAAACTGAAAACAAGTAAAAACAACATTTAAAAGTGAAAGACAGGAAGAAAATTATAAAAGAACAAGATCATGGTAAAAGAGGTAGGATAAATCCTCATGAAAATAACACCTTAAAAATAGATTGGGTGAAATAGAATAGGAAATACAAAGTTTCCCTGATGAAAAGAATTCCTTTAAAAGCACAGTTAACCAAATGTAGAAAAAGAGTTCCAACATCTCACAAAAAAAAAAAAAAAATTTCTTCCAGTCAGAATTAGGTTATTGAAAGGTAGTGACTCTGTGAGACACTGAGAGAAAATCAAATCAAATGAAAGAAAATAAAATAGTATGAAATAGTTCATTGGAGTGGTCGTCCTGTAACCTTACTAGCAGAGGTTACCTTTTCATTCAGGGGAAATGAACATAAAGATTAATAAAGGCCTTTCTAATTTCACAACAGGTATTGTTCTTTATTTAAGATCCATTTCATATTGTTATTCAGTCGACAAGGGGAATTAAGGCCGCAGAAATGGTATACCACACTCCCTGACAAAGAGAGAAAAAAGATCACCCAAGAAATTGTACACATGATTCTGTCTCATGGTCAAAGGACAAGCAGTTTTGTTGACTGGAAGGATCTAAAACTTGTTTATAAAAGATACGCTAGCTTACATTTTCATTGTGTGGTAGAAAATCAGGACAATGAACTGTTGATGCTAGAGATTGTACATAGTAATGTAGGCAAGTATTTTGGAAATGTCTGTGAGCTGGATATTATGCTGAATATTATACTGTTTTATGTTTGATGAGTTTATAATTGGTGGAGAAATCCAGGAAACTTTAAAGAAAACTGTTTTCAAGGCTATAGAAGACTCTGATATGTTACAGGAGACAATGGAAGAATACATTAGCAAACCTGCATTTTAACTGGAAAATCTACTTGACAACCCAATGATGCTGCATGTTATATCTGTAAAATTTCAGCTGAATGTAGTTTTTTTCTGATGTGCTGAACCTTATGCCAAAAGTAACTTAAATGGTTTGCGTGTGAAACTTCTTGGATACTTTGGGATACTATATTCAACTAGCAAGTCTTAAAGCTGTAGCATACTTGTAACAGGTGCATATCTATGTTATTCTCTATACATGGATTGTCTCGACTGGAACTTAAAACAACCATCATTCAGTAGATTGTGTGTTTTGTTTATATAATAATTTTACCAGCAAAGCAATAATCTTAAAATATTTTTGAGAAATGATCTATGCTATATTTTTGCTAGTATACTCAAAGTACAAGTTGATAATTATTTTGTATTATTATGAACATACTACTTATCTTGAACTAAAATAATACTTTTTTCTAGTTGCATATTTCTTTTTTTTGATGATGATTTCATATATGTTAAAGTAATATAAAACGTCAGTTGACAACTCTAGCAATGATATATATATATATATATATATATATATATATATATACACACATATATATATTATATGTCTGTGGGTGTATACATATACATGTAACCCCATATATATATGTACACATGGGTAAGACTTCAACAAATTTTCACCCCTCTTATCTTGAATTTCTTATTCAGGCTTGACTTTGGGGGAAATACCAGCAAGGACAAAACCACAAATGCCTACCATTTAAGACAAAAACTACATCTTCAAGAGCAGCTGTCTAGGATGAAATTGTTCAAATAAAATATTGGCAGTCATAATTCTTAAATACATAAAGTATCCCAATTTATATATTCACCAAAATCATAGAATTTCAGATCAGAAGGGAGTTAGTTGAGTGACCAGTTAGTCCATCCTATACTCCAAGCTTACTAATTTATAAGAATGTTTTTAAACCTTATTTTTTTGTAAATCAAATGATTTAAGTGGCAGTGTCTATGATTTCCTTTGAGAGATGTGATAAAATGATTACATTGGCTTCCTTAATGCACATAGTGTGATGCCTTGGGATTCCAATCAATTCTTGCTGTTGACTGTGGTGTCAGCACTTCTCTCTTTGGATACATAGAGAATTCATGTCTATTGAAATAAGATATCTGCCTTCTCAAGGGTATGAAAACCTCCAGTCTTTTTGTGTTTTGTAATTTTTTTTGTAAAATATTTTGTAAATTTCAGTTATAATTTTCCAATATCTTAGGATTTTTCTGCATTTTATTTTATACCAAGTGTTTTCCTTAGTACCTGGACAGTGTTAGTCTAGAGATCTAAATTCACTCATATTACACCGATTAGAGGGAAATTATGGTCAGTTTTCTTGGGAGATAAATCAGCCTACTGTGTGGGTACCTTTAGGAAATTTTGGATAGGATGATTTCTAAAGGAATTTACTAACACTAAAAATTACTTTTGTCTGCCTTAGTAGACATATGCACACATTTATTACATAAATTCCTGGTTGACAAGACAGAAATATGCTAGATAAGGTGAATTCATACATTGTAAGTTTTTCCCCCCAAATGAGCACCATTTATAAACATAATATACATGAGTATTGGAAATGTTTACTGATTTTCATATATGTTTTCCTTGAGTAATCACTTATATTCAATCAACATACCCAGCTGAGATTTTGCTTGATCTGTTTTTATGACTTGGTGTACTTGGAACATTCACTGTCCAATTTTTTAGTTAAAAATCATCATCCAGGGCTTCATTACCTAAAGAAAATAAAGATGAAATTTTGCAAAAAAATATAGTTCATTGGAAAGCCAACTGATCTGGAAAATAGTTTGAGGAGATATAATTTGAGAATTACTAAACAGTCTTAAAGATATGATAAGAAAAGTATGTATATTTCAACAAATTATCAAGAAAACCTTCTTCAATATCTTCAAAGCAGAGGGTAAGATGGAAAAAAAGAAAAAGAAAAATTCCACAGCCACCTGAAATAGAGCCAAAAAGAAAAACTATCAAGAATATTACACTTACACACCAGAGCTCCCAGGTGAAAAAGAAAATACTTTAGGCAACATGAAAGAAACAAATCAAATATCATGAGGCCATAATCTGTATCACGCAAGAAGAAACAGAAGGTTGGGAACATAATATGGAAAGCAAAGGGCTAAGAAAATGAGAAAAATAAACAACATTAATACTTAAAAATTGAGTATAATCCTTGAAGGATAAAATGGATATTTAATGAAATACAGATTTTAAACATTCCTTATGAAAAGACAACATATGAACAAAAAACTGCATTTTCAAATAAAGACTGAAGAAAAGCATAAAAAACATAAATATAAACTATAAATTATGAGACTCAGTAAGGTTAGATATTTTACCTTTCTATGATGGAAGATGATCAATATGTAGTCTCATAATTTTATCAGTATTAAGAAAGAATAATTTTACATGGAAGGAAGGTTTGACAATGGGTTAATTATGTCACAATGATGTAAAAAAATGGATGTAAGAAAGAGAGATTCCCTGAAAGATGGGAAAAGAGAAAGAAAGACTCTGTGTAACTATTTCACATAAAAAGGCATAGAAGGAAAAGCTTTTATGCTGGAGAGGGAAGTGTTGGGGGAGGGCATTCTTTGATCCTCACTGACATATAAATTGGTTGAGAGAAAATATGCATGTGTGTTTTTACATGTATATAGACATATATATACACACATATACATTTATATACATAAATACATACTTAACTGGTAATAGAATTCTATCTTACTCAATAGGAAAGTAGGAGAGGTAAGAAATTAAGAAAAAGGATGAAGGGTGATGAAAGTGAGTGCGGATTAAGAGGAGTGGTTAGAACTCAAACAAACTTTAGAGAAGGATAAACAGAAGAAAATAGAATGGAGGGAAATGTGTAGTTAGGAATGATAACAGTGAATGTGAATAAGATAAACTCACTCATAAAACTGAATAAAAGAGGAGAATTGACCAGAATCTAACAATATTTTGAGTATTTGTTTTTTCTTTTCCTTTCTTTTTTTCTTCTTTTCTTTCCTTTTCTTTCATCCTTTCTTTTTTCTTTACTTTTCTTTTATTTAAAATTATTATATTTGTTTTCAGTTTTCTACAATCACTTCCATATATCTTAGATTTCTCACCTGCACTCCCCCACCTTTTCCCCTTCTTCCTCCCTTCCTGCCCAAGATGGGATGCAATCTTGTACAAGCTCTACAGATCCATTCTTATTAAATACATTTTTGACCTTAGTCATGTTTCGTAGAAGAATTAAAATGAATGGGAGAAACCATGAAAACAAAATAAAAGAAAACACAGGAGAAAATGGTCTGCTTCGTTCTGCAATCCAGTTCATAGTTCTTTAGTTCTTTCTTTGGATGTGGAAGGTGTTTTGTGTCAAGAAACCACTGGGAATTTTTTAGGTCCTTGCATTGCTGTGAAGGGATGTCTACCAGAAAAATTCCTCACACACTGTGATTGTTGCTATGTGCAAAGTTCTTCTCTGAAGTGTTCCTGTTCATCATTTCTTATAGTACAATAGTATTCAATTACATTCATATACTACAGCTTTATCAACCATTCCCAAATTGAGGGACAATCCCTTGATTTCCAGTTCATGGCCATCACAAATAGAGATGCTAAAAGTATTTTTATACATGTGGGACCCTTTCCCAATTTTATGATGTCTTTGGGATACAGTCCTAGAAGGAATATTCCTGGGTCTAAAAGTATGTACATTTCTGTAGCCCTTTGGGCATAATTCCAAGTTGCTCTCTAGAATTGTTGGATCAGTTTACAGCTCCACTAACAATGAATTAGTGTTCCAACTCTCCCATATATTGTCCAACGTTTATCATTTTCTTTTGCTATGTTAGCCAATCAGACAGGTGTGATGTGATACCTCAGAGTTATACTGATTTATATCTCTCTAATCAGTAGTGATTTAGAGCATTGTTTCATATAACTATCAATAGCTTTAATTTCTTCCTCTGAAAGCTGCCTGTTCATATCCTTTGATCATTTTTCAATTGGGTAATGACCTGTACTCATGTACATTTGACTCAGTTCTCTATATATTTTAGAAATGAAACTTTTATCACAGATTCTGGTTGTAAAAATTCTTTCCCAGTTTTCTACTTCACATCTATTCTTTGTTGCATTGAATGTGTTTATGCAAAAACTTCTCAATTTAATGTAATGAAAATTAGTCATTTTGTATTTCATAATGTTATCTATCTCTTGCTTGATCAAAGATTTCTCCATTCTCCATTAATCTGAAAAATATACTGTTCCTTTCTCCCTTAATTTGTTTATAGTATCAGTCTTTACACCTAGATCATATATCCATTTGGACTTTATTCTTGTGTACAGTGTCAAGCATTGGTCATTGCCCAGTTTCTGACATACATATCCAGTTCTCCCAGTAATTTTTGTCAGTGAGTTCTTATCCTAGAAGCTGGGGTCCTAGGTTTATCAAATAGTAGATTGCTATATTCAATGACTAGTGAATAAATAAATAAATACTGAGTACCTAACCTATTCCACTGGTCTACTCCTCTGTTTCTTAGCTAGTACAAAGTGGTTTGATGATTGCTACTTTACAATAGAATTTGAGGTCTGTTGGGGGTAGGCCACCTTCCCTAGCATTTCTTTTCATTAGTTTCTTTGATATTCTGGACCTTTTGTTCTTTCAGATGAATTTTGATATAATTTTTTCTGGCTCCAGAAAATAATTATCTGATAATTTGATTGGTATGTCACTGAATAGGTAAATTAATTTAGGTTGAATTATCATTTTTATTATATTTTCTTGATCTACCTATAAGTAACTGATATTTGTCCACTTACTTGAATCTGACTTTATATGTGCAAAAAGTGTTTTATAATTTTGTTCATAGAGTCCCTGGGTTTGTTTTGGCAGATAGACTCCTAGGTATTTTAAAGTGTCTACCATACCTTTAGATGGGATTTCTCTTTCTATCCCTTGCTGCTGGACTTCATTAGCAATATATAGAAATGCAGATGGTTTATTTTGTAACCTGCAACTCTGCCAAAGTTGTTTATTATTTGAAGTAGTTTTTTTTTTTTTACTTGATTCACTGGGATTTTCTAAGTTTGTCATCATATCATTTGCAAAGAGTGATAACTTAGTTTCTTCTTTGCCTATTTTAATTCCTTCAATTTCTTTTTCTTTTCTCATTGCTAAAGCTAACCTTTCAAGTACTATAGTGAATAAAGTGGTGATGATGGACATCCTTGCTTCACCCCTGATCTTATTAGAAATTCATCCAGCTTATCCCCTTTACAAGTAATGATTGTTGATGGTTTTAGGTAGATGTTGCTTATTATTTTGTGGAAAACTCCACATATTCCTATGCTCTCTAGTGTTTGCAAAAGGAATGGGTGTGCTATTTTGTCAAAGGCTTTTTCTGCATCTATTGAGATAATCGTATGGTTTCTGTTAGTTTTACTGTTGATGTGATCAGTAATGCTGATAGTTTTCCTAATATCGAAACAGTTTTTCATTCTTGATATAAATTCTACATGTTCATATTCTTGTAGGTCACTGTATTCCTTTTGCTATCTTATAAATATCTTATTTAATATTTTTGCATCTATATTCATTAGATAAATTGGTCTATAATTTTCTATCTCTGATTTGACTCTTCCTAGTTTAAATATCAGAACCATATTTGTACTATAAAAAGAGTTTTGGAGGACTCCACTAATTTTCCAAAATAATCAAGTTAGTATTGGAATTAACTCTTCCAATAGAATTCACTTGGAAGTCCATCTGGCCCTGGAGATTTCTTCCTAGGGAGTCCCTTGATGACTTCTTCAATTTCTTTTTCTGAGATGGGTTTATGTAAGTATTCAACTTGCTTTTCTGTTAATCTGGGCAAATTATATTTTTTTTAAATATTCACCCATCTCATTTAGATTGTCAAATTTATGGGCTTGCAATTGGGCAAAGTAATTTTTAATTTTTGTTTTAATTTTCTCCTCATTGGAGAAGAGTGCACCCTTTCCATTTGTGCTATTGGGAATTTTTGTTTTCTTCTTTCCTTTTTAAATCACCAAAAGGTTTATCAGTTTTGGTTATTTTTATAAAACCAACTCTTAGTTTTATTGATTAGTTCAATAGGTTTCTTAATTTCAATTGGATTAATCTCTCCTTTGGTTTTTAGGATTTCTAATTTGGTATTTACTTGGGAATTTGCCATTTGTTCTTTTCCAGATTTTAGCTGGTTACCCAGTTCATTGATCACCATGTAGGTATTCAAAGATATGAAACTTTCTCTAAGAACTGATTTTTCAGTGTCCTGTAAGATTTGCAAGTTGTCTCATTATTGTCATTCTCTTCAATGAAGTTGCTGATTGTTTCTATGATTTGTGATTTAACTCACTCATCTACTAGGATTAGACTATTTAGTTTCCAGTTAATTTTTGGTTTATCTTTCCATGGCCTTTTATTACCTATAATATTTATTACATTATGATCTGAGAAGGACTCATTGACTATCTCTGTCTTTCTGCACTGGATTGTGAGGTTTTTATGCATTAATACATGGTCAATTTTTTTAATATGTGCTTTGTACAACTGAAGAAAAGGTGTATTCCTTTCTATCCCCATTCAATTTTCTCCAGAGATCCATCATATCTACCTTATTCATAGTTTTATTGACCTTGTTATCTTCTTTCTTATTTATTTTGAGGTTAGATTGATTAAATTCATAGATGGGGAGTGTGAGGTTCCCCCACCAGTATAGTTCATTATGTTATATTATATATTATAGTCTATAATCTAATTCTTCCTGGAACTCCCTTAGCTCCTTCCCTAAGAATTTGGATGCTATAACATTTGGAACATATGTTTAGTATGGAATAACTCTATAGACAGTAGGAAGGGAAAGGGGAAAGAAAAGTGATGGGAAACTAAAAGGGAGAGAAGAAGTAGTAAGGATAATGGGGCATAAAAGGGAGGGGTGCTAAAAGAAGGGAGGGAAGAAGGAGGGAAGTTGTAGTCTAAAATTGAAACTCTATTGTGGAGGGGAAGGGAGAACTACAAACATAAACTGAGCTTATTGTTCCCTCCTTGAACCATATCAGATGAGAGTAAATCTGAAACAATGTTCTCATCTTCCTCCCCTCATTCCCTCTACTGTAACATACTGTTGTGCCTCTTCCTGTTACATAATTTACCTTTTTCTGCCTCTTCCTTTTCATATCTCCCATTACAATCCCCTCACATCCTTAAATCACATTTTTATAATCACATCTTCTAATTTATACCCACTCTTTCCATCTATGCATATCCCTTTTATATATCATAATAAATATGTAATTTTCAAGATTAACAAGTGTCATCTTCCCTTATTGGGATGTAAACAGTTTGCCCATATTGAATAACAAGTTTCTTTTGATGCCTCTCTTGAGACTTGTATTTGAAGATCAAATTTTTTATTGAGCTCTGGTCTTTTCATCAGAAAAGTCTGGAAATTTCTTTTTTCATTGAATGCCCATCTCCTTGTCTGAAATAGTATGCTCAGTTTTGCTGGGTAATTGATCCTTGGTTGTAGTCCCATCTCTTTACCTTATGGAATATCATATTCCAATCCCTCTGGTCTTTTAATGTAGAAGCTGCAAGGTGCTGTGTGATCCTTACTGTAGCTCTTCAATATTTGAATTGTTTCTTTATGATTGCCTGCAGTGTTTTCTACTTCACTTGATAGTTCAGGAATTTAGCAATGGTATCCCTTGGTGTTTTCAGTTGGGATCCCTTTCAGGTGTTGAAAGGTAGATTGTTTTCTGATGACTAATTTACTGTCTGGTTTTAGGACCTCTGTGCAGTTTTCCTTGATAATTTCTTGGAACATATGGTCCAGGCACTTTTTTTTTCAACATGGCTTTCTAGTGGACCAATAAATCCTACATTTTTCTCTCCTGGGTCTATTTTCCAGGTCATTTCTTTCTCTGATGAGATATTTTACATTTGCTTCTATCATTTCATTCTTAAGATTCTACTTGACTGATTCTTGTTGTCTCATAGAGTCATTAACTTATACTTGCCTGATTCTAATATTTAACAAAATGTCTCTTTCAGTTAACTTTTCCATCTGTCCAATTTTTACTTTAAAGGAGTTATTTTCTCCAGGTAGCTTTTGGACTTCCTTTTCCATTTGCCCAATTTTCCTTTTAAGTTCTTCCATGATTTCTCTTTTCATATTTTTAAAATCATTGGCCAGTTTTTCTCCTGCTTTCTTAGTTTGACTTTTAAAATCCTTCTTGAGATATTCCAAGAATGTTCTTTGGGCTTGACGCCAGGTCGTATTCCATTCTTAATTTTCAGATAGGAGTACAGTGTCAATGCTTAATTCTTTCATATTTATATTTTGATCCTTCTCCCTATAGAAAGATTCTGTGGTTCTGTCTTTTCTGGTTTGCTTCTTGCTCATGAAGATCACCCTGTTCCTGGCTTTTAAAGAGGATCTCTGTTTCTGAGGCACAGAGGGCTCTGTCCCACCATTCTTGTGCTTAGAATTTGAGGCTTTGTGTGTTGTGGCCCCTGGTTCTTTCATATAGAAGCAAGAGTGCTATATCTTACCTGTTTTTCAGCTGACTGTTGTGCCAAAGGAGAGGCCAGGTGAAGTCTGAGTTTCCCAGGATTTACCCTTGATCTAACTTCGTTAAAGTTAGTTCCTTACGTTAAAGTTAATTCCTACGTTAATGTAGTGGAGGGCTGGTCTGGCCACAGAAGGTCTCCTCTCCTTGGCACAGGCAGACTCAGTGGTTGGTGAACCCCTTTTTGCATTAGTTTGCCCTGACTCTACTGGCTGTGATGAGGTAGACCTTGGCTCCTGATGTTGATGATTATGGATGCCACTCCCCTGGGGCTCAGGATCTCCTTCAGATTTACTGAGGTGGAGCTGTCTGGGACATCTCTGGTACTGCACTTCTCCCCTTCAGCTACCGCAAGAGGGTGATTTTCTTATCCTCATGTGTTAGGAAACTGTTTACCCCTTTTCATCTGATCTCATGGTTTCTGGAATTTTTCTAGGGAAATATCCTTTGGTTTTTCAATGTCAACAAAGGGAGAATGATAGCATTTACAAATCACTCTGCCATTTTATCTCCTAAAAGTTCAAGGAGGTGACTTACAGACATTTAATCTGTGGGCTGATAGCCTCAGGAGTGGCTGCCGCAGTTACCTGGCGTTCTGCATTTCCCTCTTCTTTAGTTCCACTGGACTCGAATACTGGGCTAATATATTTAAGATTCCACAGTGCTGTGGCTGCTGCTGCAGACTGTCCGAGTCATCCTGCTAGGGTTTGCTGTGGTGGGGTCCATGCTGGTATAGCCTGTGCACTGTGTGCTCTGTGCTCCTCCAGTCTCATGCAACAGATCCTTCCTTTCAACCTTCCAGTGTGTCCTGGGTTGGAACCCTGCCCCATTCTGCCTCTTGTTGTATTCTGGCACTCTAAAATTTGTTCAGATTCTTGTTTTATAGGTATCTGAAGGAGTTTGTCTTAGAGTTGAGGTGAATGAGCTTTCACTCAGCCATCTTGGCTCCACCCCACCCCCTCCCAGAACAGTGGGATCAGCTGAAGGGATAAACAGTCTCTTAGCCCATGAGACTAGGAAAATATCAAAGAGGGATACCTCTTGATGTGACTGATGGGGACCAGTGCAGTACCAGAGCTTGAAACAGAGAGAACAAAAAAGTTAAAATAAGGGCTTGACGCAGAATTCATTCTGTTTTAGCTGAAGTAAAGGCAAACAAACAAAAAAGCCAATGTTCCAATTATGATCTGAGAGAAAGCAAAACCAAAAAGACATCCAATTTAAAGTTATAAGCAAGGCAAATATATCTTGCTAAAAACAAAACAAAAATGCCATAGATTAGTGACACCAATACTAAACAGATATGCACCAAATCATTAGCATCTAAATTCTTAGTGGAAAATTTAAATGAATTACAGAATTAAATAATAAAACTATACTAGTAGGAGATCTCAACTTTCCCTTCTCAGAAATAGACAAATCTAAAGATAAAATAATTAAGAAAAATCAAAAAAGAAATAGAATCTTGGAAAAGTTATGCCTCTGGAGAAGACTCAATTAAAATAGAATGAAGTATACATTTTTCTGTTTAACTTTGTATTAGGGCATAAAAGGCACACAGCCAAAAGCAGAAAGGCAGAAATATTTATGCACCTTTATGAGATATAATTCCATACATATAGCTCTTAAGCTTAAGGTAAAGGCTAGGAGGGTTGTACCATGTGAAAAGACAAAGAAGTTAAGTAGAAAAATATGAGTCAAAATGATGAATTCAGTTTTCAACACACTGAAATAGAAGTGTTGGTACAACTCTCTAGCACAGAAAGCAGTTGGGGAATTGGATTACAACATTAAAGATAGGTTGGAGTGATTATGTAGATTAGATGGAACACATATTGAACTGTTAATTGAAGCTCTAGGCATTGGTAAGTTAATCGAGGTAGAGAGTGCAGAGAGACAGAAAAGTGAATATACACCCATAGATAATCCCTATATTTTAAGTGTGTTAATAGAGTTCCAGAAGAAAAGGTGTGCATTTTCAGATATGACAATTATGCTCATGTGTTTTATTGAGCTACAATGAAGGTTTCTATTTTTGGAATGTGTGAGTTAATGAATAGTGATTGCAATACAATGAAATCAGTGGACTAGCATTTTTTTTTAAGTGCCTCCTATATCCCATGCAGGGACTCTCCTAAGGACTAGGAATGCAAAGAGAGGCAAAAGGTAGACACTATTTTCAATGACCTTACAATGTAATCAGAGAAACAGCATAAAACCTTATGGACAAACAAGATGTAAAAAGGATAAATTAACTAACCAAGTAAGACTATAATGGGGGAATGTAAAGACTTCTTGTAGGAGGTTTAATTAGATGATATCTGAAGGAAACCATGGAATCTTAGAGGTAAAGAAAAGGAAAGAGAGAATTCTAGGCATTAGGAATAGTCAATTAATAGAGTCAGAAGATAGAGTGACAGACATTGAGGACACCACTGCCATTGGGTCAAATGGTACAAGAGAAGGAGTGGTAAATATTGTAAGACTATTGTAATGGTAGGAAGTGACCAGATCATGGATGACTTTGTAAGTCAAAAGATACTGCATTCATTGCTAGAGACCACAGTTACTGAAGTTTATTGAACACAGAGGATAAAAGGGTCAAATTTGAACTTCATTTTGATAGCTGAGAGGAGGATGAAATGTAGTGGAGAGAGACATAGGTAGACATACCGTTCAGTAATTTATTTCTATAGTATAGTCATGAGGTATGGAAGGTCAACAGCAGCATTGTGGCTGGGTCAGAGAAGAGAAAGGGACATATTGAGGATATGTAATGAAAGTAGAGATAACATTACTTAGCAACTGGATGTGAGGTATGAGAAAAAGTGAAAAATGAAGGATGACACCTCAGACAAAAGTCTAGGTGTCTAACAGGACATAGGTGAGTAATAGACACCTCAAAAGTAATAAAGAAGTTAAGAAGGACAAACCTTGTTGGATGTGAAAGTTATGAGTTGAATTTGAACTTATAGAATTTAATATGTCTACAAGACATTTACTTTGAAATTGTCAATGGGAATTAGAAATGTGATACTGGAGGTATGAAGAAAGATTAAACTGTAGAAATAAATATGAGGATAACATGTATAGAGATGAGAGTAGAATTCATGAGAGATAGAGTTATCAAGTGAAATGGAAGGAGAATGGAGCTCAGAAAGAGCTAGAAAAGACATAAAGAGAGAAAGAAAGGGAAAAGAAGGAAAAAGGAAGGAAGGAAGGAAGGAAGGAAGGAAGGAAGGAAGGAAGGAAGGAAGGAAGGAAGGAAGGAAGGAAAAGAAAGAGAGGTGGAGCAGAAACAAGTGGGAAAAAATAGAGGGAGGAGAATAATAAAATATCGTTTAAAAATGAAAGAAACAAAAATGAAATTAATAAGTGAATACAAACAAATAAATTTCTTTACTAAATTGAGCCACCTAAGCATAATGGAAGTCCTTAGTGTCATATAGATACATTTCTCTTTATTTTTTTATATTGAAATATGTGTTTATTGATGATGTTTCTTTATTATAATGAATATCTTGAAGGGATGGAAGAATCTCAAGTTAGCAGAATCAGAGAATTAGTTAAAGAAGTAGCAAAAATATGAGATCTCAATCTAATATAAACCAAGAATCTTTATTCCTAAAGACAACTGAGGGAAGACAAAAGCCAACCTTAGATGGTGGGAGGAGGGGAGTGAGGGGAGAAGTGGGGAAGCATTCCTTCAGAGAAGAAATAATTAAAGAAAATTGTTCTATAGCATTAAGAGGGGGAAAAAGGGAAATATGAAAAAAATCTACTGATCACCATCTCAAAGAGATTCTATAAGGAAATCCCCCCAGGGATATTATAGTCAAATCCTGAAACCCCCAGCTCAAGGATAAAATATTATGAGCTACAAGAAAAAATAACAGGAGGCAAAGCCAAGATGGCAGAGGGAGAACAACTATTCACCTAAGCTCTTAGACAAACTCCCTCAGATACCTCTAAGAAGAGAATCTGACCAAATTTTGGAGGTGCAGAATCCAATAGGAGGCAGACTGTGGCAGTTTCACAACCCAGAACACAATGGAAGATTGACAGGAAGAAGCTGTTCCCCCAGGGTGGAGGAGGATACAATCCATATAACAGTGCCTCCCAGCAGAAAAGCCCCAGGGCAATCAGAGGAAGCAGCAGTACAGCAGAATAGCAGCTCAGGGCAAGAGTCAAGCGGGGTCAAGAGACTGAGACCATGAAAGGAGGCCCAGGGATCTGCAGCAGCTGCTCCCAAGACTTTCAGCCCTCAGATTAAATGTCTGTAAGTCACCTACTTGAACTTCTGGGAGCCAAAATGGCTGAATGATCAGTAAATGCTCTCTCCCTCTCCCCTTGTTGGCCTTGAAAGAACCATGAAATATTCCCCCAGAAAAATCCTGGATCAGGGGATCAACACCTGAGCCTAGGAAAATAGCTAAGGGGGATTCCTCTTACTGTGGCAGAGGATTGAGCTGTCCTAGACACCTGGAGCTCCACGGCAATGGAGTCTTGCATTAGGACAATGTGTGCCTAAGTTCTCCAAGGGAAATGGAAAGACATTACAGCAACCAGGATCAACAAGTACTGAGCCTACCTCTGCTCTAGCTCAGCTGAAGAGATCTTCCATGACGAGACCACCCCTACTCCACTCCCCCACACAAGCTAGCTCTGTGGCTAATCTGGGGAAACACAAACAGATTTCACCTGCCTTAACTTTCTCATAGCAGCCAGCTCAGCACCAGGTTCTTCAGTCTCTAGCTGGAAGAACCAAAGGTCACAACACACAGAAGCCTCACCATCATGAGCAGAAAGTAAAGGAGGAAAGAAAAGACCACAGAATCTTTCTATGGGAACAAGGACCAAAACATGAATACCAAAGAGGTCACTATTGAGACTGTACTCCCATCTGAAACTTCAGAAGGGACTCTGAAGTGCTCACATGCACAAAGAGCACTCATGGAACAGAGGAAGAAGGAAATAGAAGAGTAAATGGCCAATGATGTTAAAAGTATGAGAAAGAATTCACTGAAGAGTGAAGCTCTTTAAAAAGGAAAATTGAACAAATGGAAAAAAGCATAAAACCTGACTGGGAAAATTGGACAAATGGAAAAGGAAGTACAAAAACTAACTGAAGAAAATAATGACTTAAAAGGAATAATTGGACAGATGGAAAAGGAGATGAAAAAGTTAGCTGAAGAAAACAATTCGATGAAAATTGGAATTGGAAAAGATGTCTATGAGACATCAAAAAGCAGTCAAACAAAATCTAAAGAATGAAAGGTAGAAGAAAATGTAAAATATCTAATAGGAAAAACAACTGACCTGGAAAACAGATCCAGCAGACAAAATTTAAGAATTATTGGACTAGGGTGGAGCCAAGATGGCAGAGTAGAAAGACTCACATATGATAGCTCCGAACCCACAGCCCATATATTTCTTGCAAGAAGAACTCCCCACAAATTCTGGATCACTGCAAGGTGTGCAGAAACACAGTGGAAAAGATTTCCATTCCAGAGAGCCCTGGAGAGACATCCCAGGGTTCGTCGCGCTCCAGAAAGCGGAGTCCACCCCTGTGCTACCCTGGTCATGGCCCCAGAGGAGCAGATCTGAGCAGGCTTCAGGGACTGAACCTCCGGTGGCTGCGAAGGTCCCTTTGCCCACAGAGCTACAGGTCAGTGAGAGAGATTTCTGGGCTGGCCGAGAGGGGAGCAGGGTGTCTTCGTGGCTTGGGCCCCCTCAAGAGGCAGAGGTAGAGGCAGCGGCAGAAAGAGCGGGCAGAGGCAGTGGCGGTGACCCAGGACTCCCCGAGCAGACAGGAGCTCCCTTACTGAAGATCTCTGCATAAAGCCCCTGAGGGAACTGAGCCTGGGAGGCGGCCCTGCCCCCACCCAAGCACCAGAACTTAAGTTCACATTGAATAGTAGCCATGCCTCCCGAGGAAAGCCCATTTGAATCTCAGACCACAAGCACTAGCTGGGTGTTCCTAGGTGGGGGTGCAGAGGAATCTCAGAAGTCAAGTAACTGGCTGGGAAAATGCCCAGAAAAGGGAAGAAAAATAAGCCTATAGAGAGCTACTTTGAGGGGGCACAGATGTTCCCACCTTTCAATTCTGATGACGAGGAAGGATTCTTACCATCAGGGAAAAATGTGGAGATCGGGTCCTCTGTATCCCAGACATCCCAGGGGGATGTCTGGTGGGCTCAAGCCATGGAAGAGCTCAAAAAGGATTTTGAAAATCAAGTTAGACAGGTGGAGGAAAAACCGGGAAGAGAAATGAGAGAGATGCAAGAAAAGCATGAAAAAAGGGTCAATACCTTGCTAAAGGAGACCCAAAAAAATGCTGAAGAAAATAACACCTTGAAAAATAGGATCACTCAATTGGAAAAAGAGGTTCAAAAACCCAATGAGGAGAAGAATGCTGTAAAAAGAAGAATTAGCCTAATGGAAAAAGAGGTTCAAAAGCTCACTGAAGAAAATAGTTCTCTCAAAATTAGAATGGAACACATGGAGTCTAATGACCTTCTGAGAAACCAAGAAATCACCAAACAAAACCAAAAGAATGAAAAAATGGAAGAGAATGTGAAATATCTCATGGGAAAAACAACTGACCTGGAAAATAGATCCAGGAGAGACAATTTAAAAATTATGGGACTACCTGAAAGTCATGATCAAAAAAAGAGCCTAGACATCATGTTCCATGAAATTATCGAGGAAAACTGCCCTGATATTCTACAACCAGAGGGCAAAATAAGTCTTGAAAGAATCCATCGATCACCGCCTGAAAGAGATCCAAAAAGAGAAACTCCTAGGAACATTGTGGCCAAATTCCAGAATTCCCAGGTCAAAGAGAAAATCTTGCAAGCAGCTAGAAAGAAACAATTCCAGTACTGTGGAAATACAATCAGGATAACTCAAGATCTAGAAGCTTCTACATTAAGGGATCGAAGGGTGTGGAATAGGATATTCCAGAAGTCAAAGGAACTAGGACTCAAACCAAGAATCACCTACCCAGCAAAACTGAGTCTAATACTTCAGGGGAAAATATGGTCTTTCAATGAAACAGAGGACTTTCAAGCATTCTTGATGAAAAGACCAGAGCTGAAAAGAAAATTTGACTTTCAAACACAAGAATGAGAAGAAGCACGAAAAAGTAAACAGCAAAGAGAAGTCATAAGGGACTTGCCAAAAGTGAACTGTTTACATTCCTACATGGAAAGACAATATTTGTAACTCTTTAAATTTTTCAGTATCTGGGTAATTGGTGGGACCACACACACACATACACATGTGCACATACACACACACACATGCACGCACATACAGAGACAGAGAGCACAGAGTGAATTGAATAGGATGGGATCATATCTTAAAACAAATTAAGGTAAGTGGTGAGAGAGAAATGTAGTGGGAGGAAAGAGGGTGAAATGGAATGGGGTAAATTATATCTCATTCAAGAGGGAAGCAGGAGACTTTTTAGTGGAGGGAAAAAGAGGAGAGCTGAGAAAAAAAACAAGAAGTTTACCCTCATCACATTCGACTAAAGGAAGGAATAAAATGCACACTCATTTTGGTATGAAAACCTATCTTACAATACAGGAAAGTGGGGGAGAAGGAGATAAGCAAGTGGGGGGAGGATGATGGTAGGGAAGGCAATGGGAGGAGGGATTAATTTGAAGTCAACACTCGGGGAGGGACAGGATCAAAAGACAGAATAGAAACAATGGGGGGCAGGATAGGATGGAGCAAAATACAGTTAGTCTTACACAACATGACTATTATGGAAGTCATTTGCAAAACTACACAGATAGGGCCTATATTGAATTGCCTGCCTTCCCAAAGGGAATGGGTGGGGAGGGAGGGATGGGGAAAATTTGGAACTCAAAGTTTTAGGAACAACTGTTTAGTATTGTTGTTGCTACTAGGAAATAAGAAATACAGTTAATGGGGAATAGAAAGTCCTCTGGCCCTACAGGACAAAAGAGAAGATGGGGACAAGAGAAGGGAGGGAGGATAGAAGAGAGGTCAGATTGGTGATAGGGAAAATTAGATTGCTTCGTGTATTGGGTTGGGGGGAGGGGAGGAAAGGGGAGAAAATTTGGAACCCAAAATTTTGTGAAAATGAATGTAAAAATTAAGTAAATAAGTTTAAAAAATTTATCTACAGATGTTCTCTACAAAAAGCCAAATTATTACCTAAAATAAAATGCCAAATCGATTATCAAAAAAAAAAAAAAAAAAAAAAAAGAATTATTGGACTACCAGAAATCCATGACAAAAAAAAGAGTCTAGACAATATCTTCCAAGAAATCATCAAGGAAAATTGCCCAGAGGTGCTAGATGTAGAAAGCAAAATCGTCATCAAAGGAATCTACCCTTCACTTCCCAAAGGGGATCCGAAACTAAAAGCATCAAGAAATATTGTCGCCAAATTCCAGAACTGTCAAGTGAAGGAGAAAAATACTACAGGCAGCTAGAAAGAAACCATTGAAATATAGAGGAGCTGTAGTCAGGATCACACAGGACCTTGCAGTTTCTACATTAAAAGATCTAAGTAATTGGAATATGATATTTCGCAAGGCAAAGGAACTAGGATTACAACCAAAAATCAATTATCCAGGAAAATTCAGCACAATATGTCAGGAAAGGAGATGGACACTCAGTGAAATAAGGGATTTCCAGACGTTCATGATAAAAAAGACCAGAACTCAATAGAAAATTTGATCTTCAAACACAGGTCTCAAGAGATTCATAAAAAAGATAAACACGGGAAAAGAAAACTCAGTGTGGGCAAACTGTTTACCTCCCTATAAGGGAAGATGATGCTTATTAATCTTGAGAATGGTACATCTACTATGAAATATGAAAGGGAAATACATAGATAGAGGGAATAGGAATAAAGTAAATTATGTAAGAAAAAATATGATTTGAGGATGTGAAGGTGTTGTAACAAGAGATGTGAAAAGGAAGAAGTAGAAAATGGTAAATTACACTACAGGAAGAAGTAAAAAATTATATTATTACTGTATAGGGGAAAAGGGAAAGGAGATGAGCATTGTTTTAGAGGTACTCTCATCTGATTTGGTTCAAGGAGGGAACAACAAAGTTAACGGAGTATATAAATCTAACTAGCTCTATAGGCAGTAGAAGGGGAAGGGGGAAAGAAAAGTGAAGGGAGGCTAAAAGAGAGGGAAGAAGTAGTAAGGGTAAAGGACAGTAAAAGGGAGGGGGGCTGAATGAAAGAAGTGAAGTCTGCAGGAGGTGGTGGAAAAAATTAAAACTCCATTGTGGAGGGTAAGGGAGAAGGGACAACTAAAAGTACAAATGGTGAGAGAGAATGGAGGGAAAGACACAGATAGTAATCATAACAGTGAATGGGATGAATTCTCCTATAAAATGGAGACCAATAGCAGAATGGATTAAAAGTCATAATCTAAAAATAGGCTGTTTACAAGAAACACATTTGAAATGGGGGGATACACACATGGTAAAGGTAAAAGGTTGGAGCAGCTGATGTAAGAAAAACAGAGGTAGCAATCCTAATCTCAGACAAAGCAAAACTAGAAATAGATCTAATCAAAAGAGATAAGGAAGGAGACTATATCCTGCTTAAAGGCACCATAGAAAATGAAGCATTATCAACACTAAACATATATGTTCCAAGTGGTATAGCATCCATATTCTTAGAGGAGAACTTAAGAGAGTTACATGAAAAAACAGACAGCAAAACCACACTACTGGGGGACCTCAATCTCCTCCTCTCTGAACTTGATAAATCTCACCTTAAAATAAACAAGAAGGTAAGGAGGCAAATAGAATTCCAGATAATATAGATATATCTCTGGAGAAAATTGAATCAGGATAGAAAGGAATATACATTTTTCTCAGTGATATATGACACATACACAAAAATTGACCTTGAACTAGGGCATAAAAACCTCACAATCCAGTGCAGAAAGACAAAGATAGTCAATGCATCCTTCTCAGATCATAAAGCAATAAAATTATATGTAGTACATGGTCATGGAAAGATAGACCAAACATTAATTGGAAACTAAATAATCTAATCCTAAAGAAGGAATGAGTTAAACAACAAATCATAGAAACAATCAACAACTTCATTCAAGAGAATGACAATAAAGAGATAACCTACCAAATCTTACAGGATACTGCAAAAGCAGTTCTCAGGGGAAGCTTTACATCATTGAATGCCTACATGAATAAAACAGAGAAAGAGGAGATCAATAAATTAGGCATACAGTTGAAAAAGCTTGAAAAAGCACAAATTGAATATCCCCAAGTAAATACCAAATTAGAAATATTGAAAATCAGAGAGATTAATAAAATTGAAATTAAGAAATAAACTAATAATTAAGACAAAGAGTTGATTTTTTGAAAAAAACTAATAAAACTGATAAATCTTTGGACAATTTTATTTAAAAAAAGAAAAAAGAAAGTCAAATTAGCTATAACAAAAATGAAAGGGGTGAACTCACCTCCAATGAGGAGGAAATTATAACAATAATTAGAAATCAGTTCACCCAACTTTATGCCTATAAATTCAACAATCTAAATGAGATGGATGATTATTTTTAAAAATATATAAATTGCCTAGATTAACAGTAGAGGAATTTGAATACTTAAACAATCCCATGTCAGAAAAAAGAAATTGAACAAGCCATCAATGAACTCCTTAGGAAAAAATCTCCAGGGCTAAATGGACATACAAGTAAGTTCTATCAAATATTTAAAGAACAGTTCATTCCAATACTATATAGACTATTTGGGGAAATTGGGGAAGAAAGAGTCCACCCAAATTCTTTTTACGATACAAACATGGTTTTGATGCCTAAACCAGGTAGAAACAAAACAAAGAAGAAAAATTATAGACCAATGTCTTTAATGAATATAGATGCTAAAATTTTAAATAACATTTTAGCAAAAAGAATACCGCAACTTATCATGAGCATAATACATTATAATCAGGGAGGATTCATACCATGAATGAAGGGCTGGTTCAATATTAGGAAAACTATCAGCATGATTGATCATATAATAACAAAACTAAAAGAAACCACATGATTATCTCAATAGTTGCAGAAAAAGCTTTTGACAAAATACAACACCCATTCCTATTAAAAAACATTTGATAGCATAGGAACAAAGGGAGCTTTCCATAAAATAATAAGCAGTATCTATCTAAAATCTTCAAGAAGCATTACATGCAATGGAGATAAGCTAGATGCATTTCCAATAAGATCAGGGGTATAACAAGTTTGTCTATTATCACCACTATTACTCAATATGGTACTACAAATCTTAGCTGTAGCAATTAGGGAAGATAAAGAAATTGAAGGAATTAGAATAGGCAAAAAAGAAACTATGTTATCCCCCTTTGTAGATGATTTGATGATATACTTAGAGGATCCCAGGGTCCCACATGTGCAAAAATATTTATAACAGCACTCTTTGTGGTGGCCAAAAACTGGAAATCAAGGGGATGCCCATCAATTGGGGAATGGTTGAATAAATTATGGTATATGAATGTAATGGAATACTATTGTGCTATAAGAATGATGAACAGGAAAACTTCAGAGAGCCCTGGAAAGACTTATATGATCTGATGCTGAGTGAAAGGAGCCGAACCAAGAAAACTTTGTGCACAGCAACAACCACAGTGTGCCATAGTTTTTTCTTGTAGACTTGGAACTTCATTGCTATGCAAGGATTTTTAAAAAATCCCAGTGGTCTTTTAAAGCAAAATGCCTTCCACAATCAGAGAAAGAACTATGGAATTCAGTCACAGAATGTAGCAGATCATTTTCTTTTGTATTATGTTTTGATTTGCTATATGATTTCTCCCATTCATTTTATTTCTTCTACACAGTGTGAGTATAATAAAAATGTACTTAATAGGAATGTATGTGTAGAAGCTATATAAGATTGTATGCTGTACTGAAGAGGTAGGGGAAAAAAATCTAATTTAAATGGTAATGATTGTAGAACACTGAAAATAAATAAAATTAATAATTTATTTTAGGAAAAGAAAAGATCGATTTCCCTATCTTTTTCCAGGACTAGAAATAATAAATACAGCTTTGTCTTGAAAAGAAAGAAAGAAAGAAAGAAAGAAAGAAAGAAAGAAAGAAAGAAAGAAAGAAAGAAAGAAAGAAAGAAAGAAAGAAAGAAAGAAAGAAAGAAAGAAAAAGAAAGAAAGAAAGAAAGAAAGGAAAAGAGAAAGAAAGAAAGAAAGAAAGAAAGAAAGAAAGAAAGAAAGAAAGAAAGAAAGAAAGAAAGAAAGGAAAAGAGAAAGAAAGAAAGAAAGAAAGAAAGAAAGAAAGAAAGAAAGAAAGAAAGAAAGAAAGAAAGAAAGAAAGAAAGAAAGAAAGGAAAAGAGAAAGAAAGAAAGAAAGAAAGAAAGAAAGAAAGAAAGAAAGAAAGAAAGAAAGAAAGAAAGAAAGGAAAAGAGAAAGAAAGAAAGAAAGGAAAAGAGAAAGAAAGAAAGAAAGGAAAAGAGAAAGAAAGAAAGAAAGAAAGAAAGAAAGAAAGAAAGAAAGAAAGAAAGAAAGAAAGAAAGGAAGGAAGAAAAAGAGAAAGAAAGAGAGAAAAGAAAGAAAAGAAAAGAAATTACATATGGTAGTGCCTTAATTAGAATAATACAAGATCTGACAGAGGCAAGACTAAAAGAACACAAGTCTTATAACAGAGTATTTTGAAGAGCAAAAGAACTGGGTTTCCTGTTTAAATTGTCATACTAAGCAAAGCTAAGCATTATCTTGTAAGGAATAGAATGAACATTTCATCAGCTGTCAAACATCAAGGACTTTGTCCAACAAATGAACTTAATAGATTTGACATACAAAGCCAAGAAAAACACAAGGTCCATACCAAAAACCAATTACAAGTGACTCAATAATGACAGTTTGCTTACCTTTTATGTATGTTAAAGGTAAAATACATATCTAAGATTGTTATTAGTAATTGAATAATTCATAAAAAACCTGCGGTAGACCTGAGTATATGATTTTACAATGTAAAACCATTCAGGAATTGCCACAGTAGAGTAGCTTAAGTAACAGCAGGGCAAAGTAGCAGGTAGAAGTAAAGTAGAGGAGCCAGGAGAAATAGGAAATAAGAGATATGCAGCAATATAAAAATAAAAATTAGAAATAGTATCTCTTAGGGAAACTATATTTATATATTTGTGCATGTTGTAGATATAGATAAATGCATACATATCTCTCTATGTCTAATTATATAGCTATAGATGTATCCATGCTTAATTGTAGCCTGTGGGAGAGGGGGGAAGGTGGGGTGGGAACAAAGTAAAAGAAGTATAGGGCAAAGATCAAAAAAAAAAAACCTATAAGGAACCAAAGAACTGATGGGCAGCTTTCAACATAGCATGTAGTATTCAATATGTAAGCTTTCTTGAAATGGAAATTTATTGCTATATATTTTGAATCCTCCCCTACAATGTGACATGTTTTTCCCCTTACTTTATATTAGTTTTAATATTTAAGTTTATAATATGTTTCTTCTTTTCTTCTTATGTATTTTAGTTTCACTATTCAAGTCTAAAATAAAAAATAAACTAACATAAAACTAGATAAAAGAAAAATCAGAACATAAAATGCTCTATCAATGCACATAAAATGTTAATGCTTGCAATGATCTTAAAATCTTTATTATTTGAACTGTAAAGAAAATTAGATTATAAAATATGAAATCATAGAACTTGAAAGCTGAAAAGGAATATATAATTTATTCTAAAACATGTAAACATAGGAAATAATTTATTATAAGATCATATAATCATTCAAGGGGCATGGAATTTGAAAGGCAATTTAGTCCAACTTTTCACTCTTAGAACAGGAATCAAGCCCAGGGATGTTAATTAACATTTTACCTAGTGTCACAATGTAGTAAGTTGCAGATCCAGAAATAAGGAAGGAATATAGCATATAGAAAGGTAGAACACAGAATAGTACTTCTAGAATAAACAAACACAGAATTTATACTATGGAAAATAGAATCTTAAAGCTAGAAGAAACTATCAGTCATAAGAAGCTGGAATATAAAAAAAAAAGTTACAGCTTGAAGGATTCTTTTTGTAGTAAAATGCTAGATGAGCAAAATACTTTAGATTATAGAAAGAAGATATACTAGTAGTAGTCCTACCTCTCCTCTTCCTCTTCTTTTTTCTCATTCTTCTCTTCTTCCTCCTTTTACAACTAGCTAGTAATGTACAAGGCACTGAAAAGTTCTTTACAAATGTTCATTCATTTGATCTCATTTCATTCTCACAACAACCTTGCAAGGTAGGTACAATTATTATCCCCACTGTTTATAGTTGAGGGAGTTGAGACTTTTCTCAGTATTTGGGTAGTTGGAGGGATTATACACACATATATAGACAGAGAGTTGAATAGGAAGGAATGATATATAAAACAATAAAATTGAGGTGTGAGAGAGGAATATTTTGGGAGAAGAAAAGGAAAAATGGAATGGGGCAAATTATCTTTCATAAAAGAGACAAGAAAAAGCTTTCTCAGTGGAGAGGAAAAGGGGAGTGAGGAGAAGAAAAAAGTGAAGCTTACTCTCATCACATTTGCCTTAAAGAGGGAATAACATGTGCACTCAATTTAGTATGAATTTAGTTCCTTACACTACAGGAAAGTAGGAGAGAAGGGGAGAAGTGGGGTGGGGGATGATAGAATAGAGCACAAATAGGAGGAGGGAGTAATTAGAAGTAAACACTTTAGGTGAGGCCAAGGTCAAAAGAGAAAGTAGAAGAAATGGGGGGGCAGGATAGGATGGAGGGAAATGTATTTAGTCTCATACAACATGACTATTATGGAAGTCATTTGCAAAACTACACATATATACCCTACACTGAATCACTTGCCTTCTCAGAGGGGATGGGTAAGTAGGGAGGAAGGGAGAGAAGTTGGAGCTCAAAGTTTTAGGAACAAATGATGAGAATAGATTTTACATGCAACTGGGAAATAAGAAATACAATTAATGGAGTATAGAAATCTATATTGCCTACAAGAAGAGACAAAATGGGGATAAGGGAAGGGAGGGGTATGATAGAAGAGAGGGCAAATTGGGTAAAGGGGTAATCAGAATGCATGGTGTTTTGAGGTGGGAGAGGGGACAGATGGGGAGAAATTTGGAACTCAAAATCTTGTGGAAATGAATGTTGAGAACTAAAAATAAATAAATTATTTTAAATGCATAAATAAATTTTACCATAAATAAAAATAAAAAGTGGGATTCAGTCAAAATACCATATATTAGAAGAAAACAGATTTTAATATTAGTTCTTTAGGGCTATCACTTTTTGACTCTTAAAAGATTCAACAAATAAACCCAATTCTGAGCTAGAATATTTCATGAGCAGTGATGACAGAAAAGTATTTTGCAAATAGAAAGATAGCTCACTGTAATGTGGAGAGTAGGATTGAGTAGCAAGGGCCATTTCCAAATACCATGGTTGTTCCCAGAAATAAACCTCTACAGGGGATTTATGACAGGATGTGGCTGATATGATACAGGATTAGAAAGCCTGAATGGGTTGTTGTCCATATTATTGGTTAAGTACCAAAATGGATCAGTACATAGTTTCATTTAAAAAAAAACCATCATATAAAGATCAATTTCCACTAAAGCTTTACCCTTATCTAAGTTGTGGAGGCAACACTTTCTTCTATACCAGTGAAATGAAGTAAAATAAAACTATTGCCTGAGCTTCCCCAGATGGGATGCCTTCAAATACAAGCTCCAAATCCTGGGTTTCTCCCATCTGAAGATCATCCTTGCTAAGGGCAGAGGTCTGGTGTCCCATCACAAGAATGTTGATCCACAAGAGATGTTTTGGCCTCAATTAAGAAAGAATTCTATAAAGGAATGGAAGTTGTGTCATATATATCTATGAGAGAGATACATACTACATGACTAAAATCACAGTTTCTTTAAATGTTGGATAATGACAGATGAAACCTTAAAGTTACAGGAAGTCTCATTCTTATTTTCACCTACAGTTTCTGAAACAGTCAACATAGCTGCCAGGAAAGGGTAAATGTAAATAATCAGATTAGAATGATGCCTCATTATTTATAATGGGAAATCATGTGCTTTTTCACCTGTGCCATAGCTCAAACTCACTTGAACAGCTGTTGTGTGAGCCTCTTAGGGCATAATCACCTGTATCACTTCATTTTCTCAGTAAGTAACCAGATGCTCAGCTGTAAAAAATACCAGGTTCTGGCAAAATCAGTGTCTACTTCAGAAATAAGATTATAAATGAGGGGACTAAACTAAGTTTCATTTGGAATCTCTGAACTAAGAGTTAAGTGTTCGTCTTTGTCACATAGAGCAATTGTGAGCAATAAATGGTCAAATATAGAACACCTTTCTCTCTTGCATCCTCATTTCCTTGTAAGATGATGTCAATGATGTCTGTCAATGGAGGGTACAAGCAAACAAATTGGGAGTTCTAAGTGAATTAATAAAGGATCTTTATATAAAATTGATAATTCAAAGACATTTGATTAAATTGTTTTGGAATGCATTGTAATTTGTCTTGTAATGAAGAAAATTGACTCAAGATCGAGGTTTTACCCACATCTCATTCACTACTCACTCATCATGTTGGTCAATGTCACCATCTTAGCTGGTCATGTTCCTGGCTCTCAATCTCCCTGTCTGCAAAAAGAGTGAATGTTTGACTACACGACATTAGAATTAAAATTTCACAACTAAAACGACTTTAGATATTGCCTTGTCTTCTTAGACACTGTGAAATTATGATATAACATAGAAACTGAAACCCAGAGAAGGGAAATAACTTCCTAAAGACAACAAAGTAGTTCCTGACACCTCAGGGAAAGGAACAGAAGCCTTAGGACAGGAAATATAATCCTCTTTGAACTTGACCCCATGATATCCCTTTGCAAGTTCTTTTCTCTTATAAAATTAGAATATGTATATGTGCATATGTGTGTTTGTATATATATGTGTGTATAGAACACACTCGTGTATATCTCAGGATATATTTGTTTTAAAAAAAGACATCCTTAAAACAGGGTATAATAAAGTGAAATTACATTGAGTAGATATCCCTGTATTCTTTAGGGTCTAGAGAGTCTGCCTTTACTATCTTATCCATAAGGTTCAATTAGTTCAATCAGTCAGGGAAGATAGATTTCCAAGCTACCAAAACTGACTTGTAGTTTTCAGGAGTGGAAACTCATGTATATATATATATATATATATATATATATATATATATATATATATATATATATATATATATATATATATATATATGTGTGTATGTGTGTGTGTGTGTGTGTATGTATATGTGTATATGTATGTATGTATATATGTGTATATGTATGTATATATATGTATATATATATATGTATATAAAATCATGTCTAAAATTACCAGGAGACATAACCATAAGTGAAACAGAATTGTTGGCCTATCTCCACTATCACAGTTTCTCCTTTTAGTTTTCTCTAGAAATCTATAGGCATGACCAACTCATAAATCAGAAGGATTATATTAGTCTCCATATATTCATTTACTTCTTAGAAGAGTAGCAATGATCATTTTCTCCAAGAGTGGCCTTTTGAAAGAAAAAATACATTCAAAGCACATAATTTATTAGGTACCCACTGTGTGGAATGCATTATGGTAAGCACCATTAGGAATGTTTCAATACTTAACAGTGGTACATGATTTGTGGTCTTCATGGTGTGACTATTTTCTCCATCAATGCAGAGTGTAATTCATCTATACCTTTTAATTCTGTATAATTTTTCATATTCAAAGCTCTTCATAACCTAGTTCTCCCACACACATACCTTTTTAGTCTTCTTATATCTTTTACCACCACCCTCATATATTTTTCTTTTCGGTGACAATGTTCTCCTTTGTGTTTCTCAAACAAGACATTACATCTGCCAGCCCTGTGCATTTTCACTGGCTATCTCCAATGCCTCAGATTCTCTCTATGCTCCTCTCTACCCCCAGTAATTGTTGACTCCTTTCAAATACCAGTTAAAATTCCACTTTCTTGAAGCATTCCCCCCTCTTAATTCCAGTACTTTTCATCTGTTGATTATTTCTAATATATCATGTATTTAGCTTGTTTATACGTGGTTGCTTATATGTTATCTCATTTTTATTATAAGCCTCTTGAGGACAGGGGTTATATTTTGTGATCTTTTGTAACCACAATGTTTAGCACAGTTCCTGGCATAAATAGTCAGTGCTTAATAAATAATTATTGACTGCCAATCCTGAAATCTTCTAACTAATGAAGGAGAGATAATGCTTTGCTGTTTTGAACATTTTGTAACTTCTAGCTACCACTTAGACTGTCCCACATAAATGATATTAAGATAAATAAGGCATCATTCCTGTCCTCAGTGAACCTGTACTTTAGGAGGGAGAGTTATGCTATTTACATCTCAATTCAAATTTAATTTTTTTGGGGGGAAAGTCCTGCAATTTCATTAGTGTAGTCATATTTTTGTAAATCCCCATATTTCCTCAAGTTCAGATAAATAGCTCTCCAGATACTTCTGCCATCGCAAAAGTAATGCCATTCACTGATGGTTCTGCCCTGGGTTCTGCTGTTCTGATTGGTGAGTCTGTGTCTAGGGTAGCCATATTTGAGGATCTCCAAACAATTAGCATCCCATCACCCTATCTATGCTATTCCACCTCCTCAGCAACTTTGCCCATCTCTTTCCATTTGCGCTTTATACAGGATGTCCCAAAATCCTTCTTATTTCTGCTTTATACTTCAGCAGCTTAAATAGTTTTTAATAATTTGAAACTTCATTTAGATCTTTGGGGCATCCTATATTTTTTCTTCCTCTATTAGCATGTAAACTTCATGAGAGTAGGAATCATATTGTTCTTTCATATTAATATCTCCAATGCTTAACTCAGTGTCTGGCACAAAGTAATTATTAATTAATGTTCTATTATCTATCTATCTTAACCATTCAGACCCCACCAAACCTCCATTTATGTTTTTTTTTTTATTTCTAGACAAATAGAACCTATTTTTGTACTTAGGTTCAATAAATTTTGATAACATAGAGTCACATTCAGTGAGTCAATCAATAAACCTTTATTAAGTGCCTACTATATAAACTAAATGCTGAAAATGCAAAAAGAGGCACAAGTTAGTGCTTGCCCTGAAGGAAGACACAAATAGATGAAAGGCATTCAAATTAAAAAGGATTGGAAAAAGCTTAGGTATAGTTTTAGTTGAGACAAAGTCATGGAAGTCACTAGTCAGAATGCATGAGATAGAGCATTTCAGGCATGGGGGAAAACCATAAAAATGCTTGGAGTCAAGAAATGAAATGCTCATTTTCTTGGGAAAGATAGAAGCCCAGTCTCACTGGATCACAGAGTACTTATTGTAGAGTAAGGTACAAGAACACTGGAAAAGTGGGAGGAAAATAGGTCACTAAGGCCTTTGAGTGTCAATCACAGTCTTTTGCATTTATTCCTGGAGGCAACTGGAAGCCACTAGAGTTTACTACGACCAGGGAAGCTGTGATATGATTGGACCTGTACTTTAGAAAAATCACTTTTGGGAGCTAACTAGAGAATGGAAGACTCAATGATTATTTAGAGAAGAGATAAGTGTTAAACGTTGTTAGAAGAACCAACAAGGAGCATAGGAAGATTCCTGAACATGAATGGTTTCCAGATTTTCACACCAGCTCTGCCACTTATTAGCTGTGCATTTATTCACAAGTCCTTTATTTTTTCATTCTTGAACCTATGTTTTCTTATCTCTATGATGTGAAAAAAAGTATTTTCATAACCTACATCATAAGGTTGCTACATCTAAAGTACTAGGAACTTCTGAGAATCACTACAATATTTTTTTTAGAGACAGACCACTCTGTTGTGTGTTGTTGTAGGAAATGGGAAAAATGCCATAGGTCTTCTTGAAAATTTAAATGTAATGCAGTAGTCATTATTTGCATAAAATATCCATTTAGATATCTCCAGTCAGCCTAGAAATTGTTTTGGGTAAAACAGAGGGGCTTCTGGAGTGAGGTTAAACTCGTTTCATTACCACTTTGTCTCTCAGTCTCTTTTCCATTTGAAGAAATCCCCTGGGGAGATTAACCTTAATCAGAGGGTATGGTGAATCCTAAAATGGGTTTCTGACCATAAGTTAAGTGACAGCTGAACTGAGAGACACAGGGAAGGGTAATAAGTTCAGCCAAGTGAAGAGTTAGAGAGTTCAATGCTCAGAAAAGTCAAAAAAAGTCAAGGTGATCAGAAAAGGTGCTGAAGGAAAGAAGCATTTAACAGAATCTCTCCGAGTAGAGGTCAAATGTCAGGCCTAATCTCAGCCTGGACTTCTGAATTACCTGAAGCAGCATGGCTGAGGAGACTAGGGGAAAACAAAAAAAAACAAAGGAAATAACTCAGAAGCTTAGCTGGGAAGCCTGAAGAGTAAATGGAGCATAGCTATTGATGGAGAAAACTGACTGAAGAAAATTGCAGCCTTCTCTGATGGGGAAAGACTTACTAAATATAGCACCTCCAGCAGATGGAAAATGGTATTGACTCTAACAGCTCTGAGGGTTGTAAATGAGGCATAGCAGGAACAAGTAAACCGAGAGAGGTAGTGATACATGGAGAGGAGAGTCTTACGAAGTACAACATCCCTAAGAGATGATGGAAGAGGCCAAAGAGTTTTAACCATCCTATTAATTGGAGATTGTTATATAAGCTATTGGATGGCTCTAAAAATAGTGAGACTTGATGACTAGTTTGAAAATGTGAAAACAATATTTGGAAAGGGCAAGCAAAATGTAGCACCTGTTAAGCAAAATAAGGGAGACAGCAATAGGAAGTGATCCTAGTTGAAAAACAAATTCATCAGAGTCAGAATGATAAAACCAGTAGAAAATATTAACAGTTTTGATGTATGAGAGATGCTTCCTCTCCATGAATGTGACCTCCTTCCTATGTGTACGTCTTTTTTTCCACAAGTTCCCAGGTCATATTTGGGGCCCATTTTAGGTGCTTTTTGATCCTTGTCATCTGTAGGAAGGATGACACTGTTTAGTATTTATGTGTTTCTTAGAGTGGGAATACATTTTATGGTGGGGGCTTAGGGAAGTATACTATATTATTATATCATTTATTGTGCTTTTCTTGTGAACTAAATGCATTCTGTGGTTGACTAGCACAAAGTAAACTTCATTGGTAGGAATTTATGAGGTAGTTTTAAGAAGATTCTAATTCACAACGTAATAAAAACTTGAAGTAGCTAAATGGGGGGGGGGGTGGACACAACCGAATGAGTTATGAAATATGCCCAGAAATTAACAATGAACAGAAAGCCATATTAGGGCATGGGAGAAGTAAAATGCCTAATAATATGGTGCTGGAGGTGGGAAAAAGAAGATGAAGATAGCTAGGCTGACTATGATGATAAACAGAAAGCATGAAAGACAAATTTCCCCCATTCTATAGTTAGCTCCATGGAATTATCAAAATCATTCTGTATGCCGCATCTGTCAAACATACCAAAGGACTCTATCCTCTTCTGTGGGGTTATTTCGGGACACTCTGATTGCCCATGGGGTAAGTGCAATACTAGTTATGACCAATGAAATAGTAAAGGATGACCTAGGTTGGAGGAACAAAATGAATGAAGTTGAAAATAACAGTTGATTTCTGATTGAGACTAAATGTTCCCTTGAAATTTTATTGGCAAAATATATCATGCATGATGGGCTTTCCAAAGCACTACATCATTTAGATTTGGTTCTTAAACAGTGTGTACCATAATGTATCACAGAAATCTAATAAAAATGCTAAATCCTTCCTTTAAATATTTATGTGTTCTTTGTATATTGTGTTGGGCAGGGGGTTCTTAATTAGCTTGCATTACAGGAGAAAGTTTGAAGTTTAGTAAGGGAATAAAAATAAGAAAATGCTTCAGAGTTGCCTGCTCAGAATAAGTTGCAGTTGTAAAGGGAAGTGATTCAAGTTAAATATAAGATAGCTAGCAGATGTAATCAAAGGAAGAAAGTGTTAGGTTAGAAGGGCTTACTCATTGTTTAGGCACTAGACTTGAATAAGTATCAAAGAACCTCACAGCTGGAGGACATTTGGAAGGAGTTTTTATCCAACACACAACCAGCGCTCATTCTTTCAACAGGATTCATATATATTCATTGTCTTCAATTCTTCTCTGAGCTTAAGGTGCATTTATAAACCTCTCTCTCTGGCATTGCTTTTTCATTTGAAGATATTGCTAAGGTGTTAGGAGCATGTAATATGTGTGTGTACATATTCTAAAAGGATTGTCATAGCTTCCTAAAATTGTAGAATCTTTCCAAGTGAAGGGACCTCAACACACACACACACACACACACACACACACACACACACACACACACATCTCACCAAGTTTCACTGTTTTATTTATTATTTTATATTTATCCAAATTTCTCCCCAAATCAAGGGTCCTCCATGGGTAAGCCTGAGTTGTCATTTTTATACCTAGATTCACTTTTATATTTCCTGACACCTTCACCCAAGCACAAGCTTTATTCACTCAAGATGCTGCATTATTCTTCACCTTCTAACTCACCTACTGCTTTCTTCATTAGGTATATTACTATAACTATGTCTCCATCAACAAGCCATTTCTTTTGCCCTATGGGCTGAATATATCATCACAAATACCTGTGGCAATAATAAAAGAAATGCAAATTCGAACTCATCTGAGGTTCCACTTCACATATGTAGATTACAAAGAAAGCTTTCCCCAAAAAAGTAAAATAAAAATTATTGAAATGAATATAAAGTAATACACTAAATCAAGGTCAAGGACACCAAAATACTGTATGTGGAGTTATTAACTTAGTCCACCTATCCTGGAAATCATTTGATAACTATTCACCCAAATAAACTTTTCATTCCCTTTGACTCAATCCTAGCAATTGCACAGACACACACACACACACACACGCGCGTGTGCGCACACACACACACACACACACACACACACATATAAAGTGAAGGAAAGCACCATAGCACCATAAGCACAAAAATACTCTTAGCAACATTTTCCATTGTAGAAAAGAACTAGAAACTAAGGTGTGGTTGCCCATCAGCAGGGGAATAGTTCAATAAATTGTCCTATGTCAATGTAATGGGACATTATTTTATTGTAAGAAATAACAAATATAGAAGCTTCAGAGGAACCTGGGAATTCTTATATGCACTGATGCCCTGGGCAGTAAACAAAACCATGAGAAAAATGTATACATTGACTACAACATTGTAAAGAAAACAATTTTTAAAGACTTGAGAACTCAATGCAATGACCATCACTTCATAATTTTAATAAAGTATAAAATACTTTCTAACTTTTGAGAAAGAAGCGATGTACTAGAGGTGCTGATTGAGACCTGAATTATCAGGCATGATAGATTCTTGCTTGTTTTTCTTTGCCATGTTTATTTGTTAAAGTCACAATGTTTTTTAAGTAAAAGGCAACACTTACAGAATTAATGCCCCCCTCAAAAGAAAAAGAAAGAAGCATCAATGAATCATTTAAATATTTACACAGATGAAAATATATGGAATTCTAGAAGGAAAAATAAACAGTGCACAAAAAAAAATTATTTGGTTATATATTTGCTATAAAAAAATAAAAACACCTCACCAATTGTATATATTAGAGATCCTTGATTTTATATGTAATACTCTTTCTCTTTTATCCTTTGCATATAGAAGTGTACATGTTTGTTGATGTTTAAAAATTTCAGAATAAAATAACATAAAATATTCCCCCTAAATAATAAAATCAATGACTGGATGTCCTGTAGTCCTACAAAATAAAATCATCAAAATATATGGTTCATTTTGATGCTAACTAAATAGGTCATTTGTAATTTTAAGTAAAGGCTGTATTCATTGCTTTGTCCAGGTAAATATGAGTTTTTCAGCTTGAGTGACCCTGAACTCATATTGTGAAATTTACTACCCAGTTTTCTTAAGGCACAGGATATCTTGATACAAGCTCACATTTATGAAAAATTTTAAAGATTATAGTTTCTCTTCTCACAATAAGTAGGCAAATTTTTTTATGCCAACATTATTATCCACCTCTTACAAGAAAACCAAAAGTGAGATGAAGTGAAGTTTTACAATCACAAAGCTAATCTGTGTCAGTATTGATAATTAAAATAAGGACTTCTGAAATGAAATTTGTACTCTTGCATTTTAGTAAGATGCCTAGTACCCTGGTCTAACAATCAGAAGGCTTGGGTTGAACCATTTATGAGCTATGCAGTCTTGGAGACATCATGCATTTCCTTTACCATTTATTTTCCATTAGAATGTGGGCTACTCCATTATATTTTAGACCCTTGGAAAGCATGATCTGCCTTTGGACTATTTGTGAAGGGCCAGCACTTAATCTAGTGCCTGAAACACAATAGATACTTAATAAATGTTTTATGACCAACTTTCCTTATCTGTTAAATATGAGTAGATATTCTTTAAAGTCCTTTCTAATTATAGCATTCTGTATTCTAACATCCCTGTTAATTATGTTATACAGTCCTTTGATTCACAGTATTAGGTTTTATGTTACATTACCCTTTCCACGTCAAACATTCTACATGCTGTTTTTCTTTTCTATAAATCTCTATTTCCTCATTTTAAAAAAATAGTTATCATTGTCTTATGTACCCCATCAGATTTCTTATTGAGAGGAAAACATTTCAGAAACCTTAAGATATTACAGACATGTTAATTAATATTAATGGAGACAAATGCTAACTTGTATTTTCTTTTTCTTAATCAGAGCTTTACTGTAGTCAATAAGATACCCATCTTCTTCTAATTAGCAGAATTCCAATGGGTGGTGATAAAATACAGGTTAGTAAAAGAGGATATAGGAAATGACATAAAGTATATGGTAGGCTATATCTAAATATGTAAGTAAAATTAACAATTGCCAATGGATAGAAACTGGGTTTTTCTCTTCACTAATATCTTTTTCTCAAAGGTCAATAGGGTAAATTCTCATTAGGTGAAGTATCAGTTTCAAGGTGAAGTTGAAGATTTTCCAAAGGAAATAAGTTATATACATTGAGTACACTTTTATAAAGGATGTTGAACAAAATAAATCAGGGATAAAACTAAATCTTCTTCTTCTGGAGTGCTATTTTCCAAACAAATTACAGTGTCATGGAACTTGCAAGTTGTTATGAAACTTTTCATTAATGTACAGGATTAGAATATAAAAATGAAATAATCTTCTTTTGAAACTTTGGTTTCTCCTTTCCAGTTGTGTTTATGTAGAGATCTCAGATTATTTCTACCACATGTGATTAAATGGGAGTCGAGGAAGGAAATTGGGAGAAGAAGACAATATGGTTGGAGAAATAAGCAGGATTTCTCAAAGTAAAGCATTTTTTGATTTTGAACTTGTGGTCTCACATTCCTGTGTCCTTGATCATCATATCTACCTCAAGTGAAATAGATAAATTTCTCCTGTCCCCTCCACATTATATATCTCCACCCACTACTGTCTTCCCCTTCCTTCAAAGCCCAGTTCAGGGGTGGCCTCTTCTATGAAGTTTTCCCCTTACTGCCTCTGAACAAGAACTGATTTATCCTTTTTTTTTCTAAACTTAAGTCATCCTATCTGCAGTTGATGTAGCTTACAAGATCTTCTTGGATCAGTTGTCAATTATCTTTGAGATCACCCCAATGTATGGGGACCTGTAAGAACCAATCAGAGATTTCTGAATCATCTCAGCAAAGTGAAGTGTCAGTCTCCCAGCAAGAGGTCGATATGCATGGTAATTCCCATGGAGCCAGATGTTCCTGTTATATGATGATTCCTGTTATATTTGTATTTCCAGTATGTGTGTACTTATTTTTAATAACCCAATCAATTATCAGTTTCTCTTGGTAAAGTACCTTCTTCTGTCTACGTATTTTTCCGTATGCATAACTAAAACCTTATACATATTTATGTCAAAGATATGACCAAAACAATATAGAAAAATTTCTTCCAATACCTCACATTATACCTGACCTTACACAACCTCAGACTGTGAGGAGAGTGGATGCACTCTTTGTTAAATACAAGCATAGTATTTTTCATATCTGTTATATTAAATAGCATTATATTAATCTGATTTATTTTCATTGTCCATTTTGTGAATTTTGAATTTTTCTTTGCTTGTATAGACACATTTTAAAAATTGAATTTTGCAAATTACAACTAATGTTTATGTAAAAGTTTTGGTGTTTTAAAAGGGTTTTCATCAAGTAAGCTTGTGAGGAAATTGAGAGAAAGATTATTAAGCCCATTTTGCAAATGAAGAACCTGAGGGTTTCTGAGGCAAAATGTCCTGTGTATGAAAACCTAGCTTGCAGTTCATGCCAAGATGTATAATTGAATTTCCTGATACTACAGCTAACCCTTCTTCTTCAATACTACAACTTTCTCACAGGGCACACTGTGGCCTATACATCAAAGTATTAAATTGCCAAATACATCATAGTATTACATTTGCATTTCTGACATGTCATAAAAAGCATAAAATGATTTCATGTGAGACAAGTGGAAAACACTTGGCACTGACAAATTTGTAGCCTCTAAGTATTTGAGGTCATAATATGTGACTAAATTTCCACCATGACATAAAGCTATGGCAACAAATGATGTACTTTTGTGTATCTGAATGGTAAAAAAAGTCAGCATCTTCAAAGAAAAATTTCAATAATGCTGTTTAGTAACCTGCAGGGAGATGTAGGAGCTTTCAAAGGAAAGATTAAAGGGCAATAGAGTCATGCGGGTTTACTTGTTCCCTTTCATTTGGCCAAAATAAATGATTCATGATGTACCAGTATAATAAATAATCTCTAATATGTAGACTAAGTACTGCAGGTAAGGAGTGAGTAAGTTGTATTGTCAGGTCCTGTGAAAGGGAGACAAAGTACAAAGAACTTAAATGGCAACTGAAAATGGACAGTTTACTTAATTGCCTCAGATGCCTTCAAGAGCAAAAAAGAAACAAAACAAAACAAAAAACCAGTCAGACTAAAATGTTATAAAAGTTCAGACCTGGTCAGCAGGATTAGAAATCAGTAGTTTTGGATTCTGAATTCAATTATTTTCAGTAACTTGGTATATGAATTAAACTGGGACTGAATTAAATTTCATCAATTACTTTAAGGAGTATAATAAAAACTTTCTAAGATCACTTCTAAAATTGACATTTAACAATCCCTAAGATAGAAATATGGAAGTGAAACCAGAAATTATTTAGTTAAATTCATTTATTTTGTAGATGAGGGTATTATGGCCTACAGTGTTGAAATGAGTTGCTTAGGATAGCTCAATAAGTAGTAAGGGCTAGATTTTCATACAAATCTGAACAAAATCCAAGGTCATTTGAAATCTACCATGGTGCTTGTCTTGTATCTGAGATGACATATCTCTGACAATTTATCTTCTGTATTTTAACTTTCAGTTCTATTAAACAAACATTGAGGACCTTTCATAAGCAATGAATTTGTTCTATGTGCTGAAGAAAAAAATATAAAATAAAAATAAAGAAATCCTTGATGTAAAGGAGATTGTGTTACCTGAGGGAGCGACCAAATCCAAAATGTTCACAAATAAGTACATTTCAATGTAATTTCAGAAGAGACGATACTAACAATGGGAAAAGGGGGTATCTGCATGGTAGTTAATGATTGCAGAATGAACTTCAGTAGAGATACTAAGGTTGCACGCATAGTGTGGGTAATCTCCTGAATAGATGTGATACATTAACCCAGTTGTGTAAATGAAATCACCAAGGGAAGAATGTGCAGAGAACAAGGAAGAGGGAACAGGCTAATACTATCAATAAAAACTGATGCTAAAAGGCCTAGCTAGAGATGGATCATGAGCAGCAAAGGAAACTAAACAGAAATACAAAATAGAACTTGTCAGAAGAGAGATTGCATTGAGTATTGTCTCACATGAAAGGACATTTATTGAGGAGGATAGAGTAGTAAGTAGTTTCAAAAGTTAAGAGAAAAGTAAAGAAGAATTAAACTGAGAAAGCTATATTAGACTTGGTAGTTGAAAATCTTCCTGAGGAAAATGTCAATACACAGTAGGGCAGGATAACTAAATATAAAAAACTTCAATGGGTGATAAAAATGAGAAAAAGTAAATACAAATGATTCTAGGATTTTGTCAGTAAAAGAAAGGAGATAGAAAGGTTCAACATTTGAGAGTATGGCAGAGTTAAGTAAAGTCTTTTCAGGATATGTAAGGCTCCTTAACTTATTGTGAGTGACCTTGTTAGAGTCCTTTCTTCTAGCATCTTCCCTAAAATATGAACACATTGTGAAACAAGGCTAGGTGATCTTACAACATATGATCTCTAAATCTCATCCAGAACTATTTGCCCCATTAAGCCCTTAACTGAATTTGCAAATACAAAGTTCAAAGAAGCTCTTTCCAAATACAGAAATGTCTTTTGTTTCTCTTTCATCTGTGGATATGTTTATTCAAGACAATTTCTGATTCTGCAATTAGACTTATCTCATATAGACTTTCTTCTTACAATAAGTCCAAGACCCATCTAGAAACAAAAAATTACATCCTGAAAAAAAAATAAACTAAGATGATGGTAGTGCTCCCTCAGGCTCATCTGAATATATTCAACATTAGTTTCATGGAGACTAAATACTTTAGTACAAAACATATATGTAATGTTTTAAATGAGATGTTTTAGTACATAAAACATATGTAATGTTTTAAATTCAAATGAGAATTTGAATTTATAAGCAGTTGAGAATTTGAATTTCTATGAAATAAAAGAGATTGAAGACATACACCATGTCATCAAAGAATGACAATAATATGGTTCAAAATTGATTAGCTGATGTAAAAATAAATAAAATGAAGATATGGAAAAATTCATGGTTTTGGAGAAGGAGAAAAGGAGAGCTAGAATGGATAAAATATCTGACATAAAAAAGTGGAAAAGAGCTTTTGCAGTGGAGGGGAAGATGTGAGGATGTGGCAGCCAACACTTGAATTTTGCTCTCATAAAAATTGGCTAAAAGAGAGAATAATGTACACACTCAATTGGATATGGAAATACAACTGACTTACAAGAAAGAAGGAGGTGAGGGAGACAAGGGATGAAAATGTTAGAAAGGAAGGCGGATTCAGGGAGGTGATGGTCAAAAGTAAAACACTTCTGAGAAGGACCAGGATAAGAGAGACAGAGACAGAGAGACAGAGAAAAACAAAAAAAGAAAAGAAGAAAGGAAAGGAAAACAAAAGAAAATGGATAAACAGAGGAGGGCATAGGATAGAGGGAAATACATAGTAATTATAACTGTGAGTGCGAATAGGATGAATTCACCCATAAAATGGAAGCAGATAGCAGAGTGGACTAAAAGCTAGAATCCTGCAATTTAAAAGAAACACACTTGAGGCAGAGAGTAAAGGTAAAGCAGAGATTAAAGGAAAGCAAAATAAAGCTAAGGGACTAGAGCAGAATTTATTATGGTTTGTTTATTAAAAAAAAAAAAAAAACAAACAACCCCCAAAAAACAGGGATAGCAATTGTGATTGCAGATGACACAAAAGCAGAAATAAATCTCATTAAAAGAGATGTCCAAGAATACAAAATGCTATTAAAAGATGCCATGGAAAAGAAATAATATCAATACAAAGCATTTAAGTACCAAATGGTGTAATATTCATATTTTTAAAGCAAAAACAAAAAAATAAAATACAATAAAAGATATATTTAAATAAGTAAAAAAGTTTTTGCTAAAAGACAAAGTAGATGATAAAGTAAAACAATACTAAACATATATTAGTCCAAGGACATAGCATCCAAATTCTTAAATGAATTGCCAGAGGAAACAGGCAATAAAACATATTAGTAGTTGGACTTCAACTTTTCCCTCTAAGAATTAGATAAACCCAATCATAAAACAAATAAGAAAGAAGATAAGACTAAAATCTTAGGAAAAGTAGATATGATAGATGTCTGGAGAAAAAGTAATGGAAATAGAAAGGTGGATATCTTAATTCTCAGCTGAACATGGCACATTTAGAAAAAAATGACCATGGGTTAGGAGATAAAAAAAACCTCACAATTAAATGCAGAAGAGCATAAATATTAAACACTTTTCAGACCATAATGCAACAAAAATATATTTAACAAAATGTCATGGACATATAGCTTAATAATTGATTGAAAACTAAATAATCTAACCCTAAAGAATGAATGGGTCAAAAACCAAATTGTAGAAATAATCAGGGACTTCATTGAAAACACAATAAGACATATAATAATATTATACAATAAAACACAATAAGACATGTATATATAAAGCATATAACAATAAGGCAACATGGCAAGATTTATGGAATGCTGCCAAAGCAATACTTATGAGAAAACATATCTCAAAATGTCTAGCAATAGGAGAGAAGGGCATATCAATGACTTAGACATGCAAATTAAAAAAAAAACCTTAAAAATATTGAATAAAAATACATAATTTAACGCCAAAAGGGAAATCTAGAAAATCAAATGAGAATAGAATTAAAAGACAAAAACAACACTGAACTAATAAATTAAATGAGCTAGGTTTATGGGGAAAAAATAAAATAGATAATGCTTAATTTGATGTTTAAAAAGGAAGAAAGAGAAATCACAAATATCAAAAAGTGAAAAATGAGACAATCACCAAAGAAGAATGAAATTGAAGCAATTATTAGAACTCATTTTAACAATTCAGTTATATGACAGTAAAACTGATAACTTAAGTGAAATAAATGGATATATACAAAAATATAAAGTTCCCAAAATAACAAAAGAGGAAAGAGTATGCTTACATAACTCTATCTTAGAAAATTAAATTGAAAAAGTCAAAACTGAGTTTCTCAAGACAAAATTCCCAAGAGCGGATAAATTGACAAGTGAATTCTCCCAAACATTTAAGGAAAAATTAATCCCAATATTATATAAATTATTTGGGGGGGTGAAGAAAGAATCCTACCAAATTCCTTTAATGACACAATTTTGATTTTGATATTTAAATCAGGGAGAGTGAAAACAGAGAAAAAATTTCTATAGACCAATTTTCTTAATGGATATTGATACAAAAAAGTCAAATACTAGCCAGGAGATTAGAGCAATATATCATAAAAGTCCTATATCATTACCAGGTGGGATTTATACCAGGAATGCATGGCTAATTCTATATTAGGAAAACTATAAGCCATAATAGTGAGAAAATAAAAAGACATCAATGATAAAGATGAAAAATGTGATGGTGGTGCTGGTGATGATAATAGGATGAGGAGGAGGAGGAAAAGGAGAGAGGGAGAGAAAGAATAAGAAAAAAGAACACAGAAAAAGGAAGAGGATGAAGAATAAAAACAAACTAGTCTATATAGATTTGAAATATTTTCACTTTATTACATTTGTGATCAAGAAAATTAATGAAACATCATCTGACATTAAGAAACACAAAATGGATTTCACTTCAAACATCTTTTATAAACTTAAAATCACACAATTTAAAGCACATAATTTTTTTTTTTAAACACTGAACTTAGAGTAAAAAGAAACTTGGTTCAAACCCTGCTTCAAATGATTAATGGTTTTGTTACTCTGAAGAAGTCCTTCAACCTTTATGTACTTCATTTTCTACATGTGCAAAATGCCGGGTGAAGGACTGGACTAAATGAACTCTAATATCCCTGCCATTTCTAGATCTGTGGCCATATAGATCTCTTGACTATTAACATATAGAAACACTGATGTCTATCCATCTCACCCCATCAGGCTGTTGTAAGATGAAAAGAGAAACAATGTTAAATGCACTTTTAAAATTGCAAAGTTCTATTAAAAATAGGATTGGTATTAATTCATTGGGGAAAATGTCAAAGCTATTTTAGGATTAGAAAACTATGTGCTTGCAAGAACCACCCAACATTTAATTATTTTCCCTCATAAGAAGATTTTTTTTTCCTTAAAGAGGGAAGTAGGTGAGTGAAGGGGTTGAAACAAATTACTTAATGACTTTAAAATGTATGAGTCCATTTTTTTCTACTACTATGTTAAAATATACATAGAGTTAATTATTTCATTAAGCACTTAAAATATGTCAATCAGTTTCAGTTCAGCAGTCTGCTCTTATACCCTTATCATTGCAATTGTAAGGGCTTACAACATAAGGCTGAACATATGTTCCCAATGGTTTGATATAATAGGAAAATATAGTCACTGAATTTCTTAAGAAAAACATCTTTTAAGAAGTGTTTCCTTAAACTCACAATGAATAATTTACATGCTACATTGTTTCAATTTGTGGAGAGGCAAAGTCACACTCCTGACAAATTAGGCTTATTTATGGGTGTGGGGGGGGAATTCATTGAAGCAAATTCAGTGTTACCAAGATGCGTCCTCTGAATGCTGTCAAACGATCTTAAATAGCTGCATAATCTCAACATCCTTTTCCAGACCATCTGCACCTGCCATTGACCTCTTCCCCATCTGCTCTCCCCACCCTTGATCTGAATCCAAGAAGTCCAACTCCATGTCTTCTGGCATTCGTGCCCCAATCCCTGAGGAATTTTGTCTATCTTTTAAAGTCCTTCTAGAGGACTTTAACCAGCTCCGTTGACTGGTGACTGCACATGTCATCAAGAAAATAGCCTACTCTATCTACTGACTAGTGCTAGCCTTCAGTCTATCAGATTATGTTGACTTCCACTACCCTCTAGGCAGTGACTTAAGATATTTCACTATCTACCTGACAACATGGTACATTCTCTTTTTTGGTTCCCCAGAAGAAGACCCCCCCCCTTCCTGGTTACCTATCCTTTTTATATATTGTCTTTTCTGTTACTCATATTATTAAATATGCTCTTTTTTTTCTGATAAGGAGCTTGTAAGTTCCTTCAGAAGATGGATGGTCTCTGTCATTCTATCTCTGTTATCTCTGTGGTTCTCTTTGCTCATCTCTCTGTCTCTCTTTGTCTCTCTTTCTCCCCAATTTTGTCTCTCTCTTTTTTCATATCCCCAATGATTGGTATAACATCTAGGACAGAGTAAGCTCTTAATTTTTCTTAAACATATCATATTTTTCTAACACTCTCTTCTCCTTTCTCTCACATCATTTATGGAATCTATTTGTATGATGCTAAAATATTTTCCCTTCTCCATTCTCAAAGCCACCACTAATGTGCATGATGTCACATTATAAACTTTCTGAATTATCACAACTGTTTCTTGACTGGTTTACAAGAATGACAGATTAATCTTGAACTAGCTCAAGTAATAGAAATCTTACCCGAACTAAGTGAGAAGAAGGAGAAGAGGAGGAGGAGGAGAAATAACACCATTGCCCAATTTAAACCAGCAGACTGGGTCCCCGGAAAGCAGATACTACTACTCACAGATTGTTTTCCAGCCATAGTTCTTGACGAGGATCAACGAAATCAGGAGGGTGATGTCTTGAATTGCATGTGAATTGTATTTAAGTGAAGTAGAGCAATACAAAATCATCAGTCACATTCTGTCCTGCAGAGTCATCTAACTCCATTGGCAAGGCAACTGGTAATGGTCCAGGACACATAACTAACAATATAAATGGGATAAAAATAATTAATAATAGTAGTAGCGATGTTGTTGTTACCAGCTGTGTGATTCTGGATAAGTCACTTAATATTTTTTTCCCTAAATTTCACCATCTGTGAAAAGAAATGGAGATAATAATAACACCAAAGTCTCAAGGTGATTATAATGATTAATTAAAAAAGATCATGATTATAAAGCACTTACTGTAGTGCTTGGCACATAGTAAGAGGAATATAAATGATTTATCATTATTATTAGTATTCCATGTTGTTGCTTTACTTGTTAGTAGAAGTATGATCCTCAGTAGTCACTTAATCTCTTTTTCCCTTAGTTTCCTCATTCATAAAATGGGAATAGCACTACCTCCTTTGCAAGGTCATGGAGAGGACCCAATGATTTAATAATCGTACAGTGCTTAGCACATTGCCTGGCACACTTCAAGCACCATATAAATATTACGTATTATTATTGTCAATTTTTGTTATTATTGCTATCACTACCCCCTTCTTCTCTCTTAAATACTTTCAGAGTTAGGAGCATCATAACACTCTGCATCATCCTAAACTACCTCTAGTAGTGATACTACAAACAGTAAAGCATGGCATACTCATATTGAATATAGTAGCAAATACTCAAATTTATTTGACTGTTCATGTCTTGCATTACCTTAAAATACTTTTTCTTCGTAAAAAAAACTTCTGATCATCAGAACATTACTGATAGAGTCTGCTTAAGTTCAAAACTACTCCAACTATTGAAATATACATCAATATTTCTTCCCTCTGGCATGTCACTAGTAATAAGAATCTTACTATACTTCCTTGTTTCCTGCTTAAATATCTGTAGTAAGTAAACTTCATTGTCATTACCCACATAGACCTGGGATATTTCCAAGTATGATAAGGTCAGTAGCACCTAGCTTTAAATATGGAACATTTGTCAGATCGTCAAACTCACTACAACTCTTCAGCTTTTTCAAGTCATACTTTTCAACTCATCATTTTTGTTACTGACCAGAGACTCAGAGACACAAACTCCAAAGTACAGTAGTACCAGTGAGCAGAACTTTGTACAGAATAGAGAGAAGAGGAGAGGACATTGTCTCTGGGAGACATTGTACAGAAATGTGTGGCATTCCAATAAGCATCACCCTATATGGGGAAAAAAGAAGTATTTGAAATGGACAAGACAAGGCATCCTTGCTTTTGTGGTCGAATTGGGTTTAACTGAGAGAAATTTTCTGTGAAGGGAGATAGGTACCTTGTGCAGTGTGTTGTCTTGGGGATTTGAGATTTGTAAAGATCACTTGTCCTTCCTCAAGATAGGGGATGAAAGTCCTAGGAATAATGGGAACCTTGTGAAGAGGAAAGATGAATACAGGAAGATTACGAGGACAACGGAGAAAGTAACTAGGGGGAGGGTTATAGAAGAGTGTGTGAGCTGCATAATCAGGTATATCATGGGATGAGAGTTTTAGCGTGGGGCAGAGTCCTTTCTGTTCCTTGTAAAAACTGGCATTGTTTTGGGAGTGAGGCACAACTGAAAAAAAAAAAGTCCATTTGGCACTCTCTGAAAGTCAGGAGCCAAAACTGCCTACAGAGGAAAGCCCAGAATAGATCCTTCTGAAGTTTTGATTCCACAAAGAATACAAAGAAGAGAGTGGTGCAAAACAACCATAAGGCTAGTGTACCAGAGAATGAAGGTCTAGGATAGATAGAAGAAGAAAGTGTGTAATTAAGAGAGCAAGGGAAACCCTTTATGAGAAAAAAAACAAAACAAAAAGACAATCACAAAAACCAAAAATTTAAGCTAATGAACAAGACTAGTAAAAGAAGAATTAAATAACCAGATAAAATAATTAACGAACACAATTCCAAAGGGAAAGGACTAACAGGTAAGAGGGGAGAGATAGGTGTGAGGGTAAGAGAGTCAATTAAAAAAAAAAAAAGGTTAAGCTGAAGTAACCAAAGAGATGTTTTACTATGTTTATAGCAGAAAAGGAAAAAAAAAATAAGAACCTGCAATGTTAAGGAGAAATTCAAGAACACGTACACCTAACTCATAATTTTAAATGTAAATAAATTAAAGAAACCAATAAAATGAAAAAAAACACAAAAAATAAAAAACAAACTGATAGAATGGATAAGAAAGCAAAACCATAAAAGATATTGTTACAAGAAGTATATTTTTGACAGTTGTGCAAGCAATAAAATTGAAAGCATAGAAAAATATATTATGCATCAAATGAAAAAAAAATCAAGATTTTCAACCATGTTAAATGACAAACAAAAACCAAAGCAGTTAACAAGTGAAAAAAGATAAAGAAATTACATTATGATTCAAGGAATCACAGACATCCAGACATTATCAGTAATAAGTGAAAATGTTACAAACGTTTTAGCATCCAAAATTGTAAAAAACAAAAACAAAACACTGACTTACAAGAAGATGTAGACAATAACAGAAAAATGACAGGGGACTCTAATATTCATAGCTCAGTTTTGGATAAAACTAACAGAAAGTTAGCCAAATGGAGATATATGGAACTACACAATTGCTAGAGAAAGTAGAGCTAAATTATTTATAACATATTTTAAATCGAATTGTAAATATATATGTACACATTTCACTGCACCACATGAAACTTCTACAAAACATTATCATGTTCTAGGGAACAGAGATATTGCAGAGAAATATAAAAATACAGATGTAAATATATTCGCTGTTGACAATAGCATAAATCGGTTAAGGGACCACAAAAAAAGATACATACCAAAATGTATAGTGAAAAATTTAATTCTAAAGAAGGAAAGGGTCAAATAGCAAATTATAGGAAGAATAATAATGTGAAAGAAAATGATAAGGATAAAGTAACCTATTAAAATATGCAAAATAACTAAAGCATTCTTTGGGGAAAATATATATTGATAAAATAGAAATGAGAGGATTGATGAGCTGAATATGCATTTAAAGAGGTTAGAAAGCAAAGACACAGAAAAGCCACAACACAAAGAAAAGAAGCAATATAAAAATTGAGAAATATTTGAATTGGAAAGAAAAAACTTTGAAATGATAAAAATGATACTTCTTGAAAAAAACTAATAAAATATGCAAATTTTCAACTAATCTGATTTGAAAGAAGATTGGGAATGAAATCCACAAGCCAATAAATAAGAAAGATGAAATCACAAAAATAAGAATTTTAAAAGCAATCAGAATACATTATGGACAGTTATATGCTAACAAAACTGACAACATAAAAGAGAGAACTACCTTAGAAATATTAAATTACCCAATCTCATAAAAGAGTTATAACTTAAACGATATAATCAAATAGTTCTCAAACAAGTAATTGCAAAGTGTTCATGACTACATATAAGAAATACTCTAAATCATTATTAATAAAAGAAATTCAAATCAAAATAATTATGACGTATCACACCACACTATGAAATTTGACAAAAATTAGGAAAATATATCAATGGTCAATGTTGAAGAGGTTGTGGAATGATAGGCAAACTAATATTTTGTTGGTGGAATTGTGGAATGGTACAAATACTTGTTAGAGAAATTGGTAATTATTCAAGAATAACTAAAACACCCATACCCTTCAAACTCAGTTCCATTACTGGAATTGCATTGCAAAGAAGTCATTGATAAGAGAAAATGTCCTCATAAAGTACCCATCAACTGGGGAATGGTTAAACAAATTGAGTTACATAATTGTAATGGAATATTACTGTGCTCTAATATGTAATAAATATAAAGAGGCATGGAAAAATCTACATGGATTGGTACAATAGAACAAAGTAAATATAGTCAAATAAACAAAACATTAAAAAACTAAAACACTATAAATGGAAAGAAAAGTGAGTATAACAATTATAAAAATTAAGTTAACTAGAATGCAGAGATATGAGTGGTCATCCTCATTTTGCCCCTTTGTGGAGGTGGGATGTCCGAAGGTTTTTAACACTGTACATTTTCAAGTTTATCCAATGTAACTGTGCTGTTGAGCTGATCTTTTCCTCCCTCCTCTTTCCTTCTCTCCCTTCCTTTCTTCCTACTTTCCTTCCTTCCTTCTTTTCACTTTCTAACTTTCTTTTTTATAAAGTGGGGTTTTAAAATTATAATTTTCTATATGGAAAAGCCTATTGAGAGGAAGAAGGCAAGATAAATTGAGATATCTAGAGTTTTTTAAGAAACAGGAGATATCAATAAAAACCTTATAAAAAAGAAACAAAATATTCCAAAATCACATTTATACTCTGCTTAAAGCATCAGATGGAAAAAAATAATGAAGCATTTATGATAAAAGTTTTCATTCTATAATTATACTCACAACCCTAATGACTTACATTGCTTACACCAAGACTGCTCTCTCCTAAATTACCAATAATTTTTGACAATCGAATAAACTCTTTTTTTAATCCATATTCTTCTTGATAGCTCTTTGGCATTTGACACTGAAATATTCTCTCCTCTTTGATACTCTCTTCTCTCTTGGTTTCCTGATAATCATTCTCAACTAGTTCTCCTCTTCACTGTCTTACTGCCATTCCGCTGACTCATTTGTTCAGTTCTAATATGTATTCTACTTTTTAATCATAGATGTTTCATATAATTCTTTCCTGGGCTCTCTTTTCTTTTACCTTTATACTGTTTCACTTGTTGATCTCATAAGCTACCATGGATTCAATTACCATTTCCATGTTGATAATTCCCAAATCTAACTATCCTATGCAAAAGTCTCTGCTAGCCTTCAGTACTTCATCTCCAAGTGCCTTTCAGACACCTTGATCTAGATGCCCAATATGCATCTTATACCAAACAAGTCCAAAATAAAGATACACGATTTATTTTTCCCCTATTTGATTCCAGTCAGTATTAATCAGTTCAATGTGACTCCATAGGGATAATGGTTGATAGAAATCATCAGTAATGTACTCATTTAGTAACTTACATTTAGTCATTTAACAATTGTATAAAAATAACATCTATTAATTCATATATTTTATATATATATATATATGTGTGTATACATATATACATAGATACATATCGTACAGGGATAATTAGGTAAGGCAGATTCTTCCTTAGTAAGCCTTATGCTTTAAAATCTATAAATTGACTGTTCACACCTCAACTCCCCTCCCCTAACTCAAGGATGTTTTGCACTAAAGAAGGTAAATTTTGATGTCTGAAAGTTCCCTAGTTAACTTGGAATTTACTTGCTAGATTTCTCTCTCAAACACCAAACCTTAAACCCAATTCACTCAGAATCTCGTGGATTAGACAGCAATAGGCCCCTACCTAACCATCACTTAATGGTTATTTTTGGGCCTTCCAGGCTCTGAGGAAATGTCAATAGTAACTGTTTCTCTTTTGATCAGCAACTTTGAAAGTCTTGCCCTCTCAATTTGATATTTTTTCTTTAATTAAAGGGGTCATTCCTTGACTCACTTCTTAAATGGATCTATTTACTGAAGGGGCATTGCCTCACTCAAAGTAAGAACTTAGAAAGAGCTTAACTTAAAAGGACCAAGCTCTTCCACTGCAACTGGGGCATCTCCAGTCATCCTGATGTCTATCTGGCCTTTGGACCCAGTATCTCTAGAGGAGAAAGTGAAGCTGGTGACTGCACAGCCACCCCTCACTCAGATCAAAATCAATTGCAAATAATGTCATCATCTACTTTAAGAACAAATGAGAAATCCAACCACACAATCAGTTATAAAGTTCATTTGTCTAACTACAAGAATTCTGATGACCAAGCAGTATGGGCAGAATGTCTTGAGATTATACGGAAATCCCCTAACTTATTTTCATTTCAATGAATCACCTTCTCTTGTCCAACATGAGGTGAGGTGCATCTTGTTACTACTTAGTGGAAATGATCCTTACTTTGTCCATTCTGTGAGCACTCATGATGATACATTATTTCTGGCCCTCCTGGAAAATCAAACTGAAGATCAACTGAGACTCAGTATTTTATTTTATCTCTTCCACTTCTGGGAATAATGGACTGTAAAATCAAGGCCCTATGAAAAGGAATATCTCATATCATGAGGAAGAACTGAGGTCCCATACATTGAAAGAGCTGGTCCCTTTATTGAGTATTCTTTGGCTCAGATCTCTGCTTTAGTGTTTTTTCTTGCAGATTGGATTAATATTTTTCATTACAAAATAGAATTCATCATCTTTCCTTCTAAACCTGTCTCTCTCATAGACATATACTTCCCCTATTACTCCACGTGACAACATAATCCTCCCAGTCCCTTAGTCTTGAAATCTGTCATCCATGACTTTTCATTATTTCTAATCCCTCATATTCATAATCTCTTTTCTCTAAGTTTTTGAGATACCATTCTCTTCTGATTCTTGTCCTAAGTGGCTGTTCCTCACCCATATCAAATCCTTTAGCCATTGGTGATCAACAAGGTTCTGTCCTGGGACCTCTTCTCTTTGACAACTTCAATTAGTGATTTCCTAGGCTTGTTGTCAAGATCTGTCAATATCATCTTTTCAACAGCTCTCAAATATACCCTTTTATCTCCACTGATACTACTGCCTTAAAAAATATAGGCTTTCATCACCTTGTATCTGGTTCATTGCAACAGCCTCATGTTGAGCCTGCCTACCTCAGGTCTCTCTGCACTCCAATTCATCCAACAAGAGATATTCAGTCACTGAAGAAATTTTCCTAACACTCATGTCTGACCATGTCACCCCTCTACTCAATAAACTCCATTTGTTCCTTTGATTTCCAGGATCAAATGTAAAAGCCTCAGTTTGATATTCAAACTCATTTTCTTATACCTTACTTCTAGTCATATATTCTAGCCACTGGCCTCCTGAGTGCCCCATAAAGGAGAAGTGTCATCTCTAAGCTCTGGGTATTTTATCTTTCTGTCCCTCATGTCCAGAATGTTCTTCCTCTGCCTTTCTACCAACTAGAATCCCATTTTCTATAGGAATTCTTTCCCAACCCTTCCTCCTTCTAGTTCTTTCTTTATGTTAATAATTTCTTATTAAATACCCCAGTTTTTCTTTTAAATCACCTCCAAAATTCCACCTTAATTCTCCCCAAGCCACTTTAAATTAATTGCCCTGCTTCTTGTAATTATTCTTTTTATTTATCCTCCATATAGCTTTGTTTTGCATGTATTTGCTTGTTGTCCCCCATGCATTAGATTGTCAATTCCTTGAAAGCAAAGGTTGTTCCATCCCCTCACCTTTTGCTTACTTGTATTTAGCATAGTACCTGGAACATAGCAATAACTTGAATTTTTATTGACTGATTTATTGTTTATCCTGTATATAGCTTTCTTTTGTATATATTTGCTTACTGTTTCTCCCATTATATCCTGAACTCTTGGGGGTCAGGGACAGTTTTTGTCTCTTTTTATATCCCTGAGACTTACTATGGTACCTCATACATAGCAGATTTTAATAAATGCTTATTAATTATTTGCTTGCTTTAAAGTCTATCATTCTTTTTTTTCAAAACAATTTTGAGAAGTAGAAAGTAGAAATCTGTTTAACAGATGAACAAAAAGTGCTTCAGAGAGTTTAAGTATATTTACTCACACAGCTAGTCAGTTACTGAGCTAGAAGATATTCCAGGTTCTCTGGCTCTAAATCTATTGGAAATTGACCCCCAACTCCTGCTTTCAAGCTAAAGATGGCATCTATTTTTGCCATAATTGGTCCTATTGAATTAATTAATCAGCTAATTTAGAGATGAATCTGACAAAAGACACTGATAGACTGGTTCAAATTCAAGATAAGACAAGATGGATTTTTTTTTCTTTTTATTTCTCTTAAATGCAAGCAAATGGTAATCAGTGATAGATTACTTACTTAGCATTCACTGAAAATATCAGAGTACTGGTAAATGAATGCAATTTTATTTATATGAAAAATTAGAGCAAAAATTTTGTGACAGGGCAAGTCTGGTAAGTTGGAAAGTGCCCTGGCCTTAGAACCACAAGAATAACATGATGTAATGGAAAGAAGACTAATCCAAGAATCAACAAAAAGGGGTTCAAAGCTTGATTGTCATATTCACTATGAATATTGTTTCCCAAACCAATTCACCACTTTAGGCCTCTGTTTCAAGTCTCTTCTAGCCAAATGGTCCAATCAACTTCTGAATTATACTTTTAGACTGTAGGGGAATGGGGTGGCAGTAGCTTATCTAAAACTACATCCAGAATCATTAGTTTTTCACCATCAAAACCATTCCCCAAAATTTTATTGAGTGAGCTGCTCCACATTCTTTTCTTCCTTAGGCTTAATCTCCAACCCTTTGTTTCCCATAAGTACTATCTGTCTATGACCTCTGTCACCATGGCCTGTTCTGTTCAAGTAATAATAATACATCATCAACAGAGTGCCAAAGATGGCTTTTCATAGTCATTTAATTGTTTTCAGTCATGTCTGCCTGTGGGGTTTTCCTGAAAAAGATATTGAAATGGCTCGCCCTTTCCTTTTCCAACTAATTTTACAGCTAAAGAAATTGAGGCAAACAGGGTTAAGTGAATTGCTATGAGCTACAGTTACTGTCTGAGGATAGATTTGAACTCACACATTCCTGACTTTAGGTCTGGCCCTACTACACCACCTAGCCTGCCTGGGGATACCCTTGGGAAAAGAAGCTTATTTCATGTCTTTGCCCAACAGGCAGTTGATATATGAAGGAGAATTCAAGTAACACTGAGGAAGAAAGGGGGAAGTTTATAAAACTCCTTATAATCCATTTAATCTCATTGACAGAGAATAGAAGTAACAGTCTCTGACAAGACTGATAATGTCATACCCACTGACACTCTTCCTGCATTACACAGACTACTACATTCCCAAGGTTCAGAATAACCAAAGAGGTTGACATTAACAATGTTATTCAGCTCTTTATAATCCACTCTAAGCTTTCTGCCACCATCTGTCTTTTTCACTGGCCACACCGTGTTATTATATAAAAAGCAGATTCTGACTATTTCCTCTAGGACCTGGCCAGGCATATCTGCTCCTCAGTTTTCTGGAGTAACAGTAGGGGTTTAGGGTATTTCTTATGAACTACAATTGGTTCAAATTTCCATAGCTGTTTTTCTCCTGTATTAGGGTAACAGTGAATAATGCCTAGCTCTTTTAATTTTAATTAGATTTTATAATGTCATTTCAACTTTAAAAATGTGGGGGAAATTAAATGTAGAAATATGCTCCATTACTTCAGGGCATACTATCTTCTATACTATCTCAGTTTGGGGAAGTTCATTCTTAGCACAATTCATACATAATTTTGTTTTTACTACATTCATATTTAGATGCAGCATAATATCTGGATAAATCCTTATCCCAATTACTTCTAGGTTGGATCCTGAAGGTTAATATTATTCTTTGCTCCCCATGGCATCAATCCTTCACTGTCTGGAAACTCAGACTCCAGTATATCCACACATCAGGCCACACTCTTTTCTTTCAAAACTTAAGAAACTGGAGGCTTCAAGCAATTCACTTTGGAAAATTTTAAAAAGCAATGGTAAAGAACTAAGGCTTATTTCTTGAGACCATGGGTTAAGTAGTATATTTCAAAATAGAGCAACCATGTGCACTGAGACCAGAGAGACAGCTATGTTTGACTCATTTTTTTAGATGCTTCAAATTCAGAGTACAGAATGATTTTTTTCAAAAGAGTTCTGCCAGTCACATAATTAAGCAGACCATACCTGGATACAGAATGCCTACACATGCTCCATAGTCTTTCTACTTTACTCCATGATTATTCTCACAGAAGCAGACTCCCTAGCCTCATTTACATGGAGAAAGGGCATCACTAAAGCACACTGATGCACTCGGTTACTAATACATGGTTGCTCTTATAAAAGGAATTTGTAGAGTAAAGTAATAGAGCCTCTTTCATCTTCATCAAAAGGAAATTATTTCCACCTTACCAAAGGGGCTAATATTGTTTATGGGAATGGTTCATTCTACTCTGTGGCAGGTGATGAAATCTCTGACCAGCTCAAGCACGGCATAAACACTATGGACTTCAATGCGACAACAATGTTGGTGAACATGGCCACCTTCCTCAGCCACTTGGTATTGTATGGTATACAATACAATTTTTGTTATTCACTTCCAATCTAGTTATTCACGTAGCACATCTAATTGTTATCACCGATCCTTCTTTAACTCACCCAGATCATCACTCTCTCCACTATCCTTGAGATCTAGACCTCACAATCAGGTCTTCTGGAAGCCAAGTCCTAGACTTGGGTTAAATTGATCTTTTCATTTTTAAATTTATCACACTAGGACTTGAAGAAGTTTATTGATGACTACATATTTTCAAACTTGTCTGTTTAGCACAATTTATCTATTTTATTTCTTTAGACACCAGATTATTCTTCATCTACAAATATCATTGGGTCACTCACCTAGCCCATTTTTACCATCTGGTTGGCACTACGATAAGAACTGGCTGAAAATAAAGGTTATTATGGCAACTTGAAATCTGTGGAAGATTTCAAGGAAGAATTCAATGTTTCATATATACACAAAGACATTACATAATCTATAGATTTATAGATCAATTTTTCGTACAATCCTAAAAACAGTTCACTTGTATCATATGATTTCAGTGATATAGACTTGATTGGCTGATATTAACCTCATTTTATTCATGAAAAAATATGCAAGAAAGAGGGAAAAGGATTTATTCATAAAGACAGCAGAAGTCACAAAGTGCCAGAAATGAGAAAAAGTTGATAACATACCATCGTTGATCATGGATTAATGAAAAAAATCATCTTTTTATTGTATTATGTTATAGAAATGCTTGCTTTATTCCATCAATTAAAAATATTTTAATTGCACTAACGTAATAGTCATGTAGAACAAAGTAAAATACTCATTTATTTGTATAACCTTGAGTGGATCATTTAACCTCTTAGAACCTTGCCTTCTTCATCTGCAAATGCATGGGCTAAACTAGGAGATCTCTGAGGTGTCTTTACAATAAAAAAATCTTGATTTAATAGCAGTTGACACACCTGAAATTGACCTATGGAGAAGAGCTAAAAAGATACTGGTCCCAACTGTAGGCCTGAAAATTGGGAAAAGTAGTCCAATTGACAGTATAATTTGACTACGCCTGGAGGTAGCATAGGTAGGATATCAAGGGAAAGGAGTCTAATTCTGAGTAGTTAATTGCAAATCAAACATGATAAGGTTAGAAAAGAAAGCTCTAGGACTTTCAAAAAGATGGTTGAAGGACAAACAGTGTCTATACCTAGCCCCCAAGTCCATAACCATCAAACAAGAAAGAGTAAAAATAAAATAATAAAACCCATAACAAGAAGAAAATGGATAATCCTTCCTCCTACAATATGAAGTTCCATAGAACAGCACAAGTCATCACTCTTGGCTTTGTCAATCACCAACTACATCTGTCTTTACTTGATGGGATGATACACTTGGGTGAACACTCCTGAGAGAATATGCTGATTTTCCTTGCAGTTTCTCTTAAGTATTAATTAAGTTAATGCAAAATTCAGTATATTTTTGTTTCTCTTTGTGTGTAGAACATCTGCCTCATGGAAACTTTCCAGAAATTTGCCAGAGCAGACATATACTCTAGTGCTGAATTTGACATGACCTATATATTTAATTGGAAGGGTGTCTTGCAAAGAAGAAACTAAAGATTTTTTAAAATGCCTGTTTTCCCCCAATGGAGTCACACAAGAGCAAAGGAGGCTCTTTCCTTGTGCCTTTTGCTTTAGATTTAATTATGTTTATATTCTAATATTCTATATCAAGAATAGACCAAAGATTAAAGCTTATTTCAAAGTGAATGAAATCTTATAAGTAATGTTAGTGTCCTTACCCCTAAATGGCAAGTATCATTGAATTTACCTGAGAATCGGGGTCTGAATTAGAGGAAGTAGGTACTTAAAGAAGGGAGTACACGTGCTAAACCATGAATTTCTGCATTGAATATCATAAATATATTCTAAGATATATAATACATTGACAGAAACATTTATGGCTCAAATATTTCCTTAGACAAGTTATTAAAGGATTTGAACAGTTTTCAAAAGAAGAAATTTGTAATACCAGCAAGTATATCTCATATTCTACATCACCAATGATAAAAGACATGAAAAAAACCATCTCGAGGTCATATTTTGCATCTATCCAATTGACAGTCACCATTAAAAAAAGAGATATAGTCCATTTTGAGAGGCTATTTGAAGACAATAAATATATTATTAATAGATATAGAGATACAGATATAGAGAGCTAGATTATTGAGAGATAGCATGATGGTTTGTACACAATAAATTCAAAGTAAATACCTGCTGATTAGAATTGATTTAAGATTGTATTACTTTTTTCTCCAAGTATACTCATGGCTTAAGACAGTGTTTGGGTAATAGAAAGCATTTCTTAGATTTATTTTTTGTTTATTCTTTCATCCATTTCATTCTTTATAAGCACATTCCTAATAACCACATAGTGAAATAGGAAACATATGCTTTTTATAGACACATTAATAGTGAAAAAGTTGTTCCAGAAAGTGTCTGAGCCAATATTTGAACATAGTCCTAAACAGTAAGTCCAATGCCTTTTCCAATTATGCATATATAATGTCTAAGACAAATCTCTAATCACAGTTTTCAAGCCACTTCATCATTATTATCTCCTTAGCTGTAGGCTCACTATTCTCTCCCTTTTCTATATCTTTGGAATTGGAAAAATATATTTACTTTGAGAGAAAGCATTTCAAAGACTATCGAAAATACTTTATCAAAATTTAGAAGGACCTGGATGTAATATCTGCCTCATATTTATTAAATATCTGAACACATGAGAAAGTCTTTTAACATCACAGTTTCTAGTTCTTCTTAGCTATATAGTACATTTCTCTGCCTTATATTCTGAGTATTTCAGCTGTTTCTCCTTGTGGAGAGGAATATGGGACTGTGTGAAAGGACTGGTATTATGGGAAGCAGAGGGGGAAGCAAAGAAGCTTAGAGTAAATGAGAGACTTCTTCTTGACTGTTCCTTGCTGCTCCTTATTAGGACCTCTCATTGGGTCCAGGCTCTCTGATCCATAAAAGATGAGCCAATTATGATAAAAAGTGAGTGGTTTGAGGTCCCTGTCAGTTACAGGAAACAAAATGAAAAGTCACTGGTCTTCAGGAGTTGGAATTTACCATAATGTTTGAGTCTATGACTCATGTATGTTCAATGTTGGGGGTTGCACTTGTTGAGTTTGTGACTCTTTGTCTAATATTTGACCTTACTGGATTCATGAATAAGATTTCAATTTTGACATTGATTGTACTTCATATGTTATTTTTTATTATGCCCATGAGGAGGGGCCATTGGTAATAAACACATGAGTTGTTTATTTCTTTTATCTCCTGGGTTTTGCTTAGTGTCAGGAAATTTCTGAAGTCTGGGAGACATTATGAGCTGCTTTGCTATACTGTGCTTTATTATATTTATTGGTTCTATGGCAAGAATAAATACTCTATATGGTTTTTGATCATTCTACACACACCGCACCCCATGGGGAATTACCTTCGAATTACTAGGATTCAATAAAGTATAACAAACCTAGGGAAGAGGAATAGTTTTGCTAGTGAGAGTGGGAACAAACTAATTGAGACTGGGCAAATTAATAATACATCCCAAAGACAGAAAGTTAGTTCCAATACCCAGAGAGAAGCAAAGGTGGTATCTATATATGTTTTCATTTTCTAATAACCATAAAGGCTATTAAAGTTTCCTCAACACTTGTCTTCTTTGGAATCAAGTATCAGAACTTACAATGTATATGTATCATTCACATAATGTAATGGATATGTATCATTTTAGCTCCTTATCATTTCAAATGAATTAGATCAGGTTAGTGACTAGCACTGCCACCTGATAGCTAAACATAAAGTTGGAACAATGATGTTGGTCTTGTCTACTTCATGTTTGATGTGAGACTCAGATATAATGCATTAAAGTAATTTGCAAGCTTTAAAAGGTTTTTAAAATGGCAATTATTTTTAATTTAATCATTTACTATGAACAATACAGAGCTCAAAGCTTGAGAGAGAAAAATGGACAAGACAGAGATCATGCTCTCAAGGAGATTAATTGGAGAAGGAGGAAAAAATGATAAACTTTCCCACAAATGTCTTCACCATTACTTAAAGTGCTCCTATTAGGTTTGGGAAAACTGCCTCTTTCCCTCAGCTATCATTACAGCATTGAAGTTTGAACTGAAATATCATGTTCTCCATGAAATCTTCCCTGAGTCATCAGAATTCACATACCATTTGACAACATGCCTTTATATTAAGGTGTAACCATAGGTCCTAGCATAGCCACAGATCTTGGACAGGACATGCATGTTATACCATACACATAGGGTTGTTTTTTTTTTTTTTTAATTCATTAAATGATTCATTCATCAAAAGCACCTTCAATATGCAGTGACATCCAGTGGTAGAGGAAAAAGAAAAAAACATCGGTTTGATCCCTACTGGACTGACTGGCATGGGAGAAAGGGTATGAGATGTTATGGCACTGTTGGTGGCTGAAGAGCTCATTAGTCTCTTTCTTGGAGGCACCACAATGCTGAAAGTTCATGGGCATACTGTTGCTTGTGTCCCCAAGGTGTCTAAAAGTTTTAAGTGCAGGAGATTGCATATGAGTATAACCTTTTGAGCCTTGGGAGAATGAACTATCAGCCATATGGGAGCTAGCTTCTTTGCTCAGATTTTCAGGAAGTTGAGTGGTGATGAAGTCCTATGTTAGTTGCTTGACCAGAAGTAGCAAAGATATGGACTCATTCATTCAACAAGGATTCTACATTTGGGAGTGAAATAGTTGAGGTTAATGACAAGCAGAAACTGTCTTTAATTTGAGCCAGTCTCCCTTGGGAATGAAATAGTATTGAGAAGAGTATGCCTCAAGGTGCTGGGGTGGGAGGTTATGTTTGTATTTTTATACTTGCTTAACTTTCATAAGGAAAAATAAATAGGAGAGATATGGAGAAAGATGTGGACAGAGAAAGAAGTAGAATAACAGATAGAGGGAAATGAGGAGAGATTGGGCATGAATAATAGACTTTCCCTCAAATAACTAAGATTTACTAGTTTCTATTTATATTTTATTGTATTTGTTTTCAAATTCCTTGATATTTTGTACTTTTGTTAGACTGAAATCACCTTTAGGATAAATGCTAAATCTAACCGGAATCTTGTATGTCATGTTCAGATTTATAGACCAGAGAAGAGAAAGTAGGTGAATTGCAACACTTTTTTTTCAATGTTTAAAGCTCTGTCATGAAACAAAGGAATTAGACTTATTCTTCTTGCCCCAAATGACAGCAATAGTACCAAATGTTATAATTTGTAGAAAGGTCAATTTCAGTCCAAGGTAAGGACCGATTTCCTAAGAAATTAGAGTTATTTAAAACTTGAGTGGTCCACATAGTAAAATAGTGATTTCCTTATCATTTACAACAGCATGAAAGACAGGTAAATGATATTCAGGTGCAAGCTGAGTTTTATGATCTCTGTGGTCCCATCTAACTCTGATATTCTGTGCAAGTGGTTTCAATTTCAGCCATCTTCTAAAATTATCATATTTCTTAACCTTGTTTAAAATCTAAAAATGCTGCTTCAGTCTCATAAAACAATTTCAATTCTCTTTACCAATGTCACTGGGGCATTCAAGAACTGTCTCAATTGAGGCATTCTACTGCCATCTGCTCCTGGGAAACCATATAGATGTTAGATCTTGTAAATTGTTCATCATGCCAGGGGCTGCCAAGGCAATCAATAGGGATTTGCAGAGATAACAGATTATCTGTCAGAAAATTCCATGTGTTAACTATTTTTCTCTATCACATTTTCTGAACTAATTAAATATTTAAGCTAATCAGATGTTGAGAATTTTTAAATACAACTTGTGAACAATATCTCCTAATATTTTCTTGCTGTTGTTTCACAGTTTCCTATCCCTCACTCACTGCATGTAAAGCCATAATTTCTAAAGAAAATGATCATAAGAAATGCTGATAGTTGTAGAATAGATTGCATTTAAGAGCATCTGGAAATGTTGATGTATATGATAACTGACATATTAGATCATCATGAAGAAATTAATTACTCTGGAGAAAAGGAATTATTTCCCCATTTGAGAGCAACCTGTAAAGGATACATTGATAACCTGTATGTAAAGAAACAGATGTGCTGCTCCTGGGTGCAAGAAAGTTATCTCAGACTTAAAAAAGTCCTGTCCCAGTAGGTAACTTCTATTTAGTATCTTCTGATCTTTAATAAGTCACTCTTCTATTCTAAGACTTTTGTAAACAGAAGAGATAGCACATTATCTCAAGGCTTTGTTCCATTTTAATACTTATCTTGCATGCCATGCCTAAAATGCTCTCTCTCCTCACATCTGCCTCCTGACTCCTATATCTTTCCTCAAGATTCATCCCACGTTCTTCAAGTCTTCCCACTCCCACAAATCCAGTGCTTTCCTTCTGGAATTCTATCCAGTTTAAAATGTATATGTCTTGTATGTGCATAATAGGTTTTAGTACATGCTTGGATGACCTGCAGTAAAGGTAGCCATGTGGAAGACACTTACTACTTCCTTTTGGGAGGCTGACACAAATATTAATGTTCTTTGATGACTTCCCACCACATGACTTGGCAGCATGCTCTTTCCACTGGCTACATCTTTAAAACTACTTGACTGAAACAATCTCTCTTTCTATTTACAGTGTCATCTAGGAGGTAAAAGACTTGATCATTCACTAGAGCTGACAACATGCAAAAAGAAGTGTCAGATTTCCAACGCCCTTTTCTTTTTAGGACATATAGAACTGAATCAGGCTTAGGAATTTGCTGTTTTATTTGCCCTTTTCAGTTCTAGGCTTCAGGAGTAGAGTCTGTGTTCCAGGTACATGGCATTTGCCACCAGAATTTCAGACTGGATATTGCAGCTGTTTGTTCTTGTTCTTGTCCCGTCTTCCTTCTCAAAGAAAAAAAATCACATCTGGAGGGTGATGTGTTCTCTTTCAAGTGAACTGGATTAAATGAAGCAGAGTTGTGCAAAGCCATCAGCCTCACTCTCTCTTTCAGAGACATCATAGTGCAGTGGCAAGATATAGGTCAAGAGAAGTGGTGATGACTGATACAGTAGAAGACCTTGGCCTTTTTTAGCTAAGCTGTTTCCCAGGTTTCAGTTTGTCTGAGGCAAGGCCCATTCAGTGATTAAAGGCTAGGCAAGATTTGAGGGGAAAAAATGGCCTGGGAGGGGAAGACACTCAGAATTTCTGTCCAGAACAGAAACAATTGCAGTTAGTATTCACATGAAGCCATCAAAACCAAAACAAGGAACAAAAAAGATTTGTGCTGTGGCCTATCATTGACCAATCAGTGAAAGTCAGAGTGATTTGGATTTAAAGGCACAGTCAAGTAGCTACACTGGAATCACAACGACCTCAATCAAATGCCTGGTTTTAGAGAACTATATTTCAAGAAATTATAAATGAAAACTCCACGAGATAAGAGTTAATTGTCCCAGTTTTTCAAAACCAAAATGGTAGAATAGAGAAGAAAAAAAATCTAACATCCAAAACCCAAAATAACTCATAAAGTATAAACCATCAAAATTTATATTCCTTTGGACAAAACATACACATGCAAGAATATGACTTCACATGATTGGAGGAGGAGGAGGAGGAGGAATAGGAGGGGCTAGTCCAGTAAGGAAGCCCTGAAAATCTAGAATCATGGAAATTTAGCTAAGGGGGAGCCTTACATTTGAAACTTTGTGAAATTAATATTGTTTAGGAGCTGGAATAAACTGTAAGCATAATCCAATTCCACCCCTCAGAGAAAGAGGGGAGGGAAAGAAGAATCGTTTCTCAGAGATGCTAGAGGGAAATGTTTGTTTTTGCCATATCTTTGAAGTGAATATTCTTTGTGAAAGCCAATGTGATGTTAAGTACTTGTTTTGTTTTTTTTTCCATTTTTTAAAATTTGTTTATTTATTTTAAATTTTCAACCATCATTTTCACAAAATTTTCAGTTCCAAATTTTCTCCCCATCTCTCCCCTCCTGACACCCCAGAATGCCAAGCATTCTAATAACCCCTATCACCAATCTTCCCTCTCTTCTAACATCCCTCCCTTCCCTTACCCCCATCTTCTCTTTTGTCCAGTCAGGCAAGATTAATTTTTATACCCCATTACCTATATTTCTTATTTCCCAGTTGTACACAAAATCAATTCTCAACATCTGTTCCTAAAACTTTGAGTTCCAACTTCTTTTCCTTCCTCCTTCCCCACTCATCCTCAATGAGAAGGCAAGCAATAAATATAGGCTGTATATGTGTAGTTTTGCAAACAATTTCCATGATAGTCATGTTGGGTAAGACTAACTATATTTCCCTCCTTCCTATAATGTCCCCCATTTCTTTTATTCTCTCTTTTAACTTTGTCCCACCCCAAGAGTATTGACTTCTAATTTATCCCTCCTTTCATTGCCCTCCCTTTCATCATCCCCCCCAGTAACCTGCTTATCCCCTTCTTCCCCTTTCCTGTATTGTAAGATAGATTTTCTTACCAAAACGAGTGTGCATTTTATTCCTACCTTGAGTCAAATATGATGAGAGTAAGCTTCACGTTTTCCATCTCACCTTCCCCTTTTCCCTCCATTGAAAAGTCTTTTTCTTGACCCTTTTATGAGAGATAATTTTCCCCATTCTATTTCTCCCTTTCTCCTCCCAATATATTCCTCTCTCATCCCTTAATTTTATTTTTTTAAGATATGATCCCTTCCTCTCTGTCTCTCTATGCGTGTGTGTTTAAGAATTATTGGACTACCTGAATGCTATGAGAGAGAGAGAGAATAAGAGCAGACTTTGTTGTCATGATAAAAAATTAAGGGGTAAAAAATGATTTCACTGGGAGAAGAGTAAATGGAAGGCAGAACAGGGTAAATTACATTACATGAAAATTCACAAACACTTATTATAGTAGAGGGCAAGGGAAAGGGAGAAACACTGCTTGAACTTTATTCTCATTCTATTTGGCTCAAAGGGGAAATCATATATACATTCAGTTGGAAAGAAATGGGAGAAGGGAGTGGGTGACTAGAAGGGACTTATTAGAATTGAACTGTTTACATTCTTATGTGGAAAAGTGATATTTGTAGTTTATGAGACCTTTCTCAATAAAGGATAATTGTAGGGAATATGTGTGTGTGTGTGTGTGTGTGCGCGCGCGCGCACGCGTGTATGCAAGGACAGGGGGTGCAGGGAGAGAAAGAAAGAGAGAGAGGAAGAGGGCATAGAATGAACTGAATATGAGGATATGATATCTAAAAAATAAAATTAAGTGTTAAGAAGAATATAGTCAGAGAAGGTTATTTCCATTTACAAATTAGAAAATGATAGAGTAGAAAAGTAGATTGATTGGCTCAAAATCGGATACTTGGCAAGTGATAGGACAAGAATACAAACATCCTTTATATATATACATATATATATATATATACATATATATATATACATATATATATATACATATATATATATATATATATACATATTTTACTTTGATTCTTAAAGCACTGTGATATAAACAATATAAATCAATATAACTAGTGTAGAACAGCTGATACTTTTCCCAGGGCATAAATGAATGGACAATGTGGGTCAGTTGGCTGTTTCTCTCCTTCCCTAATCCTGCGCCTTATGGTTCTGTTAGACAATTAAATATTTCTCTCCTTTTCCAGCCCTGTGCCCCCTGGTCCTCTGTTACATAACTGGCCGCTTCTCTTCTGCAATTCTGTGCTTTGTGATCCTCTCTTATACCATGGCCTTGTATCTGGAGAGTGTTTGCTGCCTCATCCTTGCATAACCAGTGTTTCATCCCAATTATACTGGGGCTTATATTCTCCTACTGCTAATATTTCCCCAAATCCCAGCTCTATTCTTCCTCAGGCATTTCTTTCCCCAATATAACTTTACTAATTTAGACATCCTAAGGACCTTCCACTAGATATGCCTTGAAAATGAAAGGAGTTAGGAGTTTGTATAAAAGCCCTCTGTGTATGCCAGTCATGGTAGAATCCTTCAGTGCTTACCTTGAGAAGGAGAAGAGTATTGGTATTGGACTTGAACTTACATCCAGTATCTGTCCCTGTTCCCTTAGCTGAAGGAGGCAATGATGACGTTCTGAGGGTCAGATAATATGAACTCTTATCAGTGCCTTTATATGAGCTACAACCAAAAGACAGCTGATGTAATGTCTCCATAGGGAATCGAGAACAAGCTGACACCCTGAGTAATGGTACCTTTCAAATGGTTCAAAGAATCCATTAGATAATCTAGGTCATTTCTTTGGAAAGATGCACAAGCAAATACATGAATAATTGGTTGCTCGGTTGATCGTTGTACTTCATTCTTGAAAAGTATCAAAATGACATCAACATTATAAAGTGAAATTTCAGTATGTCCAACTGTGGTTGATCAGACCAATATGAGCTCAGAATATTCTACCACAGGTTGGACATGGATAGACCATTTGAATATTTGGGGTGGATACTCCAAATTTGCATGTCCTATGTTTCCTTTGCGCTGTCTCAATTCTGCTTTGCTTAGAGAGCACATTACACTTTCTGACTTGGGCATGCCACACTGAGTGGTCCTGTGCCAGTGTTTCCCATGTCACAAAATAAAATCCAAAGTTCTTAAGAGAGACCTTGAGAGTATCCTTGCATTGCTTCTAATGACCACCTGCCCACCCCAGTGAATTCTCCATAAAGTAGTCTTTTTGGCAAGTGTACATTTTGCACTCTAACAACATGGCCAGCCCATCGGAGTTGCACTCTCTGAAGCATAGTTTGAATGCTTGGCAGTTCAGCTTGAGCAAGGACTTAAGAGTCTGGACCATTTTTCTGCCAGGTGATCCTCAGAATCTTCCTAAGACAGTTCAAATGAAAACTTCAAATTTAGTTTCCTGACATGACACTGGTAGACTCTCCATGTTTTACAGGCATACAACAATGAGATCAGAGCAATGGCTCTGTAGGCCTCCAGTTTGGTAGTCAGTCTAATACCTCTTCTCTCTCAAACTTTTCTTTGGAGCATCCCAAACACTGAGCTAGCTCTGGAAATGCATGCATCAACCACATTGTCAATGTGTACATCCCTGGAAAGTACACTACCAAGGTAAGTGAACTTATCCACACCTTTCAAAACTTCTCCATTTAACAAATAAATCAATGGATGGATGGATGGATGAATAAAATGGGACAATGTACTTCAAGAAGACAGAAGTTTTGAGTTCCATCTTTGCAAAAGTGATCTCTAAGTTGGAACCCTGTGGACTCTATGAAAGGATGGTAGAGTATGTCCTAGATTTGGGGGGAGATGTCTTGTGGCAATTGTTCTTACCATATTACCTTAACAAATATCTTTTCTAGAAGCTAATTATGTATGATTTATTAATTATGAACTAATTACTGATGGACAATCAGGGAAGGAAAACATAACTGTGGATGTTTGTGACCAAGAAAGGCTAGGAGTTGCCTCCCAAGGGCATAAGTAGCCACTCAAGCTCTACATCCTCAGTCTATTGGTGCTGGTGGAGGACAGAGGAATGAATCCAAGAAATGTTCTCCACTAGAATTTCTAGTTAAACCTTTGGACATTGCTATGGGACATGTAACCACATCACATTTTTACATCCATGCTTTCATAATTTAAAAATTAACTATACAAAATAATACTGATCTTTTTTGTTTTGTATATGAAACTAATTATGTGAATCTATAAACTCAACAATTCTAGTCTATTCTCTACTATTTAGAAATTTAACAAGACCCTCTTGTCTGAAACTTATGTTCTTGCAAAAGTTGAAAGAAGGCCTGGGAACTCAGGAACTAGCTTCAGGAGTAGGATAAACTTTGTTACTTGCTTTGGGTACAAGGAGTGAGTGAGTCATGGGATGATGAAGTAATGGAATGAGCTCAGTCTGCATGTGATTGCAGCCTTTAAATACCCTGACCCTCAGTTGAATAAACAGATTGCTCTCTTGTATTCCCACCTGCCCAGGTCTTTCTTATCAACCCCTGGCCTAAGCACTCCTCAGAAGCTGGTCACCCTCAGTATAATTACCCTTTAGTTCTCACTAAATCTCATTCTACAAATTTATCTTAATAAAGTCTGAATTTAAATATATGAGTCCATCTTATTATGTAAAGATAAGAACAACAAAGTGAATCATTCTTCTGTGAAGCAAATAATTACCTCAACTTTTTTTTTCCTTTTTGAGAGAGAAAAATATAAGCAAAAAAAAAAACTTTTATACTTTCTATGAAACTTGGTAAAGTCTGTTGCTTTGTCTAGACCTCAATTCTTTTATCTCTAAAAGACTGAAGCACAGCTAGATGTTCTATCAATCAATCATAAAGCACTTATGTACCTATTACATGTCTGTCAAACAATGCTTAGGCCCTGCAGGTATAAATGTAAAGAAACCATCTTTAAAAGCTTTAATGAGCTAATATTGTACAATTATGACTTTGTAGTATTTCTAACTTTTAAACATTTTTAAAATTGGAAACAGTAGTCTATAGGAATTCAACAACTTACAGACATTTCTTTTCTCCAAAACTATTCTTATCCACTCCAAAGACTAATTCCAATCTACTCTATAGACAATGAAAGTCCAATCCAAGTTGACCAGTGGAAAATTAGCATGAGATATTATGCACTTATCAGAAGAAGAATAAATGAGGAGGAAAGTTTAGAAGTCTGTAAGTGTTATTTATACATTAGATGGATATAATTGTCGAGAAGAAAGTTGGGTCAATGGTTCCCTTGTAAGAGAAAATCTGGCTGGAAAAGTGAAAAATAAAATGAAAGCATCATTGATACTATTCAACATGATGAAAGAAGGTAGTGAGAAAATTGCTTCAGAATTTACCCAAAGTTCCTTTTGTTTTGTGAAAGATAGCATGCAATTTGTCTCAATAGCTTATTTTCTCCATTCTCTAACCTAATGTTTATGCTACTTGGTATGATTAAAAGATTTCCTCATGTGTAGACATCTAATTTCATTACAATAGAGTTTAACAGATAGGGAGTTTGAGAAAGAAAATATACGGCTCAGAATACTCTAGTATGATATATCACAGATTCCAGAAACAGATTTTGCAAGTGTAATACACAATTCTAATCATCTCCCTTGTAATACACATAGTCCAGTATATTAAGAATTTTAAAATACTGTGGACTTTTTAAAAAATTTCATTTAGCCCACTCCTGCAATTTATTTTATGTCTGTGTTTTAATTTTGTTTATATGCCCTCTAACAACATACTTAATATTTCAAAGTGGTTTTCTAGGATCTCTAAGAAAGATTTTTATTACTCAAAAGGAATTACTCTTCAAAAGTTCTTCTCACTGTTTATTTCATTGAATTGCTACCATGGAGAAAACATAAATATGCAGAGCCCCGGGATCAACTAGTCTTGATTGACTAGAATATTTCTAAAGCCATAACGTAATAGAATCGTGTATTTCCATATGTAAGAAAGTTCAGAAGCCTTCCAGTCTCATTTCTTCCCTTTACAGATGCAGAAACTGAGACTCAGTGATCCAGTTTCTCCAATAACACACAACTAATCAGTGGCAAAATCAGTACTAAGAAGTGGGACACATTTAACTTTCTATGTGACTGCTCCAGTCTGAGTAGTTCATTGTGCTAGTGGTCATTTCAGAATTGTTTGTTGAATATATAAGCAAATGAATATGCTTAGACACATCCAATATTAGACCTTAAAATAATTTACAATATTGTTTTTCTCATCTTCTCACATTACAGCAAAGGAAAATGAAGACCATCTAAATGATTTAGCTGATACCATACTGCTATCCAATGGCAAAATAAGGATTGTAACATGTCTCTTTTACCTTCATATTACACACCTATTACCATTTGTAGTACTTTTTGAATAATAACAGTCAATACTTTTTTTATTTTATTGAATGAATCAATGAATGAATGTACAACAGCACAATGGCAAGATTTGGTCTGGATTCAAGGACCATGGGAGTTGTATTTCTAAAGTATATGAAGTGAAGGTTAACATGATGTCAAGTCTGGTGGGTAAAGTTCCCCCCTCCCCATCCCAACTCTTTTTTACTTTGGCAGAGTAGGAATAACTCAAGAGGGACAAATGAGCTAACATCAGAAGAGAAAGAAAATTTTAACTATTTTCAAATAAAATATTCTATATTTAATTCATAGATTGAGACCTTTTTCAAAGACTATGCTTTAATGGGTTGTGTCCTTTCCTGTGGTCTTACAATAAGATGGTTGTTTTCTCTTTTGGGGTAATTGCTCCACTTTGACTTACGCTACATACAATGTACTTATGGAATTTCTCATATCCAGGTTTTTCAAAATATTGGAAAAATTCATTACTATATCTCATATAAGTTTTTAAGAGCATGATATTGTCTTCATTTTACTCCACAAAAAATGCTATTATTGACCCTTGAGCCGAGAAATAAAACACATAAAGTACTCAAAGAATTCATCAGGCTCAATCATCTGTCCTTAAAGGAACTTGGCATACAACTGGGGAGGCCTCTGAAATTCAAGAAACTCATTTCCCCCACCCTCAGCATCCTATAAAGCTATTTTGAGATTTTTGCCATTTTTTTGATTCTGATTCTCCTTTAAAAGGCAAAGATACATTGGATTCTGTGTAATGAACAATGTATATATGTTGAAACATAAACAATCCAAGTAATCTGTTCACTATTTTCAAAATAGAAGGCTACTTAGGAATTATACTGATGACTCCCATCTTTCTCAAAGGAAGATGCTACATCACAAAATACCTTTTGGTCTAAAACAGAGATGTGTGTGCTTGTATGTGTGTCTGTGTCCATGTGTCTGTGTTTCTATGTGAAGTGGTCATGATGATGATCTTTGGCAGTCTTGAAGCTTATGGAGAACTTTTCAGAATAATGTTTTTAAATTAATAAAATGAAGTATATAGGAATATAATGGTTATAATTTTAATTGAACTGGTTATAAAATGAAAAACTAAGTACTAAAAAATTTTCATGGACATCAAGATCAGAAAATCTGTAATGAGAAGGTCTGATTATTGAATTATTATGATTAGAAAGGCTGAAGATTGTTAGTTCCAAGTTGCAAACCACCAAGTGTGACCCAACAAGAAAGTTCCTTTCTGTTGCTAGAAAACTAAATCCTTAAGTAGACTTTTGAGGTCTAGAGTACAAGATTAGTTGCCTTGCCCCTGATGCTTCAGGAATTCTAATACTAGTAAGTCTGAGAAAGCAAACCCTTGGTAACTGACTTTTTTTTTTTTTTGGTAATGAGAACTTTCAGTAATTGAATATAACTCTCATGTATTTCCACTCTAAGGTAGTTGTTCTAATTCCTAGGCAAAGATGCTATGTATAGGTACAAACTTCTCTTTGTTCCCTTCTGTTTCACCCACAATAAAAGTCTACTATGTTTTAAGATAGCAAGCTTACTTGTCATTTCACTTTTAAAGGTAATAAACAAGCTCAGCTCCCACCATAAGTGCTTCTTTTACTCATTTACTATCATAACTTCTATTTTTTTGCTCTCAGACTTTTGGTAAGTCAACAAAACTAGTGTACTAAAATCTAGGCAACAAGGAACAGGAAGGAGAGTCAAAAGATCAATGAGTTAGTGCCCCCTCACAACCAGGACATGCAAATAATGGTCCATGAGGCACACAAATCTCATTAGGTTTATTAAATAACTCATTCAATTGATCAGGGATTATTCTGACAATTTCTTTCCCTCTCATACTTATAATTGGAAAGGATTTCAGAAACAAGTAAATGACTAAATATATATGGTATGCATCATTATGTATACATATGTATATCTATTACATATTATATTTGTTATATATGCATGCATATAATTTCTAACTCCATTTCTTTTCTTTGTATGTGGAAAAATCAAATACTAATCAATTGATTCTGACAAGTCATCCTGGGCTGCAGAGAATTAGACTCTGAAGTAGCAGAGTTAGCAAAAAGTTTGCTCAACCATAATTAAAATAAAAACAGCCATAATAATAACAATAACAAATACTTTGTAGTTCTTTATGTATTCAAAACACTTTTATATATGCTATCTAATTTGAATGTCATGACAATAATGAGAGGGAAATCTTATCATCTCCATGTTATAGAAGAGAAAAGAGGCTAAGGGAAATTACTAAATTTATTCAGTGGGTTCACAAAACTGGAAAGTGTCTAAGGTCAGATTCAAAGCCATGTCTTCCTGAGTCCAAATACAGCATACCACAAATTTTGTCACTTCTCTATCCCTAGTTCTTATTGTTGTTTTAATATTTTGCTAGAGTCAACACAAAACCATGTTATTTTATGTGTATACACACACACACGTATATGTGTGCGTGTGCTTGTGCATATAGATAAATATGTTGATAATAGATTGTAAAAGCAAGCACCCTGACATACAGAGGAGGACCTGCTATCACAGTTTCTTAGATCTGCTTTTCTAAAAGGAAAAGGAACTTTTGGGGAGTCAGCAATTACTTTAATCAAGCATATATATCATTCACTTGCTTCAAGGGAAAAAATCAGCACCCTGAACTTCAGAGAAAATATAGAGAAATCAAAATGAAAAGTCAGGGCTTCCAGTTGTCTGACAGATCAACAGACAGATCAAACTGGCTGACTATACATACATAGCTACCAGACAGGGAAGCACCAACATCTGGGTTTTCAAAGTTGGAGGGCTGCTTAGCAGCTTCCCAGAGTCTCATCTGGTACACAAATCTTCTTCCAAAAACTAAGCTCTAAAGTACTTATACTTCAAAGTACTTACACATGTTTCAGGGCCAGAGGGAATCACAGCCCTTGAGAACCAGTGCATCATTAGAAAATTAACAAAAAGTATGAGCTTCCCCTAATAAAGCTTCCAGTAATGGGCAGATCCATTAATGGGCAGGGAAGATCTCCCCATCAAGAAGCTAAATTATATTAACAATAAGTAAAGATGCACTATCAATACATAGATTCAAAGGGTTAATAATAAAACAGAAATTACACAGACAAAACGATATAGAAAGAGATATATTGCTATAAATAAATTGTATCAGTCAAAGTAAAATGTCAAGTTTCAGATCTAAATTATCTTATGTCTCAAGTACCTACTGGGTCTTTTTACATATGTATCCTGACAAATCAAATACAGCAAAACTAAAGATTTCTGTCCGGCATTCACTTTTTTCTCAGTCAGTTAAGTTTGAAAATAACATTTATACATCCTCTCCATCATCCATTCTTCTAAAATTTAGGTCATACCAACTATTGTTTTCTTTATAATATGTCATGCCCATTCTATCGTCCCCATTTCCATTGCTATGACTCAAATCCAGGATCCAATTCATCTACATTTTCAAGAAGCCTTGCTCTGTCTTCTCCCTTCCCTCCCTACCCAAAATCTTTCATCTGAGATTACCTTTCATTTTCCCTGCCTATCATGGGTATAAAAATAGTTATTTACATATTGTCCTCCTTCTATTTGAATGGGAGTTCCATGGGATTAGGAACTGTGTTTTTTCCCTTATTTTTATCCCTATAACTTAGCACTATGCTTGGCACCCAGTGAGTGCTTGCTTCATGATTGACTAATCTGCCCTGTCTACTGCAATAATTGTCTAACTAGTCTCCCTGGCTATGATCTCTCTCCTCCCCCATTCTACCTGCATACAACGACAAGACTGGTTTTCCTAAAACATAACCTTTCTAAGCTGTTAAAACACTAAATTAATAAAATAAATATTAAAATAATTCAGAAAATCAGTATATAATATTCTAAGAAAATAATTCAAATATTCATATCCTTTGATCCAGAGATTCCAAAAGCTTAGCATATACACCATATAAACAGGCCAAAGACAAAAAGGAAAAAAAATGCTTTACATACAAAAACATTTCCTCACAGCACTTTTTTAGTAGCAAAGAACTTGAAAAAGAAAGGCTAAATACTCAAAAAAATGGGGAATAGTTAAACAAATTATTGTGCATTAATATAGCAACATATTTTAGCCATGGATGAAGTAATGAGCATGAAGTGTTAAGAAAAGTATGAAAATGATTGAAGGAGCAAAAAACATTTACTAAGTGTTTACAATGGAAAAATATCTACAAACTGATGAAGAATGAAGTAAGCAGCCCAGAAAAACAACTTGCTCACAGATTACAACGATATAAATGGAAAGACCTATGATAACAATGTGAAGACCAAATTTTCCCTAAAGAAAAGATGACAATATGTGTTCCTCCAGGCCCTGAAGGGGACTATGCAATGAGGGTAGATTGATATATTGGCTAAGTTAGCTGAAGTTGTTTTGTTTTCTTCTCTTTCTCTCTCCCCACATTTGTCACACAAAAAAAAAAAAAAATGACTAGTTATGGGAAAGAAATAATGTTCAGAGATGAAGATTCTATGAAAACAAAATATATAAGTAATAATACAAATCTTAGAAAAAATAAAAATATGATTTTGTATGCTCTCTTAAAGTTTTGGGTTTTTTTTGTCTCACTGTCTACAGGGAAAATAAATAAAAAAGATAAACTACAAAAGAAATTCGCAAATTTCTTAGTCTATTTAATGAAGGGCATCCTCAATACACTGTTCTCCCTTCTTTTAATGATCAGTTTTAGCAACATTTATTTATTCTTTGATATTTTGTAGATAGAAACAATTTTTTTTAATGTTGATCATTCCCACTTTCCCCTTTCTTTCTACTTACCTATGTCTGACACACTCAGGTTTCGTTGTAATATTAACAGTCTAGTAATACCCTCTGTTCCCCATTCATCATAGATTTTTTCCTCCAGTGACATTTTACTACTCCTATATATATGTGTGTTTGTGTATATGTATATGTATGTGGGTATCTATACATAGAGATGTAGACATACATATGCATGTATATGCACATGCATGTGTATATATGTGTGTTTACACAGTAAACATATACATATCTATGTAATACACAGATGCATACACACATATATGTGTATATATGTCTATATACATATGCATGTATATGTACATAAGTGTGTGTACATATATATGTACATGGTATAATCTGTCTCCCCATCCAAATTTTAAGCTGCTCAATGACATTACTGGTATCTTGACACATAGAATTTCCCATACTTAGCATGATAATATGTAAATGCTTTGTGTTAATTAGAACTGAATGATGATTAAGATGAAGAGACCACAGAGCACAACAGATGTTGGAATTTGGCTTCAAGGGACTAGCTTCAAATGCCAGACCTGACCTTTATTACTTCCAGAATGTGAGGACTTCTTAATTTCTTTGTGGATGTTTCTTCTTCACAAAAGTTAAAAAAAAAAAAGTTTTTCTAGGTGACCTAAAGTATCTTCCAATTCTAAATTAATAATGAACATAACTGAGTCAAGACCTATTTTAATGTAGAGGGAAAAAGTAATGTAACTCATTTAGCTCCTGAAGTCAGGTTTTCTAAAATAAGTTTTATGCCCAGGACTTCTCAACTAGACAAAGTAAAGGATCAACTTGAGTGATTTCATAGGTACTTCTAAGCCCCAACATTCTATGATCCATGGCAGGTACTTTTCAACTCTAACATTATATGATCTATAGTTCTATATTCTATGGTCAGTGATATATGCCAGATTTTTTAAAATCTATATTCAATCTTCATTCTGTTCTGAAGTTTAATATTTCTACATATATTTAGCCAGCTAAAACGCAAAAGTTAAAAAAATCAGGGAATTTACTTTTCTATATGTCAAAATAAACAGTAAATACCATCAAACAGGCAACCAAATCAACATAAAATTTCTACACAAACAAATTCCAAGACTGCTACCAGGCAATCTGTTTAAGTGCCACTGGAACTATTAGTAATCTTATACACACAATTCCATTTTGCTTATTTGCTTGTGAAATCAGAATTAACTCTATTTGATTCACTAGCTTCTCAGGATGTCTAATAGCATGATGAGTAAATTCAATTCAGTTCAATAGAAGATTTGATTAAATGCCTGTTTTATCCAAGGAAGCATGATATAGTCCACAGAGAGTCAGCCTTAAAGCCAGAAAGACTTGGATTCATCTTTTCTCTGACACATGCTGTTCCTGTCAGCCTGCACTAGTTCCTTATCCTCTCATTACCCCTAAGAACCTCTTTAAGACTGAAAAATGCATAGAAAGTGTCTAGTTTCCTTTGGTAGAGAAGTTTCCTTACCTAAAAGTTCTCTAGGTAATGAAATCATGAGATCATATGCTTAGCCCTAATCCTTACCCCATAGATGTTAAGTGCAGGGGAAAGAGTGTTGGAAGTGGATTTAGGAAGATCTCATTTCCTACCTCAAATACTAGCTGTTTGATCGGGAGCAAATAAATTAACCTCTCTCAAACTCATTTTCCTGTTTTGTAAAATGGTGATACTAACAGCATGGTAATTTCATAATATTGTGAAGAGCAAATCAAAAAAGGATACCTAAGGCATTTTGCAAAACTTGACCCCTATTTAAATACTAACAGTTAGCATTGTTATCATGTGCTTTCCCAGATAGTGTGTTTAGAAAGACATGAAAGGCAACTGAGCACAGGCAGCAACTGAGATGGACGGAGGATGGAGGTGTTGAGCTATGGCCGATATGAGAGGTTGGAGAAAGCAGTGGGCCGACCAGAAGCAGTATCCCACTCCTCCACTCTGCTTGCTGGCCCAATAGCAGACTATTTAAAGATCAGTAGAGAAATTAGAGATGTTCAGAAACATGCTGAGATGGTCCACATAGGTCTGAAGACTGAATGCTCTCTTCTGGTGACAGCATCTCAGTGCCAGCAGCCAGATGGGAATACACTTTCGTCCTTCCTGGCACCTATCTCTGAGCAGATCCAGGAGGTCCAGGCCTTTAGGGAGAAGAACCGAGGCAGAAAATTAGGCAGTCATCTCTTGGCTGTCAGCGAGAGAATCCCCGCTTTGGGCTGGGTGGCCATGGCACCAAAACCTGTCTCTTATGTGAAGGAAATGAATGATGCTGCCATGTTTTATACAAACCGGGTGCTCAAGAAGTTCAAAGATGTGGATAAGAAGCATGTGGAGTGGGTAAAAGCTTACCTGACTGTCTGGACTGAGTTGCAGGCATATAGTAAGGAGTGCCATACCACTGGCCTAGCCTGGAGCAAAACGGGACCCACAGCAAAAGAACTGAGTGGCACATTGTCAGGCCCCTCAGCTGGCTCAGCCCCTCCTTCCCCACCACTTGGACCTCCCCCTCCCCCATCCCCATGAATTCTGACTCTGATGAGTCTGCTTCTCAGTCTGCACTCTTTGCTCAGATTAATCAGGGAAAGGGCATCACACATGCTCTGAAACATGTATCAGATGACATGAAGAATCTTAAGAATCCAGCCTTAAAGAGCCAGAGTGGACCCGTGCGCAGTGGCCCCAAGCCTTTCACAGCTCCCAAGCCAGCTGGCAGAGCCACTCCCAAACCAGCTGCCAAGAAGGAACCCCCAGCACTGGAGCTGGAGGGCAAAAAGTGGAGAATCTAGTGATAAATGACACAGAGCTGAAGCAGGTGGCTTACATATACAAGTGTGTGAGTTCTACACTCCATATCAAGGGCAAAATCAGTTCCATCACATTAGATAACTGTAAGAAGCTTGGCCTGGTATTTGTGGGGATTGTGGACGTCATAAACAGCGAAGACATCAAAGTTCAGGTGATGTGTAAAGTGCCAACTATTTCCATCAATAAGACAGATGGCTGCCATGTGTACCTGAGCAAGAATTCTCTGGACTGTGAGATAGTCACTGCCAAGTCTTCTGAGATGAATGTCCTCATTGCCACAGAAAGTGGTGACTTTAATGAGTTCTCTGTCCCTGAGCAGTTCAAGACACTGTGGAATGGGCAGAAGCTGGTTACCACAGTGACTGAAATTGCTGGATAAGGAGCATGCCACTAGGTCCTGTGCCCTCCCCCCCAAACCATGGGATACACCTGCATTCAGATGATTCTCTTCTAGATTTCCTCTACCTTTCTGCTCTTCAAGGCTTCTCTTTCCTTGGAGAAGTACAGCTACCTGCCTTCACTGAATATGCCTCAGACTGAGATGTGGGGCAGGGCAGCGGGTCAGTTGGGCATCTGCATGTGATCTGCAGGAAGGTGCATCTTCTCCATGTCAGCTTGAACCGCATCACCAATCCCTCCTTGGTGAACTCGAAATCCTTTCAGATGGACTTCAGCTTTGGGAAGGGAGACGCACATGGCTCCCTCTGGATGAATGGACCAGGTTGTTCCTGCAAGGGTCAGGCCTTTTGGCACTGCTTCTCAGGAAGGTAGTGGAAGTTGACGTGTAACCCTAGCTAGATATTCTATCCAAACTAATTCACTGGCACCAAGTGATGTTCCTGGGCCAGGTGACGTGGCAGCCTTGGACGCTTGGACACACAGCATTCCAAGCCAACTTGTTTCCCTGTTAGCATTCCTTTTATCCACGTTCTCTCATTCTGTGTGTGCCATGCCAAGAGGTTCCCTTGTACCAGCTGCCAGAGGAAGTCAGGTCTACAACAGACAGTCCACCCGACAGCAGTTAGGTGAAAGCTGGGTCCTCTTCATGTGAGTCTTTGGGGTGTCAGCCAATCACCTCCCTTCAGAAAAGTTTTTTAAAAATCATTCCAAGGAATCTGGTATTTCTTCTTCCCTTCCATTAACTATTATGAATCTTGACAGGTGCCTATCATTTATTCTTTCAGAATTGTCTTGGCTCATGCCACATTTCTTGGCACCCGGCTTCCCCTTGTCCCTAATGGTATGACCTTTTCTCTTCGCTGGGAGGCTTATGGCCTTTGTTTATATCCTGAACAAAAGCATGAAGCCTCCAATATAGGCTGTTGCATAGGCTTGAACTTGATGGTTTCAGGCCTTGAACGACTTTTTCTATGTATAAATGGCTTTTATTTTCCCTTTAGAATGTTTACTAAAATATGCAATTTTTTTAAATATTTGGAGGGTGGGAGGTGCTGTCCTGTGACTTCTCCCTTTCCTGAATCTTGTGGGAATAAACCTTTATGTACTTAAAATTATACAGAAACTAGAATAAAGGTAATGTCAACTTGAAAAAAAAAAAGATATGAAAAAAATTCAAAAGTCTCTACATTCAGGTGGATTAAATGTTAGAGAAGATGAAATTAGAACATAGATCTCCTGATCTATGAGTTGAGAGAAATTCAACTTTATACATTTGCTGTTTCTAAAAGCTTTCCTATATGTCAAATTTGTGTGTATAAAGTTCATTATTATTGTTACTACCAATAATAATACTAATAAAATTACCAGTTCATCTCTTTAAAGCATTCAGGGGCCCATTAAAGTGTATATTTTTTGCAACTACTCTATTCTGTATGTATGGGAAATTATTTTTTATTATCTACATTTTTGAGTTGAGAAATTCAGGCTAAGAGTAGTGAATTGATTTTCCCCAAAACAACTTCATTTCTACATTCAATATAGCTATCACAATATAATTGGATATTTATTATTAATACTGTACTTTTATGTAAGTGTGTGTATATTATGTATATATGCATGTGTGTATGTGGGTGCATGTGTGTGTGCATGTGTTCATATGTGGGGATTCTCTTAACTTTGGATCTCCTTACGGAAAAAGGGTTATGAAGGCACTCTTGTCTCAGACCTTTTCAAAATAAGTAATAAATGAAGCTGTACTTCATATTCCGGTGAAAGAAAAAAACACTATTGTTTATATGAATATTCATGAAAATTAACATAATGGTAAATTTGTCCCAAATGCTAATCAGATCTGATCACGAGCCAAATGTTAAGTGAAAACTATAATTCCTTGTAGATGTAAATCTATGCAAGGACCAGACCTGAAAAGAATATTTTTGGAAAACATTCATCAGGGAAAGAACTGAGATGGTGCTACACCACCCCAGGGAACATCTCTCTTAGTTCAGGAAGTAACATAGATAAGGGATGCCACTTTTCCTTAAGCAGAAAGCTCAGTCCAATCCTATTAGATGAAATAACTGACAACTCTCCAAGGTCTCCAAGCCATCTCAATAGGTTGTAGCATCACTTAATCTCAATTCACATCCCACTCTTTCCTTTTGTTACACAGGACCTTTTCCAAGTTTGTTCCACTGCTACGAATCTCTCCACAGAACATTTTAGCAAATAGCAGGTTTCCAAAGAAAACAGTTCAGCAGTCCCAGGAATTTAATAAAAGGAACTGTTGATTGCAAACTGAGAGTTAAAAACTGGGCATTGTATTTTTCTTTTTTTCATATAGAAAATAGAAATATTACCAGGAATTCCTGGGTGGAATTTCACAGAAAGATGGCTATGCCCTTGGGAGAAGGTTATTTATATAAAGTTCAATGTCATTGTTACTACTTCTAGTAATACTAAGTAAACTACCAGTTCATATCTCTGGCAAAACTCTTTTCAGAGGAAATATAGGCTTTTCCAAAGCTACATGGAAGTAAAAAGTTGGAGATAAGCAAAATTAAGAATCAGTTTGAAGTTATTAAACACAGAATTCAATTCCTTTGCACAAACTTTATTTTCTAGTACATCTAATTCAATGTAATTCCCAAATTAGATCATTTGATAATTAGAAGGGAGCTTTGAGGTCATATAAGAATGAGGTTCACCAGCCAGGAATCCCCTCAATATTGTCTGTGACAAGTGGTCATCCAATATCCACTTGAACATCTCCACCACAGAAAAGAGACTACATTTTAAGGAATGTCATTTAGCCGTAGGACAGTTCTAATTATAAGGAAGTTTTGCTGTTTACTTAATTGTTTTGATTTTGTTCCCACCAAGCACTCTTTACACTGAGCAAAAATCTTTTTCAACGTGACTTTTATCATATGCACTGTCTTTCATTGTATTCTCTGGATCAAAAAAAAAAAAAGAAGAAGAAAAAGAAGAAGAAATCGAAATGTACTCCCACAAGATAGACCTTCTAGCTGGGGAGTGTTTGATTTGAAACAAGGCAGACAGGAGTCTGGCATTTACTAGCTAGAGGACCTTTTGCAAGTCACTTGAACTTTCTATCTCAATTTCCTCATTCATCAAATGTGAATAGCCTTGCTGCTGTGGGAAGAAAGGAATTCATTTCCACAGGCTTAAAGCTCCTCCCAGCTTTAAGGTATAGCAGAATGTAAGCCAGAGGTGACTAGTTCTAATCAGAGAGCAGAACCAGGCTTCTGATTAGGTAAGAGGTAAGAAGCTTGGACACATGCTTAACAAGATGTTTGAGGGGGAGCCCGTCAAGGAGAAGAGGTGGGAGGTTCAGGTTGAATCTAGCCAATGGAGAGTTGGGGGAGGGAGAGGGAGACTCTAATAGGGAACAGCATAAAAAGTTCTACATTTGTCTGAGAAAGTGTACTGTCCATTCTGGAGGAACCCATTCACTAGGAATGTAGAATAATTGGCTAAAGAACTTACCTGGTTTCAAAACAAGTACTATTCCTTGTTTAGAGTGATCATGTCTCTCACACTGCCCTGCCTCCACGCAGTTCTTCCACTAACTAACCTTACCTACTCAACTTCTTTCGTACAAGCACTATGCTTTCTTGCCTCTGTGCATTTACTCATCATTTTTACCATACATATAAATTCCTACCCATCTTTACCTCCTGATTTTCCTTCTATTTATCATGCTAAAATCTAATTAAATTTCCACCTCCTTTAAAAATACTTCTCTGTTTCATACATCATCTTACATTGCACATGTGTAGAAAGTTACCATTTCTCCATGGGACTCAAAACATACTTTGTTTTTGACTATGGAGACAAAAAGCATGTACTTTTGTGTCCATGTCTTATCCTCATCAATTCTATATGCGGTATGCTTGCTCTAAGACTTAGGCCTCAGTCATTCTGACCACATTTACTATATTATCATCTACTGCATGTTATAATACATTCAATAAAATGCATTGTATACAGTGCACTTTACAATATATTGAATCAAATATCCCTATCTATACGTAGTTTGACTATTAGCAGCAATATGAAGAAATTATGTAATTCCCATTAACTAAATAGAATACAACTAAAGAATACTTCTCTGTCCATATATTATCCTCCTATCAGAAAATAAGCTGTAAGTAGAGAAGATATAAAAAATTTCTATCTTTCATAAGTGGTTTCCATACAGTATATACCTAATCGTTATCCTTTGTTGTTGGATGGAATTGACTTTAGGATTGTTTTTTGTTTTTTTTTTTTTTTGTAGTGACTATCATGATAATTTTAGAAAATATCAGAAAGTTGCTTCTACAAATTCTTTCAAAATTCTCCCTATTTTGGCAACTAATATACATGATAAAATCATAGTATACGAAAGAATGAAATTTGTCTGATCAGTCACAGTTTCTCTGTATTGTTCTTCCATTTGCTATAAAGGTAAAAGAATTTCACTCCTACAATCTCCCTTATGCTTAAGACAATCACCAGCAAGAAAACCACATTTGTAGTTTTAGTTTTTCTTCTTATTTGTCACTTACTACAGTAGCTTGAACATTGAAAGCTCCTAGTATAATTTTTTTCAAATTGAAGGGAAAGTTTGTCATGGAGGATGCTAAATGCCAATTAAAACAATTAAATTTAATTTGTCAGGCAATAGGAAACCCTGAAGACTTTGGAGCACATGAGTGACGTGATCAGATCTATATTCACATACATGAGCACATGTATATACATTTGTATTAATGTAGTGTTATATAAACATACATGTGTGTTCACATATATATATATACCTACATACTTATGCACATGCATATATTTATGTGAGAATGTGCATTTATTAACATACATTGTGATGTCTAAGTATAGAAGCAGAAAAAGTATAGTACTTGCAGCTAACAAGTCAGCAGTTTAAATTCTGTTTCAGACACTGATCAGACAATTCATTTAACCTGTCTGTGCCTCAGTGCCTTCATCTATAAAAAGGGATGATAATAATACCTCTCAGGTTTGCTTTGGGGATCAAATGGTTTAACACATTGATACATACACAAGTTGCATGTGAGTATACATGTGAGCACACATACAAATGTATATGTACATACATGTGCATATGTGCATCTATACATGTCTACTTTGTGGTTATTTGTTTGCTTAATTATGGCAGACTTTAAAGATGAGGACACCATGAGTTGGCCTTAGAGCTGGTCTTCTTAAATATCGACTCATTTATTTATTTCTGTCATCGTTACAATGTCTTTTCACCTCTGCCTCTCAGTCTTCTCATCTGTTGATTGGTGTTCTAGATGTGAAGATCTCAAATACCTTTCCAGTTCTAATTTCAGAATCTTTGATTGAAATGAAAGAAATAAGATCCCCCAGCTAGGCAAGAGTCACAGCTAGATCTGGGGCCTATGCTCTTCACTTCCATGTCAATGGCCTTTCCACATGTGTAATGATTCCCATGCTAAGAAGAGGAAATACACTGTGTCAGTATTGATTTCTGTTCACCTTTCTGCAGTTTTCTTCCAACCATTGCACTGATCTACTATCTTACACTGTTTTTGCCATCTATTCTTAGCAAATCAATGTTTCTGTCATTATGCAAAAGTGTGAATTGCAATGCTGCCCTATACACTATTACCTACACTGAGACTAGAAATAGATAATATGCTGCCAAATGACAATCTGATAGTGAGATAGCACAAATGGATCACCAGTTCTTTCTGTAGTATGTTTGCTATAGGACCCAGGATTCAGCCACTCTGTGCTACATTACAACATGTTGGATCAAATATTTCTGTCTATACATAGTATGACTAACACAGTAATATTAGTAGATCATGTCATTTCTTATTAACCAAAGAGTAAAAATTATATTGCAGGTTTAGGATGGTAAGCTACATTTTCATCCTTGCTCTCTTGTTCATCTGAATATAAAATTTGAAGGTCCAGTTTCAGCCCTTTGTACTGCCAATGCATCACATTTCGAAGAGGCAAGTCCTACTTCCAGAAATGCAGCTCCATGGATTTCCAAGTATAAAGCAATGTCATATTTATTTTAGTAGATTGTGATCAGCAATTTCTCCCATTTAGCTTGAAACATTCAATTACAATTAATTCCATGCAATCTATTGTTTAATTGGATGGATTTCAATTGCAGATTAAGATTGCTGATTTCAACTGAGAAAGCTAATTTAAACCTGGCAACATGTTTTGTTTTTTTAAAAAATGGGGTGGAATGGCATGAGGAGATAGAGAATAATTTAGACATTTGTTTGTACATTGAGGTGTCAGTTGCTTATTTAATTATCCTGAAATGGCAGTTTTCTGCCCTCTAACTTCCCAAGTTGCAGATGGAATTTGGAAACAACTTTTTTATGGGTGGAATATCCTCATAAAAATCTTACCTGATCATTTACTCCTCCTGTATTGAAAAAGTTTAGAAAAATCTTTGAGGATTCAAGACCTTCTCTAAATCATCAAATCTTCATCTGAAAATTTAAAGTTTATACTAGATGAACTCTCAGTTTCATTCAGGCTCTCAAAATTGTGAGTGGTTTTTTTTTTTTTTTTTTACCGAAATTAAATTTTCTGTTTATTAAACTATTGCAGACAAAACATTATTTGCAAAGAGTATAGGATAAAAAAGAAACAATATTGCTTTGACTCTGAGTTCAGAATTAACTAGCTTTTACACAATGTGAAATGCTCATATTTTATTAAACATGTAAGGGACATTAAATTACCAAATACTGAAGTTGGAAGCTGTAATGAAACATAGAATGCAAAAGGTAGAAATAAAGAATGGTAGAATTAGGAGGGGCATTGCAACACTGATCATGGAAACTAGAAAAAAATTTAAAACTTACAAAATAAGCAGAAGTATACTTAGAATATAAAATATTAAGACTGGAAGGGATCTTAGAAATCTTCTACCTCAGATTCATCCTTTTAGAGAAGAGGAAACACATTTTAAAAGTTGAAGTAGCTCCTTTAAAATAAGACGGAATACAAGTGAGACTAGAAATCAGTTATATGAAATCTTGTTCATTGCTATTACATCACATAAAATAACTAAAGATATTTGTGTGAAAGGTAGAATGAAGTAAAATTATTAAAGAAAGCTTGGTGTAGCTACTATCACATTCTATTTATATTTCAGACTATCTGATGTAACTGGATTTAACTGTTTGTGAAAATACAACTGTTTGTATTGGACAATTAGTGATTCACTTTGTCTTTGCATGATTTGAACATTTCCATCGCTCTCTTCTTCAAGATTGATCAATGTATTTAAAAACCAGCATGTTTAAGCAATTACACTAAAAACTTCCTAGTACGGAAATGACAGTAGAATAAATGTAAAAATTAAGAAACAATTTCTTTCATTAAAAAATGACACTGAGTGAAATCCACTGGGGCATTTTTTAACACGTTTGTCTCATGTTACAAAGGTGTTCAAATTACTTGCTGTGTGCAAAGTGACAGATAAGGAAAACCATATATTAAAAGTAAAATATACACAGAGTGATAATTGCCAAAAGTAGACAGAATCACAAATTTCAATTGATCAAATGAGAATGCAGTACGAAGCAATCATTGATATCTAAATGAATTGTGACTGGATCATTCTAAATTCTTCTCACAGGTGAGCTATATTATTTGTGTTCTGGAATTCTCTCACCATAAATAACTGGAGTATTCTCCTTCCTCATGAGTAGGCAGTAAAAGAAGGAAATCACAAATTATTGGTAATCCAGAGAAAATAGATCCAAATGCTGAAAAGATTTGAACACAAGGCCATATTAAGATTGGTTGATGAATTAAGGAGGTTTAGTCTGAAATCTAGTAGACTAGGTATAATTAATGTCTTACAGGATATGAAAAAAAAACTGTCATGCAGTAGAGGATTTCTATTCATTTTCTGCCTACCAGATGACAGAGCTACTAATGATGTTTGTAAATTTCAGATGACAATTTCTGGTTGATATTGAGAACTTTCTAAAAATTAGTAGTGTACAAAAATTCAATGACTTCTTTTAGAAATTATCGAACTAGAGAACATTCAGTAGATAATGAAGGACCACTAGCTAAAGAAGATTCTTATTCTGGTGATTTGTTTTAACCTTTGGAATAGAATAAGATGGTATATATAACATGAAGAAGAAGAATGCTCCTCTTCTCTCTCTCCCAAAAGATGGGTGCCACCTTTCCCCTTTAAATACTCAGTACCTGAGCTCCCTGTGCTTAAAATTAAAATGGTATCTATCAAACAGTCACCTAAGTTTACTCTTTGGTTTGTCATAGCTGACAGGCAAATGCTTACTTGAAAGATGTAACATATACATTAATACCTCTATTTAATGCTGGGCAGAGTTAAATGATTCATTCCTCAGGGTTGATCCTCACTAAACTCACCTGTATTCATTATTAGCAGACCTACCTATAAATTTCAAGTGCTGATTCTCCAATGGTTTTTCTAGGATTTTCCAAAGCTCACAAAGTCCTAGCCTTGCCCATTTTGTCTCCAGTATTTATCCACAGATCAGAAAATGATAACCACATCAGAGACAGAAAACAGCAACAATTTCATGCTTTCATTGCCAGATATTGCCTCACTAGACAACTGTTGCTATCAACCTCCCCCCCATGCCTACACAAAGGCTGATGTATTCCTGTACTCTTTCTTACTCTAAAGCTTCCAAAGAAGATGAATTCTGAAGTCTCTTCCAAGTGGAATTCAATGATTATCATTTATCCACTTTGGAGATTTACAGAAGAGCTATTATTCATGATATTTAACCCTGTGACCCTGAGCAAGGATTTTAAGTAGCAAAATGATAATAATAAAGTAGAGTTGGCGTAATTTCTTTCAACTATAATGTGATACTATGAAATTAAAAAAATATGGGAAGTCAAATTTTACCCACTAGGTTCATTAAAGAAGTCTCCATGTGCTATAGTGGTTAACCATTGTAATCAGAATTGCCATGTCTTTTTAAATAATATTTTTATTTTCCCCAATAATATGTAAAAACAATTTTTAAAATTTGGAGATATAAATTCTATCCCTCCCTTCCATCTCACCTCCCTGAGATTTTAAGCAATCAGATATATTTTATACATTAGTAATCATGTAAAACATTTCCATATTAGTCCCTTTGTGGAAAAAAAGAATAAGGAAGAAAGATACAAAGAGAAAGAAAGAATGAAGAAAAGAAAGAAGGAAAGAAACAAAGTGAGAGAGGAGAGAGGGGAGAGAGAGAGAGAGAGAGAGAAAGAGATAGAATAGTATGTTCCAGTCTATATTCAGATGCCATCAGTTATTTCTCTGAAGGTAGCATTTTTCATCTTGAGTCCGTTGGGATTGTCTTGGATCATTGATTTGCTGAGAATAGCGATGTTATTCACAATAGATCATCAACAATATTGCATTACTTTTACTGTGTACAATATTCTTATTCTGCTCACTTCACTCTGTAAATATAAATTTTCCAGGATATTTCTGAAACTATGCTGCTCATCATGTTTTATAGCACAGTAGCATTCAATGCCCACATGTCATTCATTCCAAAATTGATGGGAGTTCTTCAAATTCCAGTTCTTTGCCACCACTAACAAAACTGCTGTAAAAATGTTTTTGTATGCAAATAGGACTTTTCCCTTTCTATTTGATCTCTTCGGAATACAGACCTAGTGGTAGTATTTCAGGATTAATTGGTAGACACAGTTTTATAGCCCTTTGGATATAGTTCCAAATTGCTCTCCAGAATGGTTGAATCATTTCACAACTAAACCAACAGTATATTAATATCCCAGTTCTCTCACATCCCATCTAATAATTATCATTTCCCTCTTCTATTATATAAGTCAACTTGATAAGTAGGAGGCATTATTTAGAGCAATTTTATATGACTATATGACCATAGGTAGCTTTGATTTCTTCATCTGAAAATTGTATGTTCATGTCTTTTGGCCATTTAACAACTAGGAAGTGACTTTTTTTTTTTTTAATAAATTTCACTTACTTATCTACATATTTGAGAAATGGGTCTTGAAAACATTTCCCCAATTTTCTACTTTTTTCTTATTTGTTTGCATTTGTTTTGCCTGTATAAGACTTTTTTAAATTTTATAATCACAATTATCAGTTTTACATTTTGTAATACTTTCTATATCTTGTTCGGTCCTAAGTTCTTCCCTTGTCCGTGGATCTGACACATAAACTATTCCATGTTCTCTTACTTTGCTTATGGTATTACCCTATATGTCTAAATTCAGTACCCATTTTGACCTTATGGTGGTATCTGGTATTGTCTGTACCTAGTTTTTGGCACACTGTTTCCCAGTTTCCCTGGCAGTTTTGTCAAATGATCAATTTTTGTCACAAAAATTTACATGTTTGGGTTTATTAAACATCAAATGAATATGGCTTTTTAATTCAATTTATTATGTACCTAATCTATTCAACTAATTTACCACTCTATTTCTTAGCAAGTAAAGAGAGTGTTTTGATTATTAGTTCCTTTGTAATATAGTTTGAAATCTGATACTGCTTGGTCAACTCTCTTTACCAAAAATATTCCCTCAATTCTTTACCTTTTATTCTTCTAGATGAATTTGTTGTTATTTTTCCTAGCTCTATATAATACTTTTGGTACTGTGATAATTTAGGTAGAATTATCATTTTCATTATGTTTACTTGGCCTCCCCATGAACAATTTATAGATTTCCAATTATTTAGATCTGACTTTTTGTGTGTTAAAAGTGTTTTGTAATTGTAATCATATAATTTCTGGGTACTTCTTGACAGGTAGACTCTAAAATATTTTATGATATGATGTCTACAATTATTTTAAATGGAATTTCTGTTTCTATCTCTTGCTGCTGAGATTGGTTAGTAATATATAGAAATGCTGATGATTTATGTGGGTTTATTTATGTTTGCAACTGATTATTTCAACTACTTTTTTTTTAAAGCTGATTCTCAAGGATTCACTAAGTATACCATCATATCATCTGCAAAGAGTGATTGTTTTGTTTCCTTGTTGTCTTTTTAAATTCATTCAGTTTCTTGATTCCCTTCTCATTGTATAGCAAACATTACAAGAGCAATATTGAATAATGATGGTAACATCCATCCTTGCTTCACTGTTGATTTTATCAGAAGGGTTCTAACTCCTCCTAATAACAGACAACACTTCCTGATGGTTTTAGACATATATTACTTATCTGTTAAGGGAAGCTCCATTTATTCTCATACTTTCTGGTTTTAAAGCAATGGATATTGCATTCTGTCAAAGGCTTTTTCTGAATCAATTGAGATAATCATATAATTTCTGCTAGATTTGTTATTGATATAATTAATTAGGCTGATAGTTCTCCTAATATTGAACCAGTCCTATATTCCTGGTATAAATCACATCTGGTCATAGATTATGACCCTTGTGATGTATTGCTGTAATCTCCTTGCTACATAATTTATAATTTTTGCATCAATATTCATTAGGGAAATTGGTCTATCATTTTTTTTTTCTCTTTTTCTGTTCTTCCTGATTTAGGTGTCAGCACCATATTTGTATCATAAAAAGAATTTGGGTAGATACTTATTTGTCTTTTTTGTAAAGTTAATTACAGAGCATTGGTAATAATTGTTCTTTAAATGTTTAGTAAAATTCACATTTGAATTCCTCTGTTCTTGGTGATTTTTTTTTTCTTAAGGAGTACATACATGGTTTGTTTAATTTGTTTCGATAAGATGGGATTAAGTAACCTATTTCCTCTTCTATTAATGTGGGCAATTTGCAGTTTTGTAAACAGTCATTTCACTTAGATTGTCAAATTTATTGGTAAATAATTGAATGAAATAGCTCCTAATAATTGTTTTACTTTCCTATTAATTGTTGGTGAATTCACCCATTTCATTTTTGATATTGGTAATTTGGTTTTCTTCTTTCCTTTTTTAATCAGACTAAACATTGATTTAACCATTTTATTGTGTTTTGTTCATAAAACCATCTTCTTTTTGTGTGTATTAGTTCAACGAATTGCTTTCAATTTTCTTAATCTCTCCTTTGATTTTTAGGATTTCCAATATTATGTTTAATTGGAGATATTTAATTTTGTCTTTTTCTTGTTACTTTTTTTTTTAGTAGCATGCCCAATTCATTGAACGACTCTTTATTTTATTGATGAAAGCATATATATATTCCCCTATATACTGCTTTAGCTGTATACATTAATTATTGGGATATGGTTTCCATGTTGTCATCACTTTAACATATTGATTGATTCTATGACTTGTTTTTTGAGTTGTTTACTTTTTAAGGTTAGATCTTTTCCCTAATTTTATGGAATATTTCAGCTTTTCTGCATTTGGTTGTGAGGTTTTTATGCCCTAGGAAATGGTCAGTGTTTGTGTAGGTGCCATGTGCCATTGAATAAAAAAACCACCAGACTCCTTTCTATCCCCATTCCATTTTCTCCAGAGTTCTATCATATCTTAATTTTCTGAAGTCCCATTCACACCCCCTTTTAACTTAAAATTACTACTTTAAGCTCTCTTTTTTGTACTCAAATTCTAAGTAAAAATCGAAACAACAACAATAACAGAATTTATACAGATCTTTAATCTCTATATTTGTTATGTCTTATCCTCACAACAACTTTATTAGCTCTGTCATCATCTCCATTTTACAGATGAGGAAATTACAAATAACAAATTAAATGACTTTTTGAAGACCACATCAGTAAACGAGTATCTAAAGCAAAGTTTAAACTCCCTACCTGTTTAAAATCCTTTCCCTCCCTTCCTTCCTTCCTTCCTTCCTTCCTTCCTTCCTTCCTTCCTTCCTTCCTTCCTTCCTTCCTTCCTTCCTTCCTTCCTTCCTTCCTTCCTTCCTTCCTTCCTTCCTTCCTTCCTTCCTTCCTTCCTTCCTTCCTTCCTTTTCTTCTCCCCAACTGAAGAATGTCATCCACTGAGTTACCTAGTAACAAGTACATTGTTATAGATAATCAATTTTATCTTGATACCTTTCCAGGTACCTCATAGGATGAAAGCTCTAAAGAAAATATAAGACTATGTACTTCAATAATCTGTGAACAGAATTAAGCACTGTCTAGCAATGATGAGCTGATGATATAACATGGAATTCAGCATAATCAGTTCAATTAAATACATTAATCAAGTGCTAGCTGTGTATAAGGCCACCATGAAAGTCTGCCTGAAATCCCACATTGTGGTATAGGTTTTCCCTCATTTCTGAAACGCTATGCTGTCATATCATAAGTTGTTTCAGGTCCTATAGAACTGTACAGTTTCAAGAATAAAATTAAAAATAGATTTTGTGCTTATCAACTGAGAAACAGGAAAGTTAATTACATAAAAGCACTTCATCACATGCTGATGAATGGCAGGGGTGGGAGTTGTGGCACATAACTCATGCAGATTATCTTAGTTGACCTAGAAAGGATCCAATCTGCCACAGTGGAAGAAAATGGTGATGCTTCTTCAATATTTAAGAATAAAATTATAAGGAACATATTGTAGGATTCTAAAATTACAAAGATGATGGGGAAATGGTTAAGTTCTTGTTTTCTCTTTAAAGATTTTTAAATCTTGTAAAACAGCACATTTTCTTGTACTAAGTTCAAAATTAAAATATATTTTGTTGATTTGAATTTAGTTATTAATATACATACGTAAATGGAACAAAGTTCAGTACAGTCTATAGTAGAGATTACAAAGAAAAGATGTGGAAGAGTCAAAGAGGGATGGTCAGCACAAAGCTAGAAATAGCAAAGAAGACTTTACAGAGGAGAAGACCTGAACCATGAGGGAAAGGAAGATTTTAAAAAGGTAAATAAATAATTCTCAGTTTCAGACTAATATATGAAACAGAAGGTAGTCTGATGAGATTCAGAAATGGAGAAATGTATTAAAGCAGACATCAAGTTCTATGAAAGTTGGGACCATGACTTTTCTAAACTGACTCACAATACTCACTAACATGACTACTGCAAACAGTAGATTAAGGAAGGGGAAAAATTGAAATAATATTTTACCAAAATATTAAATAAGTGCCCTTGTCATTTCTTCTTTTTCTTTTCCTTTTCCCACTTCTCCTTCCTTATCCTCTTGCTCCATCTCCTCTTCCTCCTCCTCCTCCTTCTTCTCCTTCTCTTTCTCCTTCTCCTTCTCCTTCTCCTCCTCCTCCTCCTCCTCCTTCTCCTCTTCCTCCTCCTCCTCCTCCTCCTCCTCCTCCTTCTTCTTCTTCTTCTTCTTCTTCTTCTTCTTCTTCTTCTTCTTCTTCTTCTTCTTCTTCTTCTTCTTCTTCTTCTTCTTCTTCTTCTTCTTCTTCTTTCTTCTTTTCCTGCTGCTTCTACTTGTTTTTCTTTCTTCCTTCTTCTTTTCCCAAATTGACCTCATGTACATCATTTCTCTTTGTGGGGTTTTTACTATAGAATGAACAGATTGTTGAACTCAATGATTATTTAGAAATTTTCCAGTTCTGTAATTCTTTTACTTAATAATGAGAAGCAGTCTTGAAAGGAAAAGAAATTACATTTTAATTTAAATATTTGAATGCAAATACAGTAGATTATCTATAGCTCTTTTCACATTCAAAAATTCTTCACAGAAACCTAATGAATTCAAAACAATTCTGACATTTCAAAACAGAGTATAAGTGGAGGGAAACTTTACCAGTTGTTATGGATCTGTTTCCATTCACCCTTGATTGTAAATTCTTTCTCTCACCCTGATGGCCTTTCATAATCATCCCATTTCCAAAGGCTTATTATGATATGTTAAAAAGAATAATGCTTAGGATAGTGGGTGGGGTGCAGAAAAAGCTGATTTAAAAAAATCAGCCTTGCTACATTCCTGTATCAATATAACAAAGGTTAAGGAACATTACATTTTGTGTCAGAATACTTTGTTGTTGTGTGATCTTGAACAATTCACTGAGTTTTCATTTCCTCATCTCTGAAAGAGAAAAAGTTGGAACAAACACTCCAAGCTCCTTTCTATCTCTAAATCTTATGATAATACATATCAAAGGTGAGTCTCTTTTTTGTTCACCAGAAAAATGAATTAAATTTCAAATGAAAGTGCATTTCTCTTTCAAAACCTGAAGTTGTCATCATTCTCAATGAGTGCATTCCATTTTTTTTATTTTTTTCAAAAACTACCTATGGTGTAGTTTGTCTTTTTTCCAACATTCCTCTGGTGCGACCTTAAATATCCCCAACATTTTTAAAATGGATGGAGTCTGGAAAGGTAGAAAGTCCAACCCAACCATTACTTAACTATGAAAATGACTCAACTTTGGAGTCAATTTACTCCAGAGGATTTGAATGGTTGTAGCGGGAGCCTGAAAGGGTATAGCCCCCTGAGAGGCAGAGTTGGTAATAACCTGCTAAGTCTTCCAATGGGAAAATCACAGGAATTTATGACCTTTCATGAGCATGTCATCTTTACCTCTCCATGTTACTGCTAAAGGTTCTGACAGTCTTGGAGGATTAAACAGTCACAACATGGGGTAGAAGGAAAAAACAAAATCTCAATGATTTTCAACATAATCATTGGAAAGGTAAAATGTATGATTTAAGTTACTTAGCAAAGGTGAAATTTGGGATAAAATAATTTATTTTTTCTACAACTCAGGATGAAGGAGCCTTAGGAGCAGGTAAGGTAATATTCACAGCAATGAAAACTAGGATGACAAGAAAAATTTGTTTGAGAACATAATCTAATTCCATTTTTGTTATCATCTACATATTTGTACAAGTCTGGAAATCATAAAATTTTTCAGTCTGGAAGGGACTGGGTCCATCTCATCCAGTTAAATCATTTGAGAGAACCAAAAAATAGATCTCAGAAAGGACAAATGACTCATCAAAAATTATCTAGGTCAACTTTACCAAACATGATAATAGAGTTAGGGTCCTAACTATAATTCTCTAACCCCAAATATAGCACATTACCTATATCATACTACTTTACAGTAGAAGTAAATCTTTTTATTTATTGTATGATTTGCAAAATGTAAAATGTTCACCTAGTGTTTTTAAATTTAGAGAAATGAACCTTAACAGAGAACACGCTTTTAGGTGCATGACCACAGTAACTCTGGGAAATTTCTAAATATATTCATGTCTATGGTTCCACAAATATGAGCAAAAGGAATGCTGGAATACTTTATAGCACTCAAGATGGATAGAGATATATAATGGGGTTCAGACTCTGGGAACTTCCTTGAGTTCCCCTGGAATCTCCTCACTTAAACTGACCTTTAAGAAGGCTCAAATTGAGCTCTCCCTGTACCTCCCCACTTAATCTGGCCTTTCTTACTCAAATCTAATCTTCCTTTTTTGTTCAGGCAGTCTCAGGAAGCCCATGGGCTTTTCATTGTCATTTCAGGTCTCCTGCATTCCCCACCCTTGATCCCATCAAAACCCCTGTCCCAGGCTGCCCACCACTCCCATCAAGATATGTATCCATTCTCATACTTCCCCTATCAAGATCTCTGGATTGCCCCACCTGCTTCCCACCCAAACCCCCATTGTCTGATATCTCCTGCCAGCCTCCAGCTATTTCCAGCCTTTGACCCTCCTTGGATTCCCTCCTTGGACTGCTCCTCAAGACCCTCCCTGAACCCCTCCTCCCATCACCCTGGAATTCCAGACCAACCCCCCACACACACACACATTCCTCCTATACTCTTTTCTGTATTTAAGTTCCATCTTGCCTCCATGAAGGCGCTCAGATTCAGTCCAGCTCAGACTCTGTCTAGCTGGGATTCTATCTGGCCCGCTTGTGAATACAAGCGTCACAAATACTTAGGTTCCTTAAGAGGCAACCCAATTAGGCGAATCCTTAATAAACTTTGTTTTCTTTGACTTTAAGAAGGCTTGAGTCGAATTCATTCGTGCACAACCTGGACTGTCTGTATTTTGGGGTCCAAGCCCTCATAAACAGACCTCATATTTTTGGTTCCCTGACTGGGAAAGCTGCTAATCTCAAGTTCTTCTGCTCACACTGGAAGGTACGTAAACCTCCCCCTCTCTCTATCCCCTACTTGCTCTCCAAGTACTTTGGAAGCGATTTTCGGACCTGGCTTCAGGTCCCAGTATCAGGCAGAGTCTCCGAACTTTCTGGGCGCTAGAGAGTTAGAGACTGTCGGTCCAGAGGCTGTGTTTGAGGCCATGGATCTGGGCATACCCTCCAAAGCATGATTCTCTGAACTTTCTGGGTGTTAGAAGGTTAGAGAAACGTCAATTAAGTGGGTGCCCAATTCTCTGGATTTCCTGGGCTCAAGGAAATCCTGGAAAATGCGGTTATTTTTGTTCTCTTAAGGCTTACTTGCATGTCCTTCTTTTAGGAGGGAGGAGGACTTTCAGCCCCATAGGAAAAAAAAAAAATATGAGGTCTGTTTATGAGGGCTTGGACCCCAAAGTACGGACAGTCCGGGTTGTGCACGAATGAATTCGACTCAAGCCTTCTTAAAGTCAAAGAAAACAAAGTTTATTAAGGATTCGCCTAATTGGGTTGCCTCTTAAGGAACCTAAGTATTTGTGATGCTTGTATTCACAAGCTGGCCAGATAGAATCCCAGCTAGACAGAGTCTGAGCTGGACTGAATCTGAGCGCCTTCATGGAGGCAAGATGGAACTTAAATACAGAAAAAAGTATAGGAGGAATGTGTGTGTGTGTGGGGGGGGTTGGTCTGGTATTCCAGGGTGATGGGAGGAGGGGTTCAGGGAGGGTCTTGAGGAGCAGTCCAAGGAGGGAATCCAAGGAGGGTCAAAGGCTGGAAATAGCTGGAGGCTGGCAGGAGATATCAGACAATGGGGGTTTGGGTGGGAAGCAGGTGGGGCAATCCAGAGATCTTGATAGGGGAAGTATGAGAATGGATACATATCTTGATGGGAGTGGTGGGAAGCCTGGGACAGGGGTTTTGATGGGATCAAGGGTGGGGAATGCAGGAGACCTGAAATGACAATGAAAAGCCCTTGAGCTTCCTAAGACTGCCTGAACTAATGGGAGGATTAGATTTGAGTAAGAAAGGCCAGATTAAGTGGGGACATTCAAGGGGAGCTCAAAGAGTCTCCCAGAGTCTGAACCCCATCATTTCCCCCTCAAACAGATTGGACCCAAATTCTTTTGGGGTAAAGAGAGAAGGTCTCAGCTTCTGAAACTGCTTCTTGCTGTGCTTTGTTCTTTTTAATTTAGAGACTTTGGGTTGTGTGGCATTGAAAATGGAGAAGGGAGGTGCTAAAAATCCAAGGGTACACATTCCAAAATTCTTGTAAGGAGTTAAGCATCAAGTGGTCAGGATGATAGTTTTGGGGTCTTACCACATGGTGGCACTCTGTTTCACCTCTTCCCCAGGACTCTTTTCACTTTGTTCCCCGACACCACAAAGGAAGGTACAACCTTTGGGGGCACAGATGGGATTTAAAAGGTTCTGAGTTTGGATGCCCCAAGGATCAGAATGGTTGCACATTAAACTCCCGGTTGAGAGGGGTGTCTTTAAGAGATCAGTAAGGGTTTTGTAGCTAGGAGCTGTGGCACTGTGGCTTAAATTAGGGGTGAGACTTAGAAAGGGGTGACCTACTAGAAGAGTAGAGGGGGGATACGATCATAGGAAATTCTCCCTGGGAGGAATTGGTACAACTGGTGGATGTAAAGTTCCGGAGGCATTTAACACTCTTTGTATCTATGCATGTGGTGCAGGTTAAATGACCAGCTGAGGCTTCTACAAGTCCTCTCTTTAACGGGGTTCTCAACTTGTTCAGTGGCCATGGAACTTATACAGGAATATTCCCCCGTGAAGACACAAGGTGTTGAAATGGAAAGGGTACTCCATAAAGGGATGGCCAACATAAGAGGGGCGGCATAGACCTCTGAGGAAGTCATACTGGGGAGTGGAGCTCTTGCAAAAACACCCCTCGTGGGAGGTGAGTGTTGCCTTGTGGGGGCAAGGACACATCCAACGATCTTCAATTCCCCCCCCCTACCTAATGAGTTTCCCAGTTTGAACAAAAGTTATCCCCCAACTTTCTGAGCCCAAGTCTGTTTAAAGTATCAGAGAGGAGGAGAAAAAGGGTTAACACTATCATTGCCGATTCAAAAAGAAACAGTTTCACGAGAGAGAGAGAAGTAAAAAGAAAAAAAAATATTTTCCCTGGCATAAAAGATAATTTCTCTGGAGAGATTTAAGGATGACTATGGTAAGGCCAAAACATAGAAAGGAATGTTTGATAGGGGAATTTTTTGCTGTTAGATATCCCCTTTCTTTCCAGATTGCTCCACGGGAATGTAGAACAGAGAAAATATATTTTGAGTAAATGAAAACATTAACTGGCCTGGGGTCAGGTTCTAAGGAATGGGATAAGACTCCCAAAGCCTGTTCTCTCCTTTCATCAACATACAGAGTAAAAGGTTTTCCCAGATTGGGTAAAAGGAGATGGGAGGATCAAGGACATTTTAGATGTTACTTTTCATCATCATCATCAGTGTTATCATTCAAAAATGGTTTTTAGCAATAATAATACTTGACAATAACATGTAGAAAATATTTTTTAAAAAAAATAAATATTTAATAATCTTTATTATGATGAGTTAAACTATCTCTCAAATTATGTCTGTGATATTGGAAGAACTAAATGCATTCTCTGACTAGAATTTTAGCATTTTCCAACAGTATTCAGCCAGAGAAAAGATCAAAGGATTAGAGGAGGTAGTGCCACCAAAGGATAAGCACATAAAAATATCTGATAATTTCTGTAATCAAAAAAAATTCAACCCAATGAACATTCAAGATGGATCAAATCTGAAACAAAGCTTGTGAATCATTAATATAACCAATGATATAATGGTTATGTTGAGGGAAATAACAAAAATTTTAACTTCACTGCTAAACTTGTAAGCAAGGCAATGGACACTGATTGAATGTAATGATTCATTGTGATGCATGAATCACTAGAAAACCATTGTGCCATCTTCCTGTCTGATGCAAATCTGGTAACATTTTAACAGAGGTATAACATTTATTACGAAAAGATGAAAGCACCTTTGACACTTCCAAATATAGATGAATTGTGTGTGAATCCTTTATTAAAAACACTTATTCTTTGTGTTGCTTAAAAAGCACCATAACATTTAGATAAAATAAAACAATTAATTAGGAGATGTGCAATAATAGCACAACAAAGTGTCACAATGAATAGTGAGTCTTTATTAATTCAGTAATCATTGAATAAGCCACCACAAAACACCACATTTATACCTTCTGACTCAGTTCTGCTTTCATGGGTTATTCATCTGCTACAAATACAAAAAATAAATCCTATCATGGAGAGAATCCAGTGTATTTGATAACCATATTTTTAATAACTACTATTTATAGAACACCAACATTACAATAATATAAAGAAAATCAGAACTAATGACATCTTCCATACACTCAGTTTTAACTCATTGTGGATCAGCATAGTCTAAAATCTATTATCATTACTACAGAATAGAAATGAGTATGACTTTCAAGTAAAAGAAGGAATTCTACTGAAACATCATATGAATTGCTTGATGTAGACGGATGAAATGAAGTTTTATTACTCCACTGAAAAATATATTCAACATCTCCTTTATCTTATAAAATCTTTATCTAAAAATATTTAAAAGACATTTGAATACAAAGAATTATTATCATTTTTCACTTGTACCAAGGAAGAAGAGATACTCAAGGTTTTGAGTTTGAGGAAAGAATCAGATGAAGATCACATTTCTAAATAACTGGATATTAACTTGGCAAGAAATATCATATATAAGTTCACTGAGAAGAAACTTTAGACACTATATTAAGTGAATAAATGGTATCATGAATTCAAATTATAATGGAAGGAACACCTTTAAAGAAATTAATTCTTAAATATTAGTTTTAACATACACTTAGGAAACTATAAAATGATTGACAGTGGATCTAGGTGATGTCCAAAATAAATCTGTAAAATACTAATGGAATATGGAGTAGTTAGGAAAAGCTTAACAATTCTATATCAAAAAAGAGAAGGAAGAATGATAGGTTTTTCAGAATAAATAATATGTACGTTAAAATTTTAATTCAATAGCTTTGGGAAAACCATATCTGACTTCACAAATCACTAATAAATACAAATAACAGTTATACTCTACTAAATTTATCAAATGTAACTGACAGTGGTTAATCCCTGGTAGGAACCTATGACATTAATAACATCCATGAAAGGAATAAAAAGCATCTTCACGAGTGGCATACACATAGATGTTAACTAAATGTCAAACCAACATGAGCAAATTTCAAATTAACATCAGGCAAAAAAGTGTTGAACAAATGACTGAATCATGGAAATATATTAATAGAAACAAAAGGACTTACGTTAGCAATTCAGCATCAGGTGATTGTCAACAAAAATTACAGAATGACAATCTTTGTGGAGCCCTGACATTCTGATGGATTATATACATACATACATACACGCACACACATACACACACACAAACACACATATATGTATGTAGGTATGAAAAGAAGTTGTAGAAACCATGCAAAATTGTTACCAGCTACAAAAATTTTGCATTAAACAGGTTAATTGTAAGATGAATCTTATAGCTACATAGCTGAGAATATGGACCTAAAGTCACCTATATTTTATAAACAAATAGAAGGGAAACCTCAGTGCTAAGATATATAATTCCTAAAAAATCCTTATCCTTAAGCATTAAAAAAATACTTGACCTGAAGCATCATTACAACTACAATTGCTACCTTTAGGTGAGGATACCTGACACTGATTTGTAAAAAGTAAAGACGGAAATTTTATGCCAAGTATTAATAAATTTTACTGAGCATGGATTGATATTCTTTCAAAATAAGACTTAGAAGAATAAATTGAAAACATGTGGAGACATCTAAGGCAATTATACACTTGTCATTCTTCCTGTTACTGGAATTTCTCTAAGGTTGCTTTCATTCAGCCTATGCTCCCAAAGCATTTATTCAATTATAATAGTAATTTTATCCACATGTGCAATAATCCACAGAATATTAATGATAAAAGAATAAATAGCCACTTGTCCCAGAATCATTTATATTGAACTCAATTTAAAAAAAAAAAAAGATAAGAATGAGAGAAATGTGACATAAAACACTGTGACATTTTTAGGAGGATCATGAACTAAACAATCCTACAATCCTTCTAAGAACAAACAGATGATTCTTCTTTGTAATGATGTCATGAGCCCTGTTCAGTAGTGAAAAAGATTCAGTTGCAAAATATGCATCTAACTTTCACCTGTTCTAAACTTTTGGGTGATGGTGTGTATGTGGGGGCGGGGGGCGGGGGACATGGGTGATTAGGGACCTGTTGTCATAGAAATTAATGATAAAGTCTTCATTGTCTTTGATATGATGAGTCAAAAAAATCAAGTAACATTCATCCTTCTTGAAAAAAGTGAGGAGGGAAAAGTCCAAAATTTGTAGAGGAAAACAATTAAAAACAGCTTCTTTTTCCTCATATGCAAATCCCATTTTGCAGTATCATTTGTCTTAATTCCTGTATTAAATACAAGATTATACTAAAAACAGTTTTGCAAAAATTAGGACTACCTAACAGTAGAAATATCTGATCTGGGTGACAGTGAGTTCCTTGCTACTAAAGATGTTCAAAGCATAGGATGAATGATCCCTTGTGAATAATATATTAGAGGGAATGTAAATTTCATGGAAAGGTTAAACTAGGTAACCTCTAAGGTCTCATTCTGATGATACTTCTCAGTCATTCTCTGAATAGGTTGAACTTAAGGAAAACTGGTAAAGTCAGCAAAAGATATTTTATAAATTACTAGACTGCTAGACATGGTGGCACTTCTACAATACTGGTATCTTTGAAGTCCAGGACTGTCAGATCTCCTAAGCTCAAGAATTTTGAGTTGAAGTGCACTAACTAATCCAATTAGGTATACAAACTAAGTCAATAATTAGTAAGTTTTCCTAGGTAATTCCCCAAGGAATAGAGGGCCACCCAGCTGCCTAAGTAGAAGGAAACTAGTTCAGAATGGAAAACAAAATAGATCTCATCTCCCATCCTTATCTTTAGTGAAATTTTTCTTTTTGTTGTCAGTGCATTTCTGGCCTGAGATAGGAGAATGGGGTATGGGGTGAGGGCAAACAGAGAGAGGGAGAGAGAGAAAGAGAGAAACAGAAAGACACACAGAGACAGTGACATAGAGATTCATAGATAGCTACATGGATAGATCTATAGGTTTATAAGAAGTTGGACAGAGGGATAGATGATAGATAGATATAGATATAGATAGATAGATAGATAGATAGATAGATAGATAGATAGATAGATAGATAGACAGACAGATGGATGGATGAATAAAATTAATGGAATTTAGACCTGAGAAGGAACAAAAAGATTATCTTGTCCAACCCTTCAATTGAAGATGGTGAGAAATATAGTTTATGGGAAAAACACTTTAAATTTGAAAACCAGAAACCTAAATAAACATCTTGATTCTACTGTTTAGTACTGTGTGACTTTGGACGCTCAATTGCCAGCACTTTGTCCTCAGTTTCCTCAATTATGAAACAAAATAATTTGAATAAGTGGTTTTTAAAATCTATTCTAGGTCTGTATCTCAGAGAAGGGGAATAAAGGTTATGATATTAGGAAATGGTGGATGCTGGACTAGAATCTCATGTTTCTCAGTCTTTGTAGCATATTCTTTTCACAATAGTAATGTGTTACCATTGCCAAAAGTTGAGCCCAGGTAGGTGGCTTGAGTGATCAAATAAGTGGAAGGACTTACTAGAAATTTCCTCCTTTCATGAAGAAAAATTGCTCTAAGGCCAGCTCAAACTTCTTAAATATTTAGGTTATCTGACATCAATACTTTTAGAAAGTTAGTCACCCCTAATTTTGTGAAACCATGACATCTGAAACCAGCGAATGATGAAACCAAGGAATGTGTGATAGGTTGAATTAATTGGTATGATAAGTACATGGTCTGAATAGAAAGTATCAGAGTACAATGGAAGATCCCTTCTCAGGGATCTAATTACCAAATCTGAAACTATTGAGTGATAGCAATTTGTGATCAAATTAATGTTTCAAAGATAAAGAAGCATGGTACAAAATAGTATTAAAAAAGAAAATGTACCTCCTCACCCCATCCCCATACACAAACAAATATCTCTTCTTTCTAAGTGACTGGCACCAAGAAGAAGGTTCCATCTGGACCTTTTCCATTTGCAAGAAAAAAGGTGTGATTTGCCCAATCTCATCTACGTGGGAAACTTAGGCTTACATCTCTGCTGCTTTTAGAATATAGGGAAATGAGATATTTTTCACTTTGCCAGAGGGTAAATGGTATGCCACATAGAAGCAGTACAGCTATATATTCAGCTATATAGTAGTTCAGAAAAATTTGAGTAACAGGACCTCCAAATTTGAATGTATTTACTGCCTCACATAAAAATTGTCCTGTCCAATCTACTAATTTACACACAAAAGAAGAAAGATTTGTAGCAGCATGGTCTATCAAAATCCAAAACCCCTATAGAGTGATAAGCCTATGATTGTTTCCTTTTCTTCAGCCTTGTCAAAAGGGTTCATAATAACCTGTGGTTGTTTGTGTGTTTAGAAATGTGGGAAGGATTTCAAAGGTTTTCTTCAGATCTAGGTATGGATGGGTATGTCATTCCAGTTTGATGAAGTTGATTTCTGAGTTTTAATAAGACTTGAGGAAGAATTTTTTTACACGAAAATACCATCTATGACCAGAAAAGTGGACACTAGTCTAATGATTAAATATGATTGGGCAATCAAGTTTCTAACCCTGAATGCAAGGTATTCTGAAAGTTCTTTTAAGCTATGAAATAACAGATATTCAAAAAATAAGAGAAGAATACAGACAATGATAGAAAGTTGATGGATGGATAGATAGATGACTTAAAGTGGTAACAAGCAAACAATACACATTATAAATACAACAGTGAAAATCAAAACTAATTAATTGAAAATGAAAGTTGCAAATGTATAAAGGTCAAAGAGATGACACCTTGCCCCATTACTTTGCTGACATGCAAGTCCATAGATTTGAAGAACTAAATACTGTCTTATCCTTCTTCAATGTGTTGGTTGTTTTATTTTTTTTTCTTTTTCCTCTTAAAACATATTTGTTTTAAGGAAAGGCTCTCTGTGAGGGAAGATGGATAGAGATACAGGCAGATATATAAAGAATGTAAAATCAAAAGATAACTAAAGTAAAAGGAACTACAATCCTTCAAGAACAGAGCCTGGTATAATTCATGCTTCTTTTCCCTAAATAACCTTAACCATAAAACCTTAACCATACGACCTGAATTTCTTTTCCATTTCTCATTTTAAAAGATGTTGAGGATATAGTTTGTTATTATCAAAGCTTACACACACACACACACACACACACACACACACACACACACACACACACACATAAATTCCGTATATATTATTATACTTACTTGAATGTACATGGGTATATACATGTATTTTTGTTTGTATTGCAATCATTCATATGTATGTGTATATACATATATGTATGTATATTATATATGTGTGTGTGTATATATATATGTGTATATATATATATATATATATATATGAGTGTGTGTATAAATTAGCTGTTTTGTGTAATAAATTACAAAATTTGAAAGAACCCTCTCTGTCCAAAACATACCTGCATACCTGAGTAGGAAATGCAGAGGAAAGCATCCACATGTGGATAGGCTATCTTTGGATAAAATATATATTCTATGACTTAATTACTGTGTACATTTGATTTCCTATTTGTAAAATGAAGAAATCATTCCCTTTCATGCTTACCTTTTAGGTTCATTGTAAGGATCTGTTTAATGTAAAGGGAAAGAACAATGAATTAGGAGGCAAAAAAGCTGAATTTTAATCTTTGATCTCCTATTTCCTGGCTTATTGCTTTGAGGTAAGTAACTTATCCTTTTTTAGAATCTCAAGATTATTTTCAAATTCAGGAGATTGGAATGGATAATCTATAAAACCCTTAGTTCTATAAATCCCATCAGCATCAGGTGCTTTGTCACATGAAAGGAGTCTAATGGAACTCAAAACCTCTTCTTTAATTGGAAGTTCATCTAAGGAGAGATTGACTTCAACCTGACGGTAATGGTCAATGGCTTCACCATTGATTGATGATCTGTTAAGAACACTATGGAAGTGTTCAGCCCATCTCTCTAGGATCATGTCCTTATCACTAATCAATGTGGCTCCATCAGCACTAAGTAGTTGTGATGGACCATAGCTTTTTGGTCTATAAGTATCTTTCAGAGAATCATAAAAGTGCTTTGCATTGTTACCATTGGCATAAAACTAAATTCCATCTGCCTTCTTACGGAACCAGTAATCTTGTATCTCTCTAAACTTTTCTTGTACCTTACATTTGATAGGATTAAATGCTGCCTTCTCAGAGATGGATGAACTATCCTGCTGGTAAATCCTGTGGCATTCTTGTTTTTTCATTTAAGGGCTTCTGAATTTCCCCTTCATTTTCATGAAACCAATAGTGGTGTTTGTGAGTGCTCTGATCCAGATGAGCAAATGCAGAGCTGTGTACTAAATCTCTGAAAGCTGCCCACTCCTTTTCTGTTCCACTCATGGCTTAACTTTCCCTCCCAGTTAACAACAAACTGTTCACCCTCAGAGAAGAGCTCTTATTTGTTGACATTAATTATTCTGGTAGTCATTTTGTCTTGGGGTCAGCACTTCTGATGAATGCAAATGTTTAGCTTTGAAAGGATAAGTCTATGATCAGTCCAGCACTCTGCACTGCAAATTACCTTTGTCGCACTCACATTTTGTCTGTCTCTTCTCCTTACAATCACATAGTCTATTAGATGGCAACATTTGCTGTAGTTTGCTTCCATGAAGTTTTATTGTATATAGGTAAAAGGAAAACAGTGTTGGAGATGAGAAGGCCATGCAATGCACAAGTATTCAGCAATAAATGACCACTGTTGTTGCTATTTCCAACTCGATTCCTCTCTAGTATTCCCTGCCAAGCCCAGTTACCCAGAATTTTAAGGTTGTTGGCACATTAATGATAAGGGTCTCTATGTCTTCATAATAAATTTTTTGACCTCATCAGGGTTCATCATGGTGGGTGGGAATATAGGCACTGATGATGGTGGCATAACATTTTCCTGCAAGTGACAATTGCATTGTCATGAGCCTGTCATTAACTACTTTTGGCAGGCATACCAGCTTGCTGATTAGAATAGCTTTGATTGAAAAACCTATGCCAGCTTCACAGCACTCCCCTGCACTGTAGCCATTCCAGAAAAAAGCTGACATTTACAAGGTAGGGGGACCATTGCTCATACAAAAGTTGATTTAAAATTTCCAGGTTATAGGGCAACAGGAGGTTATCCTCCAGGAGATCAGGGATGCCTCCACTGTCCATCTCTATAAAGGTAAAGGAAATAGAATGTCCTGTGACAATCACAGGGAGATTTCTCTCTTAGTCACTGCTGGCAAGATTCCTGCTAGAGTCCTCCTTAATAGGCTGATCCTTCACCTGGAAGATGGTCATCTACTTGAGGGCCAGTGTGACTTCAGAATAGATGTGGTGTTTGCTGCCTGACAACTCCAGGAGAAATGCCAAGAGTAGAATAGAGTTCTATACACAGAGTTTGTAGATTTCACCAAGGCTTTTGACACTATTACTTGTGAGGGCTTATGGAAATTATGTCAAAATTTATTTGCCCAGGAGGAGCCAAGATGGCGGAGTAGAAAGACTCATGTATGCTAGCTCTGAATCCACAGCCCATAAATTTCCTGTAGAAAGAACTCCCCATAAATTCTGGAGCAGAACAAGCCATGCACCAATGCAGTGGAGGAGATTTGCATTCCAGAGAGCCCTGGAAAGCCGTCCCCAGCAATTCGTCACACTCCGGACGTGGAGCCCACCCCTGTGCTGCCCTGGCCACGTGGCCCCAGAGGAGCAGATCCGATCAGGCTTCAGGGATGGCATCTCCGGTGGCTGTGAAGGTCCCTCCACCCACAGGCCCTACAGGTCAGTGAGAGAGACGTCCAGGCTGGCCAAGAGGGGAGCGGGTTGTCTCCGTGACTCGGGCCCCCTCTGGAGGCAGCAGCAGAGGCAGCAGCAACAGCCTGGGACTCCTGGAGCAACCAGGAGCTCAGGGCCATTACCAAAGGTCTCTGCATAAACCCCCTGAGGGAACTGAGCCTGGGAGGCAGCCCTGCCCCCACCCAAGTACCGGAACTTAAGCTCACATTGAATAGCAGCCATGCCCTCCCACTGCTGAGAGCCCTGAGGATGGGGAGCAGCATTTGAATCTCAGACCCCAAGCACTAGCTGGGCTGATCTAGGCTGGGGTGGACAGGAATCTCAGAAGTCAAGTAACTGGCTGGGAAAATGCCCAGAAAAGGGAACCCCAGGGGGATGTCAGGTGGGCTCAGGCCATGGAAGAGCTCAAAAAGGATTTTGAAAAGCAAGTTAGACAGGTGGAGGAAAAACTGGGAAGAGAAATGAGAGAGATGCAAGAAAAGCATGAAAAGCAGGTCAATACCTTGATAAAGGAGACAAAAAAATGCTGAAGAAAATAACACCTTGAAAAATAGGCTCACTCAATTGGCAAAACAGGTTCAAAAAGCCAATGAAAAGAATGCTTTCAAAAGCAGAATTAGCCAAATGGAAAAAGAAGTTCAAAAGCTCCCTGAAGAGAATAGTTCTCTCAAAATTAGAATGGAACAGATGGAGGCTAATGACTTTCTGAGAAACCAAGAAATCATAAAACAAAACCAAAAAAATTAAAAATGGAGGACAATGTGAAATATCTCATTGGAAAAACAACTGACCTGGAAAATAGATCCAGGAGAGACAATTTAAAAATTATGGGACTACCTGAAAGTCATGAACAAAAAAAGAGCCTAGATATCATCTTTCATGAAATTATCAAGGAAAACTGCCCTGAGATTCTACAACCAGAAGGCAAAATAAGTATTCAAGGAATCCATCGATCACCGCCAGAAAGAGATCCAAAAAGGGAAACTCCTAGGAACATTGTGGCCAAATTCCAGAATTCCCAGGTCAAGGAGAAAATATTGCAAGCAGCTAGAAAGAAACAATTCCAGTATTGTGGAAATACAAGCTCTTGTAGCTTCTATATTAAGGGATCGAAGGGCATGGAATAGGATATTCCAGAAGTCAAAGGAACTAGGACTAAAAGCAAGAATCACCTGCCCAGCAAACTGAGTATAATACTTCAGGGGAAAAAATGGTCTTTCAATGAGACAGAGGACTTTCAAGTATTCTTGATGAAAAGACCAGAGCTGAAAAGAAAATTTGACTTTCAAACACAAGAATGAGAAGAAGCATGAAAAAGTAAACAGCAAAGAGAAGTCAGAAGGGACTTACCAAAGGTGAACTGTTTACATTCCTACATGGAAAGACAATATTTGTAACTCTTAAAACTTTTCAGTATCTGGGTAGTTAGTGGGACCACACACACATACACACACATGCATGCATACATGCACACACATGTACACATATGCACACAGATACAGAGACAGAGAGCACAGAGTGAATTGAATAGGATGGGACCATATCTTAAAAGCAATTAAGGCAAACAGTGAGAGGGAAATGTAGTGGGAGGAGAAAGGGTGAAATGGAATGGGGTAAATCATATCTCATTCAAGAGGCAAGCAGGAGACTTTTTAGTGGAGGGAAAAAGAGGAGAGCTGAGAAAAAAACATGAAGTTTACCCTCATCACATTCGACTAAAGGAAGGAGTAAAATGTACACTCATTTTGGTATGAAAACCTATCTTACAATGCATTAAAGTGGGGGAGAAGGAGATAAGTAGGGAGGGAGGGATGATGGAAAGGAGGGCAATGGGAGGAGGGAGCAATTTGAAGTCAACACTTGGGGAGGGACAAGATCAAAAGACAGAATAGAAACAATGGGGGGCAGGAAAGAGGGAAATACAGTTATTCTTACACAACATGACTATTATCGAAGTCATTTGCAAAACTACACAGATATGGCCCATACTGAATTGCCTGCCTTCCCAAAGGGAATGGGTGGGGAAGGAGGGATGGGGTGAATAGGAACAACTGTTTAATATTGTTCTTGCTACTAGGAAATAAGAAATACAGTTAATGGGGGATAGAAAGTCATCTGGCCCTACAGGACAAAAGAGAAGATGGGGACAAGAGAAGAGAGGAATGATAGAAGAGAGGGCAGATTGGTGATAGGGAAAATTAGATTGTTTGGTGTATTGGGGTGGGGGGAGGGGATAAATGGGGAGAGAAAATTTGGAACCCAAAATTTTGTGAAAATGAATGTAAGAAGTTAAATAAATACATTTATATTAAAAAAAAATATTTGCCCAGAGTAGTTCATCAGTATTGTAGCACAATTTCATAATGGCATGTTTGCCTAGGTTCTGGATAGTGGACAATGACCTCATGCCATCCAAATCACCAATGGAGTGAGAGAGGGCTGTGTGCTTGCTCCCATGCTTTTTCCATGACATTTTCAGGCATGTTGTCAAATGCTTTCAGTGAGGATGAACAAGGCACAAAGGTCTGCTACCAGAATGATGTTAAATTTTTCAATTTGAAAAGGCTATAAGCTAAGACCAAAGTAGAGGGAGTGTCAGTGCATGATTTTCTCTTGGGAGACGATTGTGTACTCAGTGCAGCCTCTGAAGCTGAGATGCAATGAAGTATGAAAGTGCTAATTTTTACCTAATAATTAACACCAAGAAATCACAGGCGCTCCATCAGCCACCACGACACTATCCATATATGGAATCATTGGTTATAACAAATGAAGAAATTTTGAATGCTGGGGATAAGTTCACTTACCTTGGTAGTGTAATATCCAGGGATGTACACATTGACAATGAGGTTGACTCACTCAATGCCAGAGCTAGCTCAGTGTTTGGGAGGCTCCGAAGAAAAATTTGGAAGAGAAGAGGTATTAGACCAACTACCAAACTGAAGATCTACAGAGCCATTATGCTGACCTCACTGCTGTATGCCTGTGAAAAATGGACAGTCTGCCAGCACCATGCCGGTAACCTGAATCGCTTCCATTTCAGCTGTCTTAGGAAGATTCTGAAGATCACCTGGCAGGATAAGGTACCAGACAGTCAGGTCTGTACTCAAACTAAACAGGAAAGCATTCAAACTATGCTTCAGAGAATGCAACTCCAATGACCTGGCCATATTATTTGAAGGCAAGATGTACACTTGCCAAAAGGATTATTTTATGGAGAACTCATATAGGGCAGGGGATTACATGGTGGTCAGAGGAAGTAATATAAGGACACTCTCAAGGTCTCTCGCAAGTACTTTGGATTTCATTCTGTTACATGGGAGACACTGACATAGGACTGCTCAGCATGGCATACCCACATCAGAAAGGTTACTGTCATTTATCAAAAAAACAGAATTGAAATTGTGCAAAGGAAATGTAGGATGTATAAATTTGGAGTATCCACCCTGAATGCTCACATAGACTATCTGTGCCCAATCTGTGGTGAAGCTTTCTGAGCTCATATTGGTCTGATCAGCCACAGTGGGACATATTGAAACTTAAATTTATCGTGGGGATGTCATATGAACAGAAGGAAGGACAACAACTACCAAATCCCATGATAACAATGGATGTTACACTTATATTTAAAAAAAAAAAGTCATAATTCATCTCTTCCTTCTTGAATCTCTTACTCCATTTGATTTAGACCCTATGTGCCTATTGTACTGTAATTAAACATATGTTATGTGTAAATATACCAAACCTTCTTAAGCTGCTGCAATTCTTATCCACATTCTTCATATAACCTCCAAAACAGGTCCATACAACACAGGAGATATCTTTTTCTATGTCTTTTAAAAATTGGGTAAATTAGGGTGGATGTACTCCACCAAAAGATGGTTGAGTACAAAGATGCACGTACTCAAGCTCTTCTCCCACATCCCATAAAATACCTGTAAAGAAAGACTCCCAACAAATTCTAGAGCAGCAGAAGTCACAGAAGAACAGAGTGGAAGAGATTTGCAGCCCAGGGTGACCTGGAAGGCCTACAGGAAAGGTCCATCACACCAGGACACAGAGCAGAGACTAGCCCAGCCTTGCCAGTGCCAGGAGGAAGACCAGAGTAGGCCTCAGGGGAGGAATCCATAGGAGCAGCAACAGTTCTCAGATCCCTCAACCCACAGGCACCAAAGGCAGCTTCAAAGGTCAGTGAGAGAGCTTTTTCACCTCTGTGATGAAGGAGCAGGGTTCTCCCCTAGCCCTGGCTCCAGGCAGTGGCAGTTTCTCCAGCAGCAGCAACAGGCCACAGCTATGATAGCCAGCAGGCAGCACCTGCTTCCATTGTTGAATAAAGTCTCTGGAGGAATTGAGCTGCTAATCTGAACCTAAGCCCTGAGTGTTAGCCCTGCCCCCCCCCTAAAACCCTTGGGAGAATTGAGCAGCTGATCTGAACTCCCTGAGCCAGGTCAGGGAGTAAACTCCTCTCCCTTGGTTGTACTGCCTTGGAGGAACTAAGAATCTACAGGCTCCCAGACTATACCCTACTATTGACAAAGGACCCAAAAGTCAAGGAACTGCTTGGAAAAATGGCCAAAAAAGGGGGAAAAATATAATACTGTAGAAGGTTACTTTCTTAGTGAACAGGTATCCTTTCAGATGAGGAAGAACAATATTTACTATCAGAGGATGACATAAAAGTCAAGACTTCTGCATCCAAAACCACCAAAATAAATGTGCAATGGTCCCAAGCCATGGAAGAGATCAAATAAGACTTTTGAAATCAATTAAGGGAGCTGGAGGAAAAATTGGGAAGAGAAATAAGAGCAATGCAAGAAAATCATGAAAAGTGAGTCAATACCTTGTTAAAACAGACCCAAAAAAATGCTGAAGAAAATAACACCTTTAAAAATAAGCTAGGTCAATTGGCAAAAGAGGTTCAAAAAGCCAATGAGGAGAAGAATGCTTTCAAAAGCAGAATGAGCCAAATGGAAAAGGAGCTTCAAAAGCTCAGTGAAAAAACCATTCTTTAAAAATTAGAATGGAACAGATGGACGTTATGAGACCAATGACTTTATGAGAAACAAAGAAATTACAAACAAAACCAAAAGAATGAAAAAGTGGAAGATTACATGAAATATCTCGTTGGAAAAACAACTGACCTGGAAAATAGATCCAGGAGAGAAAATTTAAAAACTATGGGACTACCTGAAAGACATGATCAAAAAAGGAGCCTAGACATTGTCTCTCATAAAATTCTCAAGGAAAACTGCCCCGATATTCTAGAAGCAGAGGGCAAACTAAATATTGAAAGAATCCACAGATCACCTCCTGAAAGAGATCCAAAAAGAGAAACTCCTAGGAATATTGTAGCCAAATTCCAGAATTCCCAGGTGAAGGAGAAAATATTGCAAGCAGCTAGAAAGAAACAATTCCAGTATTGTGGAAATACAATCATGACAACACAAGATCTAGCAGCTTCTACACTAAGAGATCAAAAGGCCTGGAATATAACATTTCAGAAGTCAAAGGAACTAGGATTAAAATGAAGAATCACCTACCCAGAAAAACTGAGTATAATGCTTCAGGGGGAAAAAAAAATCATCATTCAATGAAATGGAGGACTTTCAAGCATTCTTGATAAAAAGACAGAACTGAAAAGAAAATCTGAGTTTCAAGTACAAGAATCAAGAGAAGCATGAAAAGATAAACAGGAAATAGAAATCACAAGGGACTTACTAAAATCGAACTCTGTATTCCTACATGGAAAGATAATATTTGTAAGTCTTGAAACTTTTCTCAGTATCTGGGGAGTTGGAGGGATTATACACACACACACACACACACACACACACACACACACACGCATACATACATACATACACACACACACACACACACACATATATATATATATATATATATATATATATATATATATAGAGAGAGAGAGAGAGAGAGAGAGAGAGAGAGAGAGAGAGAGAGAGAGAGAGGTTGAGTTGAATAGGAAGGGGCCATATCTAAAAAAATAAAATTAAGGGGTGAGAGAGGAATAGTTTGGGAGGAGAATGGGAGAAATGAAATGGGGCAAATTATCTCTCATAGAAGAGGCAAGAGAAAGCTTTTCCAATGGAGGGAGAGGTAAGAGGGAAAAAGTGAAGCTTTCTCTCATCACATTTGGCTCAAGGAAGGAACAACATGCACACTCAATTTGATATGAAAAGCTATCTTTCACTACAGGAAAGTACAGGAGAAGGGGATGTGCAGGGGTGAGGAAGATGATGGAACGGAGGGCAAATGGGATGAGGGTCCACTTAGAAGCAAATACTCTTGGGGAGGGGCAAAGTCAAAAGGGAGAATAGAAGAAATGGGGGGCAGGATAAGATGGAGAGAAATATATAGTTAGTCTTACACATCATGACTATTATGGAAGTCATTTGCAAAATTACACATATATAGCCTATGTTGAATTCTCAGTGGGGTTGGGTGGAGAAAGAGGAAGGAAAAGAAGTTGGAACTCAGAGTTTTAGGAACGAATGTTGAGAACTGTTTTTGCATATACCTGGCAAACATGAAATACAGGTAGAGGGGTATAGAAATTTATCTTGCCCTACAGGACAAGAAAGAAGATGGAGATAAGGGAAGGGAGAGGTGTTAGAAGGGTGGTCACATTGGCGAAAGGGGCAATCAGAATGCAAGGCATTTTGGGGAGGGGGAGGGAAGAGATGGGGAGAGAATTTGGAACTGAAAATTTTGTGGAAATGAATTTTGAAAGGTTAACATAAATAAATGAATTTTTAAAAATAAAAAATTGAGTAAATTGAAAAATAATAGAGATTGTACATATGTTCCCACATTATCTCTATAAAACTGTCTCCTTTTATTTCTGACCCCCGTTCTGATGTCCATTTATCATGTAGAAGAAATCAGGGGTAAATGATAATCTTTTTTTTTTTTTTTACCTCATATAAACTTACCATATTTCTTTAATTTTGATAGTTCTGCAATTAAACTTCTGAAAACTTCCATACCCTCATACATGATACCACTAGGTGACGATTAGTGTTACAATGATGTGTTCTAAAGTCAAAGGTCACAGCTTCTAGTCCTTCTTCTGCTACTCAATGATTAAATGAATGACCTGTATGGAGAAAAATTTATCAACCTTATAAAACTTATACCCTCACTTCTTAAAGTGTTATATGTGTTAGTTGTAATGGTCTCATATCCTTAGCTTATTCAGCTGTAAAATCATGAATTTAAAACAATGTTTTTTCTAATTATAAATTCTAGGATCATTAAAATTATGAATTTGCCAGTTTATTTACTTAACCACAAGATGGTGCTCTTTGATATACAACCTATTAAATCCCTTTAAAAGTGGGAATTCCAGAAAGTTAAAAGACTATGTCAGAGTTTTCTTAATGGGCTACATTTTAAAAATATAGCAATAATCCTGTAATGCACCCCCACTAATTACTCCTGAGTTTTCCTTTAGAGCAAATTCAAAGTTTATCTTTTTTTAAAGCATAGCTGAAAATAAATAGAAGTACATAAAACAGGAGTCTTCCAGTCTTGCCAAGCTTTCAGATATTCAACCAGAGTAGTGTAAAAAAATGCACATAAAATACTGCAGAAGAGAGTTCAGGAAGATTATAATATGAGACAAACTTTTCTTTCTTTGCTTCTTCTAAGGGTTGTTGCTATCATTGAGAAACTAAGTTTGGGTGATGATAATTTCTATAGTATTTTTATTACTCCAAAGTACTTTGAAATATTATTTCATTTTTAACGTAAACAGGATATATTTTAATTCAAATCTAAGCTCTGCTGGGTGAACTTGGGAAAATTAATTCATTTGGACTCCTTTTCCTCATCCATACACTGAAGAACTTAGACCTTGATAAGCACTGTGGTAAAGGCATCATGATGAAGTAGAGAGGCATTGTTCAAAGTGCAAAGAGTGTTGGATTTGGAATCAAATGAACTTAATTTGAAAGTACCTTCTGTTACTTAATGAATCTATTCAGATAAATTACAAAAACTTTGTGCCTCATTTTTCTTATATGTAAAAGAAAATGATAACATTCCTTCCAAGGTTAATTCCAAATCTTAACGGTATTATCATCTTTGGAGGCTTCCTGACTTGATTCTAAATCTTATGAGCCTAACATATCTTTATTCTATAAAAACAAACAAATTGAAAAACTTCAGTCCTTATCAAAAGTCCTTTTCCTGTGGATTCTATTCCCTATGATTGAAGGAATCAAGTCAGTAACTTATTTTTCTCTTCTCTAGGGATTCTGGGAGAAACCCTAGGATGACTTGTATGACCTGTGACAGCAGTTACACACAAAGCCTTTAAAGGGAAATGCAAATTAGAAAGAAGGGATATCATCTCAAATGTAAAAGAAAAAAAGAAAACAAAATTTGAAAAAAAGCAGATATTTGGGTATACTAAGCAGAAATTGCAATGTGTTACTGAGGAAGGAAGGTTATAAGGATGGGCTCAGAGTCAACTTACCCAAAGGGGAACATCTAGATAATCTTGGTATTTAAAAAAGAAGCATAAGAACATGGTTCTTCTATCAATCTGAGCAAAAACTTATGCATGGAAGACAGGGGTTGTGGATCAAAATGAAAGTGCTGAAGGTTTTGTTGCTGTTTTCATAACCTAGAGTCTTGTTGCCCTTGGCTACTTCTTTCTAAAAGACCCAGACAAAACTTTCCCTTTAGTTCATTGGCTTAAAAAGTCACATTTCATTGGGAGAAACAACTAATACATATATCCCCAGAGAGCCAGAGCAGTGAACCTAAAATGATTATAGGAATAGAAAACCCAAAGACAGAAGATTGTTCCAGAAAACAGAGGGAAGGAATACATTCAAAGTGGATTCAATTGTGCTCATGTTGAAGTTTCATTAATGACAATGCTATGAATTACAATGTACTACTCATTTCCTTCCTAGGAAAGTTGGTCCACTAATAGAAGGTATTCCATTCAGTGTAGTAGGATAAATGAAAATAAGATTTCGGGTTAGAGTGATACAACATAAGATTATATATAAATATGACTTTGACACTGTAGGCCCAATAAAAGGGAAGATATTTCTTGACTATCTTTGTACTCTGATACAATTTAATATTTCTTTGCTGTTGTTCTGTGGTTTCAGTTTTGTCTGATTTCATGAACTCATTTGAGTTGTCTTGACAAAGACACTGGAGGGGGTTGCCATTTCCTTTTAAAGCTCATTTTATACATGAGGAAACTGAAGTCAACAGAGTCAAGTGACTTGGTCATAGTCATACTGCTATAAGTGTCTGAGACCAAATTTGAACTCAGAAAGATGAGTCTTTCTGACTCTGAATCCAGCATGCTATCCACTATGCCACCTAGCCACCCCCTAATATTTCTTTACTATGGGGAAGTGAGAAAGTTCACTAATATTCCTCTTTGGGTAGGGGGAATGTTGTAAGTGAATATTCTTAAGTACATCTTGGGTAGGGGCAGATAAGTACAGAATGGTGGTAAGTCCCCAAAACGTGTCCTATTTCTTTTGGCCAGGAGACATTCTATGGCATGAGTTATATTAAGTTATCCTATGCTAACTGGTGGAGTTTGAAATAATGTTCTCTCACATAATCCTTCCCACAAAATTTGTACATGCAAAAATGGATAATTATATTTAAAATGGGAGACAAAATGAAGCTCATTGAATATCGTAGCATCATATGTGGAATGTCAGAGCAGAGACTTGAAATCTCTTTTTTGTGATGCTTCTTTTTGAAAATGTATTTATTAGCATACACAGTAAATCTTCCAAGTTTTTGCATGTGTAAATAACTTTCATTATTCAATAGGTCTTTGATACAATCACTTCTGATCTGTTTTTCATCTCAGTTACTCCGAAATATCTGTTATACCTGAACTCTCAGGTCATCTATAAGCTTAAAACCAAACTCATAAATTAAATTTGTTTGTTTGTTGTTGTCATTTGTTTGTATAGCTTGTGTTTTATTTCATTTTGCTGTTGTCTTAGGTTCTTGACATCCTGGTAAGTCAGTATGGTGTTCCTGAGTTGTTTCATTTCCATCAGACTCTTCATAATCCCATTAGGAGTTTTCTTTTTTTAATCATTTATTTATTCTTTTTATTTTTAACACAGCTCATATCATATAAAACAATTCCAACTTTTGGTCAGGTGATACTTCTTTTAAAGCATTTACAATATAGACCACGAATGAATTTTTATTAACATTAACCGAGACACAAATGATAACTATGTATGTTAACTTCATAAGTCCTTGACCTAATTGTCTCCACACTATTACTAAGAATTAAAGAATCCAAACTTACTGTTGTTGGTCTAAAGTCCTAAGCCTAATAGTTTAATTTTAGACTTAACCTCAGATGTTCCCCTACCAACAGCCTATAATTTAATAGCTCTGGTGTTAAGCTTTCAAACCTTTTGACTACAGGAAATTGCCACTAAAAGTAGGGACATTGCAGGGAAACATTATCTCCCCAACTTTATGTCAGGCAGGAGTAGATTGTCAACTTGCATTCGGTGAGGCTTAAAGTCTGCCAAGTTTCAGTGGGGAAATTGAGTCAGGAGAATCATACCTCTGCACATGTTGAACAGCTGATCTCCCACCCTTCCCATGAGATCACCTTTTTCAGTTCCTTTGAGCATCTCACAGGCTTACTGACATTATGGATTGGAGTCGCAGACTGCCTTTCTTGCTATGCATACCTGGAGTTAGATTCAGAAGAACAGTCAGTTAATAGTCCCATAGCATCTTAAAATAGTGAGTTCCAATAATGAGGCTTCAGATATGACTAATTTCACATTGGCTAAGGAACATCTTTTGAGGAAAGTGTTAAGTGGCTAACACACCTTTCTATACATGTTCTAGTTGCTGCTTAAATAACAATCATAAAATCAAATTTACCATTAAAACTATAACTTTTCCATCAATGCAAAATTTTAGCCAAAGTTGTCTGCCTTTAGGAAACTTAGACTAAAATTCTTTTCCCCAAACTAAAGAGGTCTCTGATTTAGCCTCACAAATTAATTCAGTCAACTGTTTTAATACTATTTGCTTTTACATATGCATTGTAACATGTCTAATTTTTCTCCCCATCTCTCCCCTACCCCCACCCCCTAATACCTTGCATTCTGATTACCCTTTCCCTCAATGGGCTCTAACTTCTATCACACTCCACCCTTCCCTTATCCTCATCTTCTCTCTTTTCTTGTAGGACAAGATAAATATCTATACCCCATTACTTGTGTTTCTTATTTCCTTATTATATGCAATAATTCTCAACATTTGTTTCTAATACTTTGAATTCCAACTTCTCTCCCTCCCTCCCTCCATGCCCATCTGCACTGAGAAGGCAAGCAATTCAATACAGACTAGATATGTGATGTTTTGCAGAAGACTTCCATAATAATTTTATTGTGTAATACTAGTTATATTGCCCTCTATCCCCCCTTTTTTTATTCCTTCATTTGAACTTGTCCCTTCCCAAAAGTGTTCATTTCTAGTTACTCCCTTCTCCCATTTGCCCTCCCTTTTTATCATTCCCCTCACCCCACTTGTCTCCTCCTTCCTTACTTTCCTGTAGTAAAAGATAGATTTTCATATCAAATTGAGTGAGCATGTTATTCCCTCCTTAAGCCATATGTGGAGGGAGTAGCTTCATTTTTCCCCTCTCCCCTTCTCCCTTTTCTCCTCCATTGAACAAGACTTTTCGTTATCTCTTTTATGAATTATAGCCTCCCCCTTTCTCCCTTTCTCCTCCCAATATTTTCCTCCCTCACCCCTTAATTTTTATTTTATTTTTTTATGGATATCATCTCTTCTGATTCAACACAGCCTGTACTCTCTATCTATATGTATGTGTGTGTGTGTGTGTGTGTGTATGTACAGTCTCTCTACCTACCCAAATACTGAGAAAAGTCTCAAGAGTTATAAATATATTCTTTCTATGTAGGAATGTAAACAGTTCAGCTATAGAAAATCTTTTATGATTTTTCTGTTTACTTTTCCATGCTTCTCTTGATTCTTATGTCTGAAAGTCAAACTTTCTCTTCATTTCTCATCTTTTCATCATGAATGCTTGCAAGTCCTCTATAACATTGAATGACCATTTATTCCCTTGAAGTATTAGACTCAGTTTTGCTGGGTAGGTGATTCTTGGTTTTAATCCAAGTTCCTTTGACTTCTGGAGTATCCTATTCTAAGCCCTTTGATCCCTTAATGTTGAAGCTTCCAGATTCTGTGTTATCCTGATTGTATTTCCACAATTCTCAAATTGTTTCTTTCTAGCTGCTTGCAGTATTTTCTTTTTGACCTGGGAACTCTGAAATTTGGTCACAATATTCCTAGAAGTTTCTCTTTTCAGGAGGTGATTGCTGGATTCTTTCAATATTTATTTTGCCCTCTGGTTCTAGAACATCAGGACAGTTTTCCTTGATAATTTCATGGAAAATAATGTCTAGGGTCTTTGTTTGATCATGGCTTGTATGTAGTCCTATAATTTTTTAAATTGTCTCTCCTGGATCTATTTTCCAGGTGAGTTACTTTTCCAATGAGATGTATCACATTACCTTCTATTTTTTCAAACTTTTATTTTCTTAACTGCTTGATTTATCTCATAGTCATTCATTTCGCTGAACTCAATTTTCTCTTTCAGAGAACTATAGTGTTTGGTGAGCTTTTGAATCTTCTCCTCCATTTGGCTAATACTGCTTTTTATTGACTTGTTCTCCTCATTGACTTTTTGGACCTCTATTTCCAAGTGAGTTAGCCTATTTTTAAAGGTGTTATTTTCCTCAGCATTTTTTTGGTTCTCTTTTAGCAAGCTGCTAACTTGCTTTTCAAGCTCTTCCATTGCCTGAGTCTAATTTAAGTTCCCTTTGGAGGCCCTGGAGGCAGGGGTCTTAACTTCCTGTGACAGTAGGTGCTGTTCTTCTTCATCCTAAAGGATTGAAGGAGACACCTGTTAACCAAGAAAAATAACCTTCTGTGGTCTCATATTTTTTTTCCCTTTTTGGGGCATTTTCCCAGTCAGTTACTTGACTTTTGAATCCTTTGTCAAGAGATTTGACTCAGCTGCTCGATTCCCCTGTGCTTTGGTGGGGGCAGGGCCATCACTCAGTGCTGAGCTTTAGATCAGATGCTGCCTACAGCCAGAGGCTTTAAGTTGAACTACCTGGACAATGGACCCAGGTTGCTTCCTGGCCACTGTAGCTGCCCAACTTGCTGCTGCCACCTCTGCCATTTCCTGGGGCTATTGCTAAAGGAACCCCTTCCCCTCTCACCCAGCTGGGAAAGCCCTGCCCCCTTCACTGACTTTTGAGCATTCTTTGTTGCTTGTGGGTTGAGGTATCTGGGATTCTCCCTTCTGGGGATTCTGCCCTGGAGGCCTGTTCTGGTCCTGTTCCTCCCTGTGCCATGTGGCCAGGTCTGGGCTCTGCTTTGTTCAGTGTCCTATGAGATAGCCCTTTCCTATTGCACCTTCCAGGTTATCTTTGGCTAGAAACCTCTTTCACTCTGTTGTTCTATGGCTTCTGCTGCTCTAGACTTTATTGAGAGTTATTTTTTTGTGGGTATTTTGTGGGCTCTGGGGGAAGTGCTAGAGTATATGCATCTTTCTACTCCACCATCTTGGCTCCACCCCCCATTTGGGGTTTTCTTAGCAAAGATGATGCCATTCTTTTCTGCCATATGACCTTTCTTCAGCTCATTTTTCATATGAGGAAGTTGAGGCAAACAGGGTGAAATGATTTATGCAAGGTCACACAACTGGTAAGTGTCTGAGGCTAGATTTAAACTCAGATCTTCCTGATTCCCGGCTTTGTGTTCTATCCATTGTGCCACTAAGCAATCCAAAATCATTATGCTCTCTCAGTTGAATCTTTTACTTTCTTTCCTCAAGAGATTAAAGTACAGATTTGGACAGGTTTGCTTTTTCCTTTTTCTTTCTTTTTCCTTTTTTTTTTTTTGCCTTATCCTCCTATTGCAATCAAAAATTACCTTAATGGGCAAAAAATAAAATTATTTTTCTTAAAAATCAGAAGAACACATAAATACATATGTATGAACATACATACATACATATACATACACATGCATACATATATAACCTCTGACTGTAATTCTTATTCATACTTTTTTATGCAATTTTAAAAATGATGTAGAAATAGAGATTATATAGATGTAAGTGTGGGTATATGTGTGATTGTGTATGTATATGTATTTGTGTACTCATAGATGTGTAGTCATTTCCATATTCATATATTTGTGAGTGAAATCAGATTAAGTGAAGATCTTTCTGACATGAATTCCCAAAAACTCCCACCCTTCTTGCTAAAGCTAAAATAACTAAGTATCAGTCTCATGCAAATAAAATGCTCCAGAATGGAGGAGAACCCCCAAAATTCCATTCACATGACCTGATGTACCCCCTTTCCCCTGCCCTCTCAGTTCACTTCCCCTTCACCACTCCCTTAAGCCACATCAGCACTTTTCCCTTAAGTTCCATATTTGGTAACAAAAACCCTCATTGGTGAGCAATGATCCTTTCTGTGTTCTTTGTGTTCTTTGTCTCTGGGTAGATTCCTATGCTTAGAGTCCATACCTGGATTCCCAGCCAATGGGAAGAGAGTCTAGTGGGCTTCTGCATTAGGGACTATATAATGCTGTACTCTGCTCTGCTCAGGTGCACTCCTTTGTTGACGCCTCCCATGGTTTCACAGGAAGCTCCCCTTCTCATGAGATTGTAATAAACTTCTTTTTGCCTTCCACCTTGAGAAGACTTTGAGTTTAATTTGTCTAAGGGTTTCTGTACCCCATACATTTGTGTGTGTGAGAGTATGTATATTCTACTACTACCCTCACATGGAAGCAACACCTAAGTTAGAATTGGAGTCAAATGAAAGATGATTTCTAATCCTTCTTCTGACATTGGCTATTCATTAACAAGGCAAGTAACTTCAGCTCTGAGGTTCAGTTTCCACATTCTTAAAATGCGAATGATAGTTCCAATAGATTCACATAGTTGCTATAAAGATTAAATGGGAAATATGTTTAAAACATTCATTAAACAATAAATTACTATAAAGTGTAAAAGTTAGTTATTTTATAGATATATAGATGTAGTGCAACATAAACTTATTATAGTATTATGGTCAATTAAAGCATGAGGAGAGCATTAAAACACACTGGATTATTACATGAGAATATTCTCATCATTTTCAAGTGGCTTATATTAACCCCCTTCTCAATTTTCTTTTCCCTAGAAAAGTCTTACTACACAATTAGAAATGATGACCTTTGTGTGATACAGGTACAAGGTAGAGATGAGGATAATTAATCGTGGCCTGACCATTCCAAGGGTTTGTGATGGGAAGGTTTGTGATGGGAAAATATCTCAGTAAATTTCATTATAATTATATGAGGATAACACAATCTATTTCACCGCCTGAAGGGAGCTTGAAATAAAGATTCAGTACAACTTTATTCTTTATGAGCTTCTCATAGAGTCTTGAAAAACATTATTGCCATTGTCATCAACTGAGCAAAAGTGATATATTGAAGAAAACTACAAATCCAATTTCCTGGACTAGTTTCCTAGATAAAATGTCAAAACTATATATTTGGCTCCTCTAAAACAGTCTGCAACATGAAAAATTAGGATTAATGGCTGAAAGGTGTGGGAAAGAAATTGGGTTACAGGACAAAAATTAGAAAAAAAAAAAACCAGGCATTTGATGGACTTTTGTTTTAGATGGTATGATTAAATTAATTAAATCAATTAAATTAGTTAAAAGCATTATGGTTCTTGATCTCAGTGTGGATTATTAGGAAGGAAAATATATTTGGTTTCTAAGGATGTGAGTTCCAATTATAGCTCTGCCCCCTTACTATTTATACAATTTAGGGTAAGTCAATTATCCTTGTTGAACTCTGTTTTCCTCACTCATAACATGAAGTGATCAAACTGTGATTTCTCTGAAGTCTCCTCCCACTTTAGATCTGTGTTCCCTTCATCCTTGCCTGTGTGACTTTGGACACAAATATCAATAATCATAGATACTCTTCCAGTGAAACTTTAAGTATAAATTTTAGCTTTGATCGCTGCCTTTTTAGTCCTCAGTTTGCTCATCTATCTATTGAAGAATTTAGTCTAAATGACATCTAAGGTCCCCTCCAGTTTTCTAGAGCTTATGAATTTTAGTGCCTGACCGTCCCCTCCAAATAAATACTTTAACCCGGACAGCTCCATCACTAAGTCTGCTTTCCATTTTAGCATCTTGTCACTCATTTTATGAATAGCAAGAAATCTAGGAAGCAGTATCAAGAATGTTATTCCATACGTTAAAAGACCAAAAAGAAGCTAATGTCAATGTGACATCAAGATACAATACAAAATTTATGTAGCAATAAGACCATATGATACAAATCATAGAGTGTGAAAGCTGATTATGCCCAACTTGACTTTTAGCAACTGACAGCCTTGAGATTTCTTCTGCTCCTCATTACATGAAGCCTCAGCCCAAGAATATCTGTCTCCTTGAGAATGTGTAATGTCATCACCCACCCACAGGGGCCAGGGATATAATGTCAATTCTGTGCAGAGCAGACTGTGATAAGATGACCATTTATTTTCACCACTGCTTTAAACATTTCAGATGCTGGACATTCTCTTAGCTGTTGTTTCAAGCAGGTTTTGCTACTGAGTCTCCAAGAATTTTGGGGGGTCTACTGGATGCAAGTATTGAAGGAAAGAAGAAAGAAACTCAAAGTCACTTTATTTTTTTAAATTTTATGATCTTTCATTTTCTCCTCTCTCCTTCACTTTACTAACCTTGGAATATTAGGGCTCATGAACTTTACTATGTCTTGTGTATAAAGCATTGAGATCATCAGGTTGAAGTTAAAGGACAGATTCCATTGTAAGTAATTGATGGAACATCAAAATTTCTTTGTTGCAGTTTTAGGAGAATGATTAAAAGTGCTTTAGACCTAAAGTCAAGATCCTGCATTTCAATATATCCCCTTGTATGGTTAAAATAAGTAGCTCATATATTAGAGCAGGTCAGATTAAAAATATTTCATTATTGTTACATTTTTATTGGCAAAATCATCAGTTAATTCACAGAAAATTGCTCTCAAGCAACTAGGAGTAGGATGATATAATTTATCTGTTAATATTTGTAGCAAATGAAGAAGAAAAAGCAAAGGGCATTTAGGCTACATTGCAGTTGTTTGCAGCTGACTCTGAAAGTGAGCAAGCGAGCTTTCTCAATAACAAGATCTTGGCTTTACAAGGAGACATGAGCAGATACTAGCTGATTGGCCTTGGGAATGCAGAACAGGGTACACAGTCAAAGAACAGTAGTTGAATATTCCATGTATTAGAAATGGAGTCCTTTGTATTAAGAGGGAAAAGAATATAACACCTACTAAATGCTGTGCACTTTTCTGCAATTGGCATCTCATTTGATGTTTATAATAACCCTTTGAGGTAAGTGCTATTATTATCCCCATTTTTATAGTTGAGGAACTTCTGATAAACAGAGATTAAGTGATTGCCTAAAGACATGCAGACAGTAAGACTATGAAGTCGGATATGAACTAAATTCTCCTTGACCCCAAGCCCAGTACTCTATTTAATGTGTCACCAGCTGCCTCTAAGACAATGAGGGACTAGAAAATTTATTTGTGCCACCAAAATTTGATGCTGACAATTAACATAACTTTAGCACAGATATTTCAAGCCTTTGAATTTCAATTTCAAAGTTGAAAATGAAGATAATGACTCATTTTTTCTGGGCTAATGGGGTCATAACAAAGAGATCCAGATCTTCTGATTTAAAAACACAGTAAAATTGAGATTTTGTCCTCTTTCATCTTTTCTTCCCTCTACCCTTTTCCAAGAGAGGAAGAACAGAGGAACAATGAACTTGAGCCTTCCAGAATTTTCTTAATTCCTTCTCATAGGATATGCCAGGAGTTAGTGTCAAGTGCACTGAGAGGTAAAACTCACTTAATTTTAAAGACAGATACTAGCAGTAACAAATCATTAATCAACTCCTATATACCAAAGATTCTGTTATGAACCAAGGCTAAAAAAGAAAAAATGTAAATAAAAAATTTACCTGCTTTCACATAATTTACAGTCACTGTGGATATAGCACTGATAAAGTATATGTTTAAAAAAAGCACACAAATGACATCTGACAAAAAAGTGAGGGAGAGCTACTGATAGCTGAGCAGGGTAAGACAAAGTTTCATGCATAAAGTGGTACTTGAGCTAAGTTTTGGAAGAAATGAGGAGTTTTAAGAGGAGAGAATTCATTGTATGCATAGGAGAGAGTCTTTGAGAAGCCAAGAAGATGGGTGTAGTAGCATTATGTGTAAGGAACAATAAAAAAGGGATTTTGACTAAACAGTAGAGTATTTGAATGAGAGGAATATATTAGCTGATTTGGGGTCAGGTTGTGATGGACTTTAAGTGTCAACATAGTTTATATTTGATTATAAAAGGAATGGGAAACCACCAGGTGTTTATTGAGCAGAAGTGAACTTCAGAAAAATTACTTCACAACTATGTGGAAGATGGAAGAGATAGGGGAGAAATTTTCATCACTTAAATCAATTAATGTTTTATTATAAAGTCTAAGAGAGATCCAAGGAAGGTGAAGGGATTAACATGATCCTTGTAATATTTATTAACTTTGTGACTATATAAAATTTACACAATAATTATTATTAAATTAAAATTATCATACCTTATGACATGATTATTATACTGATAGTAGAATTATATCATATAATAATAGTATTATGATTTTACATGATATTTTATTGTATGGTTTTATTGTATGGTTTTTATTGTATGGTTTGGATTCCTCATATGCATCTCAAACTCAATACTTTCCATGCTCAAACTTGCCCTGTCTATTCACAACTTTACCTTCCTTACAGTCACCCACTCTCACAATCCTAGAGTCTTCCATGACTCTTAGCTCTCCCTTGACAAATCAGTTCCTAAGTTTTGTCAATCACACCTCAATGAAATATATTGAATCTTTTCCCTTCCATCTACTTACAAAGACTCTACCCTGAGTCCCTCAACTCTTTCCGAGATTTAGTAGCTTCTGAAATGGTCCCCTTCCTCAAGTTTTTCTCTTTTCCAATTCTTCTTTCATACAGTTGATTATGATATCCATGCCTACTAAAAACAACAACAAACCTTCAGTACCTTCCCATTTCTTCTTGGAAAAATATAACAAACTACACTTTAATATTTATATGTCTCCAGAATTTGACTTCAACCTACTTTTCCTATCCTGTTCAAATTATTTCCTTTTTTGTGTTCCCTATTCCAGGCAAATCATTCCATTACCCTTCTGCACAAATTAAAATCCATCTCTTTTTCCCCCCATGCTTTTGCACAGGTTGTTCTCCTTATCTGGAACACTTTTTCTTACCTTCTTTTCAAATTAGTAGTACCTCCAAGCAAATCTCAGTGGCCACTTCCCGCACACTAATTGGATTTCTTGAGTCTTTCCATTTCTACCTTCCTTTCGGGATGATCAAATTCTGATTGTACTCCCTCATCCAATAGTGGGTGCTTAATACACATTTGTTGAATTTAATTAAATCATAATGAATTGTTCTTGGCCTTTGAATCATATCTACATTTTCTGACCCTACTGATATATCATGGTACAACTTTCTTTTTTAAAGGATACTATCTGAAATGTTCAGGAATTAATAACTGATTGTCCATTAGCTAATTGATATTTCAATGTCTCTTGGGGAAAGTTGATTAAATTTCATTCTTTTGTTAGTATTATTTTGTCACCTGCTAAAATCTTTTCACAGTACCAAAACAGTCCCTGAATACCAAAAAAAAAAAAAAAAAAAATGAAATTGTCATGGGTTCTTGAATGCTGTGCTTATAGAACACAAGTGTTCTGTGATCAAAGGTTTTATTTATAAGCTTGGTGATGGATGGTGTATCTGCCAAAATACCATGTTGTTGTGGTTATAAAGGAAGAATGCATTTACTCTTAACCATGTAGGTAAATATAATTCATTTGCTTGTGCATTTTAGATCACTATGTGGACACCAGGAACTCTTCGATGTTCTCACAGGTGAAAACTTATTAAATTCCCTGAAGAGGTCATTTTTTTCATATAAAATCTCAAAACACCAACTTTAAGAATGAAAGGGTTATGCTAATAATGATTAAAGATGCAGTTAAATTGGGATAAATGTTTCAGGACAATAAAAAACTAAAAGAATCTAAACAGCTCTGAATTGCACAACTGTCTAGGGAAATCTGTGAATTAAGTATAGATCATCATCTCATAGTAACCTTTGATAGTTCTCATTAAAATTGCTGCAGCAGAATCTGTTAAAGGTCTCCAGAGACATATTATGTGTAAATGCAGAAATTAAAAAATGAATATTGAATGATTCTATTGAGAAATTAAGGCCATTCAATCGTGTTAATGGTGGTAGAATATCAGATCTATGTTTTTCATCTGTTCCCCTAAAAAAATGGAAAGTCTGCATATAATTTACAATTTTAATGAAGCATAATTCAAAAAGTGCCTCTTTTGCATAATAATTAGTATTAAAGGTTTGCTTTTTAAAAAACAGTACATATAAGTAAAATTAACTCTTTGAATACCAACTTCATAAGCAATTATCACATATGAATTAAACAGTAATATTCATTACAAGAAAGATGTATTTTTTTCTCTTTTTCTTTTCACAAATAGCTGGGTATCATCCAGTACAACTTGGTTGATGTCACAAAGATGCATGAGGTTCAGTCAAATGGAAGATGACATATGGTTGCATTTGTTTCATTTGCTTGTTTTTCCCATAAACCTATAGAAGCTAAGGTTTCTGAGGGAAAAAAAGCCCAGAAGGGTTTGTTTGGTCTCTGTATTTTACAGAGAAAGAAATTGAGGCCTATCAGATCCTAGGAGACACTGGCAAAATTCTAGACTAAAAAAAACCCAACACATTTCAGAAGTCTTCATCACATGACATACATTGTGCCTAAAATTTAAAAAAAAATCACCTAAGTTTTAATTAGAAGTTCAAGTTCAACTTCTTTCTACCTTGACCTTATCAGGTCATTTAATCCTCTAAGAACAGATTTCTTCATTTGTTTAATGTGGGTAAACAAGAATGTAAATAGATAATAATTTTAAATTACTATATTTAAAAATAGCAAATAGAAATAAGAATCACTTGAGTAAAATATTTCTGTATTTGAAATTGTGATGAATTCAGTGTGAGAATTGGTACTCAATGATCTTGGCAAAGAATTTCCTTTTCTGAGTCTCAGTATTCTCTTCCTGTAAACTGAAAATGTTTTCTTGGAAAATTTCCCAGGGCTGTGTCACATATCTATTGTGATTGACTCATCATTTAAATGCTAGTAATGACCATTACTAATATATACATACTATTTTCATTTTACAATAGGTTTTTGAGAGAGAAACATAGCTTTAATTTTGAAATTGATAAGGTAGAAATAATTATCCCTCTCTTACTAATAAAGAAAATAAAATTCAAAAAATGAAGTTACCTACCCAGGGCTACATAGTTAATATTAGAGCTTAGCTTTCAACCCAAGTCATAATTTCAAATCCAATGCTTGTCCAATTGAAATACATTCTTCCTTTCTATGCTTTCCAGTATTCCATAATGATATCAATTTCCTCACACTCCCTATGTGATGATTAAAATCGTTCTGAGACACATAGTTTTGGGGTAACTTAATCGTTTTTTTTTATGAACAAAGCCAACACGTTTATTGGTAAGTGGATGGTCATTTGGCCAACTCTCAGACCAAAGACCCCCTCATGGTGTCAGGTTCTCATTTTATATGCCCTTGGAGGAGCAGGTATTCCCAAGGGTGTCAATCAACACTGACTGGTTAACAATTAATGAGAAGATAAATATTACAATAAGAGGCTGGGGTATATTACAATGAGAGTCTTGGGGTACATGATATGAATCAAATCTTAATCAAAGAGACTTATCTATTTCCATATGACTTGTCTGACAAAAGGGAAAATCAACACTTCCCCACACAGGTTGGAGCAAATATAATGAGCAAGAATGAACTCATTGGCCCAAATTTAGAATGTTGTGGTTTTTTTAATATCTTATTTGATCTTGACTTGGGTAAAATCTGCCTAAGATTTCCTACACTGGCTGATACCTGAATGAGGAAGTAGAAAAGTAAAAGACTTAATCCAAATACAATAATTAGTCATTAAACCTTAAATCATACATAGAAGGCCAGGATATGAGTCTAAAAATAAATACATGATTGTGTTCTTTATTTAAGGAAAGCAAGTTAAGATGATTTGTTTTATATTTTTCTATCATGGCTGTTTTTAAATGTTAGAATACTTCATGACTAATTTGGAGAACTAGTATAATTAAAACTGGTTACTACAAAAGGCTACTGAAGGAGCTCCTATGTCCTCAAATATTTTAAAAAGTGGCAGATTTGAAATCACAGGACTTAGATTACAGTAATCCAAAACATCTTTGACATTGACCTCATGTATAACTTTGAATCAGGTTATTTCCCCATTTTGAACTTCAACTATCCCATGTTAAAAACAAAATGGGAGCATCAGAACAGATTGGCTCTAAGTCCTCTTCCATCAGTGATGACCTTTGTTCACATAGTCATGATCTTACATCTATGTTCTCATTTCCATAATTTTATAGGTGAAGAAACTGAGATACAAAGATGACAATTTACTTGCTCAAGGTCACATGAGTAGAAAATAGCAAAGCCCCTTCCAGAACTAAATTTTATGATTTGAAAATGTATACTTTAAATCATTCTATTCCTTGGCATTGGAATATTTCATTAAATGATCTTTTGTGAATTTGACATATTTCTTATTGAACTAACTCATTGTTCAAATAAAAGAGAGGAATTGTTCTGAACACATCTCAAATTTTTTCAAGACAATGTCCTTTGTTGTCCTATCCTTTTATTTTGTCTGACTCTTCATGACCATTTTGGGGGGTTTCTTGGCAGAGATACTGGAGTGGTTTTGCATTTCCTTCTCAAACTCATTTTACAGATAAGCAAACTGAGGTAAACAGGATTAAATCACTGCAACAGCAAGGACACCTGCATACATAGGAGGACCTGATGTACAGGTTCCTAGACCTGCTTTTACAAAAGGAAAGCAACTTTTGAGGGGTCAACAATATACTATAATCAAGCACATATATCATTCACTTAGTACAGGGGGAAAAGTCAGCACCCTGAATTTCAGAGAAAATACAAACAGAAATTGCAAGCAGAAATTACAAACAGAAAGACCAGCAGACAGGCTTCTATCTGTCTGAACACAAACAATACATATATCATTACCAGAAAGAAACATCTAGGTTTTCAAAGCCAAGGGACTCCTTAGTAGCCACCCAGAGATTCATCTGACCCAAGGACATTCTTCCAAAAAGTTAGCCCCAAAGAAAAACCTCACTTCATTGTATATGTACTCTTTTCAAGCCAGAGGACACAAGACCCCTCATGGCCAAGGCAATATTGACAGCACTGGGGTGACTGTGAATATGCCAGTATAGTTCTCAGTCACAAAATATAAAAGACTCTGCATATAGAAGGCAGAAGAAAAACATTTATTTAAACACCAGAAAACCGAGTCCCAGAACCAGAAAGCAAAATCCATCATGGTGACAAAGAAGTTAATAAACATGATCACAGCAAAGGGCAAAGCCATTCTCAAACTTCCCCTCCCCAAGCCAGGGCTTTCTCAGCTGTCAGCTGTCACAGTGTGTCATTTGGGCCTGAGTCAGTTGGCCTGGGTCCTTTCCACTCTGACCTGACCCCGTTCACTTTCTCCGGGTTCTGCTCCACCCTTCCTGTTCAACCTGCTCAGCAAACTTCTCCCACCACATGTGACCCATGCTTCCAGGTGTTTTAAGCAGATCATATGGGCCTATAAATTAATGAAAATGATCTATTTTATTTTACTATTATACCAAGTACCTCATTAGAAATTAACAAAAGGTATTTGAAGCCTATTAATGGGCAGGGAAGATCTTTAACTCTTTCCCCCACTTACCTTTAACGTTACAATGACTTACCCAGGGACATACAACTAATAAATGTCTTTGGCTGGATTTGAACTTTTACCTTCTTGGTTCCAGTTTTAACACTCTATCTAGCTTCCCTAGCAGCCCACTCCTTCATTATCATTCTGGGATTGTTTCCTTCTCTAGAATATTTAAAGGGGGAAATATGATCATGGTAATTAAATCACAATATGATGAGATCATTACATTTTGTTAAAACTAGCAAGGACCTCAGATATTCAAATCAAAGATCTTTAAGTGCATGATGCATTTAAGATACTGTCCTATAAGTTATAAATGCTAAATGAAAAGATATCCCTGACCTAAAGCAATTTACTTTTTTATTAGCAATACCTGTGTGTATGTATGTGTAAGAGAGACAGAGAAAGAGGAAGAGACAGAGAGACAGAGTCTGAGAGAGAAAGAGATGAAGAAAATGAGCAGGATAGAGACAAACAAAGATAAAGTGGCAGGGAGAAGGAGACAAGAGAGATACAGAAAATGATAGTTAACATTCCACTGCCAGGTTTGTTTGTTCTTTGATTTGTTAGCTTTTAACAATGTTTAGAACCAACTTATAGTTGGTTCTATAGTTTAGAACCAACTTATGTGCTACCTTATGTGGCCAACACTACCTTGAACTTATTACTTTGATTTTTCTCTCTAAAACAAGTTTATTGACATATGTACATTCCTTTTGGAGGGAGGAATTGTTTACCTTGTTGGTAAGAATCATCTTTTTTCAAGGTTGCTTTTTTTCTGTTCTATGTTCATCTGAGTTTGGGATTTTTAAATAAATTTTAGCATTGATCTAGATAGTATTTGCAACTTAGTAAACAGGAGTCTTCATCTACTTGAATGTCTGTCATGTGAGAAAGACCTCTGTGCTTAGTTCTAGAAAACAACAGGAAGCAAAGAGTAGAAGCCACAGCAAAACATGTTTGGAGATGATTAAAAATACAAACAAAACAAAATAAAGAATTAAACAAAAAATTTTCCTTTACAAAAAACAGAAATGGGATTTCTTAGGGGAAGCAAGTTGTAAAGATTCAGGCAGAGAGTTGTACAAGATGGCCGTTCTTACTCTGTCATTCTGTGATTAAAGCACTTCCTTGATCGAAAACTATAAAATGTAAACAATGTGTCTCATGCTAAGTAACTGAATAGCATTGAAACTAACAAGCTGGTAACCCTGAATTTGACAGCAACCTCTCTGTGCTTTAACTCCCTCCTATGTAAAATGAGGTTGATTAAGTGTCCTCCATGTGGCTCTTTCTAAGCACTGTGATGGCAAAGGCAATCTGAATACATCACCCAGCACTAAGTAGTCAATTCTTTGCTGAATATATGGACAGTCGAAAAGTTTGATTAAAGAGTGGACTCAGATGACACTCCTGTTGTTGCAGAGAGTTTAACAGAGGATGCTGAAACCTGTCTGCAACCCACTGATTTTCAAAATTACTAATTTATTAAAAGTTCTGTTTTAGAAACAGTGTATATAATACAGTCATTGTTCTTTGTTTCACCACCTATTTTTGAACCAAATCTTCAATGAAGAGAGATTTCATTTGCTTCTAAAGCAGACTTCTTTTTTTCTTTCTTTTTTTTTGTGATAAAAGACCAAATGACCTTTTAGGTGTTACTTACAAAGATAATCTATTTGTGATGGAAGTCTTTGTTCAAATATCCTCTTGAAAGAGCCCCAGAGGCCTCTGGGAAATATTTCAAGCATGTGGAAGGAAGAAGGAGCTAGAATCAAAGGACTGGTGAGTTCATTGTATTCTTTTAAGAAAAATAAATCATTTAAGGAGGCAGAGTTTCAAGAAATGCATTGTTCTACCTAGTTAACAGTGAATTCAACTTGTATCACAGTTGCAATGATGCTTGGATTCAAAGTATCACTGGCATGATTAATGTTACTAGATAGAGAATGTTCAGAAATACATATTAAAAGAATAGCATGAAGGACCCAAGTTATTTACTGACATCGAATTTAATAAAACCATGGTAATCACTCCTGCCATTTGCATCAGTGGTCAGCAATTAGAGTGCAAAACCTTGAGACTTTCTGAGTTCTTAACCTGGAAAAAGTTAGAATGTTCTGTGACACTATGCAGCAGGAAACTTTCCTTTAAGGAGACTTTGTGCATGCCCTAGGTAATACGAAAAGGTCTTGTAGTAGAATGACAAGTGTAGTCCACTGTATGTCAGAGGATCTTGGCTCCAATCTCATTTACCAGCATCCTGAAATTGAACAAGTTTCTTAACCTCTCTAGAATCTCACTTCCTTCAAATATAAAATGGGAGAGGTTAGACAATATGTTCACCAAGGTCCCTACAATCTCTTTGTCTGGAATCCTGTAATTTTAGGGCATGGGAAAAATCATATTGGATATCCATTCCAAAGCAAGATTTTCAAATTACTTCAATTTTCTTAATAGAAATATAGAACTGGAAGGGACCTTCAAGTATATAATGTTCCAACACAAACCATAATTTTAAAAGAAACATTAGAATTCAGAATGCTAAAATGGAGCTAATTGAATGATATTAATGGACTGTTAAAGTTGTGAAGTGTCAAAAATATGCCAAAAAGAAAGTATATGTACATATATATACATTTTTTTTACTGAATCAGATTGATCTCTTCATTTTATCTGAAATCAACTGCCTTTTGAAATTCATATTACTGTATTTATTGTTCATGTTATTTTCTAGGTTCCTTGTTTTTCATCCTTTGTCAGAATTTCAAGTTTCTCTGAATCCCTCATATTCATAAATACTGACAATTTGTACTCACTCAGAATAAATTTGCATACAGATCCCCTATGGAATCCTTGAAGAAATATGCATCATTCTTTAATGATATCAAATAAAGACAATATCACAATAGTTTTTCTCTAACATTAATTACTATCTCCCTTAAATCATTGATATCTTCCAGTGAATAGACCCTAACATTTTAATCAATTAACATCAATTTTTTTTTTAAATGGATATTTACCAAGATGATATAGACATTGTAGAACATTTCTTTCTCCAGTACATGGTGGCAAAGTCTCCCTTTTGTCGGTTTTGAGGGGAGTGGGCTTACCTTTAAAGCAGTTGCTTAAAAAAATTTGGGAGGTGGACCTGTAATCACAAAAATTAATCTTAAATTCAAACCTGACTTCACACTGACTAGCTGTGTGACCCTGAGAAAATCACTTAACCCTGTTGACTTCAGTTCTCTCATCTATAAAAGGAAATTTAATAAAAATAATTAAAAAGAAGAGGAAAGGGAAATGGCAAAGCAGAACAGTATCTCTGCCAAGAAAACCCTAAATAGGGCCATGAGTTGGACATGACAAAAAATGAATCAACGACAACAACAAAGTATTTTTTTTATTGGTTTATTTCTGAATGTGTCATGAATGTCTGACGGACCTTCTCACTTGATTTGCTTTGATGCTCTAATGTACTGCGACAAACAGGATATACAAGGTTTCATTTTTCACTAGATTTGTCCACCCCCAAGTCTAGCATGAACTTCAGCAACCAGGAAAACATGCAACACAATTCTAACTAAGAATATAATATATTTCCCACCAGCTACACACATTGTATTCTACTGTAGCCTGATTATACTCCCAGGAAAAGTTCAGCATCTTACAGTTTATATAAGCATTGGAACTCACTTTATCAGTAGCCAAAGTAGCCTTTACTGATAGGAGGAAAAAGAAAAAAAAATCTTCCAAAGCTACTATTTAACAGGGCTAAGATGCTTACAGCCCAACCAACATTCACTAGTTCAAGGGTAAAGTCAGCACCCTGAACTTCAGAGAAAATACAAATATAGAAAATACAGAGAAAATGTAAGCAGAGAAATAAAGAACAACAGACAGGGCTCTACTGCCTGAATCAAAGCATTATTGCTGTACACTTTACATTCATCTCTGAATTGAGAGAGTCTTTACATCTGAGCAGTTGGGGAACTCACTCAGTGCCTATTTAGAAATTAGTAAAAAGTATGAAAGCCTTACTGAAAGCAAGCCTCCCCTAAGCAACCTTTCCTTAATGGACTCCAAGGGGGGTCTATTGATGGGCAGGGAAAATCTTAAATTCCATTAACATTACAGTTGTATTCCCTCAATAGCTTGTAAGTTGTTTGAGGACAGGGGCATATATGTATGTGTGTGTATATGTATGTGTGTGTATGTGTGTGCATGTGTGTGTATATGTGTGTGTGTATTCTCTCAATAGCATTTTATTTTTTCTAATTACATATAAAATAGTTTTCAACATTCATTTTTGTAACATTTTTAGTTTTAAGTTTCTCCCCCCTTCCCAAGACAGCAAATTTGCTAATAAAGACTATACATGTAAAATTATGTTAAACATAAGTCCACATTACTCATATTGTGATTGAAGAATCAGAACAAAAGGGAAAATCTAAGATAAATTTTAAAAAATAAAAATGGTATGCTTCTATCTTCGTTCAGACTCCATAGTTCTTTCATTGGATGTGGTTAGCAGTTTCCACAAGTTCTTGGAATCATCTTCGATCATTGTATTGCTGACAAAAGCTAAGTCTAACAGTAGATCATTACATAAGATTTCTGCTACTGCATACAATATTCTTCTGGTTTTGATCACTCTACTCAACATCATGCTATGTAAGGCTTTCCTTGTTTGCCAGAAATTTGCATGCTTATCATGTCTTATAGAACAATAGTATTCCATTACATTCATATTACACAACTTGTTCAGTCATTTCTCAGTTGATCAACATCCCCTCAATTTCCAATTCTTTGCCACCACAAAAAGAACTGCAATAAATATTTTTGTACATGTGGATCCTTTTCATTTTTTTATGATTTTGGGGGGGATACAAACTTAGTAGAGGTATTGCTGGATCAATAGGTATGCACAGTTTGATTGCCCTTCAAGCAGAATTCCATGCTGCTCTCCAGAAATGTTAGATCATTTCACAACTCTACCAATGATGCATTAGTGTCTCAATTTTCCTACATCATCTACCACATTTATCATTTTCATTTTCCGTCATATTAGCCAATATGATAGGCATGAGGTGGCACCACAGAGCTATTTTAATTAGCATTTCTCTAATCAGTACTGATATAGAACATCATTTTCATATGACTATACAGAGTATAAAATTACTTAATCTAAAAACTGCCTTTTTCATATCCTTTGACTGTTTGTCAATTGAGAAATGACTTCTTGTAAATTTGTTTCAGTTCTCTATAAATTTTAGAAATGAGGCCTTAATCAGAAACAGTGACTGTTAAAAAAAAATACTTCCTGGCTTTCAACTTTGCTTCCAATCTTGGTTGTTTTGGTTTTGTTCATGCAAAATCCTTCTAATTTAATGTAATCGAAATTGTCCATTTTGTAATTTATAATGTTTTCTATCTCTGTTATTAAATTCCTCCCTTCTCCATGGATCTGATAGATAAACTATTCCCTATTCTCCTAATTTACTTATGATATCCTCCTTTATGCTTAAATAATATACCCCTTTCTACCTTATTTTTGTATAGGGTATGAGATACTGGTCTATGCCCAGTTTCTCTCATGTTATTTGCCAGTTTTTCCAGTGTTTTGTTTTGTTTTGTTTTGTTTTGTTTTTTGAGTTGTGAGTTCTTGTCCTGGAAGCCAGAGTCTTTGTGTTCATCAAAGAGAAAATAACTGTAGTCATTAACTGCTGTGTCTTGTATACATAAGCTATTTTACTGATCCACCACTCTGTTTCTTAGCCAGTGCCAAATAGTTTTGATGATTGCTTCTTTAAAATACAGTTTTAGATCTGGTATGACAAGGCCACCTTCCTTTGCATGTCTTTTTTTTTCCTTTAATTCCCTTGATATTTATGGTATTTTCTTCTTACAGATGGGTTTTGTTATTATTTTTTCTAGCTCCATAAAATAATTCTTGGTAGTTTGATTGGAATGGAAGTAAATAAGTAAATTAGGAATAATTCTTCCCATGAGGAATTGTGGTCTTACACTTCTTGGTAGATACACTCCCAAATATTTTATATTGCCTTTATTTACTTTAAATGAAATTTTCTATATCTCAATGCTAGACTTTGTTTGCAGTAAACAGAATTGCTAATGATTTATGTGGGTTCATTTTATATCCTGGAACTTTGCTACAGTTGTTGATTGTTTCAAATGGTTTTTATAGCTGATTCCAGAGGATTCTTTAAGTATAGTAGCATATCATCTGAAAAGATTGATTCTTTTGTTTCTTCATTGCTTACTCTAATTCCTTCAGTTTCTTTGTCTTCTCTTATTGCTAAAGCTAACATTTCTAATACAATAATGAAAGATAGGAGTGATAATGGGTATCCTTGTTTCACCCAGACCTTATTTGGAAGGCTTTCAGCTAATCCCAATTTCGTATAATACCTGCTGATTATTTTACATTGATACTGCTTATCTTTGTAAGGAAAATACCATTTCTTCCTAGAATCTCTTGTATTTTTAGTAGGAATGGCTGCTATATTTTGATCAAAAGCTTTTTTTGCCTCTTTTGAGATAATCACATGGTGTGTGTTACTTTTTATTGGCATGATCAATTATTCTGATAATTCTCCCACTATTGAACCAGCCCTATATTCCTGGTACAAATCCCACCTGGTTGTATTATTGTTATTATTATTATCCTTGTGATAAATTGCTGTAACGTCTTTGCTAATATTGTATTCAAAATGTTTGCATCAATATTAATTTTGGAAAGTTGATCTATAATTTTTTCTCTATTTTGCCTCTTCCTGGTTGAGGCATAAGCACCATATTTGTGTCATTAAAAGAATTTGGTAGGGCTCCTTCTTTGCTCCTTTTTCCAAATAGTTTATATAGTGTTAGAATTAGTTGTGCTTCAAATGTTTGTAAATCTATTCATCCTTGGAGATTTTTTCTTAGAGAGTTCACTGAAAATTTACTCAATTTCTTTCTTTTCTGAAATTGGGGATATTTTTTCCTCTCCTGTTAATCTGGGATACACACACACAGAGATACATACATACATACATGCATACATATATATGTATACATGTATAATATATATGTATATACATACATATATTTATGTATATTCATCCATTTCACTTAGATCATAAGATTTGTTGGTATATAGCTCACCAAATTATCTCCTAATTATTGCTTTGATTTCCTCTACATTAGAATTGAATTTATCCTTTTCATTTTTGATGCTAGTAATTTGATTTTTTATTTTCTTCTTTATTAATCAGATTCACCAAAATTTTGTCTATTTTCTTGTATTTTTTTAATTTCTATTAATTTTCAATTTAATTTTCTTAATTTCAATTAATAGTTCGATAATATCATTTTTTACTTTTTTACTTTTAATTTTATTAAACTCTCATTTGATTTTCAGAATTTGGCATTTAATAAGGGACTTTTAATTTGTTCTTTTTCTATTTTTTTGGTTGCATGTCCAATTCATTGATCTCCACTTTATTTTATTTATGGAAGCATTAAGAGATATAAAATTTCCCCAAGAACTGCTTTAGCTACAGGTCATAAATTTTTGTATATTGTTTCATACTTGTCATTCTCTTCGATGAAATTGGTTATTGTTTCTATGATTTGTTTTTTTACACACTTATTCTTGCAGATTACATTATTTAGTTCCCAATTAATTTTTCATCTATCTTTTTATGCATGGCTCCTTATTCCACATAATTTTTGTTACATCACAAGCTGAAAAGGATGTATTTAATATTTTTTCCATTTTGTGTTGGATTGTGAGTTTTTGTAGGCCCTCATACACATTCAGTTTTGTGTAGGTGCCATGTAGCATTGAAAAAATACATATTCCTTTCTGCTATCATTCAATTTTCCCCACTGGTCTATCATACCTGACTTTTCTAAAATTCTCTTTGCTCCTTAACTTCTTTCTTGTTTATATTTACCCCCACTATGCTAGTTTTGTTGTTTCTTCTGGCAACTTGGTTAATTTTTCTAAGAATTTGAGTGATATGCCACTTGGTAATCCATTTTATTAGATTTTCCCCCTGTCTACTGTACCTTTTAGCAAGATGTAGTTTCCTTATCTTTTTTAAATTAGATCTATATTTGCTTTTAATTGGTCTGAGATCAAGATTACTATCCCTGTTTTTTATTGGTGTTTTTTTTTTAACTTCAGCTAAAGCATAATATATTCTGATACATCCTTTTACCTTTACTCTATGCATGCCTGTCTGCTCTAAATGTGTTTCTTGAGAACATATTGCAGAATTCTGGTTTTCAATCTACTCTCCTAACTTCTTCCATTTTATGGGAGAGTTCATATCATTCATTTTCACAACTGCATATTTCCCTCCATCCTATTTTCCCCTTCTTTTTATATTTCTCTTTCATCCTATCCATTGTTTTGCTTTTGACCCCACCCCCCTCATTCTGTCTTCCCTTCCATCAGTTCACCTTTTCTTTCCTGTTTTTCCTCCTATTTCTACCCTCTCTTCTATCATTCCTCCTATTTCCTTCACTTTTCTTTCCATTTTCTCTCCCTAATTCCCTATAGAATTAAGTATATTTCTATAGATGGGTGTGGCAAATATGGTAGAGGGAAAGAAAGGATTTGCCAGAGCTCCCCCCTACACACCTTCAAATATCTCGAAAAAAAGACTGAAAAAATTTTAGTGTGGCAGAATCCAGAGGCAGAGTGAGTCAGATTTCCAACTCAAGACAACCTGAAACTGCCCTCAGATCCTAGAACCAGAGGGTAAAATGTCTCCAAATGAATCCTCTGATCACTTTCTGAAATAGATACCAAATTAAAAATGCCAGTGAATAGTGTAGACAAATTCTCGAATTATCAAATCAAGGAGGAAATAAAAAAAATCAAATGTCGTGGAACCACAGTCAGGATTACACAGGACCTAGTAGCTTCTACAATAAAAGATCAGATGGCTTGGAATATGATATTCTGTAGGACAAAGGAATTTGGATTACAACCAACAATCAACTGTATAGAGAAATTGAGCATAATCTTTCAGGGGAGATGGACATTCAATGAAATAGGAGACTTCCAGATTTTCCTGATGAAAAGAACAGAGCTCAATAGAAAATTTGATCTTCAAATACAAGACTTAAGAGAGGCATAAAAAGATAAACTGGAAAGGGGAAAATGCTATTCAATTAGGGCAAATTTTATATCCCTGCATGGGATATGACACATAATTCAAGAACTGTATATTTATTATGACATCTAGAAGGGAAATATGTAGACAGAAGGTGTGGGTCAAATTAATTTTGATGTGATGATTAAAAAAAAGTTTATCAAGTGGTAAAAAAGGATTGTAATGTGAGAAGAGGAAAATAAGAGGCAGAAAAAGGTGAATTAAATCACATGAAGAGGCATAAAGCGTAATCAATGATATCAACAACAAAAGTACCAGAAAAAAATATGATTATTTCAATCGATGGAGAAAAAGCTTGTGACAAAATACAACAGCCAGTTCTATCAAAAACACTAGGGAACATAGGAATAAATGGAGTCTTACTTAAAATGATAAGTAGCATCTGCCTAAAGCCAGCAGCAAATTTTATATGAAATGGCAACAGTCTAGAAGCATTTCCAATAAGATCAAGTGTGAAACAAGGATGTCCATTATCACCCCTGTTATTTATTGTGGTACTAGAAACATTAGCTTTAGCAATAAGAAAAGAAATATAAATTGAAATAATTAGAACAGGCAAAGAGAAACTACCTCATCACTCTTTGCAGATGATATGATGATATACTTAGAGAATCTTAAGAGAATCAAGTAAAAAATAACTTGAAATAATAAAAAACTTTAGCAAAGTTGCAGGATATAAAATAAACTCACATAAATCATTGGTATTTCTTTATATCACTAACAAAGCCAAACAACAAGAGATAAAAAGAGAAATTATAAAATATTTGGGGATCTAGCTGCCTAAACAAACCCAAGAATTGAGGGCAGAGGCAAGATGATAGAGTAAGCATGGACCTGCTCAAGCTCTCCTCACAAAGTCCTTAAAATACTGGTAAAAAAAAAAATGACTCTAAATAAATTATTGAGCAGCAGAAGCCAAAAAATGACCATGTGAACCAAATTTAGAGCCCAAGACAACCTTGACTATTCTACTTTGGAGAAACTGAGAACTTACAGGGCCCTAGAGATATTTTTGAGATCAACTGCACAAAATCTATGAAGCCTAAGTTAGAATATCATCTACCTGACAAAGGACTTAAAAGCCCAGTAATTGACTGAGAATATGCCCCAAAATCAGAAAATAAGACTATAGAAGGCTACTTTCTTGGAGAAAATAATTTTCTTCCATTCTTTAGAATGAGGAAGATCAAAGCATAAAACTAAAGGAAGAAAGATTAAGGTATACAACTGTACAAAAGCATCAAGGCCAAAGCTCCTATATTCAAAGCCTCCAAAAAATATGAAATAGTCTCAGGTCATGGAAGAGCTCAAAAAGGATTTTGAAAATCAAGTGAAAGTGGTGGAGGAAAAATTGGGAAGACAAATGAGAGTAATGCAAGAAAATCATGAAAAGAAAGTCTCAATAGATCACTAAAGGAGACCCCAAAAATGCTGAAGAAAATAACGCTTTTAAAAATAGATGAACCGAAATTGCAAAAGTGATCCAAAAAGCTAATGAGGGGAAGAATACTTTACAAAGTAGAATTTGCCAAATGGAAAACAAGGTTCAAAAGGTCACTGAAGGAAATTGTTTTTTAAAAATAATAAGGGAGCAGATGGAATCTAATGACTTTATGAGAAATCAGGAAATTATAAAACAAAACAAAAAGAATGAAAAATAAATGGAAGACAATGTGAAATATGTCATTGGAAAAGCAATTCATTCTGCAAAATAGATCCAGGAGAGATACTTTAAAAATTCTTGTTCTACCTGAAAACCATGATCAAAAAAAGAGCCTAGACATCGTCTTCCAAAAAATGATCAAGGAAAACTGCCCTGAAATTCTAGAACCAGAGATAAAATAGACATGGAAAGAATTCACTGATCACCTCCTGAAAGAAAATATCGTAAGAATATTGTAGTCAAATTCCAGAATTACTAGGTCAAGAAGAAAATATTATCAGCAGTCAGAAAAAAACAGTTCAAGTATTGTGGAAATACAATCAGGATAAAACAGAATGTAGCAGCTTCTACACTAAGGGATAAAAGGGTTTGAAAAATGATAGTCCAGAGGTCAAAGGAACTAGAATTACAACCAAGAAGTACCTACCCAGTAAAACTGTGTGCGATACTTCAGGGGAAAAAATGGAATTTCAATGAAATAAAAGACTTCCAAACATTCCTGTTGAAAATACCAGAACTGAATAGAAAATATGACTTTCAAATAAAAGAATCAAGACAAACATGTAAAGGTAATCAGAAAGAGAAGCCATAAGCAACACATTAAAATTGAACTACTTATGTTTACATGGAAATATGATATTTGTATCTCATGAGATCTTTTTCAGTATTAGGATAGTTAAAAGGAATACACACACATATGTATATGTTTATATGTATATATGTAGGTATATGAATGTGTATGTATGTTTATATTACACATGTGTAGGTATATGTATTTATATGACTGTATATGTACATGCATACACAGACAGAGGGCAAAGGGTGAGATTAATATAAAGGTGGAATACCTAAAAAATACAATTTATTGCATGTGGAATGTACTAGAATTAAGAGAAAGGGAAAGGTAGAATGCAGCAAATTATCTCATATAAAAAAGGCAAGAAAGAGCTTTTACAGTGGAGGGGAGGAGGGGAAAGGTGAAAGGGAATAAATGAACCTAACTCTCATGGGATTTAGCTTAAGTAGGGAGTAACATACTCAGTTGGGTATGGAAATTTAATTACCCTGCAGGAAGACAGAGGGGAGGGGATAGGGGAGGGAAGATAATAGAAAGGATAGCAAATTGGGGAAAGGAATAATGAGAGGCAAACACTATTGTGGAAGGAGAGGTCAAGGAGAGAATGGAATGAAAGGAGGGAAGACAGGACAGAGGGAAATGTGATTAGTCTTTAGTAATGTAACCGTTATTGAAGGATTTTGCATGGCTACACATGTATAAGCCATATTGAATTGCTTACTTTCTCAATGAGGGTGAGTGGGGAAGGAGGAAAGGAGAGAATAAGGAACTCTAAACTTTAAAAATGAGTATTATAAATTGTTTTTGCATGCAACTGGGAAATAAGGTGTACAGGCAATGGGGTATAGAAATCTACTTTGCCGTGTAGGAAAGTAGAAGGGAGGGGGAAAGAAGAAGGCAGGGGGATTGATAGAAGGGAGAATAGAAGGAAGGAAGGGGTGGATGGGATGCATGATTTCCTGGAGTGGGGGTTGGGAGAAAATTTTGGGTTCAAATTCTTGCGGAATTGAATGTTGAAAACTGAAAAGTAAATAAATTACATATATATATACATGTATTATAATATATATACATATTATAAAAACATAATTATATGACTACAATTACAAAACACCTTTCACACAAATAAATTAATAACCACATAATTGGAAAAAGCATCATTTGCTCATGGGTAGATTGAGCTAATATAATATAAAATGACAATTCTCCCTAATCTTATTTACTTATTCAGTGCCAAAGCAATTAAGCTAACAAAAATTATTTTAAACAGCTAGAAAAATTAATAACAAAATTCATCTGAAAGAAAAAAAAGGTCCAGAATATCAAGGGAATTAATGAAAAGAAATGCTCGGGAAGGTGACTGAGCCATACAATCATCGAAACTGCTTGAAACTGACTAAGAAATAGAGTAGTGGATCAGAGAAATAGGTCATTTGTACAAGACACAGTAGGCAATGAAGATAGCAATCTACTGATTGATAAATCCAAAGACCCCACCTTCTGGGATAAGAACTCACCATTTAACATAACTGCTGGGAAAATAGGAAAATAATGGCAGAAACTGTGCATAGATTAATATCTTACCCATATACCAAAATAAAGTCAAAATGGGTGCAGAATTTAGATATAAAAGCTAATAATATAAGCAATTTCAGAAAACAAGGACTAATTTACAGTCAGTTATATGGAAGATAGAAAAATTTATGACCAAACAAGCAACAGAAAATGTCATGAAATGCAAAATGAATAATTTTGATTATACTAAATTGAAAAGTTTTTGCACAAACAAAGCCAATGAAACCAAGATTAGGAGGGAAATGTTAAAGTGGGGAAGAATTTTTACAACCAACGACTTTGATAAAGCCCTAATTTCTTTTTTAAAATTTATTTGTTTTCTTAAATGTTCACTCCTGGATCTATTTTCTTGGTCAGTTGTTTTTCCAATTAGATATTTACATTTTCTTCTATCTTGTAATTCTTTAGGTTTTGTTTGACTGATTCTTGATGTCTCATAGAGTCATTAGTTTCTGGTTGCCCAATTCTAATGTTTATCAAATTGTTTTCTTCAGTTAACTTTTGCATCTCCTTTTTCATTTATCCAATTATTCCTTTTAAGGAATTATCTTCTACAGTTAGCTTTTGTACTTCTTTTTCCATTTGTCCAATTTTATCATACCCTTTGACCCAGCAATACCGCTTCTAGGACTGTATCCCCAAGAGATCATAAAAATGGGAAAGGGTCCCACATGTACAAAAATATTTATAGCAGCACTCTTTGTGCTTTGATACCCATCAATTGGGGAATGGCTGAATAAATTATGGCATATAAATGTTATGGAATACTAGTGTGCTATAAGAAATTATGAGCAGGAAGACTTCAGAGAGGCCTGGAAAGACTTATATGATAGGATGCTAAGTGAAAGGAGCAGAACCAGGAGAACTTTGTACACAGTAACAAGCACAGTGTGCAAGGATTTTTTCTGGTGGACTTAAAATTTCATTGCAATGCAAGGACCTAAAAATTTCCCAATTTTTTTTAAGGTAAAATGCCTTTCACATGCAGAGAAAGAACTGTGGAATTCAATCGCAGAATGTAGTTGATCATTGTCTTTTGTATTATATTTTGGTTTGTTATATGATTTCTCCCTTTCATTTTAATTCTTCTTTGCAACATGACTATAGTGAAAATGTATTTAATAAGAATGTATGTGTAGAACCTATATAAAACTATATGCTGTCTCAGGGATGGAGGGGGCAGGTTGGGGAAAAAAATCTAAATTATGTGGTAATGATTGTAGAACACTGAAAATAAATAAAAGAAAAAAAATATTTGTTTTCAGTTTTCAACAATCACTTCTATAAGTTTTGAATTTGCTCCCATTCCCTGAGACAGCATTTAATATTATATGATTTCTACACATTCATTCTTATTAACACATTTTCACATTAGTCATGTTGCATAGAAGAATTAAAACAAATGGGAGAAACCATGAGAAAACACAAAATATAACACAAGATAAAATAGTCTGCTTCATTCTGTGTTCCTGTTCCATAGTTCTTTCTCTGTATGTGAGTGGCATTTTGCTTCAATAGTCTTTTGGGAATGTTTTAGTTCCTTGCATTGCTGTGAAGGGCTAAGTCTATCAGAAATATTCCTCCTACTCTGTGGCTTTTACTTTCTTCTAGTTCTGCTACTTTCACTCAGCATCAATTCATATAAGTCCTTCCACGCCTCTTTGAAGTCATCTGGTTCATCATTTCTTATAACAAAATAGTACTCCATTATGTTCATATATCACAGCTTGTTCAGCCATTTCCCAGTTGATGGGCATACCTTCCTTTTCCAGTTCTTGGCCACCACAAAGAAGACTGCTATAAATATTTTTCTACATGTGTAACCTTTTCCCATTTTTGTGGTCTCTTTGGGATACAGTCCTAGAAGAAATATTACTGGGTCAAGGGGTATGCACATTTTTATAGCCATGTTTCCATAGTTCCAAATTGCTCTCCAGAAAGTTTGGATCAGCTCATAGCTCCACCAACAATGAATCAGTTTTCCAGCTCTTCCACATCTTCTCCAACATTTATTATCTTCTGTTCTATTATGTTAACCAATCTGATAAGTATGATGTGGTACCTCAGAGTTCTTTGATTTGTATCTCTCTGAACAACAGTGATTTAGAGCATTTTTTCATATGACTCTAGATGGCTTTAATTTCTTCCTCTGAAAACTGCGTGATCATATACTTTCACCATTTATCAATTGGGGAATGACTTGTGTTCTTTTTAATTTGACTCAGTTCTTGATTTATTTTAGAAAGGAGGATTTTATCATGGACACTAGTTGCAAAAATTCTTTCCCAGTTTTCTGCTTCCCTCCATATTTTAGTTGCACTGGTTTTGTTTGTGTGAAACCTTTTCAATTTACTGTAATCAGAATTATTAATTTCGTACTTCACAATGTTATCTATCTCTTGTTTTGTTATAAATTTCTCCATTTCCCATAAAACTAATAAATACACTGGTCCTTGCTCTCCTAATTTCTTTGTAGTGTCAGCCTTTATACCTACATCATGTATCCATCTGGATTTTATTCTTGTGTCAGGAATTGGTCTATGTCAATTTTCTGCCACACTCTTATCCAGTTTTCCCAGCAGTTCTTGTCAAATAGTAAGTTCTTATCCCAGAAGCTGAGATCTTTGGGTTTATTAAACAGTAGCCTGCTATATTCATTTAATATTGTGTCTTGAGTAGTTAACCTATTCCAATACTTTACCCCTCTATGTCTTAGCCACTACCAAGTGGTTTTGATTATTGCTAAATTTGAGATCTGATAGGGCTAGGTCACCTTCCCTAGCACTTCCTTTCATTAATTCTCGTGATATTCCGGAACTTTTGTTCATCCAGATGCATTTTGATATTTTTTCTAGCTCTAGAAAATAATTTTCTTGTAGTTCCATTGGTATGGCACTGAATAAATAAATTAGTTTAGGTAGAATTGTCATTTTTACTAAATTAACTTGCCTACCTTTGAGCAACTAATGTTTTTCCATTTACTTAGATCTGACTTTATTTGTGCCAAAAGTGTTTTGTAATTGTGTTCATGTAGTCCTTGAGTTTGTTTTGGCAGGTAGACTCCCAGATCTTCTACAGTGTCCACCCTAGTTACTGCTGTAACCTGGGATTCTGTGTTTCCCTCTCCCTCATGTCCACTAGATTCCTGTCCTGGGCTGATACAGTTGAGAATCTGCACTGCTGCTTCTGCTTTTCTTCATCCCAGTGGTTCTTTCTCAGCTCCTCTATGCTGGAGTTTGTGCTGGTGCAGCCTGTGTGCTCTGTGTTCCCCCAGATCCCTCCCATTGACCTTCTAGCCTGCCCTGGACTGTAAATCAGTCACACTCTGTATCCTAGTGGATTCGGCCACTATAAAAGCTTTTTAGATTCTCTTTTTAGAGATAAGTGAAGGAATTTTTGGTAGATGTAGGGTGAGTTCATGCTCTCATTCCCCTATCTTGCCAAAAATTTTTAAATTATCTCTTTTAAATCTGTATTCAGGGTGACTTGTTTTTTCAACACGGTATTTTAAATTTTTTTCTATTTTTTTCATTGTTTACATGATTCTTGATGTCTTAGAGTCATTAGGTTCCACTTTGCAAATTCTAATTTTTAAAGAATTATTTTCTTCAGTGAGCCTTTGTACCTCCTTTTCTGTTTGTCAATTTTGTTTTTAAAGAAATTCTTTTCTTGTGACTTTTTTTTCCAATTCGGCCAATTCTATTTTTAAGGAGTTGTTTTCTTATGGCAGTGTTTGTTATTTTCCAAACTGTTTGCTCTTTTTCCCCCACTATTCTCTTGCATAACTCTTATTGCTTTTCCCAATGTTTCTTCTACCTCTCTTTTTTTTATTTTTAATATACTTTTTGAGCTCTTACAAGAGGATTTTTGGGTTTGAGATCAATTCATACTTACCTTTATGGAGTCATATTTAAGTAGAACATGCTGCATATGCTCATAGGTAATGAGCACACTAATTAGACAATCCCACCAGGCAGGAATCTGTTACTTGGTCCATACTCAGATCTGCATCACAGTGCTGAGCAGCAGTCTCATGATGAGGAAGAACATTTGCACAGTAAAGCTCATGGCAGCAGTGGAGGGGGTTGGGGGGGGATTCTCCTCACAGTTCTAGGGCAGCAAATAGTGTTTGTTGCTCACAGACCAGAGCATAGACCAGGAAAGTAGTAAACACTTCTCCTTAGATCTTAGAAGAACTGAAAGCATATAGGTCCTTAGATATTTCTATGAAAATAACTGCACAAAGCTGCTGAAACTTGGGACAGCATACCATCCAACCTGGAAGCAGAGCCCTATTTTGACAAAGAACTAAAACTCAATTAATAGCTTGGAAAAATAAGAAAACAACAGAAAAACTCTATTGAAAAATACAACAGTGACAAGAAAGATCAAAACAAACACAGAGGAAGACAACAAAGTCAAAGCTTCTACATTCAAAGAATCTCATAATAATATGAATTAGTCTCAGACCATGGAAGATCTCTAAAAGTATTTTGAAAATCAAATAAGAGAGGTAAAGGAAAAATTTGGAAAAGAAATGAGAGTGATATTAGAAAGTCACGAGAAAAGAGTCAACAGTTTGGTAAAGGAGACACAAAAAAATACTGACAAAAATAATACATTAAAAAACAGACTAGTTCTAAAGGTAAAGGGGTTCCAAGAAGTCAATGAGGAGAAAAATGCCTTAAAAATAAAAATTGATCAAATCGAAAAGGAAGTCCAAAAGCTCACAAAGGTAACAATTCCTTAAAAATTAGAATGGAGCAAATGGAAGCTAATGATATTATGAGAAATCCAGAAATTATAAAATAAATCCAAAAAGAATGAAAAAAAAATAGAAGGCAATGTGAAATATATCGTTGGAAAAACAACTGATTTAAAAAATAAATACAAGGGAGATAATTTAAAAATTGTTGGACTTCCTGAATGTTATGATAAAAAGATCCTGGATGTTATCTTTCAAGAAATTATCAAGGAAAACTGCCTTGAGATTCTAGGACCAGAAGATAAACATGAAATTGAGAGAACCTCCTCACCTCATGAAAGATATCCCAAAATTAAAACTCCCAAGTATACTATGACCTAATACTAGAGTTTTTAATTTAAGGAAAAAATGTTGTAAACAGTCAAAAAAAGTCAATTCAAGTATGGTAGAGCCACAGGCAGAATAACACAAGAGTTAGTAGTTTATCCACTAAAGGATTGAAGCACTTGGAATATAGGGCAAAGGAGCTAGGATTACAACCAAGAATGACCTAAACAGCAAAGCTAAGTATAATCCTTCAGGGGAAAAAGGACATACAATGAGAAAGAGGACTTTCAAGCATTCTTAATGAAAGTATCAGAGCTGAAAGAATGTTTGACTCAAATGATGTATAAAAAAGTAGACAGAAAAGAGAAATCAGAAAGGACTTAATAATTTTAAATGATTTATATTCCTATATGGGAAGATGATATTTTTAACTAATAAGACCTCATTGATTATGTATTTTTGCTAATTGTTATTATAATTTTGATTCTTAATGAGATTAACAATCTTTCCCACTCATTAATGGGCCTGCATATTAAAGGAATCTTGATCTGGGGAGGCCCACACCTTTTGTTAATTTTCTAGTGAGATACTGGTTCTCAAGGTTTGTGATGTCCTCAGGTTCTAAAAAATGTATAAATACTCTGAGGTAATGTTTTACTTTGGGCCTTGGTTTTTGGAAGAAGGTTTGTGTGCCAGATGAAACTTTAGGAAGCTGCTAACCAGCCCTCCAGCTTTGGAAACGCAGATCTTGGTGCTTCTCTCTTGTAATTATGTGTGAATGTAATGGTCAGACATTTGGATCTGTCTGTTGATCTAGGATGCATGTGTTACTTATGTCAGACAATTGGAAGCCATGTGTGTGGATTTTGATATCTCTTCATTTTCTCTGAATTTGAGACTTTTCCCCCTGAACTAAGTGAATAATACATATGCTTGATTAAAATGATTTTTGACCCCTCAAAAACAAAGATATTTGTCATTATCAGCATAATTAGGAGAATATATAGACAGAGGATATAAAGAAATGTTATCTAAATATGAAATTAGGAGGAGAGAAGAATATGCTTGGAGAAAGAAAGGGAGAGGTAGAATGGGCTAAATTATCTCACATAAAAGGGGCAAGAAAAAGTTTTACAGAGAAGGGGAAGAGGGGGCTTGTGAGGAGGAGTAAGTGAACCTTACTCTCATCACAACTGACTCAAGGTGGAAATAAAACACACCCTTAATTTCATATAAAAATCTATCTTATCTTAAAAGGGAAGTAGGAAGAGAAGGAAATAAGAAAAAGTGGGTGAAATAAGCAAGGACAGGTTGGGAAAGGGATAGAGAGAAGCAAAACACTTTTGTGGAGGGTCAGAGGGAAAGAGAGGAGAATAAATGATGGGGGTAATAGAATGGAAGTAAACAGTTAGCAATAGGAATTATGAAAAACAATTTTGAAGCAAGCTTCTCTGGTAAAAGCCTCATTTCACAAACATATAGAGAACTGCATCAAATTTGTTAAAAAATGAGATCCATTACCCAATATATAAATGATCAAAAGATAAAATCAATTTTCATATGAAGTAATCAAAGCTATCTATAGACATATTTAAAAAAATACTCTCACTATTGATTGGAGAAGTACAAATTAAAGCAATTCTGAGTTACTATTTCAACCTTTTAGATTGACTAATAGGACAGTAAAGGTAAGTGGCAAATACTGAAGGGGATGTGTGGGAAAAATGAGACTTTATTGCAATGTTGGTGGAGTTGTGAACTGATTCAAACATTCTATAGAGCAATTTCGAACTAATTTATAGTCAAAGGGCTATAAAGCTATGCATAGCCATTAATGTAGCAATAAAATTACTAGATCCATACACCAAAAGAGATTTTTTAAAAATTAAAGGGATCTCTATGTGCAAAACTACTTTTGATAGCTCTTTTCTGGGAGTAAAGAATGAGAACTTGAGGGAAAACCAACAAATGAGTATGATTGAACAAATTGACTTATGTGATTACGATGACTACACATATATAAACTGCACGGAATTGCTTGATTTCTCACTGAGGGTGGTCAGGAAGGGAAGAAGGGAGATAATTTAGAATTTGAAAATGATTTTTAAAAATTATTTTTCCATGTAACTGGGGAAAATAAATTACTAAATAAATGCTAAAAAATAAGAAAGGTAAATGAAAAAAATTAGGAAAGGAAATTACAATAAAAAAGAAAATCATGAAAAAAGAATCAATAATTTGGTAAAGGAGGCACAAAATACTGAAGATAATTACAGTTTAAAAATAAATGCTAAAAGCTGCAAAATCCACTAAAGATCAATATTGAAAAAAAGAATTGCTCAAAAGGAACAGGAAGCACAAAAGCTCAATGAAGAAAATAGTCCCCTAAAACAGAATTCAGAAAGTGGAATATAAGGACTGCATAAGACATCAAGAAAAAAAAATCAAACACAATTAAAAGAATGAAAAACTAGAAGAACATGTGAAACATCATTGGGGAAAAAAATCTACCCTAGAAAACAGATTGAGGATAGACAATTTAAAAAGTGTTACACAACCTTTAACCATGATTTAAAAAGATATTAGATATTATATCTCAAGAAAATGTCAAAATTACCTTTATATCCTAAAACCATGAGGTAAAATTAAAATTGAAAAATCTACCATTTACCTCCTGAAAACATTGCAAAATGAAGATTCATGAGATATTTTATCCAAATTCCAGAACTTCCAGGTAAATGAGAAAATATTGCAAGAAGCCAAAAAGAAACAATTAAAATATTGTGGAGTCACAAATAAGAAAAGATTTAGCTGACTGTACTTTAATGGATTAGAGGGCTTCTAATTTGAAATTCTGGAGAGAAAGAAGCTAAGATTACAACCAAAAATCACCCCCAGCTTATAAGTATAATTGTGTGTGTGTGTGTGTGTGTGTGTGTGTGTGTGTGTCTGTGTGCACGCGCGTGTAATCTTCTAGAGGAAAACTTGGACACTCAATCAAATGGAGAGCTTTCAAGTATTCTTGATAAAAAAAATACCAGAGCTGAATAGGAAAAGTAACATTTAATAACAGAATCAAGGGAAGAATCAAAGGATAAGCATGAGAGAATAATCATAAGGCGTTGGTAGAAATAAACTGTTTGCAATTCTATATGGGAAGATGATGCATGTAACTCCTAAAAACTTTATCATTATTTGGGAAGTTAGAGGGAATCTATATAGATAGAATGCATGGAAGTTAACTAATTATGCTGAGGTGTTCTCCAGAAAATAGAATGCAATGGTGAGAAAGAAGTCTGCACTAGTTGAAGGAAGAAGGGAGGAGAAGGGGAAAATTTTCTCACAGAAAAGAAGAATGAGAGTCTTTATAGTGAAAGAGAAGATGGTGGAAGTATAGGGGAAACACTTGGAACTTACTCTCACTGGAATTGACTCAAAGAGGGAAGAACATACACACTCAGTTTGATATAGAACTCTTAACCTAAATGAAAGGACAAAAGAAAAGGGATAAAAGAAAGGAAGCAGTTGCTTGGGAGAAAGTAAAACACTTTTGAGGATGGATAGGGTGAAAAACAGAGAGTAGGATAAACAGGGGGGAAGTAGTATGGAGGGGAAATACACAGTAATCATAACTGTGAAAGCAATTTTACAATGCATTTATCTGATAAAAATCTCACTTTTCCAATATGTAGAGAATTGAGCAAAATTTATAGAAAAAAATAAGAGCCATTTCCTAATTGATAAATAACCAAAGGATTTGAAAACAAAACTTAGAAGAAGAAATCAAAGCTATCTAATCTCTTGTGAAAATATGCTAAATCAATACTGATTAGAAAAATGCAAATTAGAACAACTCTGAGGTTTCAACTCACACCTATCAGCAAATGCAAATTCTGAAGGAGAAAAGAGGAAAATAGATACATTGATGAATTACTGGTGGAACATTGAACTGGGTCCAAACATTTTGGAGAAAAATTTGGAAGTATGCCTAAAGGTTCATAGCACTGTGTATACCCTTTGACCCAGCAATACCTCTACATAGCCTGTATCCCAAGGAGATAAAAAATAGAAAGAAAGAAAAGGACCTATTTGCGCATTAATATTTATTATAGCTCTTTTTGTGGTGCCAAAGAATTGGAAATTGAGGAGATATTGATGAATTGGGGAATGACTGAACAAGTTGTGACATATGATTACAATGGAATACTGTGTGTTACAAGAAATGAGGAAGATGTAGAGATACTATTAGGAAATATCTTGTTTTCCCATAGCCTAGCAAGCCATCTCTGTCCTGAGCAAGGAATAACAACAATCCCCCATCCTTTATAACAAGCAAGTGAACTGAGTCAGTGGCCCACTGTGGTTCAAGGGCAAAAAGTCATGGCCACTCTAACCCTGGTACTATCTCTTGCTGAAAACCCACAAGGCTAAAGGATTCTAACAATTTGTAGACCATTTACTCAAGACCTAAGAATGTCTTTGTTGTGGGCCAGTCTTCAGTGATTATCATGCTCAATACTGCTACCCCAAAAGTGAGTATGGCCCCTTTCTTGGGAAACAGTAGTTCACTTACATGGTATTTTCCTCACCTTGAAATTAAACCTTTTTGATTTCTGACTCTCCCGTGTCTAGTCTACTCTGTTGGCTCTGACTATCCACAGATTAGAGGCTTGTTTCACATAATTAATAGCAAATGTGTTTTGTATTTTTCACATGTATCATTTATATTATATTGCTTCCTTTCTCAGTAGCTTGAAAAGGTGATGGGAAGAAAGAAGAGAAATTGGAACTCCAAATTTAAAAACAGAATAAATGTCAACAATCATTATTTTTAAAAGAAAACAAACAAACAAATAGATAAATAGGAATGTTTTACCTGGAGATGAAAAGGCATAATTATAATGAGCGGAAGTGTTAATCATGTAAGATGTCTTCACTTGCTATATAAAACAGTAGTTCTATGCTTTTTAGGGAAATAATTTTTAAAAAATGAAACATTCTAAAATAATAGAAATCCATAAGTGAAATGGCTGTCTTTAGATTCAAGTATTCGTCTTCATTGGAAACCTTTTAGCAAAGGTATAACGACCAATTCTAAGGTGTAGCAGGGAGTAATTCTTGTTCAGGTATAGCTGTCCTCTAAGGTCCCTCTAAGACTTTCAAATTCTTGCATTGTGTCATACCTACTTCTCATTACCAGCCCTCTGTGCATGAGGCAAAGATTAACTGGGGTTAATCCTGTCAGACAAATCACAGCCAAATAGACAATACAAGACATATACTGAATCTTTAATTGGAGAAATACTTATCTGCTTAAAAGGGCAAGGGAGTGGTAAATATTATAGGCATTATTATTGTAAAGTGAAACCTATTTACAATAAAAAAAAAAAAGCAGTGAGTCATGGAGGTGGAATAATGACTTCAACTTCACTTTTCCCTAAAAGGCATAATATATAATTTTTGACAGTGTTCTTTTTTTCTTCTTCAAACTAATGATCGCTCTTTGTTATTTTTACAAAGCACTTAGCTATTACCTTTCTCCAAGAAAAGGCTCCTTTATGTTTCAACATGGAGTTGGCAGACTAAACTTTTTGAATATACCATATGGCCTGCTCTACATGGATTGGGGCTCTTCAAACAATCTCATTCTCCCCCTGTTTGGGTAATCATTATAAAGGAAAAACATGGTTGGACAACAATTGTTGATAATCAAACGAGGCAACACAAGTTTAAATTCTGGCTCTTACTGTTCTTAGACACATGAATTTGAATTTTTACTTTTTTTCTTTCTGAGACTCTGTATTGCAACATAAATAGTGCAGCAGACAGAGTACTAGACCTAGAGCCAGGAGGACTTATTTCCCTGTGCTCAAATCTGGCCTCAGACACTTACTAGTTGTGAGTCCCTGGATAAGTCGTTTAACTCAGTTTCCTCATCTGAATAATCAGCTGGAGAAAGAAATGTAAAACTCGTCCAATACTTTGCCAAGATAACCCCAGTCAGCGTCACAAAAAGTCAGACACTACTGAAATGAGCGAACAACAGCTGTAACCAACAAAATAGATTATATTCACTACTTAGTTAACAGGAATGTCCTGAGGAAAAGGTTTCACAAATGTTAAAATACTTTGTGGCTAGGACTTAATATCACATCCTTTAATGTATGAAAAGAGAAAAACTTAACAATTCAATTCAACTAAAATCAATTTGAAAAGCTAGCACTGATTATCTATTATAAGCCAGGTGATTGGTTCATAAAAACTAAAGATGTCACTCCCTAAAGGAGCATCAATTCCTTTTCTTTCCACATATAAAAACATGCACTCATATTACTTTGTTATAAAAAGTGGCTACGTTCACAGAAAGTGACAGAATATTAGATTTGAAAACAGACTTTTGAGATTATTCTAATTTTATTCATGAGGAAATTCATGACCAAAGAGGAAAGGGAATTACATGAGGTCACATAATTAATTAAAGTTAGATCTGGGAGTTGGATCTATATCTTATGACTTCACAGTGAGCGTTCTATTTTTTAAATAGTATTTTTCCTCTACATATGAGTCATGTTGCTCTGGGAAATATCCAAGACATGAGGCTTTATTTTTATTCTTTCTAAAAAATACACACACACACACACACAAAAGCAAAAACATTATGAATAGACTGACTGCTCTTCCATCTAAATAGTCTCTCCTCCATCCTGGTCAATATTCTTCCAGTGAATCTTTACTAATTAAATCACACTTAACTATGGTGAAAGCTTTACTCAGTTTTATATATATATATATATATATATATATATATATGAAGCTCAAAATCTTACAGGGGACATAAAATATATGTACAAAATGAAAATAAAAAAGACAATATGGTTCAATAAAAAAAAAAAAAACTGCACTAGAGACCAAACTTCTAGTTCTTTTACTGAACGGTTGTACGTGTACAACTTTAGGTAATGCCCTTTATTTTACAAATTCAGCCCTTTTGCCCTAACGATATTATAATCTTCTAGAAATATATTCAGGACCAGTAGTCTTTTTCTCTTATTCTGGGTTTGAAGATCTAATGTTTAGTACTCAAGTCCAATCTCATAAACTTCTAACTATGTGACCCTAGAAAAATCACTTAATATCTGTCTGCCTTAATTATTTTTTATGATAATCACCCACTTTTTTGAGTTGGTATAAGGACAAAATGAGATTATATTTGCAAAATACTTTGTAAAATTTAAACTATTATACAAATTCTTGCTATAGTTGATTTTTAATGGTTTTGATTGTATTTTTAATATTTTTCTTTTTTTTTATTTTGAGGTCAGAAGGAGGAGCTAAGTAGGCAGAGAGAAACTAGAAAGTTGCCTAAGCTCTCCCCACGTTCCCTCAGAAACAACATTAAATCAATCCTCTAACATCCTGGAGTGACAAAACCTATACAAAGATGGAGTGAAACAATTTTTCAGCTTATGATAACTTAGAAGGACTTTAGAAAGGCCTGTCTTACTTGGTTAAAAGAGGAGTGCATAGAATCAGAAACAGTGCTCAGGTAAGACAGCAGGAGGTTCTTAGCCACATCATAGATCAGCAACTGAGGTATCTCAGTCCTGGCTCAGCAAGTCAGCTCTGATGCCTCTGACTGCAGCAGAGAAGATAAATTCCCAGCCCCAGACACCAGGCAACAACATGAGTGACTTACCAGGTCATCAATGTACAGTAAGCAACTAACCATCAACTGAACCCCCAGTACATAAAGTCAGGGACTAGGCCTTTTATACTCAACACAAAAAGTTTAGAAAAGTGTCCTCTGTGCCCCATGAACAGATTTCAACTTTAAAGCCACAGAATAGGTCAAAAATGAGAAAGAAACAAAACAAAACAAAACAAAAAACAGCTTTGAACATAACAAGCTACTATGATGACAGAGAAGATCAAAACACAAACTCAAAAGAAGACAACATTATCAAAATTCTTACAATCAAAATCTCAAAGGGAATATGAATTGATCTCAAGCACAAAATGCCTTATAGGAAAGTCTCAAAATGGATTTTAAAAATCAAATAAGAGAGGTAGAAGAAAAAATGGGAAAAGGTACACAAGAGAGAATCAATAGCTTGGGAACAAACTTAATGGAAGAAAAGAAAACCTTAAAACATATAAGTGACTAAATAGGAAAAAAATCCACTGAAGAAAATAACACCTTTAAAAATAGAATTGGCTAAATGAAAAAATGAAAAAGGAGATACAAAAGCTAATGCTTTTCTTAAGTGAAATAGAATGGGGGAGTGAAGCCAAGATGGCAGAGTGAAAATGGGGTTTTACTTGAACTCTTCTACAAAGTCCTTCAGATACCTCTAAAAATTGAATCTGAATAAATTTTAGAGTGGCAGAATCCACCAAGAGACAAAGTATGGCGGATTCTAGTCCAGGACAGTCTGGAAGGTTGAAGGGAAGGGTCTGTTCCATGGAGCTTGAGGAATACAGAATACACAGGCAGAGTTTCTCTCCGCCATAGACGGGCATAGAGGAGCAGGAATGGCCCAAGGCACACTGAATCAGAAGTGGTAGCGTAGATTGTCAAACCTCTCAGCCCACGATGATAGTCCAGGAGAACTGAGTTAGAGAGAAGTACAGGGCTCCTGGTGGTAGCTGCAGCCACTCATGAGGCAATCCATCAACAGACTAAATGGTTGAATATCACCTACTTGAACTTCTGGGAACCAAGATCATGACGTAAATTGTGAGGGTTCTCAACCTTCCCTTGTTGGCCTTGAAAAACCCAGAGAAAATTTCCCCAGGAAATATCCTGGAATATGGAGCCAATAGAAGAGGTATAGCAGTCTTTCAACTTGAGGGGCCAGGGAGATCACATGAAGAGTTTCTCTTGTTGTATCTGAATGGAAGCAGTGCTGGACCTTAGGTGCCCCAGCAAACTCACTTCAGGAGATACCGATTCAGCAAAAGATACTGAGCCTCAGCAAGTGCCAAGACTAGGATCCCAGGCATGCCTTAGCACAGCTAGAGGAATTGGGCAGAAAATGGAACAGATGTGGATTCACAAGCTGCTGAGCCTGCCTCTACGATAGTGGAGGAAGAGACCTCCTGTGGCCAAACCACCTCTCCCCCAACCTCGTGCTGTGAGTTTCAGTGTAATCCCAGGGAAACTCAGAAAGTTCACCTGGCCTCAGTTTTAGCACACATCAGCCAGCTCAACACCAGATAGGCTACAACATTACTTTCAGGTAAAAGAGCCAGAGGTCACAACACACAAATCCAGTAACCAGGCATCAAGTTCCCAACACAAGAAATGTGGGACAGAGACTCCTGTGCCCCAGAAGCAGAGGATCACTTTAAAAATCAGGAAAAAGGGAATCACCATGAGTAAGAAGCAAATCAGAAAAGCAAAGACCATTGAATCTTACTATGGGGTCAGGGAACATCAAATTACAAATTCAGAAGAGGACAGAACTGACAATATACTCACATCTGAAATCTCAAAAGTGAATATGAACTGACCTCAAGCCCAAAAACGATTCTAGTAAGACCTAAAGAAGGATTTTAAAAAACAAATTAGAGAGGTCAAAGAAAAAAATGATCAGTGATTTTAAAAAATTCAGTTGACAAAATGAAAAAAAAAATTACCGAAGAGAACAGCTACTTAAAATTGACCAAATGGATAAATAAGTACAAAACTTAAGTGGAAAAATTGTACAAATGGAAGCGGAGGTACAAAAATTAACTGAAGAACATAATTTGTTAAAAATTAGAATTGGGCAAGTAGAAGCTAATGACTCTATGACATATCAAGAATAAGTCAAACAAAATCTAAAGAATGAAAAAAAGTAGATGAAAATGTAAAATATCTAATTGGAAAAACAACTGACTTGGAAAACAGAAGAGAAAATCAAAGAATTATTCTGCTATCAGAAAGCCAGGATGTCCATCTCATTGCCTGAAAGATTATGTTCAATTTTACTGGGTAATTGATACTTGGTTGTAGTCCAAGTTCTTTGCCTTATAGAATATCATATTCCAATCCCTCTGATCTTTTAATTTAGAAGCTGCAAGGTCCTGTGTGATCCTGATTGTAGTTCCTTTATATTTCAAATTTTTAAATTGTTTCTTCCTAGCTGCTTTCAATATTTTCTCCTGAACCTGATAATTCTGGAACTTGGCAACAATATTCCTTGGCATTTTCAATTTTGAATTGCTTTCAGGAGGTGATCATTGGATTCTTTTGATGACTATTTTACACTCTGGATCTAGGACCTCAGGAAAGTTTTGCTTGATGATTGTTGAAAATTGAAATTGAAAATAAATAAATTAAAAATAAAAAAAATCAAATTAATTTTTAAAAACGGAGGGGGTTGATAGAAGGGAGGGAAGACTGAGGGAGGCTGTGGTCAAAAGTAAAAATATTTTCAGTAGTGGAAGGGAGAAGAGATAGATAAAGTCATAATAATGGCAGGGGGAATAGGATGGAGGGAATGACACAGGTAGTAATCATAACTGTGAATGTGAATGAGATGAAGTCTCCCATAAAACGGAGGTGGATATCAGAATGGATTAAAAAACATAATCCTACAAAATGCTGTTTGCAAGAAATACATTTGAAAGAGAGGGATACATACAGGGTAAAGGTAAAATGTTGGAGTAGAGTATATTATGCTTCAACTGACATAAAAACAAAACAAAAACAAAAAAAAAAAAAACAAAACCAAGAATAGCAATCCTAATCTCAGACCAAGCAAAAACAGAAATAGAACTAATGAAAAGAAATAAGGAAGAAATTCTATCCTGCTAAAAGGCACCATGGACAATGAAATAACATCATTATTAAACATATATGGACCAAGTGGTATATAGCATCCAAATTATAAGAGGAGAAGTTAAGGGAGTTACAGGAAGAAATAGACAGCAAAACTGTACTAGTCAGGAACCTCAACCTCCCCTTCTCTGAAACTGAAAAGTTTAACCTCAAAATAAACACAATGAATTTAAAAGGTAAATAGAATTCTGGAAAAAGTGGATATTATAGGCCTCTGAAGAAAATTGAATGGGTATAGAAAGGGATATACCTTTCCCTTAGTGGTGCATGGCATGTACATAAAAATTGACCATGTACTAGGGCATAAAAATCTTGCAATCCAATTCAGAAAGACAGAAATAGTCAATGAATGCTTTTCAAATTATAATACAAAAAAAATTCTATATAATAAAGGGCCATGGAAAGATAGATCAAAATTAATTAGAAAATAATTAATCTAATCCCAAAGAATGAATTATCAAACAACAAATCATAGAAATAATCAATAACTTCATTCAAGAGAATGACAATAATGAGGCAACCTAGCATATTTATAGGATACAGTAAAAGCAGGTCTTAGGGGAAGTTGTATATCTCTGACTGCTTTAATAAAACAGAAAAAGAGGAAATCAATGAATTGGGCATGCAACTAAAAAAGCCAGAAAAAGAACAAATTGAAAATCCTCAATTAAATGCCAAATTAGAAATACTGAAAACCAAAGGAGCAATTAATAAAACTGAAGTTAAGAAAACTATTGAAGTTATACATAAAACTAAGAGCTAATATTAAGATAAAAACAATAAAGTTGATAAACATTTGATCATTTTCATGTTAAAAAGGAAAGAAGAAAATCAAATTATCAATATCAAAAATGAAAAAGATGTACTCACATTCAATGAAGAGGAAATTAAAACAATAATTTGATATTACTTAGCCCAACTGTATGCCCATAAATTTGAGAATCTTAGTGAAATGGCTGAATATTTGCAAAAATAAAAATTACCCAGAATAACAGAAGAAGAAGTAAAGTACTTAAACAAGCCATCAATGAACTAGGAAAAATTCTTCAGGGTCAGATGTGAATTCTATTAAACATTCAAAGAATATTTAATTCTAATACTATATAGACTATTGGGGGAAATTGGCTAAGAAGGAGTTCTAAGAAATTCTTTTTATGATACAAATGTGATTTTGGTATCTAAACTGGGAAGAGTCAAAACAGAGAAAGACAATTATAGATCAATTTTGCAAATAAATATAGATGCAAAAGTTTTAAATAAGATATTAGCAAAAAGATTACAGCAACTTATCTCAAGAATAATACACTTTGATGAGGTAGGATTTATACCAGGATGGTAGGACTGGTTCAATATTAGGAAAGCTATTGGTATAATTGACCACATCGGCAATGAAAACTAACATAAACCAAATGATTACCTCAATAGATGCAGTTAAATCTTTTGATGAAATACAACACTCATTAATTTTGAAAACACTGGATGGCATAGAAATAAATGGAGCTTCTACGAAATAATAAAGATTACCTACCTAAAACCATCAGCAATCATTACATGTAATGAGGATAAGCCTGATGCATTTCCAATAAGATCAGGTGTGAAAAAGTTTGCCCATTATCATCATTGTTGTTCGATATGGTACTAGAAATGTTACCTTTAGCAATAAGAGAAGAAAAATAAATAGAAGGACTTAGAACAGTGAAAGAAGAAACTAAGTCATCACTTTTCAGACAATATGATCATATGTTTACAGAATCCTAGAGAATCAAGTAAAAATCTACTGGAAACAACTTTAGCAAATTTGCAGGATGCACAATAAACCCAAATAAATCATCTGCATTCCTATGTATTACTAACAAAGACCAACTTCAACACATAGAAAGAGAAATTCCATTTAAAGTTTCTGTAGACACTATAAACTATTTCAGGAGTCTATCTGCCAAAAGAAGTAGGGACTCTATGAACACTATTACAAAACACCTTTCACACAAATAAAGTGAGATCTAAATAACTGGACAAAGCAGTTGCTCATGGGTGACTGAGCTAAAGGAATAAGAATGACAATTCTATCTAAATTACTTTTTCAGTGCCATACCAATCAAACTAACAAAAAATTATGTAAAGAGCTAGAAAAAAATAACATTAAAATTTATCTGGAAGAACAGAAGGTTCTAAATTATATCAAATGGATTAATGAAAAAATATCTAGGGCAGGTAGCCTAGGCATACAAGATCTCAAACTGTATAATAAAACAGCAGTTTTCAAAATCACTTGGTACTGACTAAGACAGAGTTGTAGATCAGTAGAGCCGGTTAGGTATACAAGACATAGCAGTCAATGATTTTAGCAGTCTACTGTTTGGTGAACCCCAGGACCCTAGCTTCCGGGATAAGAACTCACTATCTGACAAAAACTGCTAAGAAAACTGGAAAATTGTGTATTGGAAACTGGGCACGAATCAATGCCAGACACTGTACACCAGAAAAAAGTGCAGATGGGTGCACAGTCTAGGTATAGAGGCAAACACTATCAACAAGTTAGGTGAGCAAGGACAATTTTCCTTCCTCAGATTTATGGAGAATGGAGAAATTTATGAACAAACAAGAGACAGAGAATATTATGAAATTCAAAATGGATAATTCTGATTACATTAAATTGAAAAGTTTTTGCATAAACAAAGTCAATGCAACTAGTAGGAGGAGGAAAGCAGAAAGCTGGGAAAATTTTTAATAACTAGTGTCTCTAATAAAGGTCTCACTTCTAAAACATATAAAGAATTGAGTCATATTTGCGAGAATATAAATTCTTCCCCAAATGATAGTTAAAGGATATGAACAGGCAGTTTTCAGTGGGATAAATTTAAGCTATCTATGGGCATATTAAAAAATGCTCTGAATTAATATTGATTAGAGAGGTGCAAATCAAAACAACTCCGAGGTATCATTTCACACCTATCAGATTGGCTAACATGACAAAACAGGAAGATAACTAATGTTGGAGAGGATGTGGGAGAGTTGGAGCACTAATACATTGTTGGTGGGGCTGTGAACCTATCCAACCATTATGGAGAGCAATTTAGAACTATGCACAAAAGTGCATACCCTTTGACCCAGCAATATTACCTGTAGTGTTGTATCCCCAAGAGATCATAAAAAATGGGAAAAGGACCCATATGTACAAAAAATATTTACAGCAGATCTTTTTATGGTGGTCATGAACTGGAAATTGAGAGGGAACCCTTCAATTGTGAAATGGCTGAACAAGTTGTAGTATATGAATGTAATGGCATATGATTTTGCTGTAAGAAATGAAGAACAGGCAGACTTTCGAAAAACCTGGAAAGACTTAAATGAAGTGAGTCTGAGTAAAATGAGCAGAACCCAGAGAACATTATACACAGTAATAACCACAGTATGCAAGGACTGTTTCTGATAAACTTAACCCTTCACAGCAATGCAAGGACCTAAACATTTCCAAAGGACTGTTGATACAAAATATCATACATATTCAGAGAAAGAACTACAGTGTCAGAATGTAGAATGAAGTAGATTATTTTCTCTTTTGCTATGCTTTTTTTCCCCTCATTGCTTCTCCCACTCATTTTAATTCTTCTACACAACATGACTAATGTGAAAGTGTGTTCAATAGGAACATATGTATAGAACCCATGTGGAATTTCATGCTGTCTTGGCATGGGAGGAGCAAATTTAAAATTTAAATCACTTATAGAAGTGATTGTTGAGGATTGAAACCAAATAAATTAATTAAAAAGTTAAAAAAATAGGATTGGAAAAGTGGAAACTAAAGACTCTATGAGATAACAAGAATTAGTAAAAAAAAATTAAAAGAACGAATAAAAGAGAAGAAAATGTGAATATCTCATTGGAAAAAAGCTGACATGGAAAATGATGCAGAAGAGATAATTTAAGAATTATTGGACTAACTGAAGGCATTGATCAAAAGAAAAAAAAGAGCTTGGACAACATTTTACAAAAAAAACATCTAGGAAAGCTGCCTTTATATCCTAGAACCAGAGGGTAAAATCATCATCCAAAGAACCCATCCATCACCAGCTGAAAGAGATCCCAAAATGAAAACTCCAAGGAATATTGTAGCCAAATTCCAGAATTATCAAGCAGCCAGAAAGAAATAATCCAAATGTCAAGGAGACACATTCAGGATTACATAGGATTTAGCAGCTTCTGCATTAAAGGATCTTAGTGAACTTGGAATATGAAATTCTGGAAGCCAAAGGAGTTTGGATTAAAACCAACAATCAACAACTCAGCAAACCTGAGCAAAATCTTTCAAGGTAAAATTCAAACATTCTTTGAAATAAGGATCTTTCAAGTTTTCCTGATCAAAAGACCAGAACTGAACAGAAAATTCAATCTTCCAAAATAAGACTCAAGAGAAGCATAAAAAGATAAATAGGAAAGGAAAAAAAACATTATTATTCAAAAGATTAAGCTCTTTACATTCCTACATGGGAAGGTAATACTTGTAACTCTCGAGAACTCTCTGAACAAGTCAATTGTCATTAATCACTGAGAGATTATTGATCTAATTTATGTCTAATTAACTGTTATGCCATCAAGTCAATATACTTGGAAAAATGCATTTTGAGATACAAGCTCTTGAGAGGTAAGGCAATATGGTATCAATCATATATACAAAGTCATGTAAAACATCTTCCTATTTTAACCTTGTTGAAAAAAAAACAATGTAAACAAAGAAAAACAAGTGAGGGATAAAAGTATGATTCAACATATACTCAAAATTCATTATTTCTCTCTCTCAAGGTGAATGGCATTTTTCATAATCCTTTTAGCTGTTTCTGTATTGGGGGGGGTAACTTTATGCCATTCACATTTATACTTATAATTACAAATGATGATTTTACTCCTGCCATATTTTCTTCTGTTTATCCTTTTCTCTTTCTCATTACTCAGTCCCTCCTCAGAATTTCTTTTGCTTCTCATCACTGTCTCCCTTAATCTGTCTTATCTTTTATCACACCTCCTTTCTCTTTTCTTCTTCCCCTCTTACTTCTCTGTTGGGTAAGATGTATTTCTATACCCAACTGATCATGTGCATGTATCTCTGTGTGCATGTGAATATGTGTGTATGTATGTAAAGACACAAACACATGTGTATATTCTTCATTCTTTGAACCAGATGTGAGATTTAATTGTTGACCCCTATTTTCTTCCCCACTGTAATCTTTTCTTTGTCTTGCATGTCTCTTTTGTATGAAATAATTTCCCCCAATTCTTTCTCTCCTATCTCCTTATTCCCAGGGCATCCTGCTTTCCATTCATTCTTTTTTAGATAATTCTGACACAACTGATTCTTTCACATGCTCACTACTTCTTTAGAGTCTGCCTAACTTCCCTAATAATGACAAATTTCTTAGGATATATATATATATATATATATATATATATATATATATAATATATATATATATATAAATGGAAATAACAATCATATTAAGTCCCTTATAATTTCTTTTTCATGTTTGCCATCTTTTGTTTTTTTTTTTTTTCTTGAGTCTTGCATTTGAAAGTGAAATTTATTATTCAGCACTGGATTTTTCATCAGGGATGTTTGAAAATCTTCTATTTTGTTAAATGTGCAATTTTTCGCAGAAGTATTATACTCAGTTTTGCTGGGTAGGTTATTCGTGGTTGTGATTCTAGCTCTTTTGATTTCCAGAATATTGTATTCTAATCCTTCCCTTCTTTTAATATGGAAACTACTAAATTTTGTGTAATCCTGTTAGTCCATAGTGCTTGAATGATCGCTTTCTGTCTGCTTGAATTATATTCTCTTTGGCCTGGGAGATCTGGAATTGACCAAAATATTACTGAGAGTTTTCATTTTTTAATTTCTTTCAGGAAGTGATTAGTGGATTCTTTCTATTTTTAATTTACTTTCTAATTCTTGAATATCAGAACAATTCCCCTTTATATTTTCTTGAAATATGATGTTTAGGTTATTTTATCATGGCTTTCAGGTAGTCCAATAATTTTTAAATTATCTCTCCTGGATTTTTATTCCTAATGAGATGTTTCTCCAATGAAACATTTCACATTTTTATTTTTTTTCCTTCTTTTGATTATTTATTATTATTTATCAATGTCTCATGGAGAATTTACTTCCAACTACCCACTATTAACTTCAAGGAAATATTTTCTTCAGTAAGCTTTTATACATTTTTCTATTTGGCCAATTCTGTTTTGACATGTTACTTTTTTTCTGTATTGTTGGTGCCTCTTGTATTATGCTACTAATTTTTTTTTCATATTTTTGAATCATTGTCATTTTTTTCTATTTTTTTCCCTTTTTCCCTCAAATCTTTTGTAAAATATATTTTCTAGCTCTTCCAGTAATTCTTGTTGAATGTGTGTCCAATTTGCAATTTTTTTTCTGTGAGGCTTTTTTTGTAGATATTTATATGTTGTTTTCTTCTCAGTGTTTGATTAGATTTTCCCTGATATTATAATAAATTTTTGTAGTTTTTTTTTGTGGAGCATAATATCAAAAGTTTGGAGTCTAGCAAACAGAAACTGAACAAAACTTTAATGGGAAACAAGTACTATCAATGAATCATCTTTGTGGTTCCTTATTTAGTTTTAAAGCATTCATGAAGACTATTGTATTATGTATTTATTCAGTTAATCAAGTTAAATATTGCTCTTCATTCCTTCACTATCTTAAATTTGCAAGGGTCACATATTGGCAAAATCATTAGATTGTCTATATTCTATCAAATGTTAAAAGTTAAAGTTAAAGAACAAAGTTAAGGCTTAAAGTTAAAGAACATCCATTGCTTTTGCCCAAATATCATATGAACAGAAAACACATTGCTTTTAATAGTATCACAATATGTGGGATATATAAATATAGAAATCTTAAGGGACCTCCAAGTCATTATAATCTAATCTGCTCATATTCCATCAGAGAAAACTGAGGTCAGCAAGATTAAGTGACTTGCTCACTTAAGGTAGTATTTATTACAACAGCATTTGAATTCAGATCTTCTAACTGTAAATCAAGAGATTTTGAGTACACCATATTGATTTTCTTGCGTGTGGAGTACGTCCTACACAATATGATATTGAAAAAATAAGTCTTGCTGAACTACAATAAAAAAAAAATTGACCAGATACTAATATGGCCTCTGATTTTAACATAATTTAGGACTTTATTTAAGTAACTTCAATATGGTTAGGCCATTAAATCAGGAATTTTTCTGGCATCAGGAATACATGAATTCAAATCACTAATTAGACACTAGCTGTTTCACTCTGAGTAATTTTCTTAACTTGTCTCTGTCTGTTTTCTCTTCTATAAAATGAAGAAGTTGGACTCAGTGGTCTCTAAAGTCCCTTCTAGACTAAGATAGCAGAGCAAAAGCAGGAATGTGCTTGAGGTTTCCCCCAAACCCCTCCAAATACCTGTTAAAATAACTAAATAGATTCTAGAGCATGACAACCCACAAAATGATAGAGTAAAACAAATTTCCAGCCCAAAACAACCTGGAAAGGTGTCAGGAAATGTATGTTGTATGGGGTTTGGCAATGTGTGCAGTCCAGCATGAGTCTGGTAGAGGAGACCCAAAAAAATGAAGAAGAAAATATTACCTTAAAAAATAGACTAACCCAAATGCCAAAAGTGGTTCAAAAAGTCAATGAGGAGAAGAATGCCTTAAAAAGCAGAATTGGCCAAATAGAAAAGGAGGTCCAAAAGCTCACTGAAGAAAATAATTCCTTAAAAATTAGAATGTAGCAAATGGAGGCTAATAACTTTCTGAGAAATCAAGAAATTATAAAACTGAAACCAAAAGAATGAAAAAATAGAATACAGTGTGAAATTTCTCATTAGAAAAACAACTGACCCTGGAAAATAGAGTCAGGAGAAATCATTGTAAAATTATTGGATTATATGAAAGCCATCATTTTTCAAGAAATGATCAAGGTAAACTGCCTTGATATTTTAGCACCAGAAAATAAAATAGATATTAAAATAATCCACTCTGTCTCCTGAAAAAAATTTCAGAAGGAAAAGTCCTAGGGATATTGTAGTCGAATTCCAGAGTTCCCAGGTCAAGGAGAAAATACTGCCAGTAGCCAGAAAGAAACAATTCAAACATTGTGGAAATACAATCAGAATAATACAAGATCTAGCAGCTTCTACATTAAGGGATCGGAGGGTTTGGACTATGATATTCCAGAGTTCACAGGAGCTAGGTTTGAAACCAAGAATCACACATGCAGTAAAATTAAGTATCATACTTCAGGGGGAAAAAATGGATATTCAATGAAAGAGGGGCCTTTCAAACATTCTTCATGAAAAGACCAGAGCTGAATAGAAAATTTGACTTTCAAATACAAGAATCAAGAGATCTATGGAAAGGTAAACAGTAAAGAGAAATGATAAGGGACTTACTAAAGTTGAACTGTTTCTATTTCTACATAGAAAGACAATGTTTGTAACTTATGAGACATTTCTCACTATTGGGGTAGTTGGAGGGAATATATACCTATATCTCTACATCTATAGGTCTGTAACTATAGATCTATAGATCACTCTCTCTATACACACATATATGTATATACATACATATATATATATATATATATAATATATATACAGAGAGAAAAAAGAGAGAGAGAGAGAGAGAGAGAGAGAGAGAGAGAGAGAGATTCACAAATCCAAGCATACATTTCTGTTTTCAATACCTTGCTACACCCTCCCATAAGATCAAAGTGGTATTTTTGTTGTTTTCTTTTTGGAGTTCAGTTTCCCAAGCTCATTGAAAACATATGAACTTCTGACCTCCTTTGAAACCTGATGGTTCACAGCTGTGCTGAGTCAAGTATGTTTTGCACCTATTGGCTCTGAGCCACTCAGGAGCCAAGGCTTTTTCATATATACTGGGAGATTCTCCCTCCCTACTCCACTAGCAGTCCTGAGGAAAAAGGTTGGATCAGAGGCTGTGGAAGGAAAACAAACTTAAGGAAGGTGAGGATGGCCAGAGCCAAAGCCAGGTTCAAATGGAGTAGCCCTGCCTCAGACTGTGCTGGAGGTATGGAGGCATTGGAAATGTGCTATACTCAGAACCCACATCTAAACAGCTCATCCCCATGTAAGGCTGAGGGAGGATAAGCTGCCCCAGAGCTGGGGTGTTTTGGGCCAGAGAATGAGGCTGTAGGTAGGACCCCCTGGAGCCTGGTATGGCTGGACTCAGTCAGGAGCAGAGAGAGCTTGGAGTGGAGCTGTGGAGTAGGAGCAGAGAGTTGCCCATGTCAGGACTCAGGCAGGAGCCAAAGGTGATCAGCATTTGGGCCTACAAGAGGAAGAACCCTGGAGTTCGAAAATAAGCCTCAAGTCTAGATGGAAGCTTCGTAGCAAGGCAGGAGCAGTGACAGTGCTTTCTTGCCATGAACATCTGGGATAGTTAGGGGACCTGGAGGGTGGAGTTGTCTATGGTGAAATGGGAGGAAGTGAGATAATGACCAGGGAAGTACTCTTTGGTTTTGTCTCCCAGCCACCGCTCAGGACTTGGAAGTGGGGGCTGTTACAGTGTTAAGACTTTGACTCTTTGCACCTGACAGTGGCAGATGGGAGCCTGCAATGGCAGCATAGAAAGAAGGACACACCCCAAGAGGACTTTATTTGAACATTTTGTTTTGAATTGACTGTGATCTAGAGGTGGAGTATGTTGAATTCTCTGATACTATATACTTTTGGGTTTGTTTAATGCCATATGGATACCCTGGTAATAAGTTGTTATGTTACGTATTTTATAAATATGAAAACCAAGATGTGTTTATTTTTGTGAATATTCCTTTTCAGTTTCCAGGATCCAAGGCTATAATGATCTCTTCTTCACCTGTGTAGATTGTAGGGACTAAGTGTTGGATTGTAAAGATTAAGATCCTGAAGGGGTAGACTATAAGCATAAGCAAAGTAGGATTTATTTTTTTCATTTTTTGGAGTTTCCCAGACTCAGGCTAAATTGTGAACATCTGAAGACTCAATCTCCTTTGAATCCCAGTAGTTCATAACTGTGCTGAGTTACATGGGTTGTAATATCTTCCGGCTCTTAGTCTATTAGTCAAAAGCTATACACACACACACACACACACACACACACACACACACACACACTATATATATATATATATATATATATATATATATATATATATGTACACGTATATATGTATATATGAATATATATAGATGTGTATAGATACATATATAGAATGTATATATGTATATACATATATAGAAAGGTTGGCATTTTGCTTTGGGGGTTTGCTTATGAGAAGGATCTTTTGATTCCCTGAATGGGACTCTGAGTAGTCATTTATTATGAGCCCTTCCCCCTGAATACTCAGTCAGATGTTGCTGGTGCTCTCGTATACAGTGGTGTATGTAGGTGGTTGTATTTCTTTGTCAGACAGTTATAGCCCTGTCTGATCTTTGAGCTAATTTCTCTGCTTATATTTTTTCTGTCTACATTTTCTCCACCTTCAGGGTGTTGACCTTTCCCCTGAACTAGTGAATGATTTATATATGTTTAATTAAAGAAGGATTGTTAACTCCTTTGAAGTTGTCTTTCCTTTAAAAGACAGATCAAATTACCTGTACTAACAGCCATTCCAGGTGTGCTAGGGTGGTTGGTATTACATCATACACACACACACACACACACACACACACACACACACACACACACACACACACATACACACACACATTAACTCCAAAAAGCAGCCATAATTCACACCTATCTTTCACCCTGAACTACCAGGTTTGTATGAAATATGCAGTCTAAAACCAGTGTCATTTCCAAATGTAGATCTGTACATATTGTTTTTTTTTTCTTTTCAAAAATGACTCCAGTTGGATAAGCAGCCTGTTTGAAGAAGCACTCTTATGCATATTGTTTTTCATCTGCATGATCTCTGACTCTCAAATTCTTTTAAAATAATGCAAAGATTCACTACCATATGAGAGGCAAAAGTCTATTTTAACATAACTTGCATATTCAAGTGCCCCAGGCTCCTTCCTAAGGGGGACAAATGAATGGAGTTAAAAAACAGAAGAGGAGTTGCCTTAGACAAGTTCTGAATGGTCTAAAGGAATTGGATAATAACACCTATTTGGCACAAGAGAATCAGATAAATAAATAAACTAGAGAGTTGGAAGGAATTTCTGGAGTCATGTAATCTAGATCCTCCCCAAAGCAGAAAAAAAAAAAAACCTCTCTATGATTAGTAATTGCTGGGACTCCTTTGAACATCTCTAGAGGTAGATCACTCATTACCTAATGAATGATGTTATTTTTTCCCTACTTCGGGACAACTATTATCATGACTAAGAATTTCTCTTTATATGTAGAAGCTGCTCTTCTATATTCCCCAAGCTTTGCTCCTTGTTGCACTCTGAGGATCTTTAGAGAATAGGTTTAATCCATCCATCACTTGATATCTATTCAAATTCTTGGAAATAGATGTCTTCTTTTTGAAGTATCCTCTCTAAGCTAAGCATATTCAATTCCTTCAAGGAAATTTTGTGATACATGGTTTCCACCCTTTTAATTAAATAAAATTACATAATTTTAGTTCATTTGAACAAACATTTGTTCATTTTCTACCAATCCAAGACTATGCTAGGTTCTGGAGATATAAAGGTGATTAAAACTCTGGCCTTGCTTGCAAAGTCCTTACAATCCAAAGAAATGACTGAAAAGGAGAAAAAAAAAACAACTGATTAATCTAAGAGCGTTTATGATTAGTGCAAAGAAGAAATATAAGCAAAGACCTATAAGAAATTTAAAGTTCACAGGATCACAGATTAAAATATGAAAAAGATCTTAAATATTCTTTAGTGAAATCATCTTGTTTAACAGATGAAAAAACTGATGCACAGAGAAGGTAAAAGTCATGTCCAAGATCATACTAAATAAAATTGCTATGGACCCAGATATCATCTCCAGTGAGGTTTTCTCTATCCCATGGTAGACCTTTTGACTTAGAAGTGACAGAGCTTATGTATGGGTGGGTTTTGGGAACAGAGGAGACTTCATGGTTTAATATCAAAGTTTGGCTTTGAAAGAGAGGAATGGTGCTTTCTCATATGACAGTCAGTGCTTGGGAGGATTTCATCCTGGATTGGGAGGATGACATGAGAAAAATTGAAGTCCAGACTAACATTTTACCCTCCTTTTGGTTTACTCCTTCTCGACAATATGCCTTTTCCTTCAATAAGACATTCTATCTGCCAATTCTAAGAATTTTCACTGACTGTTGCTTAAGAATAGAATACTGCCTCTCCTTATTTTGGCTCCCACTTCCTTCAGTTTTTCTTTTTCTTTTCTTTTTTTTTAATCGAGTCCCATCTAAATTCCTACCTTCTACTTGAAGACTTTCCTGATCCTTTTCAATTATACTGTGGAGAGGGGAAGGGAAATAAGTGTGTATATAGTGCTTACTATGTAACAGATACTATGCTAAGTTCAAATAAATATTATCTCACTTGATCCTCACAACAAATATTCAGGGTAGGTGATATTGTTATTATTATTATTATTATTATTTTGATTTTATGATTGAAGAAACTGAGACCTAGGGATCTTAAATGAATTGCTCAGGGTCATAAAACTATTAAATGTCTCTGAACTCAGGTCTTCTTGGCTTAAATCCATTGTCCTATACACTGGGCCATGTAGTCGTCTTAGTGGCTTTGATCTTTCAAATATTTCCTATTAATCTTATATAAAGCTTTCTTACACACAATTGCATATTGAATTAGATTGCGACCTGCTTGAGGCCAGTGGTGCTTTTTCCCTTTTTTGTATTCTCAGTGCTTACTCAAAGTCTGACAATTGGTAGGAATTTAATAAATGTCTGTTGGTTGACTAACTGATCCAGTATTCCTTTTTTTCCTCCTCTAAAACCATGAATATTCCTTAAATGGAACAAAGAGAGTTTCCCAATTGAATGATCTCATGACCAATATTTCTCACAGGGTATTTGTTTCAGCCATTGCTTTTGAAGAGACAGTTCCAGCACTCTGAATGAGTAAGGGTCTTTGGGGAAATTGGAGTTGTTCCCAAATTTCTGAGAGCCTAGGGCAGCATAAGAGCTTTTCTTCAACTCTCTATTCATGGGCTCATCCCTGTGTGAAATAAGGGTTTAGAAATAGCTCCAGGAGGGCACTCATTTGGATGTGGGCAAAGACTGGGAATGGAGGAAGTGGCTGCAGCTGGTGAGAGAAGAATTGGCCCCAGGCAGCTCTTTTGATCTCTTCTGGGTATTTCCATGCCACACTAAACAGCATGATACAAATAAAAATGGTGAAAAGCTGCTAGCATTACGTTCCTTTTGGGGAGAGAAGTTAGAGATGTCTCAAAATAAGTGCCTGAGTCAAACCAAAATGTTATTTTCAGATATCAGGAGGCAGTCCTGCACAAAGCATGTGCAAGAAACCCAGATTTCACTGTGCTTATCTGTAGATGCTTTCTGTGGAAAAAAAAAAAAAAAGAAAAAACACACAATATGGTGACCACATTTGCCTTATACATAACATTATACCCTAACAGTCCCACACCTCTCTATTAGAGGAAAGAGCATGATCTCTCACTCCTGCTCCACAAAGGTAAACTGGTTATATATTCTCACTTAGTAATCAATGTGTTTGAAGGGAGGTAATGCGATATAATGTAAAGAACCTTGGTCCATGAGTCAAGACAACCTATTTGTGAATCTTTAATCTGTCTCTAATTTACTCTGTTGCCTTGAGAAAATTATGTCATTTTCACAGAATCAAATAATTATGACAGAAACTAGGATGGTGGAATAGAGGAGCATTCACCTGAGTTCTCCCAACATTCCCCTCCAAACAACTTTAAAATAATGTCTTATACAATTCTGCAGTGGCAGAGCCAACAAGAGGTCAGAGTGATTTTTTTTTCTAGTCCAAGGCAATATAGAAGTTCAGAAAGAGATCTGTAAACAAAGGGGAGAAGGCAAGTCTGGAGCCTGTACAGATGAAAACTGGTGGTGAGACTAGGTGGTGGAAAGAAGAAAAATAAATAGCAATAACTTTGAGAGCTTTTAAGCCAGATGCAGGAAAAGGACTTAACAACAGCTCAGAAAGAGATTACAACGTATCCCTGTACTACACTGGAAACAAGACCAGGGAGTATGGCAATTCCATTGCCTGTACTCTCTTTGGGGTCATAGTTCAAGGACAGAGATAAGCACTTTCAGTCAAGAAGGTGTGGAAACCCTGAGGGTAGTATCACTTCTCCTTGCAAGGGAGGAGGGCCCCAAGTAACAGTATCAATTGCAATCCCAAGGGACCAGGAGATCTTCTGTGTAAGGAGCAAAGAGCAGACCAAGAGAACAGTGACTACATCTCAACCCACATCATACCACCTTGGAAGCACCAAAAACATGTTAAATCTCAGAAATATCTCTTAAAACAGGAGTGCATAAAGCCTGAAGCACAGAGTCTCTCCCCATCCCCACCCAACATCACCCAACATCAGAAACAGAGACCAACAATAACATAAAGTACCAAATCAAGAAACAGGGTGGAAACATGAGCAAAGAACCTGCCTATAAAAAGCTACTATGATGACAAGAAAGAGCAAGACAAAAACTCAGAAGAAGACAATGAAGTCAAAACAGTTACAAGCAAAGCCCTAAAAATTGAAAAAAAAAAAATGTGAATTGAAGAAAAGTCCCCAAATAATTACTGGAATAGGTAAAAGTGATTTTCAAAATCAAATAAAAATGGTAGAGGACATGTTAGGTTAAAAAATGGAGGCAGAGGAAGAAAAGTATGAAAAGACAAAAAAAAAGTGGTACAAATAGTACTGATGAAAATACATCTTCAAAAACACAGTTGGCCAAATGGAGAAGGGAGCACAAAAATTCAACGAAGAAAATAATTCCTTGAGAAGCAGGATTGTTAAAAATACCATTTTTCTGTTACTTTTTTCATTGGTAGTACTGTTTTTTGTTTTGCATCATGGCTAATATGTAAATGTTTTGAAGCACAGAAAATGTATAATCTATATCAAATTGCTTACCTTCTCAAGGAAGGGGGATGAGAGGGAGAAAAGAAGGGAATTTCAAACTCAGTATTTAAAAACAGATGAATGTTAAGAATTGTTTTACATATAATTGCAAATGTGTCTGTATACATATATGACAGAATTGACAAATTAAAAAAAGATTAACAAAAGTGCACCAAAGAAAATAGTTCCTTAACAGTTTGAACTGGGCAAGTAGAGGCTAATAAATCCATGAGAGAGGAAGAAAAAATGAAACAAAGTCAAAAGAATGAAAAAAATAGAAGAAAATGGGAAATACATCATTGAAAAAATAAGCAAATAACTCCTGGAAACTAGATCAAGGACCAATAATTTAAAAATACATATTGAATTACCTGAAAGCTATGATCTAAAAAAATCCCTCATATCGCATTTCAAGAATTATCAAGGGAAACTGCACCAATATCCGAGAAGCAATGAGTAAAATAGAAATTGAAAGAATCCACCATTCATCACCCGAAAAAGATTCCAAAATGAGAATCCATAGGAACAATATAGCCAAAGTCCACAGCTCTCAGGTAAGGGAAAAAAAAATACTTCAAACAACAAGAAACCATTCAAATACCATGCATTCATGTTCAGGATCACTCAAGATTTAACAGCTATCATGTTAAACAAGTAGAAGATTTAGAATATGATATCCTGGGGATTACAGGTATTACAAAAATGGGATTACAGTTCAGAATAATCTATAAAAAAATGAGTATAATACTTCAAGGGGAAAATGCATATTTAATGAAATGAAGGACCTTCAATCATTTCTGAAGAAATTATCAGACTTGAATAGAAAACGACTTTCAAATACAAGACTCAAGAGAAACATAAAAAAGGTAGTCATAAAAGAACAATAATAAAGGATCCAATGTTTAAACTAGGTACTTTTTATATGGGAAGATAATATAGTTATCTTCTAAGAACTCATCATTATCAGGGAATTTAGAAGAATTCTACCTAGAAAGAAGGTATGAGAGTGAGTCCATATATTTGAGAAAGAGGGATGCCCTGGGGAAGGGAGAGGCAGGATGGGGAAATTATCTCACATGGAAGGAACAACACTTACAATGGAGGAGAAAATGGTGGTGGGTGTGGTGAGGAAGGCAACACTTAAACCTCAGTCACAACTAAATTGATACAAAGAGGGAAAATACATAAACACATGCTCAGTTGTTAATAAAAACTTATTTTATTTTGCAGAGAAATAAGAGGAGGAAAGAAAATAATATATGGAGGGGGTGAAAAAGGGAGGGAAGATAAAAGAAAGCAGTGATCCAAAGCAAACAGACTTTAGAAAAGGACTCAATTTAAAAGAGAGAAAGAAAAATAAACAGAAGAAAATAAAATGGAGTAAAATGCACAGTTAGTAATTATAACTTTGATTGTGAATTTTAAAAAAAAGCATAAAATGAAAGTAAAGAACAGAATAGATAAGAAACCAGAATCCAACAATATGTAGTTTAAAAAAAAACACATTAAAAAAAATAGACATGCACAGAGTTAACATAAGGGGGTGGACAGATTCTATTATGTTTCAACAGAAGTGAAAAAAAAAAGATAACAGTCATGATTTAAACAAAACAAAAACAAAAAGACCTAATTAAAATGAATATATAGAGAAACTAGACCTTGCTAAATGCAACCACAGACAGTGAAATAACATCAATAATAAAAATATATGTGCTAAATAACATAGCATCCAAATTCTTATAGGAAAAGGTAAATTAATTACAGGAGGAAATAGACAATAAAACTATATTAGTGGTAGACCTCAACTTTTTCCTCTCAAAACTGGATAAATCCAACCAAAAGAATAACAATAAAAAAAAAGAAATAAGTTGAGGAAATACCTAGACTCTTATACAAGTTAGATATGATAGACATCTGGGGCAAATAGAAAGGAGTATAGCTTTTACTAAACATACATGAGAGTCAGAAGAAATTGACCATGTGTTGTGGCATAAAACAAATGTAGAAAAGCAGAAATGTTACATGTGCCCTGTTCAAACCACAATGCAATAATGTAATTATTGTAATATTTAATATGTAATACATATTGTATTACATATAATATGTAATATTGTAATATATAATGCGTAATACATGTAATATAAGCCCACGGAAACAGATTGAAAAGTAGGTGGAAAGCAATCTAATCCTAAAGTATGAGTGGGGAAAAGAACAAATCATAGCAACAATCAATTATTTCATCATAGAAAATAACAAGTAGACAACATACCAAAATTTATGTGATGAAGTCAAAATCATACTTGGGGGAACATTTATATTTCTAATCAATAAAATAAGGAAATCAATCAACAAAATAATCCTCAACAAAATAGAGAAAGAGGATATCAATGAATTAAGCATGCAACTTGAAAAATAGAAAAAAAAATAAATTTAAAATCCCCAATTAAGCACCAAAATAGAAATTCTAACAAAGTAGAGATAAAGTTCATAGTAAAAATACCATTTAATTAATGAATAACACCAGAGTTTTCATTAAAAATCAACAAAATAGAAAGCCTATTAATTTATTTTTTTCAAAAAGAGAAAAGGCAAATTGCTTCTGTCAAAAAATAAAAAGAAATTAAGTTGAAAGAAATTAATTTAAATTTAATAAAAAGAAATTAAAAGATTACTAGTAGGTTTTTTTTTGTCCAATTACATGATGGTACAACTGACAATCTAAGTGAAATTGATAAATATTTTTTAAAATATAAACAGCCCAGACTAAAGGAAGAAGAATCCTTAAATAATCATTTCTTTAAAAAGAAGTTGAATAAGTCATTAATGGGATCCCCAAGAAAAAATCCACAGCAAGAGAGGAATTCACAGATGAATACCACCAATCATTTAATGAAAAATAAATTCTAATATTATATATCATAATTGAAAAAAAAGAAAAGAAAGACTCCTATGACAAATTTCCTTTTGAAATTTTATATGACAGAAAATTTCTTTTATATCAGAAATGTAGCTTTTATACCTATACAAGGAAAGGAAAATTTATAGTCCAATTTCCTTAATGAGTATTGATAAAAAAAATAAATCAAACATTTTCAAATACATTGCATCAAAATCTTGCAAAGACCATACTCCAGGACTAAGTGAGATTTAAACTAGGTATTAAGGATGGTTCAATATTGAGAAATTTGTAATCATAATTGAACATATCAATAACCAAATTAGCAAAATCATGAGATTATAGGAATAGATGCAATAAAAACCTTTAAAAAAACATTACATTCATTCCTATTAAAATACTATAAAACAGAGGAATGCATGCATCCTTTCTTAAAATGATAAATAGTATCTATCTAAAACCAAGAGCAAGCACTGTCTATAATGGGGATAAACTTGAAACCTTGCCAATAAGGTTGGGAAGGAAGCAATAATGTTTATTGTCACCACTATTAATCAATATAATGATCCCAATTCTAACTACAGCAATAAGAGAAGAATAAAATTAATTAGAAGAGGCAATGAAGAAACAAAACCATCACTCTTTGCAAATGATATGATGGCATACTTAGAAAGCCTTTAGAGAATCAAGTAAGAAAACTAGTTGAAATGATTAACTTGTGCAAAGTAACAGTGTACAGAGTAAACACTACATTTTTATATACTACCAAGAAAATCCAAGTGGAAGACATATAAAGAGAAATTCTTTTTAAAATAACTACAAATGATATATAATTCATGGGAATCTCCTTACTAAGACAAACCAAGGGATTACATAAATACAATTACCCAACACTTTTCACACAAATGAAAAGAGATATAAACAGAGAAATATTAAATGCTCATGGATAGGCTGGATCAATATAATAAAAATGACAGTTCAATGTAAATTTACTTATTCAGTGCCATGCCTGTCAAATGAGCAAATGATTGTTCTATAGAGCTAGGAAAATCTTAAAAGTTATCTGGAAAAAAAGGTCAAGGTCATGAAGGGAATCAGTAGAAAAATAAAAATGTGAAGCATGTAAAATAGCTGTTTCAAATTTCAAACTATATTGCAAAGTGGTAATTGTTAAAACAATAATTAAAACTGGCTAAGAAATAGAGTAGTTGATTAGGGGAATAGATTAGGTATGCAACAAAAGTAGTATGTGACCAGACTAATGTAGTGTGTGATAAACCCAAATATTCATACTTTTCTCATAAGAAATCACCATTTGATAAAAAAGAAATGCCTGAGAAAACTGGAAAACAGCGTAGTAGGTGCTAGGTATAGACCAACACTTCATGCTATATACTAAAGCCTAAACTGATAAATAATTTAAACATAAAGGGAGATATCACAAATGAGTTAGGGGAGGATGAAAAAAAATTACCTTTTAGATCTATGAAAATTAAAAGAATTTGTAACTAAACCAGAAACAGAGTTTATTACAGATATAAAATGGATATTTAATTACATAAAATTAAAAAAAATTTGAACAAACAAGTCTCAGTGCAGACCAAATTTGGAGTAAAATAAGAAATTGGTAGTGGGAGAGATTGCAACAGATTTATATGATAAAAACCTAGTTTCTCAAATTTATATGGAGCTGGACTCAATTTATAAAGATAAGATCCATTCCTCAGCTGATAAATGGTCAAAGGATATAAGCAGGAGTCTTCAGAAGAAGAAATCAATCATCAAATGAAAAAATGCTTTAAATCACTATTGAAAAGAGAAATGAAAATTAAAACAACTCTGTTATATCATCCTGCACCTATCCAATTGGCTAACATGACAGAAATGGAAGATGGTAAACACTGGAGGGCATGTAGGAAGATTGGGTCATTAATGCACTGTTAGCAGAGTTGTGAACTGACCCAGAAATGCTACTACTAAGTCCATATCCCAAAAAAATAAAAGAAAAGGATTAAGGAACTGTTTATACAAAAATATATGTAGTAGTTCTTTTTTTGGAAATTAAGGGGATGCTCATCAATTGAGGAATGGCTGAACAAGTTGTGTTGTATTATTGTTATAGAATACTATTATGGTATTAAAAATGATGAATAGAATGATTTCAGAAAAAAAAAACCCAGAAAGACTTTGATTAACTCATGTAACATGAAGTGAGCAGGACCAGAATATCATAAATAGTAATAACAATGCCTTTAGGATAATCAACAATACTTTAAAAAAATCCAAAGCATTCATGAAAAAAAAATGCTATTGACTTCTATAACTGATGTACTCAGAATGCAGATTAAAACATGCTTTAAAATTACTTTATTTTTAATGTTATATTTTAATTCTGTTTTCTTTTGCAATATTTCTGATTCTAATACTAGAAATATGAAATATGTTTAGCATGCCATCATATGAATAATCAAAATCAAATGTTTTTTTTTTTTTTTTCTCATGGAGGGGGAAGACATAGAGGAAGGGAGAGAATTTGAAACTCAAAATTTTAAAAAAATGTCAAAAATAATTTTAAATGTAATTGGGAAACATTTAATGAAACAAAAAGCAAAAGTAAAATAATATTCTGAGACCCTAGTCTGTATACATAGTCATATTAACAAATCTTGATTTTAATGTTTGGGAAAAATGACTTACAATATCAGAGTCCAAAAGGACAACAGAAGTCATTTATTCCCACTATCTATCACTAGAGGAAGAAACTTTTCTAAAACAACTGAAGAGGGAATCTGATCATCTTCATATGGTAACAATCTCCCGTTGAAGAACTTTGGCAATGGGATACACTAGTTCTTGGGACAATACCTTCCTTTGATATAAAGCACACACAGTGAGGAAATGTTATATACTGAAAATAAATATTCCCCTCCTTATCTTCCAAATATTGCTCTCAGTGCTACCCTCTCAATCAACCTTTCTCCAAACCTTCTACTTTATGACAAACATTCCAGTGAATGAAATCAATGATGATGTGATCATGTTCCTCAAAAACCCCTGTGTCTCTTTCCCTCCTTCTCCCTCCGTTTCTGTCTTTGTCTCTGTCTGTCTCTCTTCCTGTCTCTGTGTCTAGGTGTATCTCTGTCTCTCTGATGATAGCAAAAAGTAATGGATTCTGAGCTACAAAAACAATCCCCATCACCTCAATAAGTATTACTACTGCTGCTGCTGCCACCGCTGCTACTGCAATTGGCGGTTGGCAGGGACAGCGGATAGAGCAGTGGGCCTAGAATCAGGTAGACGAGTTCAGGTCTGGTCTCACTCAGAATTATTTGACTCTGGGAAAGTCTACCCATAACTGCTAGTCGCCTCAGTTTCTTCATCTGTAAATTTATGATAATAGCACCTACCTCCCAAAGACATTTAAGGACAAAATGAAATAATTGTTGTAAATCACTTAGCACAGTGACTTACATTTGTGTGTGTGTGTGTGTGTGTGTGTGTAGTCGTATGTATGTTAGTTTTTATCACTACTGCAACAGCATCAACAAAAATAACAATATTTCATTTCTAAATCATTTTGCATATATTAACCTAGGGTGTTATATCCCTTATTCAAATTAGTGCCCAGATTAAACTGAATGTCATTCAACAAACCTTTATTAAAAGACTATTATTTTTCCAGTATGATATGATACTGGAGATACAACAGTTCAAAAAAACAGTCCTTTCCCCTAAGGAGCTGATCTTCTACTGGGAATAAACAACGTTCAAACTTATAAATAAATCCAAAAGAGAGCAAAAGAAGAAATAGCAAGTTTTGGACTAGATAATATTTTCCAGTTGTTGCTTTATTTTCCTTTGATCCTTTTATTTCAGTTCAATAAATTTCAATGTTTTTCTGCATGGACTGTGAAATAAAAAAAGAATGGAAATGAGAAATATCTTTTAAAAGTGGTGGAACTAAAGATGAATAAACATTCATTAATCACCTACTATGAGCCAGAATTATGCAACTTACTAGTTTGTGGTAAGGTTTTTGAGGGTTAAGGAGAAAGAGTATTCTAGTCACAGATCACACAGCCCTTACAAAGGCATAAATACTAGAAATACTAGAATGACACATGAGAGGCAGAGCCATTGACCAGTATGACTGAAATACAGAGTGTTGAGGGCAGATTTACATGTAATAAGGTTGGACCATTAAGCTACAGTTAGATTGGGAAGGCCTTTGAGTACCAATCAGAAGAGCGTGAATTTTATCCTTAAGGCTACAGGGAGTTAGTGAAGCTTATTGGTCATGGACAGGACATGATGAGACCTTTGTTTTTGTAATATCATTCAATCCTACCATCATTCTAGCCTCCAGTGGATGATCTCTCCATAACTGGTATATTAACCTCCTTCCAATCCTGACCGATAGCACAAACTTATAGCAGAGTTTGGGAGGGTAATGAAGGTTGTTTGATTTCAAATGTGTACATAAACATTTCAAATTGGCTTCATTGGCTGGATATACACTCTTGCCATCCTCTGTCCCTCTTTACTAAATGAGTCTTCTTGTTTCAGTAATCACAAGATGCATTGTTGCGACATGCATTTTAATGCTGGCATGTTGAGCTTTCGGAAATTAATGTCTGACACCGACTATAACTGGGGTGTCAATTCCTGTTAACAGGCTATGCCTTTGCAGATTTTTGTCAATCCATTAATAATGTGTGTAATTGATGGCAGCCGACAGAGGCCACTGCTATTAATTCACTGCTGATTACTGCTGATTATTAAGGAAGATGGTCGCATTCATTTTCCTCCCTTGTCAATCAAAAAGAGTTTTTTTTTTCAAAATTAGGTACAGTAGTTTAAAAACAATGCAAGGAAATGATGGTATGGGTTAGGAAATTACTCTTGATAAGATATCCATTTAATTTAAATTTAAGACCAAAGTAATGTCAAGAGCCTGAAGGGGTAATCTATACTATATTACTCACAAAGTGTCCTACTTCTTTGAAATTGCTTTTGAATTTGTAGGGATTTTCCAGCAAGAATTATATCAAACTGAGAATACTGAAAACAATAGTTGTGCTCTGTGATCTTAACATTGAAAGGCTTAATTTGAAACACCCAGCGTTATAAGGAAGGAAGTTAGGGAAAAGGGAGCATAAATATGCTTGAATTGAATTAATTAAACAGGAAAGGATATATAATATGGTTTTGAGAATTGATTGGCATTTTGATATTTATAGTTCACGAGGACAAACATTTCCTCTGAAATTTGAGAGCCATTTGGAAGGATTGTGATCTTTGGCATAGAAATAAGATAAATTTCCAGGAGTTCCTTAAGAAATACTCTCAATAAGTCATGGAATATAAGTAAGGAGCAGGGATTTTCAGAGCTGTTTAGGCATAGCAATGGGGAGAGAGTATCCTAGACCCTATGCAGGGTTTGATAACAACTATAACAACAAAGAAATGATATGACAGGGGCAACAGGTGAAAGACAAACCGAAAGGAGAGAAAGTAAAAGTAGAAAGAGGGCTGAGCTTCAGCAGAGAAGGGAGAGAGGACCTGGGGCTAAAGCTGGCATGTTGTCTCCCATCTTCAAGAGTAGTAGAAAGGTCAAATAACAGTGTAGCCTTTTTGTTTACCAACTTGCTCTTCCAACATTGCCAACATCTTTGCAGTAATAGCCATTTTTGTACCCTAAAGGATTCCTCCTAAAGGATTCCTGTATCTTTTTTCTTATCTTTTTTTTTTTTTTTACTCAGACATAAAGAAGCTGGGAGGTTATCTAGAAATAAAGAATTTTAATTAGAGTGGAGAACCAAATCTCTGTTTGAATGCTGGGGATTTTCCTAGCTGTGGGCCCTGAGCTGCTGGGACTATATTAATATTTTTTTCCTCTGATATAAACTCCATTACATAAAAGAACAACATGTAATTGACGGCCTTGATATTGCCTCAGGCAAAAATGTGAGCTAATTTTTATAACAGGGTGTAACTGATTAACTTTCCCAGGAGAAAGTAGTTTGAGAGGAGGGTAGGTGAGAAGAGATGAAGGTAGTTGAGTAGGTAGAGAAGAAAAGATCTCTTTCTTCCAGGAGATAGGAAAGGACATGAGAAATAGTCAGCATGATTCCTATCCAAGAGGAAAGAGGGAATGAGGAAGTTCAAGTGAGGGCAAGTCCTATACTCAACTAGACTTAGAGATCTGCCTAGGTTTTTGGATAGGCAAGATACATGCAGAAGAAGGATTAGAAGCCTTAGTGAAGATGATATTCTGACAGATGAGAAGAGAGAATCAATGACTAATGTTGAATCAAGGACAAGTAACTCTTAAACTAGCATCCAATTTCAGATACTTTTTGTTTTTGTTTTTAATCAAAGCTTACAGTTTTATTCTCAGGTCCTGACTGTAGCAGAGCTTCTTGGTGGCAAAGAAAGCCAGTAATTTTTTACAGAGAAGCATGATTGATAGCATAAGTTTGCCTAATTGGTGTTCCATAGCTGATGTCATTGGCAAGCAGGCAGGAACTAATTGATGGGATTTTGTGAGGCATACAAGTAGCCACACAGAAAGACAGTCTAGAGACGATGCAAGGCAGAGAAAAATGTAGGAGGCAATATGGTTCTTTACTTCCTCCCAGCCTCAAAATATGCAAATGTATAGGGCACATAATAGCCAATAAATAAATGTCATTGGAGTGAATGATGATTGAAATCTAAAACTATGATAATTTTTCATTCTATAGATAGTAAATTAGGTAGCTAGGTGATATAGTAGATAGATTACTGGTCCCAGAGATAGGAAAATCTGAGTTCAAATCTGGCCTCAGAAATTTCCTAGCTACCTGACCTTGGGCAAATGAAAGTCTCTCTTCCTCAGGTTCCTCTTCTATGAAATGGGGATAGCAGCTATCTTCTAGAGTTATTGTGAGAATCAAATAAAATAATATTTATAAAGTTCTTTACAAACCATAAGAAGCTAAGTAAATGCTAGTTGTCATGAAACACACACACACACACCCACACACCCATACACACACACATGTGTGCACACATCCCTAAGACATTTTTATTTTGCTCTAAATATTTATTGCTATGAATAGCTTTCTTATTTTATACCTTTGTCACCATATCACATATATACAGAATTTTAGAATTAGAAGAAATTTCTCCAGTCATGTAGTCCAATCTACATTCAAAAGGCATTGAGGTATCTCACCGATAAAATACACAAGTGATTATTAAGACTGTTCAAAGATCTCTAATTAGAGGGAACATACCTCTCCAGAAGCAATCCATTAAACTTTTTTGAGGTGTCTAATTATTAGTGAGTAATTTGACAACTTTCAAACATTTGAACACAACTCCAGCATTTGTGCTTTTCTTTTGAAGTCTAACCACCCTCACTGTCTTAAACTAATCTTTACCATTTACCATCTTGACTTCAATCAGACATTTTATCTTGTTAAAATTCTTCTGTCCATAATGGAACATAATACTATAGGTATAGCAGATCAATCATAGTGGAAGCTATGCCTTTCAACATAGACCAATATCTCAATCACTATTTTGGCGGACACAAATATCACCACACTGGTGATTCAAATAGCACAAAAATTCTTGATATTCTATTCTGATGGGTTGTTTTCTAACCATTCATCCCTGATCCTCTACTTATGAGGTTACATTTTTGAACCCAAGTGTAAGATTTAATATTTGTCTTTATTGAATTTTATACTGTTAATTTCAATAGTATGAAAGTATTCTAGTCTGATAAGATCTTATTGCATTCTATATCTCTGATACAATTGTTACCTATCCATCTCAATTTAGTTCCACTAGAACACTATACTTACATGTCATTTTTAACTTTACTAAATTCACTGCTGAAAAAAGTTAAATATTAGAGGGTTGTGCAAAGATCCCTGACACACTCCACTGGGAAATTTTTGTGAAGTTGACATTGGACAAATACCCTTTGAATTGAGACACTGAACCAGCTCTGAAAACATTTAATATTATTATCACATTTCTGTTCTCTCCGTCATTTTCATAAGGATAGTGTAAGATATGCTATTAAATGACTGTTAAAATTTAAGTAAATATTATGGACAATATTCCTCTTACCTACCTATTTCATTAACTGGTAAAAGAGCTATAATAATGTTAGTCAAAATGACCCATTATTGATGAAGGCATGCTGAATCTAATTACTGATTCCTTTCACAGATATTCATTAGCCATGTTTTTAGAGATTTCTTTTGCATTCTTTGAAGTTAATGTTCTTAATTTTCAAATTCTGCTTTTTTATTGACAAGGAAGGAAAAATAATATGGTCATCTTCCTTAATAATTACCTTGGAACCTTAGATGTCAGTTGGAATCCCTCCCATTTCTTTTCTTTTTCTCCACGAGGAGGTTTTCTGTGAGGCACAATGAATGCCCTAATCACTGGAATGCACCATTGGAACATACATTTTAATATCTACTTTTTGAGCCTTTTCAAATTCATGTCTGACAGCAGCTAAAAATGAGGTGTCAATCCTGTTAACATCTATGACTTTGCAGATTTCTGTCAGTTTATTGATAATCTGTGTAATTGCCATGCAAGTAAAGCTGTAAAGCAGAGGCAAAAGAGTTTGAGAGCTCGAGTTTCCCACGAATGAGTGAGCTGAAGAAGAAAGGTGAAACTGGGACACTAAGGGACTGTCTATTTAAAGCAGTCTCCAAGGCAATCTAGAACCGAGCTGTCAAAAGTACTGGCAAACTGGCAATCTGTTAACCTAATATTGTCTTCAAAAATATATTCTACTGTCTTGATCACATATATTCATTTTATAGACCCAACTTGCTCTAATAACCAAACTTGTGACCATGTTTTCTTTTTGCTTATGTTCTTTTATCATCCTTACCTGACTGCATTGCTGTTTTTGTGAAAATAGAAAGTGCCAAATAAAAGAGAAAAAAAGGTACATTCATAATCTCCAAACGTAGCAAAAACAGATAAAATGACAATACCGCCAATGAGAATAGCAATGATAATAATAATAACAAGCTTGTAAATTAATTAGGCTTTGACATTTATTTTAATTATAAGTTCTTAGAGTTATCACCTATGGACTCTCATCTCATCAGCCTTTGTAAAAATGATTTCTGACCTTGTCTATAAACTGATACTACTCTCTCTAAAGGAACCAGTAATCTTTTGTTTTCCAATTCTGATATTATTTTTAAACCTAAACCTTCTTAATCTACATGCACCATTGGATTTTATTAACAATTCTGCCCTTCTGGATATTCTTTCATTTATGGGTATTCCTGAGACTACTTTAACTTTATTTACTTCTAGCAGTCTAAATATTCCTCTATCTTCTTTTAAGGCTCAATATCCATATCACCACCTCTAACTATGTGGGTTGGTTGACCATTTTTCCTCGAGTCTTTCCTGTTGTTCCACCTCCTTCTATCTGTCAGTCTGTCTCTGTCTCTCTGTCTCTTTGTCTCTCTCTCTCTGTCTCTCTCTGTCTCTTTGTCTGTCTCTCTGTATCTCTGTCTCTGTCTCTGTTTCTCTCTCTGTGTCTCTGTCTCTGTCTCTGTCTCTGTCTCTCTCTCTCTCTCTCTCTCTCTCTCTCTCTCTCTCTCTCTCTCCCTCTCTCTCTCTCTCTTTCCTATCTCATCAGTTTGTCTGGTTTAAGTATATCTGTGAAGAATACTTACAGATTAAGGTATCAAGCATGTTTCTTCCCTAGTATTCAATCTCCTACTATCCATTGTATGTGGATATTTTAAACAGGATACCCCACAGAACCCTCAAACTTTGCAGTTACAAAACTGAACTTATTTTGTTTCTGTCCAAGCTCTCACATTTTCTAAGCATCTCTATGTCCATCCAAGGACCAACAATCTTTGTATCTTCATGGCAAATTCATGTCCATTGTCTCAATTTATATTCCCAAATAGTTAAAAAATCTTGCCACTGACACACAACATCTCATTTTATCTTAATCAGAAAGCAACCACCTTCATTCAGATCCTCATCACTTCTCTTGTTTTTGAACAAATCTCCTAATTAATCTCCTTGCTTCAAATACCCCAGTAATTAAGTCCATCATACATGTTGCCATAGTAATTTCCATTAGGACCCAACAAATCTTTCTACTCATTCCACTCCTATATTCCTTATAAATTCTCAGATAAAATACAATCCCCACTCTTAACATTTAGTTTCCTCTTTCACCTCACTACAATTTATTTTTTCTAATCTGATCATATTTTGACACCCCCAGGAATTATTTGATCCAGTCAAATTAGCCACTTCTCTGTTCCTCACACATGACCCTCTGTGTCCCATCTCCATGTTTGCACTGGTTAGGTACTAGATTGTACTCCCTCCTCACTTCCACCTTGCAAGGTTTCTTTCAAGATACAGATTAAGCAACATGATTTGCATATAACCTTTCTTGATTTCTTGTACAGCTACTGTCCTCCCATCCAAATTATCCTGAATTTAATTATTTGTCTTTTCTCTTCTGTGTATTCTTTGCATGTGCTTTCAGTCTTTCTTATTTGAAAGTGAGCTCTTTGGAAGTAGAGATCGTTTCAATTTTTTGTTTTTCTATCTGCAGCATGGGACATGATGCCTGGCTTATAGTAGGCACCATATAAATTATGGCCAACTGATCACCAATAGAATATCACTAAGAAGTGTTCATCGGGCTTGTACTTTACACTTTGCTCTCTAACTGAAGAAAATAGCTAATCATTATTGCCAAGGTCAGTGACACATAGCATGTACTTTACGAATGATGTCCTGTTTTTATTAGTCATTAGACTGTTATGAAACAACTTGTTTGGGCTTCACATTCCTTCTATTTTGCCCTAGGTCCCAGTTTCAGATAAATGTTAATGTGTTAATACTCATAATCAACACATTGAGTTCTATTTATGCAAACCCATGATCATTCTTCACTGTAGATCTGTAAACAGAATCTTGATTCATAAATTTGCAAATGTTTCTTCCCTGAATATTTGCTCCAATTTGATCTGCATCCTTGATATATCATTTTTGTTATTTGCAAGTAGGTCAATAGTTGTGGAAGAATTTGGGAAGTGGCTTGCTCAATGTAGCACAAACTTCAAGATAGTACACTCTTAAAATTTTGATTCCTGGATTCTTGTCTAATATATTAAAGATACTAATCTTATTATGGATTTTAGTTCACAATTGACCATCCATTTCCCTCTTCTCAGTCAGAAAAATGGGGCTTGTATTTAGAAAATAGTATGCTGAAAAGGATCACCACTATTAAATAAGCAGGGGATTGTGCTATCAAGAGAGTTATTTAATGAGAATGAGAATGTACATGTGAATTTGTAAACATTTCTAGAATAAGAAAAAAATACATTTAGACCCATTAAAAGGAATTGTAGAAACATATAGTCAGTCTGTTAATAAACATTTATTAAGTACATACTATTTGCCAGGCACTGTGATAAAGAGATTGAGATCTAATGAAAAGGAAAGAAAAAGAACCCCTGTTCCCAAGGAGCTTGTAGTCTAATGAGGGAGATAACATGAAAACAATGATGAACAAACAAGTTATAAAAAGGATAAATTAGAGATAATCAACAGGAGAAAGATATGTAATTTAAGGGGAATTGGTAAAGAGACAGAGGAAATAAAGTGATGTGGCAAGTTGGATAGATAAATATCTTTGGAGTCAAGATATCTGAGTTCATGTCCTGCTTTGAGTCTAGTCATATGTGCTATATGACCCTGGGCAAATCTCAGTACCTAGGAAATCTCTTCAAGAGTATCAGAAATTAAAAGATACTAACCAGTATATCAATTATAAATAGCTTTCTACTGGTAAGTTGCAATGGAAACAGACCACACTTCATCAATATGTTGCAGGTAGAAGAGCAAGGAATAGGATTTTGACAACCAGTAAGCTGCCTCAGCATTAGGGTTCTTTGAGCACAACGATCACAGGAAGAACCAGGATGGCAGAGAAAAAACAGTGACTTGCCTGAGCTCTTTCCAGAACTCAAAGGTGAAAACCTTTAATTAATGTTTTATATATATATATATATATATATATATATATATATATATATGTAATGTTTTATATATTGAAATATAGATATTTATAGAAATATACATATAAAGTATATGTAATGCTTATATATATATATGTGTATATAATGTTATAAAAACAATTCCTAGAGTGTCAGAACCCACAAAAAGTTAGGGTAAAAAATTTCTAGCTGAAGACAACTTAGAACATCTGCAAGAAAGGTTTGTCACACCTGGGTGACAGTGGAAAACAGTTCAGCATAGGCTGTGCCACCACAGACCCAGTCCCAGCATGCCAGGAACAGGCATTGGGAGTCATTGAATAAGTAACAGATATTTATGAAATGCTCAGCTCACACACAACTAGGAGGATGGAGCAACTGGTCAGAAGGAGATTACAAGGTCTCTGTGTTACCAGTGAGGCAGGAGTATGTTGCTTTGTCTGTGTTCAAATCCAAATCACAGTCCTGAGTGGCAACCCCAGGGTGAGGAGGAGGAAGAGCACCTCAGAGCTTGCAACCCTCGTGGATTTAGGACCCTCCTCACAGTTGAAGGGCAGAATATAGACCAGAGAACAGAGTCAGTAGAATAAGAGACACACCTCTCCTTAGATCACACCACCTTGGAAAAACTAAAAACTTACAGATGCCAAGAAGTATCTCTCAAACCAGCTGCACAAAACCCCTGAAGTTTGGGATAGTGAGCTCACCACTCTAGAAGCAGAGCCTCACTTTATGAGAGTTAAAAGTCAAGAAGTAGTCTGGGAAAATGAACAAAAAAAAAAATAGAAAAAAAAATTCTTGCCATAAAGATAAGAATAAGATAAGTTACTACAATAAAGATAAGAAGATGGTCTCAGGCCATGGAAGAGCCCAAAAAATGATTTTGAAAATCAAGTAATAGAGGTCGAGGAAAAATGGGCAAGAGAAATAAGTGATACAAAAAAAAAATGAAGAAAAAATGGTCAACAGCTTAGTAAAAAGAGGCACAAAACTTACTAAAGAAAATAGCACCTGAAAAAAAAAAAACTAGGTAAAATGATTAATGATGTATATAAAGTAAATGAGGAGAAGAATACTTTGAAAAGCAAAACTGACCAAATGGATAGTCAAAATAAAATCACTGAAGAAAAAAGGTCATTAAAAAGTAGAATTGACTAAAAGGAAAAAAGAGGTTAAAAATCTCATTGAAGAAAATAATTCTTTAAAAAAATTAGAATCGAGCAAATGGAAACCCAATACTTTATGAGAAAGCAAGAAACAAAAGAACAAAACCAAAAAGAAAAAATAGTTGTGTGAAATATTTCACTGGAAAAGTAACTGACCTGGAAAATAGATCCAGGAGAGATAAGGTTAAAATGATTGGACTACCTGAAAGCCCTGATAAAACAGAAGAGCCTAGATATCATTCTTCAAGAAATTATCAAGGAAAACTGCCCTAATATTCTAGAAACAGAGGGTAAAATAGAAATTAAAAGAGTACGATAATCATTGTGCTATCTTCAGACTCCAATATCTAAGTTTTCTCTGTTCTTGCTACATTTTTTTTTTGTTTTTTTTTTTGCTTTAAGCTTTGTTTCTCTTTCCTCTGACTTTGGTCTAATAGGACATCATAATTTCTAGGAAACTGAACATATTTTGCCCTTTAATCAACTTGGAACACTGATGCAGGCAATTGAGGCATGGTAAGGTATTGAGCACAGAAAATTGTCGACACCAGTCAGTTGATTTCCATTTTCTGTGACATCCTTTGTCCATGCTGATGTTCCATTCTCAGTCTTCTGTTGTTGCACAATATTTCTATACAGATTCCCATTTATGTACTCTTGAATTTAATTCTGTGGTCACTATTAGCATTGTGACTTTTACCACTATGGTTTTAAATTTTACATCCAGGGTTTAGCCTCCCTCCACCTCCTCCTCCTCTTTCTCCTTCTTCTCCCCCCCCCCTTCTCTCTCTCTCTCTCTCCCATTCTTCATTTGTCAAACTTTGAACTCTTCACTATCTGATTAAAGCAACTGAATGATAGACAATCTGTTCCCCACACTTCTTCAGTTTAACAATGTGGATGTGAATTACATTTTCAACAAAAAGATGATGGATTCCATTCCAACTCTGAGTATATTTAGCACTAGACTTATAATCAGGAGATTTGGACACAAATCAACTGTTTAACAGTGAACTGTGTATCATTGGGTAAGCTGATTAACCTCTCTGGATGTATCAACCTAGTTTTCAGGTTTCTGCTATCATAAAAAGGTATTCTCTAAGTAGTTTGGTATGCATGGGGCATTTATTTTATTTTCCTTTGGCCTCATTGAATTATATGGATACCTGTAAAATCTCTGGGTCAAAGGCATTAGATATTTTGTTGATTCTATTCACAAAATTCCAAATAAGTTATGATTTGGAATTCATAATAGACCAAAAAAAAAATTAAGAACATGAATGTAACTGAGGAGAGATAGAGAATAATAATAAAATTGTTTTGACTTAATTGGAAAACTCTATTTGGTAATAGTAGTGCCCAATATGTTTTGGGGATAGGTTACATATATTGAGGGTAGATTATCTCCATGGGAGAATTTAGTTACTTGAGCCCAGGGACTGTTTTATTTTGCCTTTTTATGCACTGATTATCTTACTTTGAATATAGTGAGTCTTTAATAAACATAAAATGAATGACAGGATTGTGAACTTGGACTTGATGCAACAAGTCATTAGTAGTCACAATAAATTATTGAACATAGGAATGACATGAAGCAATAGCTCTAGGGAACTGACAGACATGCACAGGACGGATTGAAGATGGGAATTGGCTGAAGGTATGAGATAGTCTCACAATTATTTTGTTTACCCCAAAATGCAAGATTTCTGAAGATGTCAGGATGCATGCTGCCACATCAAATTCATTCATTCATGCATACTTTATTAACTAATAAAAAAGAAATCCTACTGATACGTTCATAAGAATGGCTATGGATTACAGTGACTGTTTTAATACTGCCAGACATCCATAGTCTCTAGGAGTTCTATTTGCATGCTAATGAAACTGAAGGCCAGATGCCACTAATTACAGCCTAGTCACTCTGTCCAACATACCACAACCAAAATGCTCATGAATGGACCTCTTAATTCCATTATGCAAATGATACTTAAGAAGAGTAGGAATAAATTCCAAATAGTGGCATCTAGAGCAGTACATTGGCAGGAGGTAAATTAATAAATATATTCAAGAAATGGAAATTAAAAATTATTATTCAACACTAGATTAATCATGGCTGAATAAATATGGAACAAGTGCAACATTTTCCCCTTCCTGGTGTCATGTGTAATAGAATAAAACTTCCAGTAACTTGCTAAGGTATATTAAACAGCATTTCCAGAAATCATCTATCAGGGTATACAAATTCTGTAAAAGTTTTCTTAAAGACCCTGAATTATTGTTTTAATTGTTGCTTCTTTTCCTAAATGTAGACATTGTTTTTGTTCTCCTTTGATTGATCTCTGTTCTTATTTGTATGGGTACTACTTCCCCCATAACAGATGCGTTCTAGAAAAGAAGTGCAGAAATAACACTAGATCTAGAGGCAGAGCAACTAAGTACCAATCCATCTCTACCAGTTAATAGTTGTGTGACTTAGGGGATTAAATTTTCTTTCTGGTACCCCATTTCTTCATCTATGAAATGGAGAGTGTAGTGTCATAAAAATCTGGAGATAACAAAATATCAAGTAAAAGAATTTGATCAACAGTGTCCATGGCTGCAGAGACATCTAGGAGAATGAGGACTGAGAAAAGTCTATTGCATTTGGCAATTAAAAAGTAACTATTAAATTTGGAGAGAGTTATTTCAGTGGAATGATGAGATCAAAAGTGGGATTGTAAGGGACTAAAAAGGGTGAGAGAAAAAAAAAGTAGAGGGACCCATTGAAGATCATCGTTTCAAGGAACTTGGCAAGAAAGAATTTGTTTGTTTTGTTTGTTTTTGAGATTGTAGGCAATATGAGCATATTTATAGGAATGAGGGGAGGAGACAGTAGGCAGAGAAAAATTGAAAATAACTAAAAGTTTAGAAGAAAAGGAGGAAACTAGGAGAAAATTTTACAGCATATGCTTCTGATAAAGGCCTCATTTCTCAACTATATATAGAACTGAGTCAAATTTAAAACAATGCAAGTCATTCCCTAATGGTGACACAATTGTACTGAAAGGAATGATGAGCAGGATGATTTCTAAAAATCCTAGAATGATTTAGATAAACTGATGCAAAGTGAAGTGAGCAGAACTAGGAGAATATTCCACACCATAAAAGCAACTGTACAATGAACAACAATGAATGACTTAGCTATTTTCAGCAATACAAAGATCCAAGACAATTCTGAAGGATTCACTAAAAATGCTCTCTCCCTCCAGAAAAGAAACTGATGAATCTGAATGCAGATCAAAGCAACTATTTTTCACTTTCTATCTTTTTTGTGTTTTTGTTCTGTTTTGGTTTGTATTTTATGTTACAACATGACTCGTATGAAATTATGTCTCTCATAATTGCATATGTATGACCTATTATCTTAGGAGATGTAGGGAAGGGAGGGAAAGAATTTGAAACTCAAAATTTACAAGGATGTTAAAATTGTTTTTATATGTAAATGGGAAAAGTAATAATAAAAATAAAATTAAAACAAAATAAAATAAAAAATAAAAATGCTATTCTTAGAAAGAAAATATCTGCTAGAGGGAGAATGGCAGAGGTTGCAATTTTTTGTAGGAGGCAGCATGGAATGGAATCATTTCTGCAGGTTGAGGAGTTAACTATCACAAGGAATAAGTCTACTTCATAATGTAAGAAAAGGTGAAAGAAGAGACAGTGGCAGAATTTCTCTTTTCATGATGCAGAAGAAATGAAAAATATAGGGAGAAGAGGAAACTGAAAGCCAATGGCCTTATTTTTGTGTAAAATATGAGGCAAAGTTCTCAGTTTAGAAGGTGGAGGGAGAGGGAATCATATAAAGTTTTAGGAGGGATGCAAATTTTAGAAGAGCTTCTATTGCAAGCAGGATAATAATAAAGGTAGGATTGATGATTAAAGGAATTTTAGATATGGAAACATCTGTAGAGAACAGTACAATCCCCTAATATTTCAACAAAGTCAGGAGTGGGCAGGGGTGTTGTTTCTCGTGCCTTGGTACTTCCTTGGAATCTCTTGCAGCCTCCTTTTGGGTCATCAGAAATTAAAGGCTTGGTTGAATCAGTGTGTTTTGGTTTTTTTTTTGCTTTTTTTGTTTTGTTTTGTTTTGGTTGTCATTATCATTGTTGTTTTTGTGCTATTTGCTTTAAATTTTGAGTTTTGTATACAATTATTGTTTCTGAGAAATGTGGTAGTAGTAAATAAACCAGTGCCCAAGAGATATAATTCAGGATAATTAATATCTCATTTTGCTAAATTCTGTCACTGCATAATGTGTCAAGAACATCAACATTTTCATTGGCTGCCATAGGGACTTTCTACGTGATCTACTGAGGAATAATAGAGAAGTACTGGAGACCAGAAATATGTTATATAAGAATCTTTACAAATCTACTTTCTTCTGTGCTAATTGAGAGAGCTGGTTCTGTTGCAGAAATGAAACAACCCTGATATATTTCAAGGTTCTGGAACACTGTTTGACTTTGACTCCATTGAAATATTCCTGTGAAGAGAGATTAAGTCATTCTACTACAAGAATAAAGTCAAGAGAGATTTTAGTGCTCTGTCTTTACTCATGGAAAGCATTTGTTGCACTTCTAAAGGTGTTTATTGAAAATTTTTATTAATATCTCAGTAACTCAGATCTCATTCTTATTCCTTGAGAAAGGTAATTCCCATGATATGATGTTCATGATTAGCAATAAAACATGGACTTCCCCTTCAATAAAATTCAGCTGAAGCTCCTAATGGACCACAGAAAGCATAATAATGATCTTATGTGTTTATAGTGATTAAAGTTTATAAAATAATTTTAGAATCTCAAACAACTGAACAACTAGCATTCACTTTTAAAGTACTTACTATGTATCAAACACTGCTAGATCTGGGAGTAAAAATTAAGCCCTACTCTCAAGGACATCACATTTTAATAGGATTTACTAATATATATATATATATATATATATATATATATGATTATATGACTCATATCATGATTATATCATATATGATTATATGATTCAAAAATGATTAAATGATTCATAAATAAATGCAGTATGTTATGATATTAAGAAATTATAGGATTAGTTGCATATACAGGAAACACAATAAATTCTACAATCATAAGGAACCTGAGAGGTAAACTGGTAGAATTCTGCTTGTTATAGAGGAAAGATGAGGCCAAAGACTGAATAATTCTATTATGCTGCTTCTTCATCCCTGAGTCATCAATTTAGTCCACTGAATCATGTCCCTGGTTCCTCTTAAATAAAAAGAATTGGCAAACTTTACTGAGGGGCAGAGCCAAGATAGTGGAGTGATAGCAGCACTTCATCTAAGCTCTTAGACAAACTCCTTCAGCTACCTCTAAAAAGAGAATCTGACGAAATTTTGGAGGTGCAGAATCAGAGACAGATTGTGGCAGCTTCACAGACCAGTACAGACCAGTACAGACTAGAAGGTCAGCAGGAAGGATCTGTTCTGCAGGGGTGAGCCCACAGCCATGCACACCAGCAGAGCAGCAGCCCAGGGTAGAGACCAACAGAGCCGAGGAAGTGACAGTCACTGAGCCCCAGATATCAGTCTAAGCAGCTCCTGAGAATTTCAGCCCACAGATAAAAACATCTGTAAGTCACCTACTTGAACTTCTGGGAGCCAGGATGGTGGAGTGATCAGTAAATTCTCTCTCCTTTCCCTTTGATGACCTTAAAAGAACCATAAAATATTTTCCCAGAAAAATTCTGGATCAGTGGGAACAGCAGAGGGGGAAAATAGTCTCACAATGCCTGAAGCTAGGAAAATAGCTAAGGGGGATTTCTCCTACTGTAGCAGAGGCAAACAGGAAGGAGAGGAACCCCAGGGCAGTGGAAACATGCACTAGCACCCAGCTGAGCCTCAGCACTAGGAGAGGAGCCCCAAGAGGGGTGGAAATTCACACTAGGACCCAGGCGAGCCTCAGGACTCCAGGGGAAATGGGAAGACAATAGGGCAGCTGGGATCATCATCCTCTGAGCTTGCCTTTGCCTCAGTTCAGTTGAGGAGGTCTCCCTGACCAGATCATGCCTCCTCCACACTTAACCAGCTAACCCCAGGGCTGATCAGGGAAACAAAAAACAAATGATAAAAAGACTTCAGCTGTTAGCTTTTTCACACCAGTCAGCTCAACACCAAGTTCTGCAGCTTCTACCTGAAAGAACCAGTAGTCACAATACACAATCACCATCGTGAGCAAGAAAAAGCAAAACCAATTTCTCTAATGAATATAGATGCAAAAATTTTAAATAGGATTTTAGCAAAACGAATACAGCATCTTATCATGAGAATAACACCTAATGATCAGGTAGGATTCATGCCAGGAATGCAGGGCTGGTTCAATATTAGGAAAACTATTAGAATTATGGATCATATCAACAACATAACTAACAAAAACCACATGATTATCTCAATAGATGTAGAAAAAGCTTTTGACAAAATACATATACATATTCCTATTAAAAGCACTGGAGAACATAAGAATAAAGGGAACTTTCCATAAAATTATAAGCAGTGTCTACCTAAAACCTTCAGCAAACACTATATACAATGGAGATAAGTTAGATGCATTTCCAATAAGATCAAGCATGAAACAAGGATGTCCATTATCACCACTATTATTCAATATGGTACTAGAAATGTTAGCTGTACCCATTAGATAAGATAAAGAAATTGAAGGAATAAGAACAGGCAAAAAAGAAACTAAGTTACCACTCTTTGCAGATGACATGATGGTATACTTAGAGAATCCCAGAAATTCAAGCAAAAAAACTCCTTGAAATAATAAACAACTTTGGCAAAATTGTAGGTTACAAAATAAACCCTCACAAATCTTCTTCATTCCTGTATATTAGCAACAAAGTCCAACAGTAAGAGATAGAAAGAGAAATCCCATTTAATGTTAGGGTAGACATTATAAAATATTTGGAAGTTTACATGCCAAAACAAACCCAGGGATTATATGAACACAGGTATAAGGCACTTTTTGCACAAATAAAGTCAGATCCAAGGAAGTGGAAAAGCATCAGTTGCTCATGGGTAGGCCAAGACAATATAATAAAAATGACAATTTTACCTAAATTGATTTACTTATTTAGTGCCATACCAATCAAACTATCAGATAATTATTTTTCAGAATAGGATAAAATAATATCAAAATTCATCTGAAAGGACAAAAGTTCCAGAATATCAAAGGGACTAATGAAAACAAATGCTAGGGAAGGTGGCCTAGTGCTACCAGATCTCAAATTGTATTATAAAGCAGCAATTATCAAAACCACTTAGTACTGTCTAAGAAACAGAAGGGGAGGCAAGTGTACTTTTCTCGGTACCCAAGCCACAGTAGGCAATGAATATAGCAAACCTAAGGACCCCAACTTCTGGAATAAGAACTCACTGTTTGACAAAAATTTCTGGGAAAACTGGATAACAGTGTGGTGGAAACTAGGCATAGACCCATACACGACACAGTACACAAGAATAAAGTCCAAATGGGTACATGATCTAGGAATAAAGATTGATACCATGGACACACTGGAGGAGCAAGGAATAGTGTATTTTTCAGATTTATGGAGAAGAGAAGAATTTTTGACTGAAGAAAGATAGCAAGAATTATGAAGTGCAAGATGGATAATTTTGATTACATTAAACGGAAAAGATTTTGCACAACCAAACCCAATGCAATCAAAATTCGGAGGGATGTACTATGTTGCAAAATAATTTTTGCAGCTAATCTCAGGGATAAAGGCCTCATTTTTAGACTATAGAGAGAACTGAGTCAAATGTACTACAAGTCATTCCCCAATTGATAAATGGTCAAAGGATATGAATAGGCAATTTGCAGAGGAAGAAATTAAAGATATCTATAATCATATGAATAAATGCTCTAAATCACTTTTGATTAGAGAGATGCAAATCAAAACAACTCTGAGGTACCACATCATACCTATTAGAATGGCAAACATGATAGAACAGGAAAATGATAAATGTTGGTGAGGATGTGGGAGAGCTGAAACACTAATTCATTGTTGGTGGGGCTCTGAGCTTATCCAGCCACTATGGAGAGCAATTTGTAACTATGGCCAAAGGACTACAAACATGAGCATACCCTTTGACCTAGTAATATTGCTTCTAAGACTGTATCCCCAAGAGATCACAAAAAATGGGAAAGGATCCCACATGTGCAAAAATATTTATAGCAGCACTCTTTGTGGTGGCCAAAAACTGGAAATCAAGAGAATGCCCATCAACTGGGGAATGGCTGAGTGAATTATGGTATAGGCATGTAATGGAGTACTATTGCACTATAGGAAATGATGAACAAAAAAACTTCAGAGAATCCTGGAAAGACTTATATGATATGATGCTGAGCTAAAGGAGCACGACTAGGAGAACTCTGTGCACAGCAACGACCACAGTGTGCTAGAATTTTTTTCTGGTACACTTGGATCTTCATAGCAACGCAAGGATAGAAAAAAAAAATTCCCAGTGGTCTTCTAAGGCAAGGTCCCTTCCACATCCAGAGAAAGAACTATGGAATTTAATCACAGAATGTAGCAGATCAATTATGTGCATGTGTGTGTGTGTGTCTGTGTGTGCATTATGTTTTGGTTTGTTATATGATTTCTCCCATTTATTTTAGTTCTTTTACACAGCATGACTATAGTGAAAATGGATTCAATAGGAATGTATATGTAGATCCTATATAGAACTGTATGCAGTCTTGGGGAGGGAGTGGGGTAGGTTGGGGGAAAAAAATCTAGGTTTTATGGTAATGATTATAGAACACTGAAAATAAATAAAAAATAAAAAAAAACTTCACTAATTAAAAAAAAAAGAATTGGCTCTCGGTCAAGTTTAAGAGAGTAGTCTTGGGCTTCTTACAGGTACTAGAAGGAACTGCCTAATTGAATTGTCTGACATGTGGTAACTTCTGAATCCCTTAAGGGATTCACTGATCCCTGTGAACTGGGTTCCTCATTCTACTTTGTGGTTGTATTAGTTACTGTGGAAAGGCAGTTAGCATCCCACCTCTAGGACTTCCTTTCAGACCTGAACTGACCCTGGGCTCAGTTTTAATGGTGCAAAGAATCTGTGTCAGTTACTAAATAATCAATAGAACATATGCTTTGCTGTTAATATAGCAGTTCTTGCTATATGTAAATTCATATTAATAAAATTAAATTTTACCTAAAGAACAATGGAAGAAATCTGCATTCCAGGAAAAAACCTGTTAACTTTAATGCACAGTACTGTATTGACTCTCTTCACTCTTGCATCCATTTTTCCAGGATTTGTTTGGGGCACTATTTTTCGGTGTTTGGAGGTATATATGGGGAACCTAGAGAAATTTGCTACTTACTCCAACATTTTTGCTCTCAGAAGTCTTTTTCATAGATCTCTAAGTAAAACTACTCTTACAAAATGGTTTTTAGTTTGTATACCAATGTGGGAAAGGGAGAGAGGCAGGAAAAGGGTCTCACACTCTGGAAGGAGGGAAGGAGGGAGCATAGGATTCAAGGACATGTTGGCATTAGCGATATAGACCCAAGAGCAGGAGGAGGAACTCAATGGATCTGGGACTAGCCACATTGAGGCCTGAATGGAACCAAGTGGAAGAAAATGAGTGGGTCAGATTCTTGAGGGCTGGACGTAGACACAGAAAGGAGAGGAAGGACCACATGTGTGAACAGGTATGAGAAACTCAAGTGGACAATACTTCAGCAAACCACTAGAAGATTCTGAGTCCCAATGTGGTAGAGCAGGCAGACCCTAACACCAGGACTCCCCACATGCCTTGGACTAGTCAGGGGAACTGGCAGTCTCCAATTCCAAGAACCATCAGTTGTTTCAGTGTAGCCCCAGGTGGGCAGGTATCCAGCAGTGGCTGGGCATCCATGAGCTTTAGCTTGGCCAAGGGAAGTTGTGCATATTCCAGCTGCTAGATATCCAAGTGCTTCACCACAGTTCATAGCAAACAGTAATTTTGCAGGAATCAGAACTCCAAGTGCTTAAGTGTAGCCCCAGGGAATTCCAGAAAAACTCTTGTGAAAAACCACCACAAGAAACAGAGCTCAGCATCATGAAAGCTGCCAGACAATTACACATTCCAGCTGCCAGCACCTGAGGCCCTAGTGCACCAATGACCAGGCCCCTGGCCTCCAATATAAGAAGCATAGGACCATGTGCCCTGTGATCCACCAGGACAAGTTAACTTTAAAAGCCACAAAATAGGTAAGAAAATGAGCAAGAAACAAAAATGTACATTGAACATAGAAAGTTATTATGGTGACAGGGAAGATGAAAACACCAACTCAGAAGAGGACAAAAGAGACAATACATCTATATGTAGAACTTCAAAGAGAAATATGAATTGGTCTGAAGTTCAAAAAGCCTTTAGGAAAAACTCAAAAAATTATTTTAAAAGTGAGATGAAATAAAGGAAAATCTCAAAAAGAAATGAGAGGTGTATAAAAGGAAGTCAACAATTTGGAAAAGGAAAGACAAAACTGAACTGAAGAAAATCATTCCTTAATGAATTGGAAAACAAACAAATAATAAAAATAACAAACTTGAAAATAAATCCAAGAATGATAATTTAAGAATTATTGGACTACCTGAAAGCTATGATAAATAGAAAAAGCTGGGATAACTTTTTTCAAGAAATTATTAAGGAAAACTGCCCTGATATCCCAGAACCAGAGGTTAAAATAGTCATTGAAGGAATTTGCTGATCACTTCCTTAAAGAAATTCCAAAGTGAAAACTATAAAGAAACAGTCAAATTCCAATATTATGAGATCAAGGAGAAAATAAAATATGTAGCCAGGAAAAAAAAAACAAAACTACTGCAGAACCACAGTCAGTATTACAATGTACTTAGCAGCTGCCACATTAAAGGATTGGCGAGTTTGGAATATGATATTCTGGAAGGCAATGCACCTTGAATGAACACCTAAATTCAGCTACCCAGCAAAACTGAGTATACTCTTTCAGGTTAAAGACAAATATTCAGTGAAATAGAAGATTTTTGATCATTCCTGATAGAAAAAAGAAGCTGAACAGAAAATTCAATACAAGATTCAAGAGAAGCATAAAAAAGAAATAAGAAAAGGGAGAAACATTATTCTGTTTGTAGCCCTACAGGAGAAGATGATACTTATAACCTGAGAACTGTACTTTATTAGGGGTATACACAGACAGAATTAAAAGGGGTATACATAGACAGAGGGTGTGGGCATATATTGATTTGGATGTTCAGATAAAAATAATGAAGGAGTAAAAAAAGATTGTACTAGAAGAAGAAGAAATAGGGAGGAAGAATATGGTAAATAGCATCACCTAAAGAGGTAGAAAGATTTATTACATTAGAGAAACAGAGGAGAGGGGAACAAGCATTGTTTTAACCTTTCATCAGATTTCACTCAAAGAGGCAAGAACATAATCAGTTAGGTATAAACTCTAACTTAATCCACAGGGAAGGAGGAAGAGACAGGAGAAAGAAAATGGAGAGGGCTGATAGAAAGGAAGGCAGATTGAGGGAGGCAGTGGTCAGAAGCAAAACACTGGTGAAAAAGAAAAGGGTGAAAACAGAAAGAAATTTATAAAGAGAGGGGGAAGTAGGATGGACAGAAAGACACGGTTATCATAACTGTGAATGTGAATATGATGAACTCTCCCATAAAACAGAAGCTGATAGCAGAGTGGATTAAAAACAAGAATCCTAAAATATATTGTTTCCAAGAAATATATTTGAAGCAGACGTGCACACTGAGTAAAGGTGAAAGGGTGGAACAGAGCATATTATACTTCAGCAGGAGCAAAATCAACAACTAAAAAAAACAGCAGAGGTAGTACTCTTGATCTCAGACAAAGCAAAAGCAAAAATAAATCTGATTACCAGAAATAAGGAAACTAATCTTTCTAAAAGGTACCACAGACAATGAAGTTAAGATCAATGCTACACACACACACACACACACACACATATTATTTATATGTGCTATATACATATAGAGAGAGGAGTCAGAAGGAATAGGCAATATGTAATATGCAGAAACCATATATAATATATATACACATATATACATATTCATGTATGTATACATATAAATACACATATATGTTTATAGATATATATAGTTTCTGCATATTATTGTCTATTCCTTCTGACTCTTATACATATATATAAATATAACACACAAACTATATGTTTATAGTATATAGTATAATATATATACCAAGTGGTATAACATCCAAATTCTTAGAGAAAATGTTAAGTGAGTTGAAGGAAGAAATAAACAATAAAATAATACTAGTGGGGTATCTCAACCTCTCTCTCTCTCAGAACTAGATAAATCTAACCACAAAATAAACAAGAAAGAAGTTAAAGGTTATGAATAGAATTTTTGAAAAGTTATATGTGGTATACCTCTGGAAAAAAACTGAATGACAATAGAAAGAAACATACAATTTACTCGCAATATATGGCACCTAAATAAAAATTGACCATATATTATGGCATAAAAACCTCACAATCCAATGCAGAAAGGCAGAAATATTAAATGCATTCCTTTCAGATCATGATGTAACAAAATGTGCATGGAACAAAGAGTCATGAAATGATAGACTAAAAATTAATTGGAAACTAAATAATTTAAACCTAAAGTAGGAGTGGGTCACACAACAAATCCTAAAAAAAAAGAAAAAAAAAGGAAAGAAAAAGAAAAAAAAAGAAAAATCAATAACTTCATCCAAGAGAATGACAATAGTGAGACAATATATCAAAAATAGCATGCAGCCAAAGTAATTGTTAGGGGAAATTTTATAGCTCTAAATGCTTACATAAATAAAATGAGAAAGATAAAATCAATGAATAGGGCATGTAAAATTTTAAAAAAGTTAGACAAAGAAAAATTAAATATCCCCACTGAAATAACAAGTTTTAAAATCTGAAAATCAAAGGAAAGACCAATAAAATTCAAATTAAGAAAATGAACTAATAAATGAAGTAAGAGCTTGTGTTATGAAAAAATGAAATAGATAAACCTTTGGTTAATCTTATTAAAAAATAAAACAGGAAAACCAAAATACTGGTATCAAAATTGAAAAGGGTTAATTAATTCATCACCAACGAAGAGAAAATTAAAGCAACAATTAGGAGCTATTTTGTTCTACCGTATACCAATTATTCTGACAAGTCAAATGAAATGGATGGACATTTACAAAAGGATACATTGCCCAGATTAAAAGACGTTGATATAAAAAATCCAAATAACACCACTTTGGAAAAATAAATTAAACAAGCCATTAATGAACTACCTAAGAAAACTCCAGGACCAGATGGATTTACAAGTGAATTCTACCAAACATAACAGAGGATTCAAAATATATGACAATAAATTTTCATTTCAAGAAAGCCCCTATAATAAATACTACATGTTGCTTTGAAAGCTGTTCATGGTTTCTTTGCTTCCTTGTAAGTTTTTTTTATTATCTGCTGTGCACTTTTACTGTGTTCTTTTATTCCCCCTTCATCCTGGCCCAGAAGGCTACTATTAATTTCAGATATAGTACATAGAGATACAGATATATGAACACACATATGCATATGTACACATACATGCATGCATATGTACATGCATATGTACATAAATGCATATGTAGACATATACTTTTTCTAACAAATTCTATACCTGATCTTTATTTTTAAGTTTCTTCATATTACTTATTGCCTATTCTTTCTAACTCTTCTAGTTTACTTCTACCTGATTACCTAGCCTACCCTCTCCAAGGATCCCTTTCCTAACTTCCCATTTCTCTAAATTTAGACACCCTTCTATACTTCCCTTTAACCTATTCCCTCATCATCCCCTCTAAAGATCCCTCCTTTATCCTCCCATTCTTCATGATTTAAATATCCTTCTATATCCTCCTTTTAACCTACTCCCTCAGCCTCTCCTCTAGAGATTTCTCCCTTATCCTCTCCTGCCTTCCTATTCCCTTATCATTCTATTTCTTCAGAATTTAGAAGACTTTTATACTCTTCTAGATATAAATTAATTGCTCCTTTTTTAATCCATTCCCAATTAAAGTAGTTTACTAAAACTACCAGCCCTCCTCCACCATCTAATTCCTCTACCTCAGATCTTCCTCTCATACCTTATTTGTATAAGATAATTACTCCTTTGAAGCTATTCCTAGGTGGTTTTACTGTTTAAAGTCATAGCATGCTCAGGTCTACCCTAGTCTTTCTTACAAACTACCCAATTGGTAATGACAATCATAGACATATATTTTACATTTCACATACATAAAAGGTAAATGGTCATAATTTACTGATGTAATCATCTTTGGTAATGTCTTATGTCTTTTGGTACAATCTTATGTAATCATTCTTTGGTATGTATTTTACATTTCTCTTGGCTTGTGTATGTCAAATCTTTTACTAAGTTTAGATTGTTTTGTTTTGTTTTGTTTTTTTTAACAAATCCTGAAAGTCTGACAGTTTATCAAATGCTTTTTTTTTTTCATTCACTATCATGCTTAACTTTGTTGGGTCTAATATTTTTGGTCCAAACCCAATTTCTTTTGTTCTTTGATATAAAGTGTTCCAAGACCTATGGTCCTTTATAATCTCAACTGCTAAGTCTGTGTATTTCTCTTTTTTTTTTTATCATTTTTTATTTCAATTTATTTATTTTCAGTTTTGAACATTCACTTCCACAAAATTTTGAATTTAATATTTTCTTCTCTTCTCCCCCTTCCCTCCATCCTAGGGCTGCTTGTATTCTGATTGCCCTTTCCTCCAATCTACCCTCCTTTCCATCACCCCCCTCCTTATCCACTTCCCTTCTATTTTCCTGTAGGGCAAGATAAAATTCTATACCTCATTGCCCATACATATCTTATTTCCTAGTTGCATGTAAAAATAACTTTCAATATTCATTTTTAAAGCTTTGAGTCCCACATTCTCTCCCTCCCCCCATCCACCCTTATTGAGAAGGAAAGCAAATTCAATATAGGTTGTAAATGTGCAGTGCTGCAAAACACTTCCATATCAGTCATGTTGTGAAAGACTCACTGTATTTCCCTCTATACTGTACCACCCTCCATTCATTCTATTCTCTTCTTTGACCTGTCCCTCGACCAACATATTTACTTCTGATTACCCCTTTCCTCAATCTGCCTTACCTTCTCTTATCCCCTTACTCTCTACTTTCCTGTATGGCAAATGAACTTCGATGCCCAATTGAGTGTGTGTGTTATTCCCTCCTGAAGCCAAATCCAATGAAAGGAAAGTGCACTTATTTCTTCTCATATTTCCCTTCTTTCCTTCCATTGTAGAAGTTCTTTTTTGCCTCTTATATAAAATGATTTACTACATTCTACCTCTCTCTTTATCTTTCTCCTAGTATATTTCACTCAAGACTTAATTTTGTTCTTTAACTACCATCCCTTCATGTTCAGCTCACTGTGTGCGCCCTCCTCTCTCTCTGTCTCTCTCTGTCTCTTTCTCTCTGTTTGTGTGTGTGTTTATGAATGTGTGTATACACACATACACATAGAGATACACACATATATGCATGTACAAACATATATATGCACATATATATGTGTATATGTATATACACACACATACATACATATATTCCCTCCAACTATCCTAATGCTGATTGAGACTCCATGAGTAAACAGTTAAATTTAATAAGTCTCTTATGGTTTCTCATTCCTGTATACCTTTTCATGCTTCATTTGATTCTTGTATTTGAAAATCAAATTTTATTTTCAGCTCTTTTCTTTTCAACAAGAATGATTGCAAGTCCTCTATTTCATTGACATTCCATTTTATCCCCTGAAGTATTATACTCAGTTTTGCTGTGTGGGCAATTTTTACTTTTAATCCTATTTTCTTTGAAGTCTGGAAGATCATATTCCAAGCCTTCCAATCTCTTGGTGTAGATGCTGCTAAATCTTGAGTTATCCTGATTGTCTTTCCACAATTGTTTCTTTCTGACTGCTTGTAATATTTTCTCCTTTACCTGGGAACTGGAATTTGTCTACAATATAGCTAGGAGTTTTCCTTCTGGGATCTCTTTCAGGAGCTACACTGTGGATTCTTTCCATTTCTATTTTACCCTCTTGTTCTGAAACAACTGGGCAGTTTTCCTCGATAACATCTTGAAATATAATGTTTAGGCTCCTTTTTTGATCATGGTTTTCAGGTAGTCCAATAATTTTAAAATTATCTCTCCTAGATCTATTTTCCCTGATGGTTGCTTTTCTAATGAGATACTTCACATTGCCTTCTTTTTTTCTCTTCTTTTGGTTTGGTTTTGTAATTTCTTGATTTCTCATGAAGTCATTAGCTTCCATTTACTCCATTCTAATTTTTAAAAAATTATCATCTTCAGTGAGCTTTTGGGCCTCTTTTTCCTTTTGACCCTTTTTGTTTTTTAAGGCATCTTTCTCCTTATTGACTTTTTGGACCTCTTTCACCATTCAAGTTAGTCTAATTTTAAAGGCATTATTTTCTTCAGCATTTTGGAGGGTTTTCTTTAGCAAGCTGTTGACTTGTTTTTCATGCTTTTGTTGCACCACCCTCATTTCTTTTCCCAATTCTTCCTCTAATTCTCTTACTTAATTTTCAAAATCCTTTTTGAGTTCTTCCATGACCTGAGACGAATTAAGATTTTTCTTGGAGGCTTTGGATACAGCAACTTTGGCTTTGTTTTCTTCTTTTGGTTGTATGTTTTGATCTTCCTCATGATCAATGATGTGAGAAAATACCTCTTCAGGAAGGAAGGAAGAATCTATAATCCATCTCTTTTTCACCCATTTGCTCATTTTCCCAGCCAATAACTTGACTTTTGAGCTCGTTGTTAAGTGCAGGGTTCCAAAAGTAGCCTCAGCTTTAGCTGTGGTTGCTGCCACTCTGGGGCTGTGACTGTGGCCAAACAATGTTTTCCTCTCAGCCAGGTGAGAGACCCTTCCCACTGACCTTCAAAACTATCTTTGGCATTTGTGGGTTGAGAAGTCTGGAAACTATGGGAGCCACCAGTGATTCAGTTCCCTAAGGTCTATTCTAGCTCTATCCATGTGGCATGGTTTATCAGTAAGTACCCCAACATACACAGGGAGGTTTGCTACCACAGTTTCTTAGAACTGCATTTATAAAATAAAAGACAACTTTTGAGGGTATAGCAATCACTTTATTCAATCACATATATCATTCACCTAGTTCAGGAGAGTCAGTACCCTGAACTTCAAAGAAAATACAGAGAAATCAAAGATCAACAGACATGGCTTCCTCTGCCTGACCATTAACAGACAGGTCTACCCATCTGGCCATAGTTAGCATAGAGTGAACCACCAACCTGGGTTTTCCAAGTCAGGGGTTTCCTAAGTGTCTTCTCAGAGTCCTTGTCTGGTGAAACAAATGCTTACAGTGAGTCCCAAAATGAAACCTCAACTCAGAGTATTTATATCTTTATGAAAAACTCATAGGGGGTTGGTTATCACATAGTGGTCAGAAGAAGTGACAAAAGGACACTCCCAAGATCTCTCTCAAGAATTTTGGATTTGGTTGTGCAACATGAGAGACACTAGCACAAGACCACTCAACATGGCATGCCCACACCAGAAAGGGTGCTGTGCTCTATGTGCAAAGCAGAACTGAGACAGCAGAAAGGAAACATAGGATGCACAAATTTGAAGTATCCACCCCAAATACTCACGTGGACTATCTATGTCCAACCTGTGTAGAGCATTCTAAGCTCATTTTGGTCTGATCAGCCACTGTTGGACACAATGAAATTTCACTTTATCATGGTGATGCCATTTTGGTCCACTTTGAGAACTGAGGACAACCACCAAAGCCAGAGGGCATCACAATCCTTGAGAATCAGTGCCTCGTTAACAAAAGGCCTGAGCCTTCCCACAAATCTTCCTTAATCAAATTCCCTTTAATAGGCAGGCTCAGTAATGGGTGGGGAAGGTATTTAATCACTTTAAAATAATTAACAATACAAATACATACACTATTTCTAGTTAAAGAAACTCTTGTTTCTGTACTTTACTCCTAGTAAAAACTCTTGATTGATAAAGGCAAGATGCAATCAGAGGCACTTGATTATACTAAAACAAAACAAGAAAAGATCCTATTTTGCTATCACACATGGCCCACTCAGAACTGAACTCTGCCCCCAGCCTGGTATGATGTGTGTGTGTGTGTGTGTGTGTGTGTTCATCCCTCATTGCCGAATAAGACCATGACATCAGAGAAATAATGACATGATTTGCACTTAACCTTGTTTTGAGTGAGGGTGGCCTGGTATGATAGACCCTTCCTGTAGACCTCTCAGATTGTATTTGGCTGGAAATTTGCTTCAATCTGTCCTTTTCTGGCTTCTGCTGCTCTAGAATTTGTTTACAGTCATTTTTATAGATTTTTTTGAGGAGTTTGTGGGGAGAGGTCTAGCAGGTTCCTCCTTCTGCTCTGTCATTTTGCCTCCCCCCCCCATGTTGTGTGATTCTAATTGTGGCACTGTTGTATTTAAATTATTGTTTTTCTTATTCGTTCTTAATATCTAATCCTTGAGCTGTGGGTTTGTAATTTGACTATAATATTCCTATGAGTCTTTTTCATAAGATCTCCTTCAAGTGGTAATCAACATACTTTTTTCTTTTATATTTCTGTTCTCTCCCCCAACCCTTGTTCTAATGCTTCAAGACAATTTTCTTTAATTATTTCTTGTATTATTGTATCAAGAATCTTCTTTTATCATAGCTTTCAGGTAGTCTTATTATTCTTATGTTTTCTATTCTTGATCTGTTCTCCAGGTCAACTTTCTTTTTTTATATTTCACTTTCTCTGCTATTTTTTTTCTTTCTTTATATTTTAAGTATTTCTTGGTCTCTTATAACTTCACTGGTTTCACCTTTCCTAATTTTAATTTTCAAGGATCCATTGTCTCCATTAAGGTTCTGGATGGCCTTTTCTAATTGTTTGACTTTTTTTTCAAAATCTTTTTTTTAATCAGTTATTTGTTGTTTATTCAATATTTAGGGTTAAAGTGATACTTTATGAAATGGTTGCATTGCTGTACATATACAGATCTTTTTATGTAATATAGAAATTTACAAATACATATATATACACATATATACATATATATGTACATATATATAGGCACACAAAATCAGGTCAAATCCTCTGGAAAGGTGATACACGGGGCCATGCTGTAGTGCCCTAATGGAGGGGAGCACAAAAATAATCAATACATCAATAAAGAATTATTACTGTATGGTGTTTTGTATCCAGGAGTGTTGTCTTCTTGACCTAAAGAAAACTGTAGCACCTACATACAAAGCAGGCAATTCATTTACCTGTTGGATACTGGCTCTGCCTGAAGCCAGCCACTGAGACTATACAAGTCATATGCAGCATCGATTTCAAACTACAATAGGGTTCTTTTCCCATTTCTAACTTTAGGAAGAAACTAGAGTGTGTTCAAAGGTTTTACATTTCTGTTGTTTAGTCATTAATCAGAGTTAAGGTTTGACCTATTTGAAGAGCATATCATACATAACCCCTCAACCCCTGTCATGTTCTCTCCATGGCAGCACATTCAAAGGTGTTAAAATTGCAGGTCCTTCTGGATTCCCTGAAGAGTATCTGTACTCTTCTTTAAATGGCTCTCCTCCTCTGGATTCAGGTTGACCTTCACCACATTTGAAATGCCATTCTGCCCTAAGACACATGGGACACTAAGGAAGACATTTTCATTAATGTCATATAGACCTTTAATCATGATGGAAATTGGATGTACTCTCCTAAGATTCTTCATAATGCTTTCTTCCAGATCTGCCACAGACAAGTCAATGTCCTGTAAAGTAGAGCCCTTCAGCTTGATTACCTCATAAGCACTTTCAATCACTTGTTTATGAACATGTTTCCAATTCTCTGCATCAGCATCAGTTCCCAAAGAAGGATAAAGGTTCTTTAGAGACACACTGGCAAGATTTACACCACTCCACACAGGAGCATTGGAGACTCCATACTCGCCAAGGACGCATCCATAGCAACTTGAAGAATGGACACCAAGCCTCTCTCCCATTAGGTAACAGAAATGAGTAGTATCCAGATTGCAACCACATAAAATAACAAGGTTTTGAGGAAAGTCACTTAGCTTACAGGCCATATATGTGTAAATATCCACTGGATTGGAAACAATATGCAGCTTGCAATTAGAATAAGGAATGATGAATTTAAAGATATTTACTTTACACTGGACCAAATTAAGATGACTTTTTCCCTTTTGTTGATGTGCCCCAGTTATAACAATGACTAGTTTTGCGTTTGCAGAGACACCATAGTCTTTGCCAGAAGCAATCTTTGGGATTTTGAGGAAAAGGCTGCCATGTTGGACATCCACCATCTCTCCTTTTTTGACTTTTATTACATCAACTAGGGCAAATTCATCAGCCAATTCCTTTGTTAATAAACTAATGGCACATTCCACGCCAACTGAAAGAACCCCAACAACAGGGATCTTGTTCTGGGGAACCTGGTCTTCCTTTAGGACATTCAAGATCAGTTGATCCTTGAGAGCTGATGCAATTTGGGAGGGCATCTGGGGGGATAGCCAAAATCGACCTGAAGGTTGCTGATCAGGCAGTGAAAGTTCTGAGTTAGATGTGAGGGCTCATGATCTTTTTTTCTCTTGAATTGTTATATTTTTTTTACTTTTTCCTCAATCTCTCATTTGATTTTTAAAGTCCTTTTAGGGTCCTTCTATAAATTTTTTGGGGAGGCACCATTTGGCATTACTCTTTGGGACAGAGGAGGTTTCCTTTGCTTCAATATCCTTCTCTGAGGGTTAACCATGGTCTTCTATATTCTTGCAATAAATTTCTATGGCTGTATTATATCTCCTTGATTGTTGGATAATTTTTTTTCTTTTTTTAGTAATGGTTTAATTTTTGTAATCATCTCTACTCCTGATATATGGGGGATGGTGCCTTTGGTTTCTGATCTTTAGTTTTCTCCTCTAGCCTGGAAATAAAGTCAAACCTCCAGCCTCCTGTAAATACCCACAGCCCTAGAAGCATCTTGCCTACTCCTTCTGCACTCATGAAGGCATGTGTTGAATTCTTGCCCCTACCAATGTCTACAGCACAGCTCTCCACAGCATAAATTATTTGGAAAACAGGTGAAGAAGCAGTCCTACCAAATGCTTTTTATGAAACAAATATTTTGTTGATACATAAAACAGGAAGAGTCAAAACAGAGAAAGAAAATTATAGACTAATTTCCTTAATGAATACTGATGAAAAATTTTATTTTTTTAAACTTTTATTATTTTAGTTTTCAACATTCATTTCCACAGGATTTTGAGTTCCAAATTTTCTTCTCATCTTTCCCCTCCCCCTACCCCAAGACACCATGCATTCTGATAACCCCTTCCCCCAGTCTGCTCTCCTTTCTATCAAACTCCTCCCTTCCATTCTCCCCATCTTCTCTCTTTTCTTGTAGGGCAAGATAGATTTCCACACCCCATTATCTTTATTTCTTATTTCCCAGGTGCATGCAAAAACAGTTCTCAACATTTGTTCCTAAAACTGAGTTCTAACTTTTCTCCCTTCCTCCCTCCTCAGCTATCCTCACTGAGAAGGCAAGCAATTCAATATAGGCTATACATGCGTAGTCATGCAAAAGACTTCCATAATAGTCATGTTGTGAAAGAATAACTATATTTCCCTCTATCCTACCTGTCCCCCATTTATTGTTCTCTCTTTTGACTTTTTTCCTCCCCAAAAATGTTTCCTTCTAATTACTTCCTCCTTCCATTTGCCCTCCATTCTACCATTCCCCCTACACCTCACTTATCCCCTTCTGCAGTGTAAGAAAGATTTTCATACAAAATTGAGTGTGCATATTATTCCCTCTTCATGCCAAATATGATGAGAGTAAACTTCACTTTTTCCCTCTCACCTCCCCCCATTTTTGTCTCCATTGAAAAAGCTTTTTTTGCCTCTTTTATGAGAGATAATTTGCCCCATTCCATTTCTCCCTTTCTCTTCCCAATATATTCCTCTCTGCCCTTAACTTTATTTTTTTAGATATTATCTCTTCCTATTCAACTTACCTTGTCCCCTCTGCATATCCATAGATAGATAGACAGACAGATAGATAGATAGATAGATAGACAGATAGATAGATAGATAGATAGATAGATGCAGATAGATGGATATATATATATATATATATATATACAGATATAGATATAGATAGATGATAGGTAGATATAGATAGATATCTATGTAGATAGCTATCTATCTATACATATACACACACACACACACACACATATATATATATATATATATATATATGTGTGTGGGTGTGTATGTGTGTATGTATATAGTCCCTTCAAATACCCTAATACTGAGAAAAGTTTCAAGAGTTACATATATTATCAATCCGTTTAGGAATGTAAACAGTTCAACTTTAGTAAGTCCCTTATGATTACTCTATGTTGTTTACCTTTTCATGTTTCTCTTGATACTTGAGTTTGAAAGTCAAATTTTCTATTCAGTTCCGGTCTTTTCATCAGGAATGCTTGAAAGTCTTCTATTTCATTGAATGACCATTTTTCACCTTGAAGTATGTTCAGTTTTGCTGTGTACATGATTCTTCATTTTAATCTAGTTCCTTTGACTTCTGGAATATTGTATTCCAAGTCCTTTGATCCCTTAATGTAGAAGCTGCTAGATGTTGCATTATTCTGATTGTATTTCCTCAGTACTCAAATTTCTGGTTCCTTGCAATATTTCCTCCTTGACCTGGGAACTCTGGAATTTGGATTTCTTTCAGGAAGTGATTAGTGGATTCTTTCAATATTTATTTAACCCTCTGGTTCTAAAATATCAGGATACTTTTCCTTGATATTTCCATGAAAGATATTATCTAGGCTTTTCCTCACCCCCAGGCCACCTAAAATCCAGGTCAGTCACTCTCTTCCCTAGGGTCTTTTCTCGGAGAGCTCCAAAAATGTATGCTGCCACCACTTGGGACCCAGGCTAGGGCAAGACCCTGCTCCCTTCTCACCCAGGTGAAAGAACTTTCTCACTGACCTTTGAAACTGTCATTGGTGTTTGTGAGTTGAGAAATCTGGAAATTGCAGCTGCTACCAATGATACCATGCTCTGAATCCTCCAAAACATATAGAGAGTTGCATAAACATTATAAGAGTTCATGTCTTCCCCTATTGATAAATTGTGAAAGGATATGAAAAAGAAGTTTTCAGATGAAGAATTCTATCTATATATAGTCATATGAAAACGCTCTAAATCAGTATCGATTACAGAAATGCAAATCAAAGCAACTCTGGGTTAACACCTCACCCCTACTAGATTGGCTAACATGACAAAACAAGAAAATACTAAATGTTGGAGATGATTTGAGCTCTCACAACTCCTGGTAGAGTTGTAAATTGATCAAACCATTATCAAGAACAATTTGTACCTATGCCCAAAGGGCTATAAAAATGTACATACCCTTTGATCCTCCAATACTATTACAAGGACTGTATCCCAAAGGGAGAATAAAAGGGGAAAAGTACCCACAAATACAAAAAAAAAAAAAAACATTTATAGCAGGGTTTTTTTTGTTTTGTTTTGTTTTGTTCTTTTGTGGAGGAAAAGAATTGAAAGTTGAAGCAATGCCCTGAGGAATGGCAGAATAAGTTGGGGTATATGAATGTAATGTAACACTATTGTGTTATTAAAATGATACACAGATGAATTTTAGAAAAAATTAGAAAAACCTAGAAATCCTTACATGAAGTGATGCAGAGTGAAGTGAGCAGAACCAGTAGAACATTGTACAGTGTGAGGTGTTTGCCTTCCTTGTGGAAGAGGACCATGACATCAAGATGATATTGTTGATAAGTTGACTTTGATTTGAGTGAGGGAGGGATGTGCAAGGTCACCAAACTCAGTTTCTTCTCCTGAGTCATCTGGATTCAGTGGTCTGCTGTTAATCAAGATGGCTGGAGATGTAAGGTCCTTTCAGATTAAGGTCTCACAGCATTCTCATCCATTCAATACACCAATTCAATGAATAGGCTTCTTTAAATAATTACTCAAGGGATAGTCCCTTTAATCAAAAAGAATATCAAACTGGGTAAAAAAGAAATAATTACTATTTAGTATTTAAATCCACTCTGTCCTAGGTGAGTGGGAACTTGTTCAGTCTATGAGCTCCAGATTGGATTTGAGGCTTGATCTTTGAGCAAGAGACATAGACAGTAAACCCAGTGGAAAAAAAAGCAGCTTTTGGAAGCGGAATACTGGAGGAGGAGGAAGAAGAAGTGGAGGAGAAGAGCTGCTACTAACAGTTTGTGTTCGTCCTTCATTCTCTAAGAGGACCATGACACAAGATGATGACATGACTTGCAGTTGACTTTGATTTGAGGGAGGGAGGGCTGTGTAAGGTTATCAACCTCACTTTCTTCTCCTGAGCAATCTGGGTCCAGTGGCCTGATATTTATCATGACAGTGTAATAGCAACATTGTGTAATGACAAACTTTGATACATTTAGTTCTACTCAGTAATAGGGCTATCTAAGAGAGGGGTGGGGAACCAGCAACCTTGAGGTCACATATGGCTCTCTACATTCTCAAATGTGTCCCCTTGATTGAATCCAAACTTTACAGAACAAATTCCCTTAACAAAAGGATTTGTTCTATAAAACTTGGATTTAGTTAAAAGGATAAACTAAAGGACCTAGAAGGTCACATGTGGCCTCAAGGCCCCAGGTCACCCACCACTGAAAGACAACTTCAAAAGACCCATGATGGAAAATGATATGGATAGAAACAAGAAACAGTGCCCTAAGAGTTAAAAATAATGTTGATTGACTTTATGAAGCCCTTGGTTTATTTTCTAATCTGAAGGTGCCCTCAAGTCTCCCCTAACCACAAAACTTCCCATTAACCTAGGGAGACCATAAAATTTCCTGTCCCCACCCCTCATCCTGGGGCATGGGATTTCCTTATCCTGTGGTCATTCATAGTCCTTGCTCTGTGCCTTTATCTTGTAAAACTTCATCTTGCAAGACTTACCCTAGATCTCTAACCCCCATAAGGAAATCCTGAAATCATCCTATATGTCTGGTCTTTCACCCATATCACTGCCTTTGTTTAGCTCCTTGATAAATCTCAGGCCCACTGCTTTTGCATCAGTAAAGGTCCCAATGGCTACAGAGAATTCATTCACATTTTGAACCAGCTCTACCATCTCTTTATTCAACAGAAAATGCTAGACACATCTGGAGAAAGACATATGAAGTCTGAGGGCAGATTGAAGCATATTATTTTCTCCTTCTTTTATCTTTCTCATTTTTTTCTTTTTATTCTGATTTTCTTTCATGACAGGACTAATGTGGAAATATGTTTAAATATGACTGCACATGTATAGTCTATATGAGATTGCTTGTTGTCTTGGGGAAGGGGAAGTGGAAGGAGCAAAAAATTGGAACTCAAAATCTTATAAAAGGGAATATTGAAAAATATCTTTATATCTCATTGGAAAAGATCAAATACTATTAAGTGGAAAAAATGAAATCTGTTTAAAAAAGAGAGTGAAAAGATCCACTTATGTAATCCAAGAAGTATTTGCAAATTATTCTTAATCTTAAACATGTGGATCCCCTCAGGGAAAGTACTTTGTATGTGTTTCATATTTAATTTCTATATAAATGTTGCTCTCCTTGTTAAAGGATAGGTTCCTTGAATGTATGTATTGCTTTATATTTTTTTAATGATCTGAGAGTTTATCATAGCTTGTGACACATATGTGGAACTTAATTCAATTGAATAATAAAATATAGTCCTTCCATACACACAGCTATTTCTTATTCAAGAAGCATCAGTGGCTTTCAGGCTAAAACACATATTTTTCTGTTTGACATTTCAGATTTGTTGTGATCTGTTTCTAATCTACCTTTTCAGGCTCACTCATAGACTCCGCTTTGCTCAAAATGACCCACTTGCTATTCCCTCTAGCATAGTCTTTGTCTCTCTTTTTCATTCCTTTGCAAAAAAACAAAAACAAAAACAAAAAACTCCCCCATGATCATAATCTAAACTACTTCACGTGGAAACTTTGGCTTCTTCCAAGACTCAGCTCATGTACCCTCTGCCACCACCCAAGCCCTTCTCTAATTCCTCATTTGTTCAGTCACTTCTCAAACTCCAATATAAATTTCTAACTTTTCAGTTTTTTATAATCATATTGTTTCTCCCTAGTAGATTTTAAGCGTTTTGAAGTCAAAGGCTAATTTTTAAAAATATTTTCTTCCTTGTTTTCATCTATTTTTCCTCATTGTTTTGCAAAATATCTGACACAGGCACATAATAAATGTGTCATATAGCAATGAAAGTGAACCCACTCAAGGCACATTCTATGTGATTGAGCTGGAGACACTCAGTAAATCAAAATTCACAATATACTTTCTTTATCCTTAAGTAACTCTTACTTGAGATGGAGATAATGTTTGTGTGTCCTTCTTTCTCAAAGAGGACTAGTGATATCAGGAAGGTTATACCTTGACTTGAAAAGGAATTGGAATTAAGTGATGTAGGGCTGTGGGAAGTCACCAGTCTCACTCTGTCCTCCAAAGCCTTCTTGGTCTAATGGTATGGCATAGATTAAAATGACTATATCTATGTAGATATTGATATATTAACAGAAAAAGTAGTCACAGCAATATATGTGCATCAGATTAGTAGTACTTACTACTCTATCCTGCAGCATACTAATATATTCAATACTAGTTGCTGTTTTGGGCACCTGGAAACATCTCAAAATCAATGTTTTTAAAACCAAACTCATTAACTTTGTCTCCAAGCTAACTCCTCTTCATATATTCCCTACAACTGGAGAGGGTACCATCATCTTCCCAGTCACCTAGAATAATGCCTTCACTATTATCTTAACTTTCCGATTTCTTACATCATATATCCAATACATTTTATATAAAATCTTGCCTCTTTTATTTCCACATTATCATCTCTCTTACATATCTCACATAAAGTCTTTGTCTTTCACTAACAGTTACTTTCCTCTCTCCAGCTGAGACCTTCATTGTCATTGATTGGGTCTCCTTGCCTCAAGTCTCTCCACTCCAGATCATTGTTTCTATGTGGCCACTGATGTCATTTTCCTACAACATAACTTTGTTCATGACAACCACTCCCTTGCTCAAAAATCCCCCATGCTTCACTGTTACTTTGAGGAACAAATATCAACTCTTCAGTTAGGTGTGTATTAATGTCTACAATTTGTATTCTTACTACCTTTCTAATTTTTCCATATATTACTTTTTTCCTCAAATTTCATAACCCTAGATATATTGATCTATTAACCCTTAAGCACACAACTGGTATACAACATCCATGCTTTTGCACTGTCTGTAATATGCTTCCTACTGACTGATAGCTGAATCCAAAATTCCACTAAAGGTTCATTGTCTGTATGAAATATTTTTTGATCCTCTTGATTTCCTCTTTCTGCCAACTACTTTGTATTGTGTATGTGTGTGCTTCTGAATGTGTATGAATATACACATATATACAAATATTTATAGGTGTATGTATGTATAAATGTATGTGATACTAATGGTGGTATTAATAGTCTCATTCTGCTTTGCCCTGACCAGTATACCTGACGAATTTTATGTTTGATTATTAATACCATACTTTGGAAAAAGCATCACCAATCTGGAGACTGTCCAAAACTGTACCTTGAGTCCATAGCATAGGAGGATGAGCTGAAGGACCTAAGATTATTTAACCTGGCAAGAGATCAAGAGGTAATTTGTTAACTGTCAGGTGGGGAGGGGAGAGGAGGGAAGGAAAGAGGAAAGGAAGGGAAGGGAAGGGAAGGGAAAAGAAGGGAAGGGAAGGGAAAGGAAGGAAAGGGAAGGGAAAGGAAGGGAAGGGAAGGGAAGGGAAGAGAAGGGAGGGAATGGAAGGGAAGGGAAAGGAAGGAAGGAAGGAAGGAAGGAAGGAAGGAAGGAAGGAAGAAAGGAAGGAAGGAAGGAAGGAAGGAAGGAAGGAAGGAAGGAAGGAAGGAAGGAAGGAAGGAAGGAAGGAAGGAAGGAAGGAAGGAAGGAAGGAAAGAAGGAAGCTGTGCTGACCAACTGGAACCCACCAAGTTGCTCTCCATTGTGGCTGCTAGGACATTGTTTGTCCTTTGTTCTCTAAAAGAACCATAACATCAGGATGGTGATGCCATGACTTGCCCATGAATTAGATTTAAATGAGGAACAACTGCTCCAAGTCACCAGCCTCACTTTCTTCTCTGGAGCCTTCTGGGTCCAGTGGCAAGATATAGATCAGGATGACTAGAGATGGCCCCCTAATTGAGGCTTATTGATCATTGACTGATGCAATATGAACTCCTTTGGAGCAATGACTAGTATTTTTTATCTCCTCAGGACTTGGTCAATATCCTTCAGATAGCACCGAAGATATGCAATAATTTTGAATATTTAATAAGGGTTCCAGAGGAAAGAGAAGACTGGAGTGACTGCTAAGAGGTAGTTTTAGAGAAATGATTGTATGAATAAATAGAAATAGGATTGAAATACCATTAAATTGCTGCCATTTCTGCAACATCAAGAACTGGAATTAATATACTGCTTTAAAATTTATGAAGCATTTTCTTTATAATAACCCTACAAAACAGGAAAGGAGAAGAAATCACATTTCCATAATACTTGACTGGTTACAAAGTATTTTTTCACAATTCTCTGAAGTAATACAGTCAAGTACTTTTATTCCCATTTTACAGATGAGGGAATGAAGGCTTAGATAGACAAATTTGTTCAAGTTGTTATACCTAGGAAAATTCCAAATTAGTATTAATTAGAGGCGCATTATATAACAAAAAGTGTATTGGGTTTGAACAAAGAACCTGGTGTTGAAATCTTTTTCTGACATTTACTTTCTATGTGGCTTTAGGTGGGTTACTTAACATCTCTCAGTCTGTTTCCTCCTTTGAATGAATAAATTTTTTGGGTAGATGTCTTCTATGACCTTCAAGCAATAAGTTCCTATGTAAATCTTAAAGCACTGTATAAATGTGGTTTGTTGTCATTGTAAAATGTCATTCAGTGTCATTCCCTGTCATAATAATTTATTCAAATTAACATTTCAATGAAGTTTATTTTTTTCCCAGCTACTCAAATTCCTTTATTTCTTCCTTTATGTAGCAGCAAGCATCCCAGCATACACAGGTTCTTAGATTTGCTTTTCTAAAAGGAAAGCAACTTTTGCGGAGTCAACAATCTTCTTAAATTAGATATACCAACAGAGAAAATACAAGCAGAGAAATTAAAACCAGTAAACAGAGCTTTCAACTATCTGATCATAAGCAAGATGTACATCATAGATCAACAAGCAGATCTAACTCTTTGACCATTACATACATACATATATAATTACCAGAGAGAAGGACTAAAATTTGTTTTTTCAAAAAGGGTTTTCAAAGGGTGGGGCTCCTTAATGACTATTGGAGTCTCATCTAATAAGTCACCAAAGCACAAACCTCACCTCAGGGTAAATATACAATTTTCAGAGTCACCCTCATGACCCAGTGCCTCATTAATTAACAAAAGGCATGGGCCTTCCAACAAAACAAGTTCCTTCTAAGGAAGCTCCCTTTAGTAGGATCCAGGTGAGGCCTATTAATGGGCCGGGAAGACCTTTAATTCTAATCAACATTACACTTTGGTATCACTCAGCTGCCTCAGATGTTCTGTAATTTTCTGACTAACCAAAATCTCCTGATTCTAGTCCATTGGTTTTTCCCCCTACTTCTGGCTTGTGTCTTTGAAATCCAGAAATGCAGGTTCTTGTTCTTTGAAAACATCATGCTACATAAGGCATATGGACCCCAGTGGACAATTCATGTAATATTTTGAACTCTGATCAGGTTTCATGAGTGCTAATAACTCATACAATTTGAAGCTGTCTCTGTAATCTACATTGTCACTGCCACATCTGACAGGTTTGTGAATCAATTGAAAAGCAGCTTTTCTTCCTTTGCAAATTAGAACTATCCTATAACCAGAACCAATATATGAAAAACAAGAAGTAATAATCGAAACGACACTATAAGCAAGGTTAGAACTGCAAGAATCTACCTTTTTTTTTGTGTTTCTGTCACAAACAGCCTTTATCAAGGGCATCATTGTCCACATAATGGAAATGTAATTATTGCTCATTTCTTTTTTCTCATTAAGTAATTCCCAATATATGGCAACAAACCATGAGTTTGTAAGGGATGATTTCTCCTGGTGGGATGAGAGAGTTCTATGGCCCAGATATCTCATACCCGAGAGTACTGTACTTAAGCCCTCAAAGTAGCTGAGGTATGTATCCAAACTTCCGAGAAATGACTTAGATTAGCTTTTCTATTTTTTATTTATTTTTTTTATTTATTATAAAATAAATGATGTTTAAAAGTGATAAATTTCATAGTAAAAAAATGATGAAAAGAAGGGAAATGGAATGGAGGGAGGGAGGCATGAAGGCAGAAAAGTAGAAGAATAAAGTAGGAAGAGAAGAAAGCAGATAGAGAAGGAAATAGAAAAGAAGGAATGGAGACACAAAAGGAAGAAGAGATGACAAGGAAAACAAAAGAAAGGTATGAGAAGGAAAATATCAAGAAAAAGAGTGGGAAAGTTAAAAAACTCCAAAGAAAGAGGGAGAGAGGAAAGTAATAAGAAGAGCAGTAAGTCAAAAGACTCGGGGAGGAAAGTAAGATAAAAAAAGACACAAGAGGAATAATGATGATGGGGAGGATGATGATGATGATGATGATAATGATATTTATGTAGTGCTTTAAAGTTTGCAAAACACTTTATAAATAGTATGTCATTTTGTCTTCATATCAGGTAGGTATTTTTATTATCCATATCTCACAGATTTAAAAGTGAATATTAGAGAGGCTAAATAACCTGACCTGTATCACCCACATTAATAAATTTTCTTAGTCCACTCCAGGTCCACTCCTTATTAAGGAATGAAGAGGAAGGAGGGAAGGAAGGAAGGAAGGAAGGAAGGAAGGAAGGAAGGAAGGAAGGAAGGAAGGAAGGAGGGAAGGAAGGAGAGAAGGAGGAAGAAAGGAAGGAAAGGAAGTAGGGAGGAAAGGAGAAGGAAGGAAGGAAATGAGAGAGGAAAGAAGAAAGGAGAGAAGAGGGGAATGAGGGTTGGAGGGAATGAAGGCAAGGAAAAGAAAAAAAGGACACTTGTTCTTAGACAAACATCTAGCAAACATCCACATGCAAAGGAATTTAACATTCTGAATTGACTGTAGAACGAGCAGAACCTTGGTGTGCTAAATAGATGGTGGAACAGAAAGCTGTATTTATCCCTCATTCTATTCCTAACAAATTTTGTGACTGTCAAGTAAATTCCCCTCTCTAATCCTCAATTTCCTTTTTGGCAAAGGAAAATAGTTGACAAGATGACATCTAAGGTATATTCCAGCTCTAACATCCTAGCATTTCCTTGCATGAATCATCTTCATAAATTTAAGGTCAGGGAGGTATATCTAGGTAATGATTTTTGAGATTGGAAGTAGACAGATTATGCATCAAATCCATACTTCTGCAGCCAAAATAGTCAATAGAATCTTTGAATTAGTTTGAGTGGTGTAAAGAACCTTGAGGGGTTTGAAAGAGCCCTGATCAAGAGTTCCCCTCCTCCAAGGGAAAATGATAGCTGACTTGAGAAGTTAAGTGATATATTGTTCTCAGGTCTACCTCTTTGAATTCAGGTGTTGAAGTTCCAGAAAGCAGGGCCCCTGCTATACAGGATAGCATTTCAATAAAGAGGCCTTGAGGCCTCCCTTTCTACTTATCATGATCTGTTCTGTTTTCATGCCTCAATTGCTACCCCTATTGGTTTGGTTTGGTTTGGTTTTACTATTTAAGCCCCCTAACTCCCTGATTTGTTGGCTCAGTATGTCTAGAATAAACTTAGCTTGTTCAGACTGCTGTGTCCCACCTGTCTTTTCATCCTCGCTCTGTGAGCCCCGTAACTGCCCCAGACTTGCCAGACTGCAGCACAGCAGAGTGGTATTTTGTTTCCTGCTGTTGGAGTACAATAGTGCTGGTGGATGCTAGTCATCATAGTCTCTTTGTTTTGTCTGGAACAGATCATCTCTGGAGTTTTGGGTTCAGTTATTAAAGATACATTTTAGGGAGGGCAATAATTGTTTGGAGATTGTCCAAAAGAGAGCAACTAGAATGACATGGACCTTGAGTCCATAGCAATGGGAAGATGAGAAGAAGGACCTAGGATTATATAACTTACAGAAAGAACAAGGAGGGGACTTGCTAGTTGTCTTCAGGTTGTTTGAAAGCAGTTATACAGCAAAATGATTGGAATGATTGCTCTGTTTTCTTCCAAAGCAAAAAAAATATGAGCACTGGGTAAAAGTTACAAACTGGCAAATGTAAGCTACCTGCAAGAAAAGCTTCTTAACAATTAGATCTGTTGAAATGTAGATCAGGCTGTATTTAGATGGGGAATCCCCCTCTCATTTGCAAAAAGACTGAATAAACAGCTTACTGTTTATCTTGGAGGCAAGTAGGTGGCACATTGATCTGGTGTTGGATTTGGTTGGCTTCCAGAAGACTTGGATTCAAAGTCTACTCAGACACACAGTTGTGTGAAACTGGACAAATCATCGAGCATTTCTCATCTTCAGTTTGCTAGTATTTAAAATGGGTAGAATAATGGCACCTATCCCATAGGGTTCCTGTGAGGATAAGATGAGATAACAAATGCAGAGAACTTAGAAAGACTTCAGATAATATGTAAATGTAAGATATTATTATGCAAGGAGATTCTTTTACAGATCTGCATATTTGCCCATTCAGATTATAGTACTCTCTGAATTACGTGAAGCCTATATCCTATACCTAGATACCTAAGGAATCATTACAGGATGAATCCCATATACCATATGTGTGGTCAGTGATTGAATGAATGTCACTTAAGGCATTTCCATTAAGAAAAATAAAGTATTACATCTTCTCTTCTTTCTGTCATATAAAGTCAATTCATCCAAAATTTTAAAAAAGGTTCAATAACAGAAGGGGCTGAAGGCATCTGGAAGCTAAGTGTGGAGTTATTAGCCACAACCAAGAAAATTCAATTTCAACAGAACCATCATTTTTGAAACATTATTAGCACCATTTCAAATTTGAAAGAGAAACAAAACACCTTGTCAAAGTTTACACTTAATGCTGGAGTTGCAGACCCTTGGCAAATGTTCCTGAACCATGCAATGAGTCCCTAATAAGCACTATAATTACAAGGATGGCAGAGAGGAATGAATTCCATTTGCTCTGTTTCAGAGACTTTCTGACAGCCATCAAGGGAAGATGGGCAAAATACTGTGCTGGCCTAACCAAAGGCTGGAAGACAGGCTTTGTTATGAAAGTCATGTCAAAAGACCCAAAATGAGAAAGGCCTTTGAATGATGACAAATAGTATTTTTTTCCATTTGTCTTTTATCATCATCCTAAACACAGTAGAAAATCACCAGACATCTCTACCATTGTATTTGTGAAAATAAAGGGAACCTTCTCCATAATAACTTCTGAGGAATAACACAATTTCAGAGACAGATGGCCTTTCTGAGACTACCTTCATCAGAGTGGGAATTTCCTCTGCACCTTTCCCAACATGTGATTTTCCAGATTCCAACTGAATACCTTTAACGGCGAGCATATCACTTTTTCCTGAAAGAGCCCTTTCTATAGTTAGACAATTAGAAACAATTACATACATTTCCTTATGCCAAGCCTAGTCCTATTTCTTTGGGAATTCAAACCATTCCTCCTAGTTGTGCATCTTGGAAATAAGAAGAAAGCATTGAGTCCCTAAGCTACACTGCAGCCTTGCATTAAACACTTGATGAAACTTAGTGCAGTACATTAAAATATAGCTCATGAAGAGTTAAATTTGTAAGTCAGAAGACCTGGGTTAAAATCCTGCCTCAGAGACTTATTTTATGTGACCCTGACCAAGTCATTTGACTTTTCTAGGCTTTATTTTCTTCACCTGTAAAATGGATATAAATACAACTACTTCACAGGACTCTTTTAAAGAATAAATGATAGGATACATAGAAGAGGGAATTCCTTTGGGGAGTCAGTTCTAAAAGAAAGTACAGTGGCCCTACATTCTTCTCCAGATTGTACTTTTAACTCTTCAAATTTTGTTTACCATGCCACAGAAGCCTTCTAACCCTGAAAGTTCATTCCACTGCTGTTGTCAGTTTGAAAGTATGCTCTGTCCTGTAATCCCTTTTTCTGATCAGTTTATTCTTTCAGATTCTCCATTTTAAGGAAACTAGACTGACCAGTCATTTCTTCCTTTCTTTCCAGAATGTACTGCTAAATCTGTTGGATGGAGTCTCTGTCTTGTTAAAACCATTTTGCCCAGTACTCCCTCAGACAATGAAACATCCTTATCCCACTCATGTCCCTCCCTGTTAACCATGTGTGTACCCTATCCATTCCCTTTCCACTTAATGTTCTAAGACTGGCATTACATCTATACAATGGTTCCATTCAAGATCTTTATGGGCCAAGATGGCAGACTAGAAAGACACACTTACACAGGGTCCTCACCACAGCCCATAAAATACATGTAGAGAGGGACTCTCAAAAATTTTGGAGCAGCAGAAGTGGAGAACAACAGAGTAGAGGAGATTTCCAGCCCGTGGTGACCTGAAAGGCCCACAGAAACATTGGTTGTGCCCCACATGGAAGCCGAGCGTGGAGCCCAGCCCAACCTTGGCCACTGAGCTATGAGACTCTGGTAGGAGGACACCTCAGGGGCGGAATCTCCAGTCTCAGCAGCCAGTCCTCAGATCCCTTGGCCCACAGGTGCCAAAGGTCAGTGACAGGGTCTTATCAGCAGACCAGGAAGGGAGAAGGGACTTCCCATAGCTCCAGCAGGAGGCAACACCACAGAGCCAGCACAGCAGCCCCTACAGAAGCTCCATTGTTGCAGCATAAAAACCCCTGGGGGCACTGAAGAGCTCAGTCTTACCTCAGCCCTGGGTGGAGGCCCTGGCTGAGCTGGTCTTTGTCTCCAACTGAATGACAACCCTGCCTACTAGCTTGTCTGAAAATCAGCCCCCAGTGCTGGCTTGGTGGAACTGGAGGCCAAGTGGCTGTGGAGAGGTATCTGCTAAGATTCTGGGAACCAAAATCCCTCTCTGCATCCAGACCAGTACACACCTGATTGTGCCACCTTGGAGGAACTGAGATCTCACAGATTTCCAGAGTATATCCTACTCTTGACAAAGGACCCAAAAGTCAAGTAACTGGTTGTGAAAATACCCAAAAAAGGGGGGAAAAAAATAAGACCATAGAAGGTTACTTTCTTGATGAACAGATATCTCCTCCCATCCTTTCAGATGAGGAAGAACAATGTTTACCATCAGGGAAAGACATAGAAGTCAAGGCTTCTGTATCCCAAACATCCAAAATAAATACTCACTGGGCTCAGGCCATGGAAGAGCTCAGAAAGGATTTTGAAAATCAAGTTAGACAGGTGGAGGAAAAACTGGGAAGAGAAATGAGAGAGATGCAAGAAAAGCATGAAAAATGGGTCAATATCTTGCTAAAGGAGACCCAAAAAAATGCTGAAGAAAATAACACCTTGAAAAATAGGCTAACTCAATTGGCAAAAGAGGTTCAAAAAGCCAATGAGGAGAAGAATGCTTTCAAAAGCAGAATTAGTCAAGTGGAAAAGAAGGTCCAAAAGCTCACTGAAGAAAACAGTTCTTTAAAAATTAGAATGTAACAGATGGAGGCTAATGATTTATGAGAAACCAAGAAATCACAAAACAAAGCCAAAAAAATGAAAACATGGAAGATAATGTGAAATATCTCACTGGAAAAACAACTGACCTGGAAAATAGATCCAGGAGAGACAATTTAAAAATTATGGGACTACTTGAAAGCCATGATCAAAAAAAGAGCCTAGACATCATCTTTCATGAAATTATCAAGGAAAACTGCCCTAATATTCTAGAACCAGAGGGCAAAGTAAATATTGAAGGAATCCTGCCTTCCCAAAGGAAATGGGTGGGGAGGGAGGGATGGGGAGAAGTTGGAACTCAAAGTTTTAGGAACACTTGTTGAGTATTGTTCTTGCTATTAGGAAATAAGAAATACAAGTAATGGGGAATAGATAGTTATCTGGCCCTACAGGGTAAAAGAAAAGATAGGGACAAGGGAAGGGAGGGATGTTAGAAGAGAGGGCAGATCACTGATAGGAGCAATTAGAATGTTCGGTGTTTTGGGGTGGGGGAGGAGAGAAATGGGGAGAAAATTTGGAACCAAAAATTTTGTGAAAATGTATGTTAAAATTAAATAAATAAATTTTAAAAAAAGAAAAAAAATCTTTATGACAATTCAGAGCAAAACTCCCTTCCCTCACCAGAATTTCCCTACACATATATGTATATATACATACATACACACATATATATGTGTGTGCGTGTGTGTGTATTGTCTCATCAATGACAATGCAAGCTTCTTAACTGTAGGCATTTTTTAAATTTGAATTTATAATCTTCTACCCTAACACAAGGCTCAAAAGATAGTGTTTTATTTAATTCTCTTGATTAATTTATTCCAGGTCAATTACTTTTTTTGATAGTAGGTAAGACATTGTTTATCTTTTTTGATTTTCTTCTGGATTGATAAAGAAACTAATTTTTGAATTTTATGATCTATATCATTGATCTTTCTGATAACAATTTTTCTATATTTTCTTTTTTTTTGGAGGGGGAATATTTTATATGAGATTTCATATGAACTTTCACATTGCATCTAAAGTGAAAGCTTTTGCTCTAATTAATTGTAGGTAGATAACATTAAATGTAATGTGCAGAAAACATATGTGGCCAGAGAAGAGGTACATAGGAAACAAATATTAGGAATACAATTTTCATAGACCACACATGGAAACTATTTGTGTAGGAAATATGAATCAACAAGACATCAATAACAAGAACACTTAATATCTTCAATGTTATGTTATAATTATTGTCCCGTCAGTATATTATCATGTTTCTCTGTGTTCTTTGCAAGTTTTATATGGTAGGCTATAGTTGTATGTATACTTCATTGGTATTTATAATGTACACTTGTCAATGCTCAGCATATTTGGTTTTTTTTCCTCTCCTTTGTTTTCACGGAAGGTCAATGAGATCACAGGGTGATGTATTGACTTGTGTGTGAATTGGATTCAAGTGAGGAAGAATTGCACAAATCTTTCTGCCTCACCTTCTCTTCTAGTTGTTGAAGTCTTTCAGTCATTGAAGTCCCATGGCAATAGCCCAGGATGCAGTAGATGACCTTGATGTCTCTGATGTCTGACCAAGCTGTAAGTGCTCCATCATGGCCATTGGAACCATTTGTTCTCTTTCCCCCATACCACTGGGGGAGAAGTTTTCACATGCTTGGGGTAAACATCCCACTAACTCGCCAATGACTTTAAAGCCCATTCTCTTCTGTCAACCTGGTTTTACCTGTCTGCTACACAGCTTCTTGGAGCCACGAGACAAAGCTGGCTACGAAGTAGACAACAAAAGTGAATGAGCAGCCCTGAAAAGAGCCCTCACACTAGAGGTATTTATCCTCCCTGAACATGTCAATAGAATCTGCTTCTATTATCAGATTATTGTATTCAGTCATTTCAGTTGTATCTGACTCTTTGTGACCCAACTTGGGGTTTTCTTTGCAAAGATACTGGAGTGTTTTGTCATTTTCTTTCTCAACTTATCTTATAGATGAGGGAATTGAGGAAAACAGGTTTAAGTGAACTGCCCGTGGTCACATAGCTAGTAAGTGTCTGAGGCCAGATTTTAGCTCAGAAAAATGAGACTTTTCAACATCAGGCCTGGCACTCTATCTCCTGCACCACTTAGCTGTTGCTGCTATCAGACAGTGGTCATTTAAGAGTTGCATGAACTCCCATTAACAAAGTTCAAAGTTACTGAGCAAGATGGCAGCTCTTTTATTTTCTAGCCAAAGATATGAATACCCATATAAGAGTATAAATATCCATATAAGAATATAAAGGAAAACCATTTGAAATTGTCACTGATGCTTGCTATCAGTGATTTGGAGCCCACCTTTATAAGCAAGAAAAAAAAATAGAATAGATAGATGCCTACTACTAGGCATATATCTCAAGCAAATTTCTGATAAAAACAAAGATACAATACATACAAGAATGTAGGAATTCTCAAAAAATGAAAAACAAAGCAGTTGCCCCCAAACTAGAAAAATACTTTGAAACTGACATGTAACTATATTATTTAGTGGTAATATATGATAAATATGAGAAAATGATTAAAAAGCATAGAATGATTGGAAATTGTGTATGACTAAAGAAGTTTTATAATCAGAACCAAAAAAAAAGATACTCAATAGTTACAAAAATGCTATTGAAAAGATCACCAATAAAAGTTGGACTATTAGTAATTGAAACACTAATAGTGACTTTCCAGTGTATAGATAAGGAAACAACACACAGTGAAATGAGTAGAACCAAGAGAATATTGTATACAATAATAGCAATATTGTTTTAAGAATGACTATGAGAGATTAAGTTATTTGTCTTGAATAAATACCCCAATTAACTGTAAAAAACATGAAGATGCTATCTATATCCATAGAATGAACTGAGAAGTAGAAGTATGTAGAGAATATATATATACTTATATATGTATATATTAATACATATTTTATATATACATACATACATATATATGTTTGTGTGTAATCAATATTTATATGTATCAATATATCTCTTTCTCAATCTAGATAAAGATGTACATATTTGTGTCTATTGGTAGCTATCTCTAGGGTGGGGTAAGAAAAAAAGAAATTTACATGATAATTTTCTTATACATTTGAAAGGAGTAGCAAGTTGTGAATAGTAGATTTACAGTTTCATGTATAATCATCTTTTTATTGTTCTGTGTAATGGAAATGCTTTTTTATGCCATAAATTAAAAAATAAAAAAGAAAGCATAACATTATCATCATTGCCTAGAAACAAGGGGCAATGAGGCCCAAATACTGCATGTTTTGTGAGACATGGCCATTTTATTGTATTTCACATTATTTCTATTTCTCTACCAGAAAGAAATTAATCAGAAAAAAGGGGGAAGGAAATTATTTCCAAAAATTATCGTAATATGTTCATATGTATGTATTTGTGTAGGTGTGTAGGGGGGTTGTAGGCTGTGTTCACAAAGGACCAGTACCTTGGTGTGATGGCTGCTGAGTCATTTCTGGGGCTCTTTCCACTTTTGGTGTTCATTTGATCTACCCAACTCTCACCTGTGGCTCCAAAAATCTGCAACATGCACAGCAGCCACATCCCACTAAACTATTTTGGCAAATGGGCCAAACCAGGTTGAGGTAAAGAAAGGAGTCTCAAACCCATTGGCAACTTAGGGAGGTCTACCCTAAGCATGTGAAGACTTCCTCTGGTGGAATGGGCAGATGAGAACAATCTGTTTCAATGCCCATGAAAGCAGCTGAGGGAGGCAGTGTGGAGCGCGTAGGGCTTGGTTAGACACCGAAGACGCCAAAGTCATCCACTGTAGCCTGAGTCATCACCAGTAATCTTGACTGTGTCCTACTACTGGACTATGATGGTTCTGGAGTAGAGAGTGAGGCTGATGACTTCATGCAACTCTGCCTCACTTAAATCCAATTTATGTATGAATCCAAAGACATCACCCATACCATTTTACTAATTTGGAGTATCCACCCCCCAAAATTCACATGGACTATCTGTGCCCAACCTGTGGTAGAGCATTCTGAGCTCATATTGGTCTGATCAGTCACAGACAGACACACTGAAACTTCACTTTATCATGGTGATGTCCTTTTGGTCCTCTTTGAAAATGAAGGACAACAATTACTACCATTTGTTTGTGTGTATGTGAATATATACATATAACTTAAAATAGAACAGACTTTTGCATACTAATTTTTGCCTTTTTCTTATACAGGGATATTTGGTAATATTTCAAAATCTTCTTAATATATTTAACATGGATTTTATCAAAGCATTTGATCAAAGTATTTCAATGCATTTTATGGGAATAAATGGAGACTTGGAGTAGACTATATTACAAGTAAATGGATTTGTAAGTTGTTGAATGCATGGACTCATAGTATAGTCATTAATGATCTGATATAAACCTGAAAAGGGATTTCCAGTGGAATATCCAAGATATTCAGCATTTGATTCTGTGTAGCTTTAACATTTTTACCAATAACATGGATAAAGGCATAGACAGCATCCATATTGAATCTCCCTACCTCCCACAAGTTTAATTATCTTTATGTAGATGATATACAGTTCGATGTTATACATCTACACATAGGTGTTTATATTTGCTTTGGGTTTTTTTTTTCCCTGAGATTAAGTTTCACATCACCATATACTACTGAACATTTCAAATTAGATGGCTTGAAGATATTTCAAACTCAAAATTTCCAAGTGAATTAATAATTTTGCCCTCTAAATCCTCCTTTCTTAGAAACTTTCCCATTTCTATAGAAGACACCACCATCCTCTTATATTCAAAGATTCATGCCCTTGACATTGTATTAAATTCCTGAATTCCCTTCTCACATTAATCCAATTTGCTGCAAATTACCTCTACAACATAGCTCACATCTAACATCATCTCTTTAGTCACACAGTTACTATTCTTAGTTCAGGTTCCTATCATCTTTCACCTACATTTTTACAATTGCCTCACAAGTGTCCCTGACTCGTACCTCAAGTTTTTCCTCACTCAAATCTATTCTCCATATTGTCTCTAGAGTGAATTTCTAAGTGAGATGTGACCATGCCATTGCCCTTTTAAGCCATCTCCAGTGCTCCCCTATTGCTTCTAAGATCAAATATAAACTCTCCTGTTGACATTTCCGAGTTCTTCCCAACCAGATCCCAAACTATCAAGATTTATTGGATACTATTCCTCTTCTAGATCTTTGAGATGCATCCAACTGACCTATTTACCATTCCTCACACATAACACTACATCTCTCATCTCTGTACCTTTGTGCTGGTGTAATGGTAATTCAAATGGGGAGATCTTCATATTGATTAATAGGCCCATGCGACCTGCCTGGGTCACATGGAAGCCTGAGTCACATGAGTCTGAATCACATGGAACTTGTGATGAGAGGAGTTTGCTGAGTGAGTGAAAGAGGAAGGGTAGAATAGGAAGGGGAGAGCTAGAGCAGAATGAGAGGAAATTAGTGAGAGAGCAGTCAGAACTGAAGGATGCAGGCAAGCAAGCAGCTGTGAGTTTGAGAAGGGAAGCTTGCTTGTGATATGTTTAGGGAACTGGTTTGTAGGAAGCCTAGCAGGGAGAAGACTTGGGGCTGGTGTTATCCTCTGAATTGTTATTATGTATAGATTTTTTTTGTTACTATGATGGATTTGGCTTTCTGGTGTCTAAATAAATGTTTTGGTTCTCTCTTCCCTGTGGTGAGTCTGTTGTATTTCATGATTCAGAATTGCACCAGGATTTTCCTGGCCACTCTTGGTGCTGTGAATATCACACTGGTGCTGCAACTGGTTATGTCTCATACTTGGAATATGTATCCAATTTAACTCTTTTCATAGAATCTTTCTTTTCTCCAAGATATATCTCAAGTTCTACGTTCTATATAAAACCTTTTATGATCTCCCAAATGCTGCTTTTTTAAGTTATTTTAACTATTTAGTATTAATTCCATTTAAAATTTGTTCTGTATATGCATTTTATGTTCTTATTCTTTTCTCCATGTTAGCTCTTCCCCATATGTAGCATGAAAGTATTATTTCATTCTTTTTATTTGTATCCTCAGAAATGAGACTAATGATTGGTATGTGATAGATGCTCAATGATTTCTCATTCATAGTTTGATGACATATCTAGGAGAGCTAGCCACAGCATAGTCAATATTTTAGGAGATTTTAATGGATGTGATAAGAAGAAAGTGTACCAGATTCCAGGGGCTATTAGAGTTTAAAGTTTTCATAATGTAGGCAACTGATATAACCCATAAGGTAATTCAGTGGTGTTCTGTAGAAACCAATAAAGTTAATTCAATATTGGACTATAATAAGAGATGCAGAGTATCTGGGATAGGTGAGTAAATAATCCTACTGTCATCTTCTGCTCTATCTTTGGAATTTTGCAGTAAGTTGTACCTAAGCATTACATTTTAGGAAGGATACTGACAGACTAGAAAGGGTTCAAGGCAGGGGACCAAGATATTCAAAGTTCTGCAGTCCATTTTATTTTTTTATGTTTATGCTGCATTTTACTTGGTTTGAGTTGTAAAAATAACCTGATCCAGAAGGATGTAACCATTACAGAATATAATGGATGCAAATAGACTGTCTATAATAGGAAAATGAGTGAAGGAATGAAATAATTATTCAAATAATACACATCAATCCATTTCTGACATATGCAAAGTTGAGTTTAAAACTATGAATTTCACTTGCTTTCCCTAATTAAAAATTTTAAGTTTCTAGGATATCTGATATTGCCAAAGATGTAGGTCTATAGTAAATGTGAAATGTGTTTTATATTCATATGCACTGAAGTCTCACCCTGTGACACAATATATTCCAAAAAGAAATGGCATAAAATGTGGCTGTTTGTGACTTCAATCAAAAAGTTCTCAAAATTTAACTGTTGATTGTCCTAAGTTATAGAGTCCAATCATAGTCATTAAAACAAAGTTTTAGGGTATTTATTTATTCACTTATTGGAGATAGGCATGACCACCAGTAGAGTTTCCTCAGTCAGTAATTTGTGGGTTATCTGTATCTGAAAATTTGCTTAAGTAAAATTAAGTATACAAGGAAAAAATAAAAAGTTTAATAATGAAGAACAGAACTTTAGAAACATTCTTTCTCCAGTTCAAGAATATATGTATTTTTTTCTTCATTCTATGACAGAGAGTTTCTGGGCACTTGGCTACATCATCATCATCATCATCATCATCATCCTCCTCCTCATCATCATCTTATTTCTATAATAATTTTAGGTTTTGGAAACACATTCATATACTATGTCATTTGACCTCAAAGTATTCCTCTTACCTCCAGGAGCAGACTTCTAGTATCTCATTTATTCTTATACCCTGCAAACAAATCTCTCCTCTAGGTCACAACCATCATGTTGAATTAAGGACACTTTTCCAATCATCACTGTTGTTATTGTGATGGTTGTATGTGTTGTCCTTGGTATATTTTATGATGCTTGTATCAGGAACCAAAATTTCTAGTTACAAATTCATACAAATTGTGATTATACAGGTATGATAAAGGCGATCTGAATTCAAATGTTTGTATTGTAATATAATTGTAATGTAATATCTGTGTGTAGATAGAAAGGCTTTTTTCCCTCTAATTCAGATATGACTAGGGTCCCTCAAGGAATGTAACTATGAAGTATTGAGAGAAGACAAGTACCAGCCACTGTTCCACTTCCACTTCCTTTGGTACTAATGCTAACTGCATAGCAGTTATCTATCTGCCTGCCTGTCTGTCTATCTATTATGTATAGTGTGTATTCATATAGATATGTAAATATATATAGATAGATTTTTGCAATGTATATATGCACACATTATGCACATGTGTATTTATGTATGAAAGTACATTTCAATCTATCTATATCTTCTGTTTTTACATCACACTCATCCCTGAATATATTACTTTCCCTCTTCTTTTCAGTGATACATCATTTGCAACAAAAAAAGAAAGAGTAAACTCACCAAAACTAAGCAACAACATGACAGCATATGAAAGCTTCTACATCCAACACCTTCCACCTCTCATAAGGAAGGAGGGAGAAGAATATTAAGTATCAGAGATTTTTGACAGTATGAGATGATTTGACAAATTGTATTCCACTGTTTCAAAGAAATAATGACACAAATGAGTTCCTTGTCAGCTCCTTAACAATTGGTTATTGTTCTCTCATGTGAAGGCTACCAGGCACATTTTTTGTCTCCAGAAAATTATCATTATGATTCATAATCACTTTATCAAATAAAGTTTGCTTTGATAGAGGAGGGTTTTTTTGTGTCTTTTTGCTTTATTTTCTGGGCAAAAGACAATACTCATCTAAAAGTAAACCACAGCTAGAAACCCATACTGGGAAATTCTAGGAAGTACATAATAAATTTTGGTATCTTGAAATTGCTTCTCAAAGTAATAGAAAACTAAAGAGGAAAAAAATAATAAATTGAGGACTGCAAGTAACTAGAAATTTGCAAAGACTTTTAGATGAGGGTTTCAGCTTGTTTTCCAAGTATTCCATCAATTTGGAGTTCCTTATTTTCATTATACTTTGGTCAAAGTTTTTGTTTTTTAATGAGTTGTGTTCTTGTAATCTAATAATCGATTCCAGATAGCATTTGTTAATTGGAAAACATATTTCCTTTTCTATTGGACAATGATATATTGTAGCAGTTATCTCATAGGATTTTTGAAAAGTATTAAATGAGATGAAGCATGTAAAGTACTATTTTTCAAATATTTAAGGGATTTGTGATATCACCCACATTGATATTTTCTCAAGTAATTCAGATCATATACTACCCAAGTCTATCCTCCATGCCCTCCCATCAATTCACCACAAGGAAGTTTTCTCACCTGAATTATGGAAGGAGTAATGAATGTGCATCCATATAAACACTTGCTATGTCTTATGCACTGTAATTGACAAATATTATCATATTTGGTCCTCATAATAATCTTGTGAGGTGTTATTATTATCTCCCTTTTACAGATGAGGAAACTGAAGTAAAGAAATTAAGTGATTTGCCCAAGGTTAATAGTTAGTAAATGTCTGAAGCTGAATTTGAACTCATGTCTTTCTGACTCTAGCTTCAGTGCTCTATATACTACTCCACTTACCTGCCTATGATTACCAGTAGTGTTCCTCATTTTCTGCTGCCATTAAGAGAATTTTAATAGAAACACTATCTGTCCATCTGTCATCCATATTCATTAACATATGACCAGCTCCTCTTCTTTTCCTACTGCATATTTCCCAGATAACATTTTTTACTTCAGTTCCTTTTCATTCCTTTGTGATATAAATTACATATTATAGTGTTTTGAAATGCATCATGAACATCTCCATTACTTTCTATGTGTTATTCATTTTATTTTTTGGGAGAATGTTATGTTCCATATCTTGTATTTGTACCATGGTACCTATGTTAAAAAATGTGTCTCTATCTGGAAGAAGAAGCATCAATATTTTCCAAAAGCAAACAAGGATTCTCCTCCACTAATTCAATTCTGGACCTAGCTTACTCTCTGGGAAATTTAGAGAGAAGCTCAGAGAATTCTTCAGTCCACAGATTCTGTGTTATACAATCAACTATCAGCACCTCATTTCAGCAAAACAGATATCACAGCTAAACTCCTCAGGTTCGCTCTCTGGGAAATTCAAAGAGGAAAAAGTCATTTCTTCACTCAAACCTAATATGTATCATATCACCAGCTATTTGTACTTTTTCCCTGACAAATACACTAAAGAATAAAAGCTAACATTTTCATTGCAATACATGTCAAAATCTGGGCAATAGATTTTCTTTACCCACTTGCCCATTCCTATGTAGTTTGTCAGGACAAACTCACTTGAGTGGTTAATGATCTCTTACATCAGATAACAAAATTATTTGGGGGTATATGGAAGCAGTAACATGACATTTGCCTAAAGGAGAATTTACAGAAATTCGAAACATAGCAGATTCCTCTTTGACTTTATTCATGCACAAGTATTCATACATAAAATGGTAAAATAATTTTTGAGAATACTTCTGTTATTGATAACAGAAGTAAATTGATATTTGCTTGTTTGATCTGTCTGATGAACATCATTAAACAGGGTATTTTTATTGCCATATCTTTCAAGGGATCTTGAATGATTTTGGTATGTGAATGGGAAAAAGAAAACATTGCTGAAAGAGAACTGTTAAGGCTATGTTTTGTTTTTCTGAATTATTTTTTAAATTAAAAACTTAAGAATATAGAATTCTTTATACCATTAACTTAGTTACACTATGGTAAAGAAATAGTCTACTCCAGGATTTCATATGTGGAAATTCATCTGTTCCCTACTTATAATCTTATTATATATTCCCTTGACATGTGAGATGAGCATCATAAAGACTTTGTAAAAATGAAAAAGTAAGTCAGCTGACTCAGACAGATTGGGTCCCCCATTCTTCCTCTGTACTGGATCAACTTGCCCTTAGAATCATATTTCTCAGTTTAGCAGAAAATAAAGTCTACCATTTCACTATGTCGCGCTCAAAATCTGACAAGTATACTTCTCCTACTTATTCGTTGTGTGGGCCCTGATTGGGTTAGAATGAATAAATAGAAAGTGTTTCTGTTTTTGCCAGAAACCCTGAGGGTCTTCTCTTTCCTGATTTTTTTTGAAGAGGTCATCCTTTGCCTCATTTATTATTATGCCTTAATCACTGAATGGACACTGCCTCAGTCAAAGACCTGTGAAAGACCTTAGCTTGAAAAGGCCAAGGAACACCACTGAATCCTGGACCATCTTCAGTTGTCCTGTTTTAGATCTGGACACTGGATCCAGATGTTGATTAGTGACTTTGCACAGATTGCCCTCACTTGACTCAAATTCACTTGCATGTAATGGCATCACCTCCTTGATGTCAAGGGGTCTCTTCTAGAATGAAGGACAAGCAGCAATGCTTCTCCTCCAATTCCCATTTCCATGATTATTTTACACAAAAGTTGCACATTTACACAAAATCAGTCATCATTGTACAATGAGGTTATAAACACCAAACATTTGCTCAGCTATAAAATAAATAATAATAATTTCATAATTGCTCAGTATAAGCAGAATTAAAAAAAAACACAACATCAATATATGAGTCAACTCACACATCTGGGACATTCTCACAAATACCTACAAGGTCTATGAGGGATAGTAGACATAAGCGCTTGCCATATCTTAGCACAAGAAGGAGGAAAACCAAAGTGCTCAGATCGATTTACAACTCTAGGGTGAAATCTATTCTTAGTCCCTTCAGGAAAGACGCCCATATAAAGTCCTCTACCCCACCCAGATACTGGTCTTCACTCTCCAGAGAGAAAAAAAAGAACAATCTACTATTCTAATCTCAAACTGATAAAAGGGTGATAAGCTGTTTTAATTCAAAATCAACTAAGCATTACTCTGAGAGTAGCTTTGCTATGATAATAAGAAGAAATTTGATTGATTAAAAAAAAAAAAAAAGCAAAGTTTTCATTTCTGAATCTGACTCCATGGGCAATGAAGACAGTTTCAACAAGTTCTTCATTCAGGTTTTCTGCATCAACCAGTCATATCATAGCATATTCTCACTGAGAAGCAATTCTCAAGTTGAATGTGTCTTTTTCCATTCTCTCCCCCTCAAACCAGAAGAGACAAAACAGGAAAATCAAGCACTTAGCATTTTCACCATATTCCAAATATAGATAGTGCTTAGATGCAATAGCAAAAATTTGGACAGAGTTCAGTTCTCCTCCAATTGACAAGTTCCTTCAAGCAATATGTAACATGGTACTTCTTTTCCAGGTATTAGGGTTTCAGATACAACAGCTAAAGTCTTCCTATCAACCAACTGTTCCTCTTGGAAGCTTTGCATTTGGCTGCTGCTATTTTCTGAATTGTTCCTGTTATCTTTTTAACTCTTTTCCTACTGAGTTCTTTGCTGCCTCTAATGGTTCAAAATCAGGGTGCTCTGTTGGTCAGTGACCCCAGTTTTTCTTATAAAATAAACTCATCAAAGTCATTTTTGATAAGAAATTAAACAACAGTTCTTATTTAATTTTCCTACAATTGTCAAATAATTACTTGATGAACCGTTTTGTGAATCTCTTGAGTTCTAAAGTCAAGCACATGCAAATAAAACTGAGCTAAGACAATGTCCTGTAATCTTGGTCATGTCTCATTCCTGCAGATAGGTTCTTTTGCTTGTCTTCTATTACCTGTCACCTAAATTTAAAACAAAATTGTGTTTCTTCACCCAGGGGTTATTCAGGGTTTGTCCACTTTTTTTCTGGTCCATTCCCTCCACGATTCAAGCTCCTTACATATCAGACAAGCAAATCATTAGGGACCTTTTTAAAATGTTTTCTTGGGGGAATTAATGAAATCTCATATTGAGTATTAGGCTTCAGAGACTGCAGTCCTCATATGAAGGAAACATTTTCCCCTAACCTCTCCAGGTGATCATGTATTGAATAAAGCCACAACTGACCCACTAGTTAAGTCTCTGGTATTTGCCTTTCTACTCTCCCAAGCCATGCTCACTGCAATGGGATTCATATTCTTTACCAGTACTTTTTTGCACCCTCCTCCATTCAAGCTCTTTTTGATGCTTATCGGAATGACTCTCATTTATCAAGGCTGCAACAACATATTACAAACTCTGTTTTATGCGATCAAACCGAAAAGGTTTTACATATGAATACAGTCATGGACTATCCATTATGATAATAGCATCACCTCCAAACTGTTAACAGACTATTCCCACAGATATGCTCCCTCCTTAACTTTATTTAGCTCCCTAGTGTCTCTTTTAAATGTCAGTTCATTAAACCTCTTATAGAAGCCATATCCTGATTACATGCCTGCCTTTTCCCTCCCCACTAAAATGTATTATTATTTTCTTACTTATCTATGTGCAAATTGTCCCTCTGCACAAAATACAAGCTCCACTAAAGAAGGAACTAATTCTTTTCATCATTATATTCAAAGCACCTAGGACAGTGCTCAGAACATAGCAGTTATAATAACAGATAATAAATGCTTATTAAGTTAATGAATCATCAGTCCCAACTAATTTTAGAAATGATAACCAGCAGTCATATTTTTGGGGGTAGACTTATAATTCACAACAGACCATTTATTAAAACAATAAAAGTTCTGTGATCTGCATTGATGGAGGAATAAAACATGAATGAGATCACATATTCTTTAGGTATCATCCTAAGTATGAGTCAGCAATATACAATTCTGTACATCAAATCATATTATACCCTTGTTTTCCTTTGTAATTTTTGAGTTGTGTTTACACAGAAATAAATAATGATCTTCTCATATGCATGATAAATTGATACACTATAATCTTGGTGATGGGGAGAGAAACTTAGACATTTTCTAATCCTTTTAGAAATGAGGAAACAAAAGGCCAGAGAGATATGACTTGTCCAAAGTCTAATAGCAAGTTAAAGGCAGATCTGAAATTAAAACCCATTTCTCCTTAATTCATTCAATTTTCTTTCTACTAGAAACTCTGCCTGTAACGAATCCTAACATTCACTTTAAGAAACAATCTTCCTTTTGCAATGCACATTTAATTGTTCTCCATAAGTTCTATAAGAAAACTCAGTCAAATAGATGATCAATCTCCTTATTCTTTGCAGACTAATTAAAAACACGCATACTGTGCTTGAAAACATGCCCAACTGTTACTATTTCTTTCATTGGGAGTTCTAACTGATTCTGTGGAATTGAAATATTGAAATAGCCACATGAATGACAATTTCTTCAACTATTGAACAGAAACTGCTGGTAGGAAAAATGAAATGAAAATAACTACGTCCAGTCCCTCATTACAGGCAACTAAGTGGTGTAATTTATAGAGCACTGGGCTTGGAATACTTAAGTTTAAATTCAACCTTAGAAACATATTAGCTGTGTGACCCTAGGCAAGTCACATGTTTCTCTGCCTTGGTTTCCTCATTACACAGCCCTCCCTCACTCAAAACAAAGTCAAGGGCAAGTCATATCATCATTTCTCTGATGGCATCATCTTCTTTGGCAACAAAGGATGAATACAATGGCACTTACCTCTCAAGATTCCTGTGAGGATCAAAAGAGAATATTTGTAAAATACTTAGCCTAGTGGTTGGCATATAGGTGGTAAATAAAAGCTTGTTTCCTTCTTTCAATATTTAATCAATGATTGGTACAGAGTATAAAGTTATTCCTTCTTTTAATGGATTAATATCTATTAACCCCTAGGGCCCGCTCCTAGAGACTTCATTTTTATTGAATGACATGCAAATGTGTGTGGTACTGTGGAAAAAACAAAACAAAACCAACTATAGCCTTTCTAGACATCAGTTTTCCCATTTGTAAAAATTACAGTTTTAACTGGTTTGCTTGTAAGGGCTTATCCAGTTTTCAACCTATAACCATATGACATAGTAATATAAAGGACTGTGAACATATTTCCATATATTTAAGTACTAGGAATTCAAAGCAGTACAAGCAGAATGAGTATCAGTTCAAGAAACTGGAAATGATTATCCTGGAAAAGAGAAGACTTTAGTGAAAAAAATATGACTTTCTTTGAATATTTAGATCATGGCTTTTAAGCTTTTTATTGTGTCACAGACTGTTGAGACAGAAGGTGAAAGCCTATGGATTACTCAAAATAGTGTTTCAAATAAAATAAAATAAAATATGAAGAATTATTAAGGAAACCAATTAAATTGAAATGTAGTTAGGAATTTTTCTTTAAGTTCATATGTACGAGATCAAGTCCCTAAAGAGTGTAATCATGTGAAATAGAGATTGGATTTATTCATTTTTTTTTTTTTTGTCCCAGAGGGCAAAATTCAGAGCAGGAACAGAATGTTACAGAAAAGCTGCTTTAGGCAAAATATAAATAAACATTTCCTAATAATTAGAAACTACCAAAGAGGAACAGACTGATTCCCTGTTCCCTGGAGGCCTTCAAGCCAAGGCTGCAGAGTCACTTTTCACTTTTAGATTCTTTGATTTTCATGTAGTAGGAAGTATAGACAAGGAGTTAGAAATGGCAACTTTACTGATAAAAATTAACATGAGGGCAAATCACTTTGTTTTTGTGTCCTATAGTTTCTGCACCTGCAAAATGATTTAACCAAACTTTTAGAACAATAACACCTCTACTCACTCTAGTAGTCTATGACTTTGTTGTCTCTTTTTCAAGTTTTCTCTTTCCTTATGTATAGCTTTCTGTGGTGATCAGCTGGTAAACACCTGGTTTATTCAGTCAGTTCCAGTAAGCTGCTCTCACATATTGCCGTCCCTGCAACTCGGAATTTCCATCATATTTCCATTCCAGGCATTTCCCAGTGATGCTTAGTATATATAGAAAACTGTACTAGCTGATCGTGACTGAGAGCACAAAGCTATGTACATTTTGAAAGCACAATATATTAAGAAAATGAATACCTTACTTTCTTCAAGGAGGTACTTAACACATGCACCTCAAGTCCCTGAGGGCCTGGCTCTCCTGTAGGAAATGAGATTCAAATGACATTAGAACAAGGATGTGATGGCAACTGTGAATGAAAGTGAGATTAATAAAAGAACAGTTTCTCATGCTCTAACCCCAGAGACCTTTCAAAAAGGTAAAAACAGATTAATTATGGTCAGGCTTTCAGAGATTTTGCTTAATTTCTCACTCCCACCTCTCCTTTAGCTTTCTGTTAACTTCACTGAAAAAAAAGAAGAAAAGAAAGGGGGGAAAAGATTAAATTAGAATATTCTTTTGTGTGACTCATGCTACCTTGTGGTACCCAGAGAGGCTGAGGAAAAGGCACTAAAACAATATTTGGAGAACTGTTCACTTTGTACTTAGCTCTTACTAATATTAGCTAAGAGAATACAGTATTTGTGAACAAGACATCTCTCTGTGATTGAAGTGTTTCATTCACATTTTTTAACCTAAAGGAACTGTAATATCTTTCCTCAGTCTCAGATAGAGTGATGATCAATGTCCTCAATTCCCCCCCCCCACCCAGTAAAACAAAGAAGGATAGGGGACTGGTGCTTTAGAAAGAAATATGTATTACAAAGAATACCATTCCAAGGCAGATATGATTCACAGAAGCCTAGAATCTCAAGTTTTTGGCACTTGGGTAATGCAGGGGATAGAACTCCAGTCTGGGAGTGAGAAAAAACTGAGTTCAGACATTTACTAGCAGTGTGACCCTGGGCCAGTCACTTAACTCTATTTACCTCAGTTTCTCATCTGTAAAATGAACTAAAGGAATAAATGACAAATCACTCCAGTATTTTTGCCAAGAAAACTCAAAATAAGATCATAGATAAGACTGAAATAACTAAACAACAGGATCTCAGAGTTAGAACTGTTCTCATAGGTCATCAAGCTAATTTTTGTCCAGTGTCAAAACAAATCCTTTTCCAAACGAACCTGATATAGGGTCATCCAACTTTAACGTCATGAATAATAGGGAGCTTGTAAGTTAACTAGGTCACTTACTAGTTCACTAAGATTGCATAATTAGCGGAAGAAAGGAAGAAAAGAAAGAAGGAAGGAAGGAAGGAAGGAAGGAAGGAAGGAAGGAAGGAAGGAAGGAAGGAAGGAAGGAAGGAAGGAAGGAAGGAAGGACAGGAGGGATGGAGGGTAGAAAAGAAATCGTTAAGAAGAAAGAAGCATTGAAACTCTCAACTATGTGGCCAGTGCTTTACAAATATTATCTCATTTGATCCTCAAAAGCCTGAGAGTTGGTTGCAGTTCTGGCCACCAATTTCAGAGTTGAAGAAATTGAAACAAACAGATTTTAAGTGACTTTTCCGGGATTAAATAATTAATAAGTTCCTGAGGCTGGATTTGAACTTAGGTCTATCTATCTCCATTCACGCTCTATTCAGTTCTCTATTCATGCTATTACCTAAATGATAGAAGGATCATAAAATCATAGATTTAGAGCTGTCTAGGCTCTAAGCAAATATGTCATACACTCCCACAACACTTTACAGATGAAAAACAAACCTTTCAGTGAGTCTTAACTAAAATTGCCGAAGTGGCTCTATCAGAACCAGGCTTCAAACTCTGGTTTCCTTACTCCAAATCCTATTCTCTTTCTACTATAAAACCATCTCTTTTGTTCTCTTATTGAATGACTGTAATTGTTAAGGAAGTCCTGTGTGTCTTGAAACCAATCCTATTTCCTCTAAGTTTCTATCAATCAGTTAATAAGCAATTATTAAACTTCTATTATATGCCTGGCATTCCTCTAAAAAGTGTGGTACAAAGAAACTAATTCTTCCCAACATGATTATAGTTATATTTTTTTAATGAAGTTATGGAACTTTGATTTCATAATTACATGTCTGGAAATATCCAGCATTCCCTTTCTTGAATATGACTGATTCAAAACTGTTCTTCATCACCCACTCTCCCCTGTGACTCACAGAAGCTGCAGCATGGACACTGACCACAATCTGGTAAATCATCTCAGCAGATGGGAAAAACCAGACTGACAGTAATCAACAGAGGTTTCAAATGTATTGGTGAGTTAGGGGAATGTCTACCTCAGGAATGTGAAGACTCTCCCTGGAACAATGAGTGGATGAGAACTGTTTGTTCCGACTTCCATGAAGGCAGCTGAAGAAGGTGCTGTGGCATGATCGCAATTCAGTCAAGCATTGAAGGCATCAATATCCATTGGATCTTAGGCTATTGTCAACCATCTTGACACCGGCCTTTGATAACTCAGGAGGAGGGAGTGAGACTTATTTGTTTGTGTAACTTTGCCTCACTTAAACCTAATTCACATGCAAATCAAGACTCACCTGTGATGTAATTGTTCCTCTTCAAAAATGAAGAATGTGCAATTATAGCTCAGCTTTCTTTAAAGCTTACCTGGATAATTGTGTTTATGTCTGAGCATCACAGTTTAGGAAGAACATTGATAAACTAAAGAGTATCCATGGGAGGTCAACCAAAATGCTACAAAGCATAAAGTCCGTAGCGTGTGAGAACTGACTGATCTAAGAAGGGATTCAGAGGTTGTCTGATAAAGACAGAAAAGGATTAGCTCTCCTCCTATCTCCAATATTTGAAAGATTAAAAGAAACATACATTTTGTTTTATTTGTGCACAAGGGGAAAAAAAGATAGGAGCAAAGGGTAGAAACTGCAATGAAGCCAACGTAGATATGATGTAAGAAATCACTTTATATTAACTATAGTTAGTCCAAATTGGAATGGATGGTATGTTCCCCTTTGATATAGGCCATCAAACAGTGACTAAATGAGTACTTGCTGAATTTTAGTGTAAATTATGATTATGATAATGTGATGGTAGTGGTGGTGGTGGTGGTGATAGTGGTAATGGTGGTAATGAGTACAAATAGTAGGTAGTGAAGGAGGGGGTTAAAGAGAAGGAGGAGGAGGAATACTTTCTGACCTGGTGATGACTTCTTATATGAAATTCTATAGTTCTTCCTGTTTCATGTCTATTCTCAGTAGCCACACAATAGATGAAATATAAGAACCAATGAATCCAATGACCATGTAACCCATTATCAAATAATTTGCATCTTGTTGGATTCTGAAATCACCCTCCTTACTCTGAAGTCATACTTTAGTTTTCCTTATAAATAGGTTCACATTTTTGCATCTTTTCCTCTCATATGAGGCCTCCAGGACCTCCACGGCTAGAGGTCTGTCTCATTCTTATATTTGCTCCTTGGACAAAGGTTGTAATCTACATTTCATGAATTATGCATATGTATTTACATATATACATACATATACACAAATGAATCATATACACGTGCCTATATGTTTCTGTTTAATTGACGTCTTTGTAACCCTATCTTTTTCATGGTTGTGCATTTAAAAACATTATTCTTAGAAGGGATCCATAGATTTCAAAAGACTACCAAAGGATTATTAACACAAAATGGTTAAGTCCCTGTACTAGGGATGGAAATAATTCTTTCAAATTCTTTCTGGGGCGGTGTTCTTCCTACTTGATGCTAGACATTCCTTCATGGTGGATGTGTCCATTCTAATTTCCATTTATTACCCCATGGGACTCTCAGGAAGCTATCCTTTGACCGCTTTACAGTATAGTCCTACATGTTAGAATCAAGAAAGTCTTTGTTATCTCAAAAATGACAATTCATTATGAAATTCAAAATAGCCTAATGAAAAGAAACAAATTTGGAGGCAATCTCAAGTAGTTTCCTGTCTCAGATGCTAAATTGCTTAATTCCTGCCTCAGTTTCCCCATCTAAAAATGAGATTAATGACTTTTACCTTACTTATCTCACAGGGTTGTTGGGAAGACAGCACTTTGTAAACCTTAAAGTGATAGAGAAATGAGAGTTATTATTTTCTAAGGAAAACATTTAGTGTTCTCCTCTAAGACACGCAAGTTCTTTCTATACATAACTGCACTCAGTTAAAGCTCATTAGATAATTTATGATTCTTTAAGCTCATTTGCTATTAGTCAGCAATGATTCATCTTTCCTCCTTATCTTAATAATAACTTATTGCATTATAGGAAGCTCTCACTTGATGTTTTAAAACTTCTCAAAGTTAACAAAAGGTTTTACTTAAAGTAAATAACAATGCATGAGTTTGAAATCAGGCTCTTTCAATTTATTCTGTCCTTCGTCATCCTACCCCTGTGGTATTGTTTTTAGTTCTGTCTGCTACATTTTAGCAATGGCTAAAGGCCATTGACGAGCTTGGCTAATGGGTGGCTACCAGAACGATGATGGAAATGGAGACAGTGCCATGAATGGATTGGTTCAATGAAATCAGCATTTCAGCATAGGCTGATTTTCATGTATGATACATGTCCTCAGATATTTGAAGGGCAGCCATGGGTAGAAGAATTAGATTGCAATTCATCAGCCCAAGGAGATATAAATGGAAGCACCAAGTGGAAGGGAAAGGAGAGGGAAGCAGATTTTAGTTAGCTATGAGGATAGATATTTTGTCTTTGAATGTGTCCAGTCTGACATAAATGTGTCATCTCCTGTCCACTTTCTGTTCTCCCCTCCCCAAATCCATTTCTTGTTCAATATAATTAAGTGAACTGATTAAGGAAAGTCTTCCTCCTTAGCTCTTATTTTTCTTTTTTGACTTATTTTGGAAAGAAGATAGATTTTTCTTTTCTTTTGTGAGCAGTGTTAGTTTTTTGGTTCATCTTGGAACCTAGAATAGAGGGGTCTCTAAGATCCAAGTTGCCATGATCAATGATGAACAGTTAAGTTGGAGAAGCATTTAAATGATCCAGACTCAAAATTTCCTGGGATAGAAAGTGTTAGGCCATAAAAATATTAGTGCGTAAAAGGACCTTACGACATGTTATAATCTAAAACAAAGTGTGTCAGAATTAGAAATGACATTAGAACTTAGAATTCAGTAGTTGAAAAAGAACATAGAGACAGCTTGTCTAAAAACTAAAAGTAAGCCAATACTAAAAACTAACCTAAAACTAAAAACTTAAACTAAAACTTGTCTAAAAACTTAAACTAAAAACAGGGGAAATCTAAGGTCTGGAGGTATATACAAGTTCACTAATGATTTAATCATAATAAGATCCAGAAAATTTGAAGAATGAATTACTTTAATTTTTAAATGGCCTTTATTGGTTAGATGTTATAGAGTCCATGTCTCCTACTTCTAATATCCTATAACTAGTTATGGAGGATAGAGTATTTTCAGAGAAGACTAGTATGTCTGGTGTTAGGACTGCTGGGACCTTTTTAGTGCTTCTTTCTACCTTTGTTATCCACCTGAAGTACCTAACTCTTACATGTGGTTTCAAGAAGCTATGTCATGTACAGTTGCCATATTCCAGTAAACCATTTCAACAGAAGTGTTAAAGGCTGAGGGTAACCAAGGGGTCTCAAAACCATTGGTGAGTTGGGGGTGCAGGGTATAACCCAAGTATGTGAGGACTCCCTCTAGTAAAATGGGCATATGAGAACATTGTTCTAATAGTCCTGAAGGCAGCTGAAGCAGGCACTGTGGAGTGTTAAGAGCTTGTTTAGACATCCAAGATGCCAAGGTCATCCAATGCATGTCCAGCCATCACCAATTGTCTTGACTCTGTCCTACCCACTGGACTGTGATGATTCTGGAAAAAAAAAAAGAGTGAAACTGATGACTTTGTGCAACTCTACCTCACTTAAATCCAATTGACACCCTAGTCAAAAGATATCACCCATACCATTTTACCATTTTTACCTATGTCAAAGTACTGTAACAATAAGCAAGTGATGAAGCAACAGGTGAAGATATATTGGCATCTATAGTCACAACCCTGCACACAGGCAGCCCAGGCTTTAGGGCCATCTTCTGACTGGAAGCAGAAGTGGCATTCAATAGCCCCTGGGTATCTGAGAAGCTTTCTAAGGAACCCACCGCTCACCTCCTGGTGTAAAGAAGGGGCTAGAAAAGGTGCCCTAAAACTTGTCTGCTTACCCAAACCTTGCCTGATTACTGTAGTAGGTGGATATCCCATCCTGTGGTTAAAACTCACTCATATGTGTGTGTGTGTGTGTGTATATAGATAGATAGATAGATAGATAGATAGATAGATAGATAGATAGATAGATATCTATATCTATATATATGTGTGTGTATGTGTGTATATTTGTATATAAATTTCTGCAAGGATAATTCCACTCACCATTAGTACATAAAATATCTGCACAGTTATAAACAACACAAAATTCAGTAGATCTGAAAGATGAACCGCTCTTGTTTTGAGAGAACTCAGTAGGTATCCCTCCCAGATAGCAGCCCCGATTGAAACAATGTTCATAAATAAAGGCCAGCTTGCTCACACTGGAATTGGATACACATTTTTCTGGAAGGGCTGAAGTGAAGGGGGCATACTGTGAAGTTGGTGAAGATTTTGCAAGTCAAACAAATATAGTCAACAAACTTGCATGCCTCCTAAAAGAAGTGAATGAAAGACTCCTGATAATGTGATTGCCACTTGCAAGAAAACTCCATGCTACCATCATCAGTGCCTATGCTCCCACCATGATGAACCCTGGTGAAGTCAAAGAAAAAGAGTTATAAAGAACTGGAGATGCTTATCAGTTATTTGCCAAAAGTGGACAAGCTTATAATTCTGGGTAATTTTAATGCGAGAGCAGGTTCAGACTACCAGATATGGCAGGGAGTTCTTGGGAGGAATGGAGTTGAAAACAGAAAAAACAATGGTCACTTACTACTGAAGATTTGTGTATCTCATGGCATTTTCATGAGCAAAACTGTCTTCCATTTGCCTAAACACAATAAAACTTAATGGATGCACCCTCTCAGCAAACATTGGCATTTAATAGACTCTGTGATTATGAGGAGTAGAGACAGACAGGATGTGAGAGTGAGAAAGGCAATGTGTGGTGCAGAGCGCTGGACTAATTACAGACTTATCCTCTCCAATGTTAATATCCCCTTTCAACAAAAGTAGTGACCTCAAGGCAAAATGACTACCAGAAGAACTAATGTCCACATATTAGACATCTTCTTTGAGTGGTAACAGTTGGTTTCTCCTTTGGAGGAAAGTTGAGTCAACACACAGTTGACAAAAGTGAAACAGTAAAGGAATGGGAAGTTTTCAGAGACTGGTGTATGGCACTACATTTGCTCATCTGCGTCAAAACACTAACAAACATCAAGACTGGTTTGATAAAAATGATGGGAAAATTCAGAAGCTGCTAACCCCAAAATGAGAATTCCACAGGGTTTACCAGTAAGATAGTTCATCCATTTCTAAGAAGGCAGCATTTAACTCCATCAAAAGTAAAGTGCAAGTGAAGCTTAGAGAGATGCAGGATTATTTATTCAATAAGAAAGCAGATGAAGACCTATGGTACATCTCAACTACTCAGTCCTGATGGAGTCACATTAATTAGTGAGAATCACATGATCCTAGAGAGATGGACTGAACACTTTCATAGAGTTCTCAACAGATCATCATCAATTGATGCTGAAATGATTCATCACTTCTCTCTGGTTGAATTCATTACCTTGCTAGCTGAAGTTCCAACTAAAGAAGAGGTTTTAAGGGCCATTAAGATCCTTTTCTGTGGCAAAGCACCTGGTGCTGATTCTATTCTAGCTGACATTTACAAGGTGTGCAAAAGCTGATCGAAATTATCCCGGTTATATGGCAAAAAAAAAGTTATCCCTCAGGAGTTCAAGGGCGTTTCCGTTGTCCATATCTATAAAGACAAAGGAAACAGATTGTCCCGGGAGAATCACAAAGGGGTCTCTCTCTCTTAATCATTGCTGCAATATTTTTGCCAGAGTCTTAATAAGCTAATCAAGTGAGGATCTGAAGGCGGATGATCTACCTGAGAGTCAACATGGCTTCAAGGAATGGACAATATGCTTCTTGTTCTTGATAACTCCAGGAAATATTCCATGAGCATAACAGAAGTCTGTACACAACATTTGTAGATCTGGCCAAGGACTTTGAAACTGTCAGTCATAAGGGCTTAGAGACATTCATCAGCACTGTAAGTCAATTCCATGATGATATGGTTATCAGGTTCTGGATAATGTTATGACTACGTTCTTGTGCTTTCCCATTCCTCAGGCGAGTGACACAAGGATACATGCTTCCTCCCTTGCTTCTTATCATGATCTTTTCAGCCATGTTGTCAAACATATTCAATGAGAATGAAAATGGCATCAAGGTCATTTACTGCACTCATGATAAATTCTTCAACTTGAAAAGTCTAGAAGGAGAGACCATATGATTTTCTGTTTGTATATGATTGTGCACTCAATGCAATCTCTGAAGCTGAGATGCAACGAAGTATAGATTGATCCTCTGCTTCTTACATCAACTGTGATCTAGTAATTAACACTAAGCAAACACAGGCACTTCATCAGCCAGCCGTTCCTATGGGGAACCATCAGTTACAGGTAACAGAGAAATTTTAATACTGTGAATAAATCATGTAACTTGCCAGCATCCTTTCCAGGTATGTGCACATTAATAATGAGGTTGACACAAGCATTGCCCAAAGTAGCTGGATGTTTGCAAGGCTGTGAAGGAAAGTGTGGGAAATGAGAGGTATTGGGCTGACTAACAAACTGAAAGTCTTTGATTTATTATGCTGACCTCGCTGTATGCCTGTAAAATCACGACAGTATACCAGTACCATGCCATAACACTGAATCACTTCCATTTGAATTGCATTGGGAAGACTCTGAAGATCACCTGACATGATAAGATACAGCACACATATCCTCTTTCAAACTAACTTGCCAAGCAATTTACTACAAAGAGTGTAATTCTGATGAACTAACAATTTTGTTTGAATGCCAAATGTATGCTCACCAAAAAGACTATTTTATGGAGAACTCATATGTATGCAACAGCAAGCACCCCAGCTACACAGGTCCTTAGATCTGCTTTTCAAAAAGGAAAGCAACTTTTGTGGGGTGAACAATCTACTTTAACTACCTTCACCAATAGAAAAAATGCAAGCAGAAAAATAAAGACCAACAGACAGGGCTTCTAACTGTCTGACCATAAGCAATATGTGCATCAATATACAAAAACAACTGTCTGACCATTATGTACATATATAGTTACCAGACAGAGAAGCACCAACATCTTGGTTTTCAAAGTCAGGGGCTTCTCATCTGGCACATGAACCTTCTTCCAAAGAATAAGTCCTAAAATAAAACCTCTCCTCAGAGTATATACACACACTTTTCAGAGCCAGAGGGCATGACTCAGTGCCTCATTAGAAATTAACAAAAGGTATCTGAGGTCTATTAATGGGCAGAGAAGATCATTAGCTCTAATTAAGATTACAACAGGGCAAGCACTTACTTGGTGGTCAGAAGAAGCAATATAAAACCACTCTCAAGGTCTCTATTAAGAAATCTTGAATGGATTGTGTGACATGGGAGACACTCTGCCTTCATCAGAGAAGGTACTGTGCTCTATGAGGAAAGCTGAATTGAAGTAGCTCAAAGGAAACTTAAGATGCACATATTTAGAAAATGCATCCTAAATGTTCACATGGACTATTTGTGCCTGACCTGTGATAGAGCATTCCAAACTTATATTGCTCTGATTTACCACAGTCAGAGACACTATAACTTGACTCTAATATAGTGATGTCATTTTGCTCCTCTTCAAGAATGAAGGGTCACAACAATATAGTGACAGCATTTCTTGGAAATACATACACACGTATACCTGCATGTGTGTGTATGTATACATGTATACATGCGTGTATATGTATGTGCGTATACATTCATATATTCATTTAAAATTACGTGTTTGTAACCTCTGGCTCGTTTTTTTTATTTCTTTCAATTTTGTGAAACTATATTTCACAGACTAAAACACTGTCAGAAGGCAGAAACAAGGTTGGAGCAAAAGAATGAAATGATTGGAAATCTTTGCTCTGTGATTTTCCTGTAAGACTAATCGACAAGATCAGTGGACAGATCCACTGGAGGGGGGGGGAAACACGTTAATTTTGACGCAACAGTCCATTATACAAAATTATGTTGCCTTAGCAACTGAGTTTCTCTGTAGAGAAAAAATCATATTTAAATAGAACCTCAGGGTCATATGATCATAGATTTAGTAGAAACCTTGCAGATCACCTAGGTCTCTGTCAAATCCCTCACTTTCACAGAGGATACCAAATCCCAGAAAATCTAAATTATTTGAAAAGTACTTTTCTCAAAATAACCTCTCAGGTAAAAATATATTCTAATTCATATTCTAAATAATAATAATAAGAATTTCAAAGATGAGAAAATAAAAACTAATAAAAGACAAATAAATTGTCCGTATAACTAGTTCCAGATTCAGGACTTGAAATCATGCCTCTCTTGATTCCTAATCCAATACTCTTCCCTCAACCCCATACGTTATGTTGCCTCTCAATGTGGATGATTTACATTTCTAATAAGATTCAGTTGGATGTCATGAAAATTATGAAGTCTTCATAAACACAGGCTGTGTGAAAGTAACAACAAAATTTCTACTCATTTTATCCAGTAATTAGGGTATATATTGAATAGTTTGGAACCAATAATGCTACATTAATTATCTTTTCTTTCTCCCCAGTGTGAAAGGGTGAGCAATAAATGATAAAAACGGAACCCAAAAACTTGTCTCCATTTTAGTCCTCAAGCAATATTTTCAGGAATGCTAGTTCTCATCAAGATTAGCCTTTATAAATGGGATCACAAACAGGTGGGCATAACTGGAAAAGAACTGATTAATAAGTATTTTATGTATTTCAAAACATCCTGCACATATTATCTCACCTAAGTTTCATAATAACCATTTGCATTAGATATTTCTTGTTTAGTCATTTCAGTTATTTCTGAGTCTTTGTGGCTCCATTTGGGATTTTCTTGGCAAAGACACTAGAATGGTTTGCCATTTCCTTCTCCAGATCCTTTTATAGACAAGGAACTGAGGTGAACAAAGTTTGCCCAGAGTCACATTACTTTGATTATCTGAGAGCAGTTTTGAATTTCGTACAATGAATCTTCCTGAATCCAGTCCTATGCTCTATCCTCTGCACCATCTATAGGTATTGCTATTCAGTTTTTTACAGTTGAAGAAACTGAGTCTCAGGGAAAATTGCCTGCTTCCCAAGTGCCAGAGGTGAGAGTTTGTGGCAGACCTTCCTGATTTCTGATTTAGTACACTCTTTCCTGAAGTCCGTTGAACACTGAGGTGACTAAATTTCTTCATATGTCAAATGAGGACTTCAAAATAGATAAACTGATATCCAAATTTCTGTGATGATAAATTTAATTCACTAACATCAATTGTCCATACACTTTGACATTACGACTTCATACAGAAGATGCATCCTAAGGAAGTACAACACAAAACAACACAAAAATTAAAGTCCACTGTGGATATAGGATTACAGAGCTAGAGATGGAAGTGACAACTGGGGCCCAAGCAAATTAAGTAATTTGACCAAGTTCCCAAAGGTGCTAAGCATCAGAGGCAGGATTTGAACCCAAACCATATGACTCCAAAGTCAGTTTTTTTTTTTTCTCCTACAAAAGCATACTTCTTCAAACTCAAATCTCTATAGCTGCACGTGCATACACACACACACACACACACACACACAGGCACGCACAAAATCATAATTGAAAATACCAATAATAGGAAATAAAGTGATTGCCGATCAATTGGGAAATTGAAAAAAATGTTACATTGATGTTATGGAGTTTTGCTAAGCTACAAGTTAGGATGACACTTAGAAATTAGGAAAATATAAAAGACTCATATAAAGATGTGGGCGAGAGAAATTATTAATAAACAATGATTTGGGGAGACTTAGATTTCCCCCTCTTTCATTTATCTTCATTTGAAAACCTTAGTCTCTGAAGACTGAACTAATCTTCTCTTCTATCCAGAACCCCTCCTATGTGGGATGCCCATAGCATTCCACCCAAGTATAGGTGGGAATATATTTTTTTGAATTGATTGTCCAAGGGTGGGACTACTTTAGAAGTAGGTGACTTAATCAAAGTTAAGGTCCAGCCCCTTGTTGTAATATTCATTCTCTTATTAGTTGTTCAACAATCAGAGTTGATTGCCACAATCAGAAATAATCCTTTTCCAAAAGAGCACATAAATCACTAACCTTCTAACATCATTGTCTTTGGCCTAACACATAAAACCAAATGACCATTCTTTTATTAAAATACTGGCATTGATAATATTTCTATTAAAAGACTATTCTTTATATACTGATAATAATTAGGCAAGGTTGTGCACTGAGAATGCCTTCTGATGCTCTTGAATAATGACAATGTGAACAAGTGTTCAGCAGATGAAACTTTTCTGAACATCTGCACAGAAGATATAAAATAGGACTGTGGACACTGGCCAGAGGAGGTATTCTTCAGGGTCAATGAGGTTGTTGCAATGTCTGATCAAAGATACTCTCCATGCAAATATCCTGTGATACTCCCTATTAGATTGATCTGGGACAGGACTAGCTGACTAGCAAATTAGTGTGACAGAGCCAGGGTGGCATAATAGAAAGGACATTATTTTTGACATTAGATAATGTCCTTTCAAATCCCACTCATACATAACCTTGTGTTACCTTAGGCAAGTCAATTATTCATTATAATTTTAAGTAATAATTACAGGAAAAAAAAAGATTCTAATACTTGTAGGAACTACTAGACTGGGATGTTGTGAAGTACTTTGTAATTTTTGAAATATCTTACAGATGAGTTATTATTATGGAGAAATTATAGAACTTAGAGTTGAATGGAGCCTATGAGCTCAGAGAATCACAAGTCCTCAGAGTTAGAGCTGAAAAGGACATTGGAAATAACTTTATCTGAAGCTCTTATTTTCAGATGAGGAACTGAGTTTTAGAGAGTTTAAATAGTTTGCCTAATATGGCAAAAATAGGAAGTTGAAGCCCTGGAATTTAAGCCTAAGCATTCTGACTTTATATGTAAGACTTTTCTGTGTATTTCACATCCATAAACACATGCTATAGAGTGCTAAATTTACAAAAAAAAAAACAAAAAAAAAAAAACACATCCAGGTAGCCTGATCTCTTTGAATTATGGTGTTGTATATTTTCCAACCAAGTGCCTTCTGGTATTCATTGGAGGCCAGAGGGAAAGAAAAGAACTTTCAGTATCTCTCTGTATTTTGAACAAGATCAGGCAAATGACCAGCATCAAATATGCTTGAAATTTTGTTATGATTACATTCATTGGTTATGGTGATCAAATGAGAATATTTATGCAAAAGTAACCTTAAAAACTTTAAAGCAACCTAAAAATGCCAGCCCCAATAAGTGTAAGCAATTATAGACTATGATTAAGGGGATATGAGTTGTAGCTCCATTTCTCATCCTAATTAATTAATAAGTAACTGAACAAGAAATTACCATTTTAAGAGTATCAGTTTTCTTTCCTTTGAATCAGGAGGTGATGATAGCAACTCTAACTGACAGGAATATGCAGAATGAATGTATAGATATAAAGGTATTTTTTGCAGAGTGATGCAATGTGAAAATTTAGAACTTTTTTTAGATTTTTGAAGCAAATTGTCTTTGTTTGTTTTCCTCACTGTTTTGCTGGTGTTCCCCAGATTCATAAAACATATACCATTAATAGATTTGGAGTCTTCTCCAGTGTAATTTTAAAGGCTTTAAGGGAAAAGAAGACCAGCCACTTCTCTGCCAAAAGGTTGAAGAAACTTGACCTAGAAAAAATCCTTTGGATGACAGAACCTTGAACAATCAAGCTAGAGTGACGGCTCAATGCTAGAATAACACCTGTTGAAACACTTGTCCCACTTTCTGTATTACTTACATTCCCCCTCAGGCTGAGTATAGACAAATACTGACCTGACCCAATCTTGTTTAGCTTATGAGAGCTGACAAGATCACAGCTTGAGGTGGCTATGGCTGCAGGCAAACCGTGCACCCCTACTTCTCTCTCCCTCCGCTCCTCCCTCGGCCTCCCTCCCTCCCCTCCTCCTCTCTCTCTCTCTTCTCTCTCTCTCTCTCTCTTTCTCTCACACACACACACACACGCACGCATGGACATACACCTACACACATTTGCAATGCATGTATACCCATGAGCAACATTGAATATATATAAGTACCCTACAGGGTTTACTGTTAGAAAAATCTAGGCTTTTCCAGAGATCAAATGCTACAGCTGCATTCTAATAGGAATATGTACTGTTGTATTAACCCTGAAATTTACCATTTAATGTGAAAATTTTCTACTTGTAAGGATGGAACTACAAATCCACAGAATCTGAACAGTGAATTCTTGATACAGAAAGAAAAGATGGATCTTAAAGAAATATATATATATATAATACATATATATATATATTTGTATTTTAGATTTCTGTTTGAAATACTTTGCCCATTGAAAAGGTATTTGTTAAAATTTGGGGAAATTAACCAATTTACAATGGGAATGGGCTTAATAATAACACACCCCCTCAATGAACTGTTTCCATCAGAATGATAAGGAAAGAAGGGGGCATCAATGTTTATGTTAAAAAAAAATAAAAGGAGGATTTGTTTTGTTAATAGAGTAGCACATTTCTCTTGAACGTATTCCTTCAGCATAATATAAATTTGTTCTATAATATTCTAAATTATCATCGAGTCATATGACCATGGGGTTTCAACCAGTAAGGTACCTTAGAGATCATCTGTTTTAAATATGAGAAGTCATTGAAGGAAAAAGAATAGGCAATGAAGAAACAAAACTATCATTCTTTGCAGATCATGACAGGAAAACTTAGAGAGTGCTAGAGAATCATTTCTTTTAAAAAACTACTGGAAATAATTAGCAACATTAGCAAAGTTGAAGGATATAAAATAAATCCACATAAATCATGACAATTTCTATATATTACTAGCAAAGTCCAGTAACAAGAGAATATAAAACACACCCACATAAATCATGAGAATTTCTGTATATTACCAACAAATCCCAGCAATAAGACATAGAAAGAGAAATTCCATTTAAAGTTACAGAAGACAATATAAAATATTTGGGAGACTATGAGCCAAGACAAACTAATTTACCAGTGTGAAAAAATGAAAAGGGTGAAATCACCACCAATGTAAAGGAAATTAAAGTAAAAATTAAGAGCTGTTTTGTCCAAATGTATGCCAATAAATCTGACAATCTAAATGAAAAGGATGAATCTTAGCAAAACTATAAATTGCCCAGATTAACAGAAGAGGAAATAAAATACTTGAATATCCCCATTTCAGAAAAATACATAGGGCAAATAATGAATGAACTCAAGGAAAAATTCTTCCAAACATTTAAAGAACAATTAATTCCAATACTACATAAACTATTTGGAAAAATAGGCAAAGGAGGAGTCCTACCAAGTTGCTTTTAGGAAACAAATATGTCACTAATATCTAAACCAGGAAAAGTCAAAACAGAGAAAGAAAATGATAGAACTATTTTCCTAATGAATATTGATATAAAAAACAAATAAAATGCTAGTAAAGATATCATAGCAACTTATTATGAGAATAATGCACGCTAACTATGTGGAATTTATACCAGGAATGCAAGGCTCTTTCAATATTAGAAAAATTGCTTTCTAAAAACTACATATTATTGACCACATCAATAACAAAATTAACATTTAACACATGATTATCTGAATAGATACAGAAAAAGCTACTGGGAAAATTTGGCACCCATTTTTATTATAAACACTTGAGAGCATAGGAATAATTGTAGTTTTCTCTAAAATGATAAGAAGTATCTATCTAAAATTATCAGCAAACATTATATGAAATAGATATAAGCTATAGGCATTTCTAATGAGATCAGGGGAAAAACAAGGATGTCTACTATCACCACTGTTATTCAATGTTGTGCTAGAAATCTTAGTTTTACCAATAAGAGAAAAAAAAGAAATTGTAGGAATAAAATAGACAATAAAGAAACAAAGCTGTAATTCTTTATGGATGATATGACAGAGAATAAACTAAAAAAAACTGGAAATTATTAACAACTTGACAAAGTTGCAGGATATAAAATACACCCATATAAATCATGATATTTTTATATATTATTTAGTCCAAAAGCAAAAGATAGAAAGAGAAATTCCTTTTATAATAATTGTAGACAATATAAAATATTTTGGAGTCTACCTGCCAAAACAAATCCAGGAACCATGTGAACATGATTACAAAACTTTTCTCACAGAATTAAAGTCATATCTAAATGGCTGAAAAACTACCAGCTACTCATGGATTGTCTGAGGTGATATAACAAAAACGCCAATTCTACCTACATTAATTCATTTATTCGGTGCCATAGCAATCCAACTACCAAAAATGTATTTTATGGAACTAGAAAAATAACAAAATTCATCTGGAAGAACAAAAGATCCAGAAAATCAAGGGAATTAATGAAAGATAATGCATGGGAAGCTGGTCTAGCTAAACTATATCTAAACCTGTATTATAAAGAAGCAATCTTCAAAACTATTTGGCACTGGCAAAAAAAAATATAGCAGTCAATGAAACTAATAGGATAGGTGCACAAGACACAGTAGTCAATGACTATAGTAATCTACTCTTTGGTAAATTCAGAGACTCTAGCTTCTGTGATAAGAACTCATTACTTTGTGTTGGGAAAACTGGTAAATAGTATAGCAGAAATGAGGTGTAGACTAATATCTTAAACTACATGCCAAGATAACGTCAAAAAGGGTACTAGATTTAGACATCAAAGGTAGTACCATAAATAAATTAGGAGAGCAAGCAGTAGTTTACCTGTAAATCAGTGAAGGGAAGAATTTATGACAAAACAGGGGATAGAGAAAATTATTACATAGAAAATGGAGAATTTCGATTACTTAAATGCAAAAATGTTTACACAAACCAAACCAATGCAAACAAGAATAGAAGGGAAGCAGAAACATGAGAAATATTTTTTACAGCAAGTGTTTCTGATAATGGCTTAATTTCTCAAATATATTTAGGACTTAGTCAAAGTTTTAAGAATGCAATTCATTTTCCAGTTGATAAATGGTTAAAGGATATTATCAGGCAGTTTTCAGATGAAGAAGTTAAAGCTATATATAGTCATATAAAAATGCTCTAAGTAACTATTTATTAGAGAAATGCAAAACAAAGCAGCTTTGAGGTACCATCTCACACCTATCAGATTGGATGAAATGGCAAAACATGAAAATGATAAATGTTGGAGAAGATGTGGGAAAATTGGAAAACTAATGCATTGCTGATGGAATCGGTGAACTGATCCAACCACTTTGGAGAAAAATCTGGAACTACACGCAAAGGAATATAAAACTGTGTATGTCCTTTGATAAAGCAATAACACTACTAGGTCTGTATCCCAGAGAGATCATAAAAAAGGAAAAAAAAAAGGATCCACATGTACAAAAATATTTATAGCAGCTCTTTTGATTGTGTCAAAGAATTTTAAGTTCAGGGGATGCCCATCAATTGGGGAATAGCAGAACAACTTGTGGTATATGAATATAGTAGAAGGCTGTTCTGTAACAAATGATGAGCAACCAGACCTCAGAAAAAAGTTGAAAGATTTACATGAACTGATGCTGAGAGAAGTAAGCAGAACCAGAATACTGGACAGAGCAGTAGAAACTTTAATAGACTTGCCTCTTCTCTGAAATACAATAATCTAAAACAGGGATGGGAAACCTAGGGGTTCAAGGCCTGGTCTAAGATAATTCTAAAAGACTCCATGGACAATGCTATCCACATCCAAAGAGAGACCAATGTCATTTGAATTCAGGTTGAAGCAAACTATGTTTTTCTGTTCTTTTTTTTCTTTCTTGTGATTTTTTTTTCCCTATATTCTGATTCTTCTTTCACAAAAAACTAATGTAGAAATAGCTTCAATATTATTATACATGTATAGCCTATATCAGATTGTATGACATGTTGGGGAGATATGGGGGAAGGAGGGAGGAAAATGTGGCACTCAAAATCTTATAAAAGTGTATTTTTAAAACTAAAAAATAAATTTAAAAAAATAAAATCGCCATCTGTCCCTTTAACTCTCTTCTCTTCATAGAAAATTGGTGCAGTAAATCCAGATGACATACATGGGAAACCTCTTATTCACAGGAAGACTTGTGGCCCTTGGTTTTAATTATCTATATTCCTTCCACTCTCATCATGAGCTGCTGTGGTCATTCAGAAAAAAGAACTTCAGAAAGTTAAAAGTTTAGAATATTAGAAGAGCTGTGAATCGTGCTTAATCCTCATTTCAAAAGTCAGCTATACTAGGTCATAACCTGGAGAAGCCCACAGTCCAGCTGAAGAGCACAATGTAAAGAGAATAGGTGACCTACTTTTATTAACTGATTTTTAAACCTTTAGAATTTTTTTGCTTGTCTCTCCATCTGTATGTCCTTTTGCATACTCCTGTCCAAAGTCCTTTTCCCCATTAGGCCTCTGCTATTTCTTTTTTCTTTCTGTCTTTTTGTCTGTCATTTTTCTCTGCTCCTTTCCTTTGCTTGATGCTCTTAGTATTTCAGAAACATTTATAAAATATTTGCTACACTTCAATTTTACAGAACACTTATTAAACATCTGCCCCGTACCATCCCAGTGTTAGACACTGAAATACTTATGAAATACATTTACATGTACCTTGTTCTTTATTTTTAAATAAGATAAATTAAATAATTTCTATGCACATGTTTAAAAAGCCCACCCAACATCAACCCCAAAAATCTGTTATCCTAATATGTTCCCTTACCTTGAACTCACAACTGAATTGGATCTTAGACAACAAACAATCTAACATTTATTTTGCTAAAGAACAAAGAATCAAGGGGCCAAAACGATTTGCTGACAAGAGCACCAAGTCCAGAGTTGGAAGACCAGGTTGCAAATAAAAGTCCCTAACCCTTAAGAAGAGTAGGACATTGAGTCACTTAACTCCTCACACACACACACACACACACACACACACACACCTGTTTATTTGTTTAATAAGAATCATTATAATTTTACCATCTATCTTGCAGTGTTAACTTTTGGGAAATATTTTGAAAATTGTATAATGCAAAATATTATTAGTATGAATTAATTGTCCTTAAATCCATAGCTAATTAGAAGTAGAGTTCTGACCCTTCCAATGTTTTCTGGCCCATAGCCCGATACTGTAGCATCCTGCCTCTCCTTCTTTATGGCCCTCAACAATTTTTCTTTTCTATTAGACTAATAGAAAACAGTAACGGTGCTAGAGCAAGGTAGATTGAATTACAGTTTACAGTCTCCATTGTTGTTCTGTCATTTTCAGTTAGATCTGAATCTTCATGACTCCATTTGGGATTTTCTTGGCAAAGATACTGGAGTGGTTTGCCATTTTCTTCTCCATGTACAATCTATGCCCCTATGTAGTTATTATGTTATAAGTAACTGCCTTTTAACGCTAAGGGAACTCTTACTAGTTGTGCTGGTTGGGAAGCAGGATGATGTTGAGTCATCACATAGGAGAAAGGGTGCTTGGTTATGAAACTGAGTCTATATATACATGACTGCTTAGCAACTAATGCTTTTAAAAGACTCTCAATTCCCTTGTAAATACGTAGGTACCACTTAAATCTTAGCACTCTCATGCCTCCCTCCTATGTTAGGACTATGGGGGATGTAGACAAAGTTTCATAACCTTGTTTTTTTCATTCCTTTTTCTAAATGAGGAAAACAAGAAATTTATCTAGATGAAAAATAAACAAACAAACCTAGAGCATTTTTTCGTATCCTTTTTCAACTCAAGTTAATTTCTCCCTCATAATTAAGTTCTTAGAGAAAAAAAAAAGAAAAAAAAGAAAAAATGATATTCTAACAAGTTTTCCTCTCTAAGAATATTAGGTGGATAAATTTTACAATCTTTTAAGTGGACTAGGCCTGAGACTTGTAATAAAGTTCGTTGGAAATGAGCTTAGCTGCACCAGTTTTCAGGTACCATTCAGAATATTTAATACTATGCCACTGCAATAGCTAATATATCCCTGAGCTGAGGCAGGCACAGCAAAATACCCTACCTTGTGTCACTGAAACGCTTCCTGTCACAGGAAATTATCTGATGGAGAGGAAATCAGTGACATTTAATGTTCATAAATAATGTAAGCATTTTTTCTGGATAGTGGCATTGTTCCTGACTGTCAGAATGGTTTAGGTATCTCCAATCTCATCTTTCGACTTGGTCTCCATTGTTTCTTTTTTTAAAAAAAGAGAATGTTGAAATGAAAGAGAGACAAACTCGTGGGTGCTTTTGTTGGGAAAATCCAGAGGGGATATAAAAGACAGGATTTGAAATGAGCCTCACTGGGCTCCCTTGAGGACTCAGCTCATTAATGGAATGCTAACTAGTTCACTGTTGTGGCCTGAGCTGGAGGACCTTGGCGGGGAGGATATTTGTCCCTGCTATAGGAAATGAAAGAATACAAAAATGCATAGTGTTTTCAATTGTTTTTTGTAGACATCAGATGATTACATCGAAAACAAGAGCCAGAAGTGACTATGGTAAGAAATAATAATAAAATAAAATCTCTGAGGATTAAAATAACAAAGTTAAATTTATTCCACATAGTTCAATATCAATCCCAAACAATTTAAGCTTAACATAGCCTACATTTCCACTATTCATTTATAATTTTATAATAAATATTCCACCTGTTCTTTTTAAATATAAGTTTATTCAATGTGGATGTAAATATTTACAATCCATCTCCAGCCCTGTTTCTCTTATAATATTTAGATACGTAAAGGGGAATCAAAGAAAATGGTGTGGAATTGAAATTGCTTTTTTTAAGTCACAAAGTCTGAGATATTGAAGATGTTTGCAAAACACAAATGGACAAAAAAACAGACTTTTTTTCACTAAATTCTAAATGTGTACATGCAAATACCTGGAAAAGATTAGTAATTATAGGCTTCACAGTGATAATATCAGGGTCACTATTTACTATCTCATTCAACATTCAGGAAACGTTTATTTAGCACCTCATATAGTACATGCACTATGCTATGCAATTGGCCAACAAGGTGATATAGTGGATAGAGTGTTGAACCTGGGGTCGTGAAGACTCCTGCTCCTGAGTTTATATCTTTCCTCAGATACTTACTAGGTCTGTTAGTTTCTTCATTTGTAAAATGAACTAGAAAAGAAAATGAAAAAACATGCCAGTATGTTGGCCATGAAAACCTCAAATGGGTCATGAAGAGTCGGATATGACAAAAGTGAATGAACTACAGTAACGACATGCCATGTAATCAAGCATCTAATGATAATCTGTGTTTTTCCTGTCCTCAAGAGGCTTTCTAGTGAGTAGTAATCATGTGATATTAGCTCAAGCATTAATTATATCACATCAATAACTGGAACTTATATGGTGCTTTAAGGGTTTTTGTTTGTTTGGTTTGGCTTTAATTTCAACCTCATTGTGTGGAAACTCATTCAACAAACTGTCACAACCCTCAAGTACAGTTCTAGAGAATTACCTGGGCCAGTGAGGGGATATGTGACTAGTCCACAGTCATACAGGTAGTATATGGCAAAGACAAGATGGAATTACAAGTCTTTCTGACTCAAAGGTCAATCCTTTATCCCATGTCATGCCATCTCTAGAAGTGATATATGTTATACATATATGTTATAAATAGTGACAATGTTCATATATGTTTCATTTTGTGGTGGGATCAGGAGGGCAGTCAGGTATCACAAGTAGATAGAATACCATGTCCGGAGTAAGGAAAACTCATCTTCATCAGTCCAAATTTGGCCTCAGACACTAGCAATTTGACTCTGGGCAAGTCATTCAACATGCTTGTCTCAGTTCCTCACCTGTAAAATAAGTTGGGTAAGGAAATAGTAAACGACTCCAGAAACTTTTCCAAGAAAACTCCAAATGCAGTCACTAGGAGTCAGACAAAACTGAAATGACTGATAAACAAAAACAGTATTGATCAGAAATGTGTGTTCCTAATGACACTTTGCAGACTAAAATGTCTGATCTTGATCTAATAAAATTTCAGTTAGATTCCCATCTTGAAAAAGATTTTCTCTCAGTTGTGTTGGATTTTATGTCATATGCAATGAGTTGATCACTTCACTTTGAATTTTGAATTTTATGAATTATAAGAATGGATTTTACACATAGGAAATATGAAAAAGATATAGGTCTTAAAGAACACATTCCAGGACTGTTAGAGATAAATCAACGCCTGCTAGAGTGGGAAGATCAAGCATTTTAAGTATCATTCAAGGACACAATGAAACAGGATTACTTGCATAAAAGAAGCATAAAAGAAAGAGCAGCTCAAATAAAAAAAAAGCAAGAATTCACAAATTATAACTTCAAAACATCCTCCTTCAACTCATAGGAAAGTGTGACTTTTTCTATTCCCCAAGAGAATGTACAAATGGCCACCTCCTCAGCAAACATTTGTTAAGCTTTTACTGTCTGCCAGATCTTTTTCTAACTGTTGGCCATACAAGGAAAAATAAGAACACCTCCCTGTCCTCAAAGGGCTCATATTCTAACGGTGGATACAACATGCAAACATATATATAGTGTTAAACTATCTCAGAAAGAAGGTATTAACTGTGGGTGGGGAGGAGATAAAGGGGACTGGAAAAGGTTGCTTCTAGAAAGTGAGATTTGAATTGAGTAGTTAAAGAGGGGAATATGTGAGAAGAATCTGGCAGGTATAGGACTCAGTCAGAGAAAAGCGTTTTGCATAATTAATGGTAAGAAGGGCAGTGTCCTTGGATCAGCAAGTCCATGGAAGGAAGTAAAGTGTAAGATGACTAGAAAGGTAGGAAGAGGTTTTGAGAAGCTGTGAAAGCTAAACAAAGAATTTTATTTTCACTCATGGAGGTAACAGATTGGCATCTTTCAGTTGAATGATAAGGTTAGAAGCCAGATTGCAAAAGGTTTCGGATCAATGAGCTGAGAGACAATAGAATGTAGGTGGCTTACTCAATGACTTTAGTTGTGAAGGAGAGGAAAGACGTGTGACTATAGTTATTATGGATGGTAAGATAGTCTCTTTAGCAATCATTATCATTGGCACTGTGGAAGGTGAGTGACCTCAGTGGATAGAGTACTGGGGCTGGAGTTAGAAGAATTGATTTTATATCTAGGTTCAGACATATATTAGCTATTGATCTTTGGGCAAGTCATTAAACCTTGTTCTGCCTCGGTATCCTCAAAGATAAAATAGGAAAATGTCAAAAACCTAACTTGCAGGTTTGTGGTGAAGTTCAAATGAAATAATATTTGTGAAGCACTTTGCACAGTGTCTGGCACATAATATATATTAAATAAGTCCTTATTTCCTTCACTTCTCTATAATATTAAGGCACTGTATTTTACTGAAGTGGGGGTAGGGTAATAGCAAAATAGTCAAATCTGTGCTTTAGGAATATCGCTTTGGTAGCTAACTAGAGGATGAACTGGAGTGAGGAGAGTTGAGATAGTCAGACAAATCAGAAAACTATTGCAGTTGTCTAGGTGTGAGGTGTTGAAATGTGGCACCAGAGCAACTGAAAGAAAATGTCATAATGAGAGAAGTGTATTGTGAATGTAGAGACTAGACTTGGCAAGAGATTAAATATGTATAGTGAAAGAGAGAAATTACAGATGAAATGAAAAGTACATACCTATTTTGCTGGGAGAATGGTTGTAACCTCAACAATACTTGACAAAACTGAAAGACAGGAAGATTTTGGAAGAAAGATAATGAGTGTTATTTTAGACATAAAGAGTTTCTTTTCACTTTGAGACATCTATGTTGAGATTCTAAGTCAGTTTGTGATCTGAGTCTAGACTTAGGAGAGTAGTTAGAACTGTAATTAAACCCATGGAAGATGGTGACATCACCTGAGAGTTACTACAGAAGGAGAAAAGAAAAGGGGCCAGGATAGAGTCTTAGGTTTATACTCAGTGTGTGTGTGGTGTGTGTGTGTGTGTGTGTGTGTGTGTGTGTGTGTGAAATGGATGAAGAACCAGTAAATGAGATCAATAAAAAGCACTCAAACAGATAGGAGGAGAAGGTGGACACTCATCAGGAACATTTGGAATATGATGGAGTATGGAGGTTCTCTCTGGTATTACCCATGGTTTCTTCTTTTGATGTCTCCTACCCTGTAAACTCTTGCTCATCAATTCTGATAGGAGTAAGATTTATTAACTTCCACTCACATCCTTTTCTTTGTTTTTTTCTTTCCTTCTTTCTTTCTCTTTCTTTTTCTTTCTCTCTCTCTTTCTTTCCTCTCTTTCTTTCCTCTCTCTGTCTCTCTATCTTTCTTTCCTCTCTCTCTCTCTCTCTCTCTCTGTCTCTCTCTCTCTCTGTCTCTTTCTCTCTGTCTCTCTGCTTTTCTTTTTTCTCCCCAAAATTAACCCCATTTCACTCTGGGGCTCATAGATAGGACAATAATAGGTCACTGAAAAGCACCACTTAAAGGCTATTTTAGGCCCTCTAGGCTCAGAGTGAATGTAAAACGTAACTTTTCTTTTGGCCAGCAACCCTGAGAGTTTTCCCTTCCCAGTCTGATTTCATGTTTTAATTGATGGGGCTATCCCTTGACTCACTTCTTAAAGAGGTCTATTCACTGAATGAGCAATTACCTCACTCAAAGTGAGAACATGAAAAGAAAGGGTCAGGGTCTCCCAATGCATCCTGGGCTATCTCCAGTTGTCCTGATGAATATCTGCCCACTGGACTCAGATGACCCTGGAAGAGAAAGTAAGGCTGGTGACCTTGCACAACCCTCCCTCACTCAAATCAAAGTCAACTGCAAGTCTTGTCATTATCTCTCTGATGTCATGATTCTCTTCAAGAACAAAGGACAAACACAACAAAAATTATTTTATCATGATTTTCTTCCTTCAGTTTTCATTTCTCTCCACCTCATATTTGCTTTTGAAAATCCCTTTTTAGTATTTCCAGAAATTCTTTTGGACTTTTGTCCAACTCACTTTTTTTCTTTCCTTTGTGGTTTTGCTTATAGCTGTTTTCACTTTAATATGTTTATTATGGAAATTATTGGAAGTGCTTAGTGCTCTGGGAAGAAAAGAGGAGTAGTCACCTTTTTCTATGATCTTCATTGTAGTTCTTATCCAAGAAAGGCCCCTGAACTCTTCAGACTGGAATTAGTAATGCTTCTCAGGTTCCTTGCTCCTTTAGACCAAGATACAGTGCTGCTTTTCAGAGCCCCTGCTGCCCTATGATTGAAAGTATTCCACCTTTGAATTGTGACTCAGAAGTGGGTGTGGGCAATGGACTTGCCTAATAGTTTCTTGTCCTGCATCCAGTGCTAGCAAAAGGGCCCTGTTATCTATTTTAGACAAATTGTTAGAACCTCTTAGCACGTCTGGCTTGAGAGATCTGCTGAAGCTTCTGTCACTACCACCTCGTCCCACCCCTTATGTAAAATTCAAATGGACTCCAGGCTAGCTAGATTTCTCTTTCTCAGATCTCTCATTTCAATGTCCTAAGATGTTTTGGGACTGCAAGAATGTCTCACTCTGATTTTTCTTGGCTCTACCATTCCAGATTTTGATGTGAGGCTATATTTGATAGTTGTTTGGAAGAATCTGGGGAGAAGTCAGTTGAGTACTCACTATCTTTTCTCTGCTCCAGTGGTGGAATTCTTGATAATTCTCAACAAGATTCCTGGAAACCTGAGATTTCTGACCTTTCTGATTTTTAATATGGTTTATCCATTAGGAAATTTGATGTGCATAATTTAATTTTGATTTGATTCAGAAAAATAATTTTATTCATAGTGTCAGTACATAGTCCTTTTGGGGTCATGCAAAGATCTGAAAGTTAAAATTTAATGGAATGAGAGTAACTGATCCATATTGTGATGCATTTCCTAGGCTAGGTAGATAACCTAGGAAGGCAATGAAAGAATGGTCATAGAAAATTTAGAATAGTCTCTTCCTAATTTTGTAGGACTGTGCAGAGTCCTAAACAGAGGGGAGGAAGCTTTCAGAATTCACAATTTTATAGAAACTTATTGGTGTATAAATAATTTCTTCTGAATCTTTCCCCACTCAGGGGTAATTCACAGTAACTATTAGTCAGCTCTCTTGCTTTCCCACTTTTGAAACCCAAGTAAGGCAAAAACTCACCTCTGGGAAAGAGATTAAAAGTAAATTAGAAAGAACCCATAATAATCCTAACCTTGGAGAGCTTACAGTTCAATGGGAGAGGATAGTGATAAAATACATTTTCAAATGAGTGCCATAAAAGAGTACATATGACAAGATAAAGGAAATGAAGGGAAAGTGTCCCAGGAAATTTGAAGAAGGAAAAATCAATTTCATCCATGGGAGGAAGTAGTGGTAAGGGGATGTTTCATGAAAGATGTAGCATCTGAATTGTATCTTAAAGGAATTAAGGTACTTCAGTAGTTGGAAATGAGGTTAGGGTGCAGTGGATGATAAGAACATCTAGTCAAAATTAGGAAGCAGCCAGAGTAAAGGCAAACAGGCCGGAGAAGTCAAAACCACCCTCCCCCCAAGAGAAAACTAAATTAAAATTCTAGTTTAATGTGCATATAGAATAAAGTAAGGAGAGAAATCAAAATTAAGTTGCCACCTTTTCTGTGCTCAGTTTCCTCCTCTATAAAATTTACCATCTAGCACAAAAGGTTGGTAGATGAGATAATGGATAAGCTGTCTAATATGTATGTACACACACACACATATGCATAAATGTGTGTTTAGTAACTATACAATGTTCCACAAGCTCAAGTAGTATTTTTTTATATTATCTAATTTGGATTTCATGGAATCTCAGTATTACTGGAGAATATTATTATCATGATTTTCCCAAAGAAGAGAATTCAGAAGAGAATATATGAAGTTTCCAAGAGCACATATCAAGTAAATAACAAAAATGGGAGGAAAACTAAAGTTTCTTCAGTCCTCATATAAAGTTCTTTCTCCTAAAATGCAAGACCTTTGAGAAAATGATATGACTGCCCTATACTACATACACAGTTTTGAGACTGAACTCTCATCTCTAAGGACAAGTTGAAATAAACACTAAAGGTTAATTCAAACCAAATTGTTTTTGAAGGGCAAAAACCATCTGAGAGATTGAACAGCCTATTAGGCATATAGAAATGATAAAGAATGGGTGGGTTGGTAAACAGACACAGGGAGACTTTCCTTAGTGAGCAATTCTATCACATTTAAGTGTGGAGTGTGCAAAAATTTTTCTAAAGAGGAACCCAACAGTTATAGAATTGAAGAAATTTAAAAATGGTCCCCAATCATTCTGTAGTTCCCATGGAACTTTCAGTGGGTTGAACACAAGAAGGAAAATTACGTTTCTGAGAACTGTGCCAATGCAATCATCATGTTGTTAGGTAGTCCTTGATCTACCTCTTCATTTGAGTGTTTTCTTTCTCTACCTAGAGGTGTTTACTCCATTTAGTCAGGAACCTAGGGAATCTAGATTGTATTTCTTCTTTGGAAAGTGGCATCCAAGGAATACAGAAGCATTGAATATAAAAGCCAGGTCAATGATCTTATTAAAAAGACAAGCCTGCTCTCAGTTACTTGATGCTTGCCTGAAAAATTAGTTTCTCACAGATTTCTGGCAATTATTAATTGGATCTCTCCATATCAGTGAGAGTTCATTGCTCTAGCTACTTTATTCTCCACTTGACTCTCTTTGTCAGATAAGCTTTATACTTACATAACCTGCTTAGGTGCACCACATTTCACTATAAGACTTATATACCACCCAGGAAGAAGAAATCTTACAAGAAGTCTTGTAAACAACTTTACAAATGTCAGGCATTAATGATCACAAAGTTGAACATCTATGACCTTATTTAAATTCACTACATTCATCAGTAAGTCATTCACTCTTCCAGAGCTTTTTCTCTTGATTAGACTTACCTAGTTTGATCACAAAACTCTAATCTCATTATTCTGCATTCATTATTGTAACCACACTAAGGGGGGCAGTGCAGTTCAGTTCAAGGGTGGAGTACAGAGCAGCATCACATAATTTTCATGAGGATGACAGTCACCGCTCATTGCTACTACTTTGTATAGAATGTAGATAAAAGTAAGAGAGATTATCTTGGCTAATGTTTCATTATTCTTAGTATTACCCAAAAGCTTGCTTTTTAAAGGCTTCTAATGAACAAGGTGAAATCTGTGAATGCTTCAATAATATGAGTAGTTGAGTATATAGGAAAGAGTAAAGTCATATTACTAGGAAGATTTCCTCTAAACCAGGTGTTTCTCTGTCTATATATCCTATTCCCTTCACTGTCTTTCCTTTATGATCACTTCCCCTTTACACTAGATAGATAGATTATAGATATTTAGGTAACTATAAAGATAAAGACATAAATATAGGCATAGGCATCTTTAATGTAAATGCTATTTGCATATTGCCTCCTCTACTTGAAAATTAGTTCACTGAGAGCAGGACACTGTTCTTTCCCTTTATATTCCAAGGGCATAACCCTGCACCAAGCACACAGTAAGTGGTTTATAAATGATTGTTGACTATTGACTGTTCTTTTACAAATTAATAATAAATACTATGTGAACTAGCACCTAAACAATACTAGGAAAAACAGAAAATTTCCAAAGATGGACACAAATTACCCTGAGAGAGTATGCTGAAGTTGAAAGTGCATTGCAAAGAATATACTTCAAATGACAGCTCTGCTATTTATTGTAAATCTAATCTTGGAGAAATTACTTTATTTTCCTATATTTCATTTTTCCCATGTTTCAAATGAACACTCTCAGCAGTTAACCCTTAGAATTTATTTTAACTCTAAGTTTGAAAGCATATATCTAGAAATAGAGATACCACTTCACAAAATCAGTTATATTTATCCCTCCTGCCAAAGACATTATTTTACCCTTTCATGATACCTTTTGACATGTAGGTGAACTTCATCATGTAACCATGAAAGCAGAGGGTTAAGGATTTTCTCCAATATTCTCTTAAAACTCTATAAAATAGAAATTGCATGCAAGAGATAAAGCATTTTCAACTGGCTCCATGGACCAGGATAGTAACAAAAATGATATGTTTTTATTTTAAAGTATAAGAAACATGCAGTAGAGAAGGGTATTTTCTAATCCCTGACATATTCATACAGCATCTCCATTTCCATTTACAACCATATGAGGAAAATTACATCATCAAACTTAAATTCACTATCGAACTCAGTTTTACTTCTCTCTCCTTATACTGATATGGAAAACTTAAAGGTAGAAGCTTGTCCTAGTGGGAAAAGCTGTGAGTTTTGTGAATCAATATTTAGAGAACTGAGGAAACAAGAACTAAAACAAGACGTGTTTATGCATTTTTATGGGGGGATGAGATGATGGGTAGTGGGTATCAACCTACTGAAAGAAAGATTGAGGGAACAAATAAATTATATAGCAGGAGTCACATTTGTTCCCTGAGAAGTTATTTGTGTCAGAGACTGGGGGTGGTAAAATGTCATTTGCCACATATGAGAGGAGGCTGAGGTGGCTTTGAGATCTATTCCCTATGGAAACCACCATTAAAGGGAAAAGAATCAGTAGATGAGTAATAGGAGAAAATGGTAGATAAAAAATTCAGATTACCCAAATCTCAGGAAGCAGATAAAGACATTAAAGCAGATAATATAACAAGAAATTAATAACAAAATAAATATGGTCTCCAAATGAAATAAAAGAGTCCAGATATCTATGAACATTTTTTAATATATAATTTATTTATTTTCAGTTCCTGACATTCACTTCCACAAGAATTTGAATTCAAAATTTTCTCCCCACCTTTTGCCACTTCCCACCCCAGGACAGCATGCACCTCATCCACCCTTTCCTCCAGTCTGTCCTCCCTGCCATTACTTACCTTTCTCCATGCCCCTTCTCCTCCATTTTCCTGTAGGGCAGAATAGATTTCCATACTTGGTTGCCTGCATGGCTTAATTTCCACTTGCATGCTAAAACAATTTTTAATCTTTATTCTTAAAGCTTTCAGTTCCATTTTCACTCCCTCCCACCCCACCTACCCTCATTGAGAAAGCAAGCAATTCAATATAGGTCATAAATGTGAACAATGCAAATTACTTCCATAATATTTATATTGTAGAAGACTAGCCACATTTCCTTATGTCCTACCCTGACCTTCATTTATTCCATTTTCTCCCTTGACCTGTTCTCCCACAAGAGTGTTTACTTCTGATTACACTTTCCCCAATTTGCTGTCTCTTCTATTATCTTCCCTCTCCTATCCCCTTCCCCCTTGCCTTCCTGAAGGATAAAATAGATTTCAATATTCAACTGAGTGTGTGTTATTCCCTTTTTAAACCAAATCCCATAAGAGTAAGGTTCAATTATTTCCTTTCATCTTCCCCCTTTTCTCCTCCATTGTAAAAGCTCTTTCTTCCTTCTTTTATGTGAGATGATTTGCTATATTCTACCTCTCCCTTTCTCTTATTCCTAGTACATTCCATTCAACAGTAAATTTTACTTTTTTTAGGTATTCTCCCTTCAAATTCAGCTCACCATGTGCCCACTATGTGTGTGTGTGTACATATATATGTATATGTGCATATATATACTTAATACAAATACACACACATACCTACACATATATAATATACACATACATATATACCCATACATACACACACACATATGTATATATTCTCTCTAAATACCCTGAAACTGAAAAAGGTCTCATGAGTTACAAATAACATCTTCCCATGAAGAAATGTAAACAGTTCAATTTTAATGAGTTTCTTAAGGCTCCTCTTTCCTGTTTACCTTTTCATGTTTCTCTTTATTCTTTTCTTGAAAGTCAAATTTTCTATTTAGCTCTGGTTTTTCAACAAGAATGCTTGGAAGTCCTCTATTTCATTGAAATACCATTTTTTCCCCTGAAGTATTATACTCAGTTTTGCTGGGTAGGTGATTCTTGGTTTTAATCCTAGTTCCTTTGACCTCTGAAATATCATGTTCCAAGCCCTTCAATCACTTAGTGTAGAAGCTGCTAAAATCCTGTGTTATCCTGATTGTATTTCTACAATACTTGAATTGTTTCTTTCTTGCTGCTCATATTTTTTCCTTGATCTGGGAAATTTGAAACTTGGCTACAATATTCGTAGGAATTTTTCTTTCGGATCTCTTTCAGAAGATGAAAGATGGATTCTTTCCATTTCTATTTTATCCTCTGGTTCTAGAATATCAATGCAGTTTTCCTTGATAAATTCTTGGAAGAAGATGTCTAGACTCCTTTTTAGATCATGGTTTTCAGGTAAATCAATAATTTTTAATTGTCTCTCTTGGATCTATTTTCCAGGTCAGTCGTTTTTCCAGTGTGATATTTCACATTGTGTTCTATTTTTTTTCATTCTTTTGGCTTTACTTCATAATTTCTTAGTTTCTTATAAAGTGATCAGTTTCCATCTGTTCCATTATAATTTTTAAAGAACTATTTTCTTCAGTGAGCTTTTGAACCTCCTTTTCCATTTGGTTAATTCTGCTCTTTAAAGCATTCTTCTCCTCATTGGCATTTTGGACCTCTTTGGCCATTTGGGTTAGTCTATTTTTAAAGGTGCTATTTTCTTCTGTATTTTTTTGTGTCTCCTTTAGGAAGTTATTGACTTGATTTTCTTGATTTTCCTCCACCTGTATTACTTGATTTTCAAAATTCTTTTTGAGCTCTTCCATGGCCTTATATCATTGCATTTATATGAAGGTTTTGGATGTAGAAGCCTTGACTCTGATGTCTTCCTCTGATGCTATACTTTATTCTTCTTCATCTGAAATGATGGAAGAAAATACCTATTGAACAAGAAAATGGCATTCTATAGTCTTATTTTTTTTTTCCTTTTTGGGGCATTTTCCCAGCCAGTCATTTGACTTTTGTGTCATTTGTCAAGTAGAGCTTATACTCTAGGGACCTGTAATTTCTCAGTTCCTCCGTGGTGGCACAATCAAGGGAGAGGAGTTTACTCTTCTCCTGACCTGTGCTCTGATCTTATAGCAACCACAAGCAATCTCTTCTGCTCAGTATCTGTGGGTAGAATTCCTCTCCAGAGCCTGCACAAGCTCCACCATGCCAATGCTCCTCCTCACCCCAGGGATGCCACTCAGAACTGAGACACATATCAGGCATCTTGCTTCCACCAAGGTCTTTGGGTGAGGGCTCCAAAAGTGGTTGTTGCTGCCCTGGAACCAGGGGCCAGACCTGGCTTCCTTCTTACCCAGTGGAAAGAGCTTTCTTATTGACCTTTGAAACTGTCTTTGGTGTTAGTGGGTTGAAAAATCTGGGAACCACAGCTGCTACACATAAAGACTACTTTATTCCTGTCCTTGCCCTGCTACAGTGTCAAGGCTGAGCTGTGTTCCACTTTGAGACTGGTGCAATAGACCTTTCCTGCTGGCCTTCCAGGCCTTCTAGGCAGTATCAGATGAAAATCTCTTTCATTCTGTTGTTTTGTGGCTTCTGCTGCTCTAGAATTTGTTTAGTGTAATGTTTTACCAGAATTCTATGGGTTATTGGAGTAGAGCTGGAGCAGGTCTATCCTTCTACTCTGCCCTCTTGGCTCTACCCCCTGAACATTTATTTAAAGAAGGGAAATGAATCAATGCCTGATGAAGCCAAGAAACCTGTGGATTCTTAAGAAAGCAAGAATTCATAGCAGGATCATCTGAAATGGTGTAAAAGAGAATTGAGTTGTGATAGCAGAAAGTATGATATGGACAGATGTAAAAATGGTAAAATAGATAAATTTGAATTCACATATAGATAAATTTGATTCATCAAAGAATCAAAAAAGAATAAATGAGTTGGCATGCAAATTCAAAGAAGCAAAGTATTATCTGAAAGAAAAGAAGCAAAGAGCAGTAGTAATAAAAGAAAACAATCCCCATTCAAGAAAAGAAAAAAGAATCATTGATCAGAAAGACAGTATTTGTAGAAATAGCTGAAAGATTAAAAGTCTCCCAGGAGAATATGATTAGTCAAAAAATCTGAATGATGGAATAGGGGGATCATTAAAAGAAAACTCCCTATAACTTCTGAAAGCAGAAAACAAAATAGCAATTTAAAAACACATAGATTGGTTTCCAGAAGCAAACAAGCAAATAAAACAAAAAGCAGTAAAAAATAACAACAAATATATTCTGGTAACAACGAAAGGAAACATATTTACACATGAAATGAATTTTAATAAAATCACACTGCTTTTTACTCACTACAAAATACAGGAAGGAATTAATGTCTTCTGAAGAACAATAACTCTGCAAGGTAGTTGATATTGTTATCACTGTTTTCTTACAGAAGAGTGAGGGACCTCTCTATGCTTAAACAAGTAATAAATGTCTTTGGTCAAATTTTAACTCAGTGATCCCTCATTCTAAGCTCAATATTCTATCTAGACCTCAGGCAATTATTTATTTCTTAAACACACAACAAACCGAAATTCTTGAAAAATAAATAAATGTGACCTGGAAGGACATCAAAAACAACAGAAAAATAACAACTGAGGAACCATTATGATATTCTCTTCTGTAAGGGACAAATCTTGGAATGGATTTTGGAAAGCTGGTACACTAATGAACTATTAGTGGAGCTGTGAAGTAGTCCAATATTTTGGAGAATAATTTGGAACTATGTACAAAAGGTGATAAAATTCTGTATATCCTTTTTAACAAGATGCATTAACAAGACAGGTGTTCAGCCCAAAGAGATAAAGGAAAAAGTTACACACACACACATGCACACACACGTTTGCTAATTCTTTTTGTCTTCTTATGATGGCAAACAATTATAATCTGAGTGGATACTCATCAACTGGGGAATGATTGAACAAGATGTGGCATATGATTGTGCTGGGATACTACTTCTGGGTTAAGAACTCACTGTTTGACAAAACTCCTGGGAAAACTGGATAACAGTATGGGGCAACCTGTATGTAGACCAATGCCTGACACCGTACACAAGAATAAAGTCCAAATGAATACATGATCTAGATATAAAGACTGATACTATAAGCAAATTAGGTGAGCAAGGAATAGTGCATTTCTCAGATTGATGGAAAACAGAGAAATTTCTGACAAAGTCAGAGACAGAGAATATTATGAAGTGCAAAATGGATAATTTCGATTACCCTAAATTGAAATGTTTTTGCACAAACAAATCCAGTGCAACCAAAATTAGAAGGGAAGCAAAAAACAGGGAAAGAATTTTTGCAACTAGTGTCTGTGATAAAGGGCTCATTTCTAAAATATATAGAGAACTGAGTCAAACTTATAAGAATACAAGTCATTCCCTAATTGATAAATAGTCAAAGGATATGAACATGCAGTTTTCAGAGGAAGAAATCAAAGCTATCTATCATCATATGAAAAAATACTCTGAATCACTATTGATTAGAGAGATGCAAATCAAAACAACTCTGAGATAACACAACACACCTACCACATTGGCTAACATGACAAAACAGGATGATGCTAAATGTTGGAGAAGCTGTGGGAGAGTTGGAACACTATTGCATTGTTGGTGGAGCTGTGAGCTAATCCAACCATTCTGGAGAGCAATTTGGAACCATGCCCAAAGGGCTACAAAAATGTGTATGTGCTTTGACCCAGCAATATTATTTCTAGAACTGTATCCCAAAGAGATCATAAAAATGTGAAAGGTTTCACATGTACAAAATAGTATATTTGTGGTGGCCGATAACTGGAAATCAAGGGGATGCCCATCAATTGGAAATGACCAAACAAGTTGTGGTATATGAAAGTAATGGAACAGTGTTGTGCTATAAGAAATAATTGACAGGAAGACTTTAGAAAGGCATGGAAGAATTTATATGAACTGATGCTGAGTGAAAAGAGCAGAACCAGGAGAATTTTACACACAGCAGCAACCACACAGTGTGTGAGGAATTTTTCTGGTAGACTCAACCCTTCACAGAAATGCAAGGACCTAAAATATCCCCAAAGGACTCGAGGCAAAATGCCATCCACATCCAGAAAAAGAACTATGGAATTTAAATGTAGAATGAAGCAGAATATTTCCAGTTTTGTCATGTTTTGTTTTCTTTGGGTTTTTCTCATGGTTTCTTCCATTCATTTTAATTCTTCTATGCGACATGATTAATGTGGAAATATGTTTAATAAGATTTACGTGTAGAACCCATATAAGATTGCATGCTGTTTCAGGGAGGGAGGAAGGAGGAAGGGATAGAAAATCTAAGACTTCTGGAAGTGATTGTAGAAAACTGAAAACAAATAAGTTAATAATAAGAAAAATATTAAAAAATAAAGTATTTCCTAAATCAAATCAAAACAAAAAAAAACCCACAACAATAAAGAAAAAAGAAATGATGAAGGGTATGGCTTTAGAAAAAAAATGGGAAGACATTTAAACTGAAACAAAGTAAAGTGAGCACAACTGGGAACACATTGTGTATAATAAGATAAATTTTGTAATGACAGAGAGCTGTGAAAGACTTGGTTATCCTGATAAATGCACTGATCTGCCACAATTCCAAAGACTCCTCATAGAAAAAAATGCAGTCTACCTCCAGAGAGAGATCCAATAAACCAAGAACTATGAATATAGATTGAAGCACATTTTTTCTTTGTTTATTTTTGTTCTCTCTCCCCTGCAACATGGTTAGTATGAAAATGTTTCATATGCATAATGGCTATCATATTTCTTCCTTTCTCAATTGGTGGAGGAGAGGATCAAGGTAGGGAAAAAATTGGAATTTCAAATAAAAAAAATATTTGCTTTTGAAAGTATATAAAGAGTCAAAGGGGGAAACAGAAAGAAAATAGAAGTGCTGGTAGAGAAACTGAACGAAAACATTCTAGATGAATCATCACAATACCCCATCTACAGAAGAACCAAAGTTTTTATGGGAATAATTCCATAAAAGGAAAGTGCCTAAAAGAGGAGATAGAAGGAAGAAAATTGATGGAAATATATGATACCCCTAATAGTATTAAATGTTAATCATGCAAGGGAAATAACTTCTGTAATTTCTCAGAGAGAAGAAAGTCAGTTGGTGAACAGGACAAGCCAAATAGAGATATTGAAACAAGGAAATAATATTTATTCTATTAATTGGCAATGAAGACCTTAAAGTAGATATTACCTGTATGGATTTTGTGTCTAGAAAATTTACTCCTCTTGCCACAGAAGATGAAATCAGAATACATACATTCAACTAATATGAAGAATCAGACGGGGGAGGGAGACAGAGAGAGAGAGAGAGAGAGAGAGAGAGAGAGAGAGAGAGAGAGAGAGAGAGAGAGAGAGAGAGAGAGAAAGAGAGAGAGAGAGTACATGATTGCATGGCAAAACATAGCCAAATGACCCTGGAGTGGGCAAGGGCTACTAATGAACTATACAATCAGGAACATAGGAATATTCCTCTGTGGGTTAATATTCTTTCTATCACATACCTGCAAAACCTGATAATTCTAAGAGTGAAGTAAAACAGAAAAAGGAGGATATGAGGAAGTTTGTTGTTTTCTCTTTTATTTTATTTTATCTTTTTTAGTAAATAACAAGGAAAAAAATATTTAGAAGAGGGAATCTTCAGTTAGTACATTAGAATGTTATGGCTCATGAGTAATAAAGATATTTGGAAGAACTAAAAATTATAAGGAGCAAGAATCAAAGAACAAAGTTCCAGAATAGAGAGAAAATAAGTAATGAAGAGAATGAGGGGTGAAGTCCAGTTTCTAGAAAAATTGCAGAAAATTAAATTTAAAAGATAACCAATGAATAAGACAACTTGATGAGAAGAAGAGGAAGGGATATTTTGCCTGCTTAGTTAACCAAGAAAAATGGGGAAGAATTAAATAATTAGATTAAAAGTAAGAAATAAACTGAAATGATAAAATAAGTACAGCTTTAAGGATAGGAAAGGGGGAAACAGAAAGGAAAAGAGTTGAATTTGAGGGGAGAAATGTCAGTGGAAATAGGGTCATCTTAAAATAGGTTATCCTAAAATAACTGTAGAGACAAAGTGCTTTGAGAACAGAATAAGAAGGGGAAAAAAATAACTTGATTTGAAAAAAGACATAGAGACAAAGAGAGGAACATAAAACTTAATTCTCATTGCTTGAGATGGTAGTTGATTAAACAATACAATAAATACCAGAAATGACAAATTATATTAGAAAACAAAATCATTCATTTTGTTGCATCTAAAAACCTTACCTTAAAAAAATAACCAACTCACAGAATAGAAATGAGGGTCAGAAAAAAGTAAATCACTATGCATCAAATAAATTTTTTTTCAAAAACAGCAGGAATTGCAGTCATGTAAAACAAAAAGAACCATTCATAATATAAATGAGAATAAACAAGGAAATTTCACCTACTCAAAGAATCCATAGATAACAAATCAGTATTAAATATACTCTGATGTTTTAGCATCTAACTTGATAAAGGAAAAAAAAAGATCTACAAGAAGACATAGTAAACCAATAGTGAAAGGAGATTTCAATATCTCTATGATAAGTTTTTCTGAAAGAAATATTTGAAGCAAAAATATAGACTTAGATTGCAGATGAAAGTCAAGTATTTGGCACAGTAGAAAAAGCTTTGGGTGTGGTGTCAGGAAGCCTAGAGTTTGAGACATACCCTCAACATTATTTTTATGGCACTGGCCAAGTCATTTGATTCAGTCTCCACATCTATAAAATGCTGATCACAGGGGCACCTATTTCCCAGGGTTCTTGTGAGGATCAACAGAGGCAATTACATGCGAAGTGATTTGTACACCTTCAAGCATTAAAAAATGTGAGATGATGATGATGATGAAAATTAGTCTTATACATTTCAAAACATTCATGAAACCTTAATTATCCTAATTCTTTGAAGAAATAACAAAATACAAACAGAATCTCTTGCATTTCCCCTTTTTCTAATTCAGAGGAAAAATTCTAATTAATTGTTCCCACTTTGCTTGCCTTCCTCCTTTCATTTAAATGAGTTATTTAAAATTTCTAATATCATAGATAAAGCTTCAACAAGTTTCACTGTAAATTACAGATTTTTCTGAAATCACTTCTGGGTTTATATGGCATCATTTTGAGATAAGTATTTTTCCAGGTCACTGACCAAACATAGCTACGTCTTAGGTACAGAGGATACAATGGGAAAAAAATGTCCCATATCTCAAATAGTTTATATTTTACTGGGGAAAACAATTTGAACAGATGAGTCAATATTAACTGAATTCAAAATGAATATTGATTATTTAAGGGTGGAATCCTAACAATTAGGGGAATTAGGAAAGGCCTTTGGTGGGAGATAGAATTCAAATCAAGCCCAGATAATGGAGATCAAGACTGCAAGATTGGGCTGAGTTCCTTCTTGCAAAAAGGGGGAAAAGGCAAGAGGTGGAATGCCATGGACAATTAAAACCTGTCATCTTTTTAGGGATGAGTATAGCACAAGGTTATTTTCAGGACAACATTCAATACTGCATGACATTTATTCTTAGTATATTTTTCTAGAGGGAGGTGGAGGGAGGGAAGGATTGGATGTATATTTCCATTAATATAGGGACTTCCATGAGAAAACTCCTTCCGTCAATGCATATCACCAAGTGCTTTGCCATTTGTAGTGAACTTTGTAAATATTGAGAGGTTAAATGGCTTGCCCAGGATTGCGTAGCAAAGATGTATCAAAGGCAGGTATCAAGTCTTGTTCTTCTTGACTTCAAGGACTGTTCACCCTGCACTGTAACACATTACTTCTTACCTTGAATATAGTGAATTTTTTTAAATTGTTGATTTTATTTTGTAGGGTGTGAAGGTCACAAATGCTATAACTTGGAGGGGAAGAGATAAAATAATGAATCCATTTTTTTCATATTTTATGTATACTTATATTTATGTGTATATGGACACATCTGTGTGTGCAGATATCTACATATATTGCATGTATGTATATTTTTTAAGGTCTTTGCTGTCCTTCTAAGTCACTTTGGTTCACAATCTTGAAGTAATTACTATTCACCATCCCTTTATTCACATATTCAATTAGCTGTCAAGTCTTTTCAAATCCAGTGGCATATTTTTCACATTTAGTGCCTTCTCTCCACCCACAAGACCTCCAGTCTGGTTTAGGCGTTAAACAGCAAAATGATCAAAAGTCAAAGAGGTTAAGTATTAGTCTATTATATTCACACTGAAACTCATACTCTTGACACTGTGCTAATTCCGGACCCACTTGAGTTGTCTTTTCCTCTGAACCCAGTGTGTCTCTCTCCTCTGTAGAGAATAATAAGGTTCAGAATTACACTATTGTCACAAGTCACCCTGGGGAGGGCTTTGTTTGATCCATGGGGTGAATAAGAGACTATTGCATGAGCTCCATGCTTGTGTAGCACCAATGTGATATTCACAGTACCCACCCCAGGCACAAATATGCCAGTGCAACTCTGAATCACAAAATACAATAGACTCCACATGGAAGACAGAACTAAAACATTTACTCAGACACCAGAAGGCCAAATGCCGATGCCAGAAAGTCAAATCTGTCACAGCAACTAAGAAATGCAAACACAATAACAAGGCAGAGGGCATTCCAATCTCTAAGCCTTCCCTCTGTTAGGCTTCCCACAAACCAGCTCCCTTAAACAAGTCACAAACAAATCTTCCAATTTTGCTAGTTGCTGTCTTTCCGAACTCTGACTATTCTCTAACATCCAGTTCTGCTTTAGCTCCAATGCCTCCTGTTCCATGTGATTTGACTCCTGTGACTCAGGCTTCCATGTGACTTAGGCAGGTTACATGAGTCTATTAATGGATGGGAAGATTTTCCCATTAAGAAGTAAAGTTACATTAACAATAAGGAAAAATACATTTTCAGTACAGGTTGGCACATGAATATACAAGATAGAGCACCTATTTCTATATTCTGCTTTTCTTTTCCGTCTCTCCACATATACTCAAGCTCCACCTCAGAAGTCTACTTCAGACTTCCAGGGGTTTGCATTTAAGACCTAATACTTGACAATAACTGAACTAAACCAAGAAAGACAGAAATTCCAAGACTTGAAAATTAGGAGTGAGTACATGCCAGACATGAGAGCCTACCTCTGTAAATGGGGAAAGAAATGAAATGCCATCTTTTTAGGAATGAGAGTATAACCATAGGGAAGGGAAGGGAATAGAAGGGAAATGAAAAGAGGGGAGGACAGGGGAAAAGACTACTGAACAGGAGAAAACTGCTTCAGCTCAGTTATGACCTCTTCCCCTACACAGTTTCCTAAAAGAAGCTTTTCCTATTTCTAACATGATTCTTATAAGTTTAAATGTGCCCCTTTGAGAGTCTGGTGAAACTTATGGATTCCTTTATAAATTATATTTTAAGAAGAAAAAATACATAGGATTAAAAGGGAAACCAATTCTAATGAAACATGATTAACAAAATATTAGACAATTTCACAACCACAGGTAGAATCTCTGCTATAACTTAATGACTCCTCCCCACCCCATCCCCACAAAACAGATTCAATATAAAAATAGTCACCTGAAGGCATATTGTCTATGAAGATAGGTAGGAAGAGGTATATACAGAGTGAGAAAATCAGGGTTTATGGGTCATTTTAAACTCTCAGAAGTTATATGGTTTTGAGTAAACTCCTTAGATTCTGTCTTGCTTTGCATAATGTTAAGATGGAAGGGGAACATCCTCACCATCCATAGCTTTCTAAATTGCAATGTGCTATAAAAAATATCAACTATATGGGATTTTTGTAGAAATAATATTGGATGGAATTGTGCTTATATAGGAATCTCCCCTTTTTTTAGTAGACCTATCCAACAATTAAATATAACAATTCATTTGCTGTTGATTTCCTGTGGGGGTATTCAGTCAGTACTTGAATTATCATGGGTTGATTGTAGAGAGTATTCTACAAGCCATCGAAGGTCAGACTAGATGAACCTTAAGGTTCTTTTGAGCACTGAAAGTCTATGATTCATTATGGACTTAAGTCCAAGTTATCCCTGTTAAATCATTCTTTGTTCTCTCAGGATATAATCTTTCCCACTCAAAACTAGATCTTCAGGTAAATCTTTTTTTTTTTTTATTTAAAGAAAAAAAGCCTAACACTTAATTGCCCAAAGCAACAGGATTTGAATAGTAGCCTCTTTGTCACCTGCTCTCTTTAATTTTATTTGTTTTCCTTTGTTCCTTTCATTTAGAGGTTATAACAAGAAGCAACAGATAAAAGTTACTAGGAGTTAGCTTAGAGTTTTACATGGGAGTGCAATAGGAAAGGGGAGAGTGAATCAACTTAAAAATTAATGGAATGGGCTTCCTTGGAAGATCACGAATTCCCTACACTGGAGGTTTTCAAACAGATCCTGGTTGGATACCAGTTCTTACATAAGTTTTGGTTGACTAGATGATGTTGTTGGCTCCCTCCCAGCTGTGAAATTGTGCAATTCCACATCTCACTAAATACCTTTAAGCTGCTTTCTAATGTCATTATATTGGTCAAGCACCCATTTGTTCGCTACTGAATTTCCCTAAAACATTAACAATTCATTCTATTTTCTTAAACAGAATTTTTAAATTTTATTTGAGAGTTACATCTTTCTTTCATCCTGACATCCAGCATATAAGTATTTCATTGAAAGAAATTTAAAAAGAGTCAGAATTCTATTCCTGACCAATGCGCTTCAGCATTCTGTTAGCATTGGAGTTCGAAGTACAGGGACATATGACAAGGGAAATAGGAAGAAAAAAAAGTTTAATGAAGGGTATGATTCCTTTAAAGAGGTTTGCAAACTCTCAATTCCTAGAGAGATGGCAGCTGTTTGTCTTAGTCTTACCTTTAAGCTGAAATGAAAATTGATGTTCATTTAATGAGAAAGTATGGTAGAGTAGACAATAGACTGACTTTGGAGTCAAAAAGTATGAAGTCAAGTTTTATCTCTCATATAAACTAGCTATATGACCATCAAAACTTCTCTTTGTCTCTTCCTATCACACTCTATACTATAGTTATATTATATGGAGATTATATACACTTATATGTTTATACATATATATGTATATGTATGAAATACAAAAATATGGATAGGAATATAATAAACTTGGGTATATGTATATAAATGCATATTTAAATATATGTATTTATACATGAATGTATAGAGAAAAACTTTTTTTATTAGACCTGTGATTTTATAGGTAGCTTTTAGTGAGGACTTTCCCTGTGCTTGTTTTATTAATACAATCTCTACCATCTAAAATCTTAACAAGTTTCTGAAGCACTGAGTTTAACTGATTTGCTCATGATGAGATAGCCAGTACATATCAGAAAAAGAACTTCTTGACCTCATTATTTGAGTTCTACTTTGTTTATATTTGTGTATATCCATCCATCTATCCATTAAGTATATATAATACATAAAATGTGTGTCTATTTTTTTTTGTGTATGCAAATACCTATAGATATATCCCCTGGTGACAAAGTAGTTACACACACACACACACACACACACACACACATACATATACAGAGTTTGTGTCTGTGCCTAGATCTGTATGTGTATATACTGTGCATATGTAGGAATGCATATATTGTACAAACTATGCCATATTGACTCCCATGTAACATAATTTCATATCATAATCATGACAACCACTATACAAAGCATTTTGTGTTTTGTGAATTACACACACGTGTATGTGTACACATAGATATATGTATGTCTGTATATCATACCTTCTTGGTCCTCACAAGTCTATAATTATCCCAAACCTTTATGATCCTTTGATTCAATTACACTATGACCTCTAAAGTTCCTTCCATATAATGGAAAATTCACTGAATCTGGAGGCAGTGACGAAGATTCAATTTCTAATTCTACTATTCAGTGTTTGAAAGGTTCTGGATATCCATTTTCTCATTTGTGAAAATTAGTTTTTGAACAAAGGATATCCAAGGTTCTTTCTAGTATCAAGTCTTGTGACCCTATGATCCAACAGGGACTGTATGTTTCTATACCACAAACTAAGATAGACACACATTGACTCACCCAATGTATCTTCATAATTAGAAAAGAATAAAACTAGACTTGTGTTGCATCCAGGAAAAGGAGTTAATGTTCTCTGCGTAGTTGGTAAAAGTCACTTCCCTAATAAATGGTATTTCTGTTCTCTCTGTGACCACCTAAATGAATAAGGGGTGATAATGACATTCTCATTATTTTAGGAACACATTTGCAACTGTAATGATATAGCTCCTACCGGGCACCAAAGCCATAGAGGCAACTGTCTGAATTAATTATATTTGTTTGGCTGATTAGATAAAAAATGCAAACACAAACTTCACATTAAACTGCTTCAAGATTATTTAATCTCCCTCTTGAAAGGGAAATGGGCCTGTGATGTTTTTCTTCTTTTAACCTTAAAAGACTGATCATTAAATCAAGCATTTGAAACAGTCCTTTCTCAATTACCCCCCAAATACTTGCATTCTCTCAAGTATTTGAATTAAACATATTCATCTACATAATTTCAGGATTCTGGAAACTGTACAGTTCATTCTTTGGAATGGCAGCTCCCATTTCATTACCTGGACTCTTTTCTACCACAGTAAATAAACTGCTCCCACATATACTAAACATTGCTATGGGAAGGGTAGGAGTATTGTTACAATCTCAACTTCAAAATTCAAAAGGGGGAAATAAAAGCTAAAAATGTGGGTCTTTCCATCATGCTCACTCCTATGAGCTCCACTACCAAGTAAAATGAACCTTAAGTTATACTTTCTATAAGGTTCATCATGGGAACAAAGTTAAGCCTTTATTACGATTGTCATTTCATTTGCCAGTAATTTTCTATTATCCTGATGGGACCTCAAGAAAAAAACAAAACATACGGTGATGATGATGATGATACGATGATGACGATGATAATGATGATGATGATGATAAAAAGGGGAAAGAAGATGGCGATGCCTATTCTGTCCAGTAAACATGTATTAAATACTTAATGTTTGGACAACATTGTGCTTGATGTTGTTTGTACAAAATGAAAAACAATCCCGATTTTCAAGGATTTTACATGCATTTTGCATACATTAAGAAGATAATTATATTAATAGAGCAACCTATTCCTCTATATTTTTAATATGTCCACAATACTTTCCTCATGACTACCCTCATCTTCAGATGTTCTCTGTCCAGGGAAGAGTACAGTGGTGCTACTTTTTCCCATGACCTTCACACTATGTGTATATAAAGTTGATTAGACACTGGTTTCATTATTTTAGCAACTGTATCTTTGAACCAAAATGCAAACCTTGATATTAATGCCTGCTTTGTTTCCTCTTGGTGACTTAGTCCTACCATTGGAGACTACTGAGGCAATTTTCAATCTTGATTCTATCATGTATTATTCAATTACTTACCTTCTGCAGTTTTGTACCACCTGCAAATTTAACTAATATGCCTTCAGTGAATTCATCCAAGGAAATGAGGAAAATATTGAATAGTACGAAGCCAAAGACAGAACCCTGTGACACCCACTAGGCTTTTCTTTCCAGATTTCTGTCAAATCTTTATTCAACACTTTGAATAGAGTTGTTTTTTATTCCTCTGATCCATTGAACATTTGCCTAATGGCCTGAATCCAATACAGAACCTCTTCCAATCCACATAAGTGTGATGCTGAAACAGTAGAACCAAACTAGATAGGAAGCAATAGAGCCAGAATCTAAATTACATGGAAAGAAATGGAGATTTAGCATATTGGATCAATCCTATACATCTGCATGTTAGTGATCTCAAAGAAAAACCTGCCATCCAGCTTTCCCTTTTTCAGTCTATGATCTTATGATAAAGAAATGAAGATTCTTCTATTCTTCTCCATGCATGCATGCGTGTGTGTGTGTGTGTGTGTGTGTGTGTGTGTGATTTCCCTAATCTTTACCTGAAGACCTAGAAGGGAGCTGAAGAGAAGGTTAATAAAGGAAGATAAATGATGACGGTCTCTACCTATGTGTAAGTTAGTCCACTTTCCACTTATTCTGAGTATAATAAAAATGGGTTCATGGCATTCTACTTATCTGAATCTATGAATACATTGAGAAGTGCCTGAGAGTCAAACATTTCATTATGGGGGAGTTCATACAGATTAAAAAGGGATTAACAAAAATGTTTTAGTACCACAATGATATACCATAGAAGAAAGATTCCAGTTTTTTTTTTTTTTTTTTTTTTTTTTTTTTTCAGGATGAACACCCTCAGTTTTGTAGTGGAAATGCTACCTTGTGTTATACTGTAGCCCAACTTTACTTCCTTCCCACCCTCCAAAATTTACAAGAATGATCAGTGAGCAAGGAGTTGGTAGCGCAAGGAGCAAGTCTCAATATACTAGCTTCCTGGATGATTAACAGTCAAGTGTAGGAGGTGATAAAGGAAGACTAGCACATCAAAGACACCAAGATCATCCACTGCATCCCAACCTGTTACAAGTCACCCTGACTTTTGTCTTACCACTGGACTTTGAGTAAATAGCAATATTTTTTTCTGTTCTTACCAGAAACAATGAGGGTTTTACCCTCACAGATTGATTTCTTTATGAAGGCAAACTAGACCAACTTTTGCCTCAATTCTTACTTAGACTCTCATCATTGTATGAGTGTCACCTTAGACAAACTGAGATTTGAGAAAGACCTTAGCCTAGAAAGGTCAGTCTCTCACTGCTTCTAGGGCCATCTCCAGTCCTACTAACCTACATCTTGACAAAGGATACAAATGGCTCTGGAGGAGAAAGTGGGGCTCATGATTTTGCACTGTTCTGCCTCATTTGTGAGCCAAGACATCATGTTCCTGGTGTCATTGGCCTTTGAGAACCAAAGGCCAGCAATAACAATGATGATTTTGGAAGACAGAGTGAGGGTGAGGATGTGTTCAACTCTGCCTCATTTAAATGCAATTCATGGGCAAATCAAACCATCACTCATTTGTAATGTCATTGATCTTTTTCAAAAATGAAGGGCACACAACAACAAACTGACACTGCCAACTAATTTAAAACCATTTTCATCAATATCATCATTTTTGTCATCACCATAATCATAAAGTTTATCACCCTCTGAAGTAAGCATTATGTTCAGCACATGGTTAGGTGGATAGATAATGTATGTTGTATCGCACTATATTTCATTGTATTTTATCTTTATTAGTAATAGCTAGTATTTATAGATGGCTTTAAGGTTTGTAAAATACTTTGCAAATATTATCTTAAATTATCCTTATTTATCCTCTCTAATTCATCCTGGAAACCCTCAAAGACATTTTTATGCCCATTTTAAGTAAACAAAACAAAGTAAACAGAGGTCAAGTGACTTACCATGGGCTAATAAGTGTCTGAGAAAGGAACTAAACTCAAATTTTCATGACTCCAGGTCAAATAATACCATGAAAACTGAATCTAAAATGAAAGTAATTGAAGCCAAACCCATTTCTTATTTGTCTTGTAAAGATAAACTTCAAGAAATCCTTTCCAGTGGGTCATTTTATTCAAGGGAGCTCAGTCCTAGATCCTTTAAGTGTTTTAATCAAAAACTGAATTCTATGGTTAAACAGAACATGTTTCATTCATTTGGCCTCATTATTAATGAAATTCCATATTCTTCCATAAGGGCTAGTTAACTGATAAAGTAAAATGATTGTTTCCTTAAAGATATGATTATTTACAGAGGCTTTTAGATTCACCAAGAATTATAGTATCATAGACTGAATTAGAAAGGATGTCAACACTCTCTAAATAAAATTGAACATAATAAGAATGAGTGGAAAGAGCACTGGTTCTGGAGTCAAAGAAAGAATTTAAATCAATGCCTCTGACTCTTGCTATCTGTGTGACCTGAGGTAAGTCATTTAAATTCACTGGTTCTCAGTTTGCCCATTTGGAAAATGAGGTGATTAGATGAGATGATATCTGAGCTACCTTCCAGCTCAACATCTTACATGTCTTCCTGAAAAATAGAGGGGAAGAAAAAGAAAATCTGAATTCATTTGGTATCTCTCATCTTACTAGCTTTATGACTTAGGGCAAGTCATTGAATCTCACCTGAAATTTTTCAGCTGTAAAGTGGGGATAATAATACATGAATTACTTACTTTGTGGTATTGTTAAGTAACAATTGTAAGGTACTTTTAAACTCTAAAATGAGGTAATGTATTTATAAATGCCCTCTTTAGACATCTCTTACAGTGGAACTACTACCCTTGAGACATAGAACTCACTACCTTTTGAATCTGCCAGTTCCATTTAGGATCAACTCTAATTATTCAGAAGTACTTCTTTATATTGATCTTTGCTTCAACTATTTTCTTCCTTCTTCTATATGGGACATTGATATGCTTCAACTATTTTCTTCCTTCTTCCATATGGGACAAAAAAAGGGCTAATGCCTCTTCATGTCCAAGGTTCAGATTTTTGATAACTATGATGATGCTCTCCTGGACTTCCTACCCTCCCATGAAGGCTAAAAATTTCCCTATGTCCTTCTATAGATCCTGATAAGACATTATCTTCAGTCTATTCAACATCATGGCAGCTCTGTGGTGGATCTAATCCAGTTTCATCGTGTCCTTCCTAAAATGTGGTGCCCATAACTGAACACAGTATTCTAGTTAGGGTTCATTCAGGGTAGAGGGCAATAAAATGTAATCTCACATATTCTGGACACTGTGCTCTCCGAATTCAGTCAAAGGAGCATGTTAGCTTTATTGGCTTCTACATCAACATGGCTAACTCACCTGGTACCCATTAATTACAGTAAAGTAAATGTGTGTTCACTTGAGGAAGTTAGACTGCTACCATTGTGTCAACCAAAAGACCTGACTAATTCTTCCCTTGAGGGATTAGATCAATAGCTCAAGATTTTTGTGTGCATTTACTTTTGAGATAACTGAAGGGGTATCGAGAAGTCGTTGGTTACAATTAGAGCCTGGACATCAGTCATTTTTCTTTCCATAAAAGGATTTCCTGCTTGCCACTGATTCACTCTAAATGACCTTCTTCTTTCCTATCCCTTTCTAATTCAAATGTTGCTTCTTCTACAATTTTAATCTATATATTAATACATTATTTTCTATTAACTAAATCCAAAATCTAACCTTCTCATTTTAAAAATGGAGAAACTGAGGTTCAGAGAGTTTAAAGAATTTTCCCAATATTGCACAGTTAGCAAGTGCCATGGGTTTGATTTTAACATTCATTTCTCTGTCTCCTACTTAAGCACTTTATTCATTATAACTCACACATATCAAACGGTATCCCTTTCTTGCACAAACAAGGAAAGCAACTCATCCAAGATTCCATAATTAACGTTCAATAGAAACATGGACTCAAATTCAGGTCTCTAGGAAATCAGTCCAGATTTCTTCCTATTATATAATGTGCCCTTCCCTATTGCTTAGAAACTTCATCATGCTTAATTCCTCACCTCAACAAATAACGTTGTAATTTTTTTTTTAAAAAAGATGAGTTTTATGTATTTCTTCACTGCTGTTAATTAGTTGTGTGAACATAAATCAGTCACTTTATTATTATTAATTTCAACTTACTTGTCTATAAAAGACAAAGAAGGAAAAAAAGGCAAGAATAATTTGTAGTATTTATATACTCTCATTGATATTATCTTCTCTCTAGGTTTCCAGGACATACTTTTTCCTTATTCTTCTACTATTAGTCCATTCTTACTCAGGCTTTTTCAGACCATTCTTTCCATTATGGATCCTTATCCAAGTCACATCTTAATGTCTAGACTACTGAAATAGCCTCTTAATTGGTCTACCAGCAACAATTCTTTCCCAGCTCCATCCTCCGTTCAGCCATCAAAGTGATTTTCCTAAAGCACCTGTTTGACCAAGTAACCCTCTTTCATATCACCTCTATATTTAATGAACACAAAGTGTTCCCTATCAATTCCAGCATCAAATACAAAATACTCTGTTTGGTATTCAAAGCTCTTCATAACCTAGCTCCTTTATACCTTCCCAAACTTTACATCTTCTATTATGTCTTTTTATCCCACTATGTATTCTTTAGTCCAGTAATACTAATCTCCTTGCCTTTACAAAAACAAGACACTACATTCCAGCTATTTTCTCTGTCTCTTCCCTATACCTGCCAAATGACAAATGAACCTTTACCCAAAATACTATTTTAGAGAGAACTCACATGTCAGAAGAAGCAATACAAGGACACTTTCAACTTCCTTCTGAAAAAAAAAATTCGGAATTGATTGTGATTCATAGGAGATAGCTGGTCCAGAACTAGTCAGCATGACATGTCCTCATTGAAGAAGGCACTGAGCTCTATAACCAAAGTAGAATCATAGTAACTCAAAAGAAACACGAGATGCTCAAATGTAGAGACATCTCCATTCCACATGCTCTCATGCACTATTTGTACCTGACCTATGTTAGAGCCTTCTGATTTCCTATTAGTCTGATGAGTGACAGTTGGACATGTTGTACCTGTGTTGTAACTGTGGTCCTCTTTGAACATGAAGGACAACAACCACTTCCTTTTATAGAATGCTCTCCTTTTCTTATATTTTTTTTTCTTTTGGCTTCCCTGGATTCCTTCAAGTTCCAGTAAAACAAAACAAAACTTCTTCTTCTATAGGAAACTTTTACAATCCCTAAATTCTAATGAACTTTCTCCATTAGTTATTTCCTTTGTATTCTGTATGTAACTTGTTTGTACATATTTATTTGCTTGTCTCTTCCATTTGATTTTGAGCTACTTGAGGCCAAGAACAGTTTTTAGCCTCTCTTTGTAATCCCTGCACTTAGAATAATGTCTACCATATCATAGTGCTTAATGCATGCTTATCAACTAATTGACTACATAGTGCTTTCACTTTTGCAAAGCAATTTACAAATATTATTTCATTGTATTCTTGTAACAATACTGAGAAATAGTTGATATTATTATTCCTGTTTTACAGATGAGGAAACTGAATCAGGTAGCAGTTAAATGACTTCCCCAGAATGACAGAGTTCATAAATATCTGGTTGAATTGAAATTCAAATTTCTTAATTCCAGATCCAGTGATATAGTCATCACGCCCTCAGAGAGAAATAAAGACAGAAAAAAAGTGTAATAGAAAGAGAAGAATTGATGGAAGAGGAATTGGGCAAAGAAGAATGAATTTGAAATGAGAATCTCTGGGTTTGAGTCCTGGTCATCAGGTATTGCTTTATAGTAACTAACGTTTAAATAGCACTCTAAACTTTGTAAAGCACTTCATATATGTTATCTCATTTAAACCTCACAATAGCATTTTGAGGCAAGAAAAAAAGTTTGTCCCCATTTTACAGAGGAGACTGAGGCACATAGACATCGCATGACTGGCCCATGAAGCTGCTAGTAAATGTCTAACTAGGTCCAGAGTGCTGAGTCTGAAATCAAGAAGGCTTATGTTTGTGAGTTCAAATTTGGCTCAGATATTTACTAACTGCATGACCCTAGACAAGTCACTTAATTTTATTTGCTTCAGGTTCCTCATCTATAAATTGAACTGAAGAAGGACATGGTAACCCACTCTAGTATCTTTGACAAGCAAACCTCAAATGGGATCATAAAGAATCAGACAGGATGGAAATGACTGAACAACAGCAAAAACGGATATCCAGGAGAAAGACATAAATTTGAGAATTTCCCTATGTCCTTCTATAGATCCTGATAAGACATTATCTTCAGTCTATTCAACATCATGGCAACTCTGTTGTGGATCTAATCCAGTTTAATAATGTCCTTCCTAAAATGTGGTGCCTATAACTGAACACTGTATTCTAGTTAGGGTTCATTCAGGGTATGTGAAGAAAAAAGACCAGTTTGCACCACTCAATGTGGAAAGTGTAGTATATTTAAATAAGATTAGAAAAATGGGTTTGGTATCAGATTGTGAAGTAGTTTAAAAACTAAAAAGATGACTTTATGTTTGATCCTAGAGGCAATAGGAAACCCCTGGAGTTTATTGAGTTAACTGATAATAGATCACATTTTATTGAAGTTGATGTTTTAAAAGATGCTTTTCTCTCAATGATCATGTGACAGAAGTATAATTCCTGGCACCCCCTATTATATGAGAAGTTTAGGACTCAGAGAGTGAAGAAATTCACCCACATAACCTTACTAGTTGATGTCAAAATATGGAATAAAAATAAAAGTTAGTTCTCCTGTTTATGAGGGTACTATATTTTCCCAGGCTATTCCTTCCCCTACTAGGCATCAAAGGAATCTTGGAATATATTTAGACATGAATTTATGCCTTAGCCTAAAGTCGTGTCTCATCAATGGTCACTATCTCCTCATAATTTAACCGGGTCAAATCTTGCCTCAACTTCAAATGTTCAGCCCCCAAAAGAAATATAAATAGTCAATTTTGCAGACCATGCACTCTCTTGAGAATTTAAAGGAAAGATCAACTTCTCTTTGTCCATTATTCAAGATGTTGGCCCATATAGAATTACATACTAATAATAAAGGAAAAAAAGAAAGGATCCACCACCAATTGCTTTTAGAGTAGAGATCCATGTCATATCAATTTCAAATATGAGTTCCTGAATGCTATCTTTCTTGGAGGCAGATATCTTCAAAATAGTCTCAAGGAAACTGGAGAGTATTCAGGTTCAATAATATAAACGGAAGGGTATTTCATGCTGGGGGCTTATAGCTGAAACCTTGCAGGTACTTCTAATTAGGAGAAGTGGCTATTCATAAACTTTACTTCTAGATATAAAAATGTCTTGTCTCCAGCTATACAGAAATGAGCAGCAGATGTAGCAACTCAAAATCACTGTTACTAAATACCAAGACAACTCAGTAAAGTGAGAATCTGTTTATAGCCATACCACATATAAATGGACAATTAACACATTTTCTTTCCCTCTTGCCAGGTATGCAAAAGGACTATTTTTTCTATGTCTAATTCAATCATGCTGTCTAGACCTACTCATGGTGTAATTCTATCAATAGCAACCTTATACTGGAGGAAGGGAGAAATGTCTTTGACCAACATCGGCTTGTATTTTCTGATCCAATTTGTCATTGAGGCCAAACTCTTGCCACTAGCTTTAATCATTTTACCCTACTTTGCAATTGATTATGCATTTATTTGACTAATAATGATAGAGCATTTTTTCTATGTGGTTTTCCTGTCTTAGAAAATGCTCTGCTTATGATGTTGTAGGTGATTTTAGTATTTATATTAGTATTAATATTGCTAATGCTAATGTTAGTATTAGTAAGTATTATTATTGGTAGCCCCATTATTTAAACATAGAAATTGAGGATAAGAGAGCGTGTCTTGTTTACTTCCACAGACAAAGGAATTATTATCGTGAAAACTCAAACCCAGGTCTTTTGATTCCAATGCATTGCTAAAGCCATTTTGTGACAGGAAATAATAGGCAAAAGTCTTAAAACTTTTCTCTTTGCCTCAAGCCTGTCCTCCCTCCAGTGCATCTTCCATTAAGTTCTTAAATTACTTTTTGCGAGCATAGATCTAACCATGTCACCCCCTTATATGATAAACTCCAATGACTTCCTGTTACTTCTGGGATCACATATGAAATATTTCATTTGCCATTTAAAACCCTTACAACCAGGTCCCTTCCAACTTTTCCAGACCTCTTTAATCGCCTCTACACTTCATGAACACTGGACTTCTTGCTGATCCTGGTTATGATATTTGCCTTAGTGCTAGTTATACTCATAGTCTAATAGAATGCTTTCCCTCCTAAACTATCCCTTCTGACTTCCTTAAAAACTTAAATTAAACAACTGCCAAGACTGTTCCTGATACCCATCAATACTGTTATTTTCCACCTGATAAGGTCTATTTTATATGCATCACTATTTGCTTGCATGTTGTCTTCCCCAATTAAATAATAACTGCTTGAAAGAAAGAACTGTGCTTTCCTCCTTTCTTTTTATTCTCAGGACTTAGAACAGTACATGTCATAGAGTAAGCACTCAATAAATCCTTTGCTCCTCACATGGTGCCTGACAACTTCTTTAACAGCTGTATTCTTCATGTGATCTCACCTCAGACACTTGATACTCACTAGTTGCGTGATCTTGGGCAAGTCACTTAACCCCAATTGCCTCATCCTGGGTCATCTCCAGTCATCCTGATGAATATGTGGTCACTAGATTCAGGTGGCTGTGGAGGAGAAGTAAGGCTGGTGACTGCACAACCCTCCCTCACTCAAAACAAAGTAAAGTGCACATTATGTCATCACTTCTCTGATGGCATGGTGGTTTTTGGCAACGAGGGACGAACACATGCATTTAGAGCATGAATAAGGCTGACTAAATATTATTTCATTCCCTTTGTTGATGTGCACTAACTCTCCAGACTTTTCCTCTATCCTCTCATCAAGTATCTTGCCCACTTCACTTCCAGTTTTCAATTCCTTTCTTAACTGCTGTCATTCCCCACCAGAAGGAGAGGAGTTTATTTCTTTTGGGTGATATTTGTTTGGTAAAGTCAAATGCGTTAGTTGACACATAATAAATGCCTAATAAATGTTTGCTCCTGTTTACTTGTTGACTGACTTTTGCATCTAAGTGGGAAGGAGGAAAACTAACCAGAGATGGGAATAGCCAGAATGCCCATCCCATTCTTAAAAATGATCTTCCAAAGCTCATTGGAGAAATTGAACAAGACAGTGTAAACCTTGAAATTCCTTATTGCTTCCAATTAGTAAGGATGAAAAGGTCAGGTAATTGTGTTATCATCTTTGAAATGGTGATGCTGTGGTAGTTTCTCATAAATACAATTTACATGTTTTGTTTGTTTGGTTTTCAATATTGTATTTTTTTCAGGCTCTCATTAAAAATACCAAAAAAGATCACTTGTCATGAAATGATGAGTATTACACACACACACACACACACACACACACACACACACACACACACACACTGAGAGCTAATGAAATATGCTGGATGTTGCTTAACTCTCTATAATTTCACTATCAAAATTATAATGCAGTGTACAGGAAAAATTATGTCCCTCAGTAAAGAACATATTTTCTTTACTGACACAATGTAATTGTCTCATTTGGCTGGGAAGTGCTGTGTTTAAAAGGTATATACACTGTCAAGGAAGTCATTAGTTGGGTGCTTTTACTAGCAATTTTAATCTTGCCCTTCTTGATACCTTAGGGAAGGGAGTCTTTCAAAATTGCTTAAATGAACCTGTTTGGTATAGTCCAGAAAATGCTAGATTTGAAGTCAGAAAGACCTGAGTTTGAATTCTGTCTCATCCACTTATTGTATTACATATATCTCTCAGCCTTAGTTTCCTCATCTGTAAAATAGGTAAAATAATAGCACCAACCTCACAGGTTGATGTTATTATCAAATTATATATTACACATGAAGTGCTTTGCAACTTTGGGGGTTTTAGAATGATCGTAGTGTTGATATCATCATTTTCTTTATCATCATAATCATCTTTTTTGTGGAAGTAACCTTGGAATGAAAGTTTAAGTCAATATAAGTTCTGGAAGAATAAGGATGGATATATCTCAGTTTAACTTCTTTTCTAGTCTCTAAAAAGAATGTATTCTATATATTGATAAAAACACCATATTCTTAATGTGAATTGTCATTACCTGGGGATGATATTTCCTTTGTCCAGAAGTTCTACCAAAATGAATATTCTACTTCTCAGCATGCACCACTTAACTCAGCCCTGATCAGAGTAAATCAATTTATAATGAATCCAAATTCTTTCTTCTGTCACTTAGTTTCAGTATTTAATTTGAAATATAATTGCCTGTTATATTTGAAAATGGAAAATCATTAGAGATTTTTTAAATAAAAAAAAAGCTGTCTTTGTTTGAAACTGTGAAAAGAAGAGGGAGAAATAGAGTTGCCATTTTTCCATTAAGTTACTATCATTGGTCTTTGTGAATCTATAGGGTATCATATACTGTGAAAATCTATAGAAACATCTGCCACAGATCATTTCAATTTTATTTTTGAATACAAAAATCAATTTAGTTCCCATTTTGTTAATGTTTAGGTGCTTACGTTAAATCCTATCATTTCTATCTCAGAATGATCTGTAAAATCAGTGTATTTCTCCATTACTACTGCTATTACCCTCTCCCTCTCCCTCTCCTCTCCAATGAAAGGTACATTTTATAACTTAAAGGTTACTGGTTAACATGGGGTTTGCTGGCTAGATTTCTTTCTCAAACTCATTTCTTTCTGGAACTCACTGATCAGAAAACAAGCATCACTTAATGACTGTTTTTGGGCCCTCCTGACTCATAGTGAATACAAATAGTAACTATTTCTCTTTTGGTCGGCAACCCTGAAGGTCTTTCCCTCCAAGTTTGACTTTTTTTAATTGAAGGTGCCATCCCTTAACTCACTTCTAAAGTGGCCTGTTCACTGAATATACATAACCTCACTCAAAATGAGAATCTGAATAAAAAGGGTCAGGGTCTCCCATTACATCCTGGGCCATCTCCAGTTCACCTGGTAAGTATCTGTCCACTGGACTCACATAACTCTGGAGAGAGTGAGACTGGTGTCCTTGCATAGCCCTCCTCCACTCAAATCAAAGTCAACTGCAAGTCATGTCATTATCCCTCTGATGTCATGATCCTCCTTGAGAATGAAAGACACAACACGCCACAACCTTAGGACAGAAGCTCAGTATCACTAGCTTTGATCATTGCAATGGACAATAATAGGCCTCCTTGCCCCTCTCTCTTCTCTCCATTTTATCCTTTAGAGTGCTACTCGTCTCATCTTCCTTGTTCATAAACATAACAATATCACTCGGGAAAAGAAATGATTGATAGCCCTTGCTTTTGTTATTGTTGTTTTTTGTGGCCCAAGAACAGGGATAAAACAGGTTCACAGAGTCCATATTAAGAACTTCTCATTAGTGAAAAGAATGAAGATGAGTAAGTGGAAAATTTACAAATATAAAGTACAACTAAATATAAGGAAAACATTTTTTTCTAACAAATTTTGTTGCTCTAAGATAGAATGCATAATCCTTGGAACATTTGGTTTCCAATAAAAAGTGTATGTAATTCCAGGGTGATTAGCCATTTGTTGGGAGTGTTTTAAGAGCAATTCATCCTTAGATATCAGTGAGAATAGATTCATTATCAATATCTAAATCAATGGAATGAATTTACATAGTGAGAGTTCACCAAATGATCGAAATAAAAAAAATGGAACATATCTCTTCTTGCCTTGGTCCCTTTGCCACATATACACATGTAGACCATCAGCATCCAGACATCCTGGATAGATGCTATCTATATGAATGCAGAGAGTATCCACCTCAATGATATTATGAAAAAGTTGACATTTTGAAATTATTGGGAGTAAGATACAGTCCAAAATAACATTGTTTGGTTTAGTTATCCCATCACATGGTTGATTCATTCTGAATTTTTTATCCACCAAAATGTCTCGATTTTTCCCATAAAATAACATTCACATGTTAAAATTTACTTACATACCAAAGTATTCACGCATTACCTAACCATCAAGAACAATTTGTGTGCAAATAGTCTGTGTAAGGCACTGTGTTAGGCACTGGGAAGGAATAAAATGGCAAAAATATGGATTGAGTAATGCTAGATGCAGGAATGTGGAAGAGACCCACAAATCCTCTGTCAATTTAGGTTGGAACCTTTTCTAAAATTGATAGTTTCAGAGGATTGTCTAGAACACTGAGAGGTTAAAAGTCCTCATCAAGATTACCCAGATTGTATGAGCCATAGTAAGAATTTGAGTTCAAGTCATCTAGGGTAGCTATCAAATATGCTAGCATGCCTCTCTGATGAATAATATGCTAGATAATTATTTTAGGGTGTTTTACAACCATAAATCTTGGTGAAAACCCCTGTTGAAGGTATAAAGATGAAGGAGAGTAATAAGACACCATCCCACAGACCCAGAGATTATATGAACACAGTTACAAAACACTATTCCCACAAATAAAGAGATCTAAGCAATTAGGGAAATATTAATTGCTGATGGGTAGCCTGGGTCAGTACAATAAATATGAGAATTCTAAGTTAATTTACTTATTTATTATCATACCAATCAAATCACTGAATAATTATTTTATGAATGTGGAAAAATAGCAAAATTCATCTGGAAGAATAAAAAGTCAAGAATATCAAGAGAATCAATAAAAATGTTAAGGAAGGCACCCTAAAAGTATTAGATCTGAAACTATATTACAGAGGGGTAATCATCCAAACAATCTGGTACTGCTTCAAATATAGAGTGATGGATCGGTGGAATTGATTAGCAATTAAGCTGAAAAAATTAATTTAGAATGAGACATCCTATATGAGTGGATGCAGAGTATCAAATGAGGTAATTCAGACTTTATATGCTTTTTAATCTGAACTTCAACTCACATTGCTTTACTCCTCCCTAACGTAATATCAGCTAATACTATGGATCATATTTATCTCTATGTGCATCTTAACCCACTACTGAACTATGGACTCCATGAGGGAAGTTGACTTACTGCATTCAAAATTAATACTGCCATTTGAGTACTCTTAACCAAATTCAGTGAGTAGAAATTAATTGAATTGAATGAAAATAATCATTTTTCCCTCAAATTATGACCTCCTCCCAGCAATAGAATAAAAGCTACTTAAGGGCAGGAACTATGTCATTTGTACCTTAGCTTCATGCAATTTATCCTGCTTGTTAAGAGAAATGATCAAGAAACTTAAGAAATACAAATTTGGTTGACAGCTAGTGGCAGAGTGAATATCTAGTGCTGGATCTGGAATGAAGAGATGAATTCAATTCCTTTTTCAGACATTTCCTAGCCATGTCATTCAGGAAAAGTTACTCAACTGCCTGCCCCAGCTGCATCCTGATGAACATCAGGCCACTGGCTCAGGAGAAGAAAGTGAGGTTGGTGACCGTGCACAGCTGTCCCTCATTCAAATCAAAGTCAACCTCAAGTCATGTCATCATCTTGTTGTCATGGTCCTCTTTGAGCATGAAAGACAAACTCAACAGCAACAGCAACAACAAGACTCACTTTCATAAATTTAAATGAGGATGAGTTGTGAGTATCAAATAAGATCATATTTGAAGAAGCACTTGGCACTATTCCCAGCAATTAATAGCTATTTAATACTTTTTATTACTTCCTTCTTTTCTTCCTTCTTTCCCTTCTACCTTCCTGTCTTTCTGCCATGCTTCCTTCTTTTCTTGAAATATAAACATACAATGTATGTAGTTTGGGGGAGGAATTTCAGGCGAATTGGGAAGTGTCCTAATTAAAAATCGACAATAACTTGGATATTGATCAAATAGAGCAACTGTTTCCCCATGGAAAGACTGGGATTACTGCAACTAAATGCTAAGCAAAGTAGATATTGTAGATTTCGGTTGGGATGGGGAAAAGAAGCTCCGTTTCTTTCGTTATAACTAAATATGAAAATAAAGGAAATTTGATAGCTGAAGGAATACATTCTTTGAAGAAAAACCAACCTCCAGATAATTTTTTGAAGCTATGAAGAAAAAAATACAATTGCTTAAAAAGCTATCACCCATTGTTTAATATCACCCATCTTGACTTTTAATAGAGATTGTTTTATCTTTTGAAATACAATTTGATATCCCATAGTATATCACTGAGTGGAAGAGAAAAAGGAACTTCCTAGAGGTTCCATGGCAAATACAAAATCATAGGAAAATGTAGCTTCATTGTATTCCTTTATGCTTGAGCTTCCTAATTAGAGACCCAGATAACAGAAGACATGGGCTGCTTTTTAAATACTTATAAGGAAACTAAAAAAAAATGCATTAATCTGATTCTTTCGCATCTACAAATAATCAAATCTTTGCTATTGGCAATTCAGAGGAAGATGGAAACAGAAAATTGTAAAGATAAGTAATATAAATACAAAGTGTTAAAAATGTTTTAAAGATTTGTTGAAATAGAATAACAGAGATAAGATATAAGGTTTTAAAAATTCACTGCATAGAGATTTACCCTCAGTCCTGATAATAAATAAGATAAAGTGTCCTGGAATAACAAAGCAATATATTTCTGATTCTTTCATTTTAGACAGTTATCTGTTTTTTTTCCAGATAGAGTTGTATTTTCTAAGTTATCTTATAAGTATAAAAATGTTTATCTTTAATTGTAAGAATTTTCTGCCAAGACAATAGCAGAATTTTAAAAAGTTAAGTAAAATAGTGTGGGATAAAGGTGTGAACAATGGACAGGATGGATGGCCTCCCAGAAGTCACTTAATGTACCCATGTCTCTATTTCCCTATTTATACAGTGAGCTAGAGATTCTTTAACTTTCACTTCTGTTTCAAAATGGTATGATTTCTTGTAATTGATGACAGAATGGTTTTGTGCAAATACTTCTGAACCTGAAAGAATTGTAGTCCTGGATCTGCCACTTACTGTGTGATGTTGGCGAAGTGCATTCCCTTTCCTGAAACTCATATTTCTCTTTTAAACAAAATTGTAAATGCAAAGTGAATATGTTTAAAAAAGAAAATCTCTAAAGTTCCCTGCTAACCCTGACATATTATGTTAAAATATTCTTTGTTATAAGACCTTCTTAAAGCTAGTATTCTTTGTTCTCTCATTTTATATTCTAAGACTTTCTTCTAGCACTGAAAGTCTATGTTCAAACATTCCATGCTCCAATGTCTTTTCAAAGTTTGACAATCTTTGCCACATGTTATAACATTCTATGCTTTTGAAGCATGTATTCCTGTACTATAAAAGTAGTATTCTAAAGATTTAGTCTTTTAAGTTATTTAACCAAAACAATACAATCAAAATAAAATTTCATTTTGGGGTATAATGTCATATGTATATTGAGAATATTAAGAGAGGTACTGTGTTCAGTGAAGCAGATAGGTGGTAAAGTGGATAGAGTGCCAGATCTGAAGTCAGGAAGACTCATCTTCCTCAGTTCAAATCTGGCCTCAGATACTTACTAGCTTTGTAATCCTGGGCAAATCATTTAACTTGTTTACCTCAGCTTCTTCATCTGTAAAATGTACCGTAGAAGGAAATGGCAAACCATTCTAGAATCTGCCAAGAAAACCCCAAATGGAATTAAAAAGAGTGAGACATAACTGAAAAAATGACTGAAAACTGAAATTGGTACAAATTTTCAGAGTATTAAATTTCAATGCATAAAATACAAATACCAATTTCTCTCTCTCTCTCTCTCTCTCTCTCTCTCTCTCTTATTGACCAGAAAGGGTTGGTTTGAGCAAAGATCACCTGAGGCCCAGGATCTATAGGAAACTATGTGACCTGTTTTTCTGTGACTATTTCAATTTTCATTTGTTGATAATGTAAATTTAATGACCAACTGCTAGTTGTGTCAATATTGTCTAAACTGGTGTGGAAATAGAAGAAAGATAATGGATCTCTGACTTTAAAGAACTGGAATGGCTATTTGGTGATATACCAAGGAGATTGTGTCAAGAGATAAAAGGAGATAGTAAGAAAAGAGTCTCAGGGCTATTGAAAGCAGAGTGGGAGAATGGACAATTATTAGTGTGACATACCACATTTTTCTACAATATGCATTTGTTTTGTGAATACAGGACAGGCATGCCATGATAGAAGGTTTGGGCAGATTGTGGAACACTAGCTAATGTTCCAACATGCAAAAGTAGCCTTTAAGGTAGGGACTTTGGCTACCTTGGTTATCTTTAACACAGTCCATCTAAAGTTACAATTCAATGAATTAAGCAATAGGTATTCTTATGTGCCTACTATATCCCAAGAATTATGTCAAATGTTAGAGATAAAAAGGAAAGAATGCTTTGAAAGAGTCTCCTCTGGGCACATATGCCCTATCAGGGAGACAACATTAGCTAAATAAGTATATAAAGTATACATGCAGAAAAAATATGACATCAGTTTGGAAAAGGAAGTAGGTAAGCATTAAGAGTTGTGAGGGATGTGGAAAATGTTGTAACAGAGTACATGAAGTAAAATAATGTAGACATTTGGAAAAGCAGGTGTGGAGATACTATTAAGAATTTTAAAAGCATTAGACCATATAGGGCCTTCTAAGTCCTCAAATGTGACACTTTGGCTGAATCCAAACTTCACAAAACAAATTGTGCCATGTGGTACAGATGGCTTTCAAAGCCCCAGGTTCCCCATCCCTGCATTAGAGTATTAGCTCCTTGAGGGCAAAGATTGTCTCTTGTCTCCTTTTGTATCCCAAGAGCATAGCACAGTCCTTGGTATGTAGTAGACATTTAATAAATGTTTATTGAATTGAATTGAAAAGTGAAAAAATAATATCTACTTAGGACTGAGTTTATTTTAATAGCCTTTTTTTATAGAATGAGGAAATAAAGAATTGCAATGAATATTCACGATCACACACCTAATAAGTACTGGGGTTTGGACTGAAATACAGAAATTCTGACTCATTACCTAATGCTCTTTGCAAAAAAATCACATTGAATCCCCGGGAAACTCATAAAAACTGTTTGCAAATTTGATAGAGAATTTTTCCAGGGGAACCATCATTGGATGAAAGATGAAGGCTGTTTTCCTTCTTTTGCATGCTTCCAAAACGCTCTGCCATTGAGTATTTGCTAGGTTCCTTGCAAATGCTATTAGAGTATGAATTGTCTCCTTCCACTGAGGAACAAAAGGGGAATAATCCCTTCCTTTTGGCCACATGCCTCTCATATTCAGGCTTCTTACAGGAATAGGCTACTATCCATAATGAAGATGAAGACTTCCAAGAAAATCTGAAGCCTGGCTATTAGTCACATGGGGTTGTTTCTGCCTTGAGCAATAAATTTAAATCAGAACCCATCAAAGAGAAATGTATTACATGCCCAACTTTATTCTGCATTCATATGTTATCTTTGGTAGTGAACAGAAGAATCCTCACAATGCCTAAGTACCGGATACATCCTTTTCAACACTCACGAATAACTTAAGGACATAGAACAAAGACAATTAAAAGTACAAGACATCCTAGTTTTTAGTACTCCCTTGAAATTTACCTTGTCCAAATTCTATCTAAATTATGAAACCTCTCTATAAGGTTAACAGGATAGGATGGGATATCAAAGGTTATCTAACTCCATCCATATCTCAGTATCTATTCCTTGTACAATGTCCTTTACAAATGGGCTAACCAGACTTCACATGAAAGGGAATAAGAATGACTAAGTTGGTAGGGTTGGGGAGTAGGAGGGGGTTGAGATTTCTTCAGATACCTTCTGATATTAGAGATTTATAGATCTGTCTTATGTAAGAGAATATGTTAATGTTCTCCCAAGATCCAGAGAAAATTAGGTCAGCTTGATGCAAAGAACTGTCCAACAATGGTATGAACTACTTTTACTTTAGTTTTTACTTTAGTTCTGTCTCACTCATTGTGACCCCATTTGTAGTTTTCTTTGCAAAGATACTAGAAAGATTTGCCATTTCCTTCACCTGCTCATTTTAGAGATGAGAACACTGTGGTAAAGAGGTTAAATGACTTGCCCAGGGTCACACAGCTAGTAAGTGTCTGAGGCTAGATTTGAGCTCAAGGAGATGAGTTTTTTTCAGACTTCAAGTCCAGCACTCTATGCACTGCTACCCAGCATTCCAAAGAAGTGCTTCAGGAGATGATTACTTAACTATTATAATGGGATTTAAGTAGAGAAATGATGTTCACTTATTAAGGAAGCTATAGAGGGTCCTCAACTTCCTGTAGGAGATGTACTAAATTACCTTTGACCAGATGAACTAATGCTATGAAAAAGGGGATGGGTGGAGCATTTTAAGTGTAATTTTGGCCAGAAAAAATTTTAAATATAGAAAGTAGAGCCAGGGTTCAGAGGAGGTAAAATATAAAGGAAAAACTAAGGGACAAGTAAATTAAATGAGAAGAGTGGGAGAGTTTCTATGTTTAATAGAGACCTATGTGAAGGGATTAATTCTCTATTGAGGGAAACATTATGATAGAAGTACAGAGTTGAAAAGGAATTGGATATTGAATCAATCTCATACACCTCTAAAATAATCCTTATCAATATGTGTATATCCATACATACATATATTCATATATATATGTATTTATGTATGTGTGTATGGGTATGAGAGTGGAGATGAAGGGAGATGAAAGGAGAGGAAAGGAGAGAAGAGGAAAGAGAGAGAGAGAGAGAGAGAGAGAGAGAGAGAGAGAGAGAGAGAGAGAGAGAGAGAGAGAGAGAGAATCTACTTGAAGATTTCCAACAAAGGGAAATCAATATATCCTGAAAATGCCTTTTCTTTTTTCTTAAGCCTTATTGAAGGGAAATTTAGGTGTTGTGCTCAGAGAAATAAGTCAAGACTCCCAAATAATTTGTAAGTTAATGGATATAGAATGATGGTAAAACTACCAAATGAGACATCAGGTGCAACAACACAAAAAAAAAGTGCTAGAGGTTATCACATTTTCAATGTTACCTCAACTCTCTAAGGTTACAGAGATTCAGCTGGCACTGACACTGATGAACTGGGAAGTATTTTCCTATTCTAACATTATTTAAAACTATAATTTATAATGAGTTCACAAATATCCCAATCTCTACTAAATTCATTAGAAATCTAAAAAGGCATTAACATCATGCTTCACAAAGGTCTAATGTTGATGTGTTTAATAAATATAAAATTTCCATCAATATATAATCAAAGTGGCATATAAATGTCAAGTGGTGATAATAGCTGTGTTCTTAGGACATATTTAATTTGATTTATAAAGACAAGCTTGATTTACTAGTTTGTATATATATTTTTTTTAAATTCAGAAGGAAGGATTTAAAAAGCAAGTCACATTTAAAGAATAATCTCCTTTAAGTCTAGAATGTTTTGGTTTATCAACTGACATTTTTTTCTGTTTTTATTCTGATTCCTTTTTTCTTTGCTTAAAAAAAAAACTTATTCTATTTTAAATATTCTTGCCATATCATCTTCTTTGGACTTGAAACAATGATAATAAATTTTGAGCTATAGAAGGGGCTTTAGAGACCAGTGTTTTCTATCTATTCAAAGAATCTCAGAATTGGTAGGAATCTTGGAGGTTACCTAATTCAATCTGTAGATGATGGAATTCTCTCTGTTATATCCCTTGTGGGAATTATGTGGATAAAGATTTACATGATCCAATTTACATGATCTGCCTAAGGATGTTCAGTGAACTTGTGACACCACAGAGAATACAGTGCACATCAAGTGACACTAAGGTGGTCATTTAAAAAACAGTAGCAAATTTATGAGTTATCATTTACTCTTCCAAGTTTAATATATATTTCCAACTGACCACAGGACATTTCCATCTGTATGACCCCATTGGAATCTCAAACTCAACATATTAAAAAAAATCAAATTATTTCCATTTAAATCTACTTATTTATCTTATTTTACTGAAGAGAGAACTGGTCTCAAATCTAAAATTTCTGGTCAAGTCTTACTTTTGACACATACTGGCTATATGACCCATATTGGAAAAGTCAATTAATCTAAGTGGTTCTCTATGACACTGAGCTGCAGAGAAATAGCAAAACTACACTAGAAGATAAATTTCCCAAATCAGATTTTTCCTCTACTAAATAAATCGCAGGCATTGACCTTATCCTTTATTTGTGTTTATAGCACTACTGAAACCATTTACTCTTATGCCATATTTAAAACCTTGGGACTATTATATTAAACATCTCTTTCCTACATACTCAACATCCAGTGGTTACCTTATAATTATTGAGATTGTTATTCTTGGGTACTAACTCTATGAGTGCACATAGTTATAAAATGCGAATCCAGGGGAGGAGCCAAGATGGCAGAGTAGAAAGATTCATATATGCTAGAGGTGAACCCACAGCCCATAAATTACCTGTAAAGAGGAACACCCAACAAATTCTGGAGCAGTGGAAGCCACACAAAAATGGAGTGGAGGAGATTTCTGTTCCAGAGAGCCCTGAAAAATGAACTCCAAAGGTCCATCATGCACTGGACCCAGAGCAGAGCCCAGCCCTGCCTTGGCTGTGCAGCCCCAAGAGGAGCAGATCTGAGGGACAGAATCTCTGGTGGCCACGAAGGTCCCTCAACCCACAGGTGCTACAGGTCAGTGAGAGAGCCCTCTGGACTGGCCTAGAGGGGAGTGAGGTATCTCCATAACTCAGGCCCCCTCGGGAGGCAGCAGCGGGGGAAACAGCAGATAGGGACTCCCAAAGCAGACAGGAGCTTGGATCCATTACTGAAGGTCTCCACATAAACCACCTGAGGGAACTGAGCCCCTGGTGGCAACCTTGCCCCCACCCGAGCAGCTGAACTTAATCTCACACTGAATAGCAGCCCTGCCCCCCACCTGAGTACCTGAATTTAATCTCACACTGAATAGCAGCCCTGCCCCCTCTGAAAGCCCTGAAGCTGGGAAGTAGCATTTGAATCTCAGACCCCAAGCACTAGCTGGGTGGATCTGGAGGCCAGGCGGGGGTCGAGAGGAACCTCAGAAGTCAAGTAACTGGCTGGGAAAATGCCGAGAAAAGGGAAAAAAAGTAAGACCATAGAAGGTTACTTTCTTGGTGAAGATATTTCCTCCTTTCCTTTCTGATGAGGAAAAACAATGCTTACCATCAGGTAAAGATATAGAACAAAAGGCCTCTGTATCCCAAACATCTGAAATAAATATTCAATGGGCTCAGGCAATGGAAGAGCTCAAAAAAGATTTTGAAAATCAAGTTATACAGATGGAGGAAAAACTGGGAAGAGAAATGAGAGAGATGCAAGAAAAGCATGAAAAATGGGTCGGAGACCCAAAAAAATTCTGAAGAAAATAACAACTTGAAAAATAGGCTAACTCAATTGGCAAAAGAGGTTCAAAAACTCAAAGAGGAAAAGAATGCTTTAAAAAGCAGAATTGGCCAAATGAAAAAGGAGGTTCAAAAGCTTACTGAGGTGGAGCCAAGATGATGGAGTAGAAAGAATCACGTATGCTAGCTCCAAACCCACAGACCATATATTTCCTGCAAGAAGAAATCCCCACAAATTCTGGATCACTGCAAGGCATGCAAAACACAGTGGAAAAGATTTCCATTCCAGAGAGCCCTGGAGAGCCGTCCCCAGGGGTCCATCATGCCCCGGAAAGTGGAGCCTACCCCTGTGCTGCCCTGGCCACACAGCGGAGAGGAGCACATCCGAGCAGGCTTCAGGGATGGAACCTCCGGCAGCCGGGAAGGTCCCTCCACCCACAGACACTACAGGTCAGTGAGAGAGACCTCTAGGCTGGCCTAGAGGGGAGAGGGGTGTCTCCGTGACTCAGGCCCCCTCAGGAGGCAGCGGCTGAAGGAGCGGCAGAGGCAGCAGCAGAGGCAGCAGCAGTGGCCCCCAGGACTCCCAGACCAGCAGACAGAAGTTCAGGGTCATTACCAAAGGTCTCTGCATAAAGCCCCTGAGGGAACTGAGCCTGGGAGGCAGCCCTGCCCCCACCCCAGCACCAGAATTTAAGCTCACATTGAATAGCAGCCATGCCTGCCGCAGGAAAGTCCATTTGAATCTCAGACCCCAAGCACTATCCACTGGGTGGATCTAGGCGGGGGTGGACAGAAATCTCAGAAGTCAAGTAACTGGCTGTGAAAATGCTCAGAAAAGGGATGAAAAATAAGACTATAGACAGCTACTTTGATGGGGTACAGATGTTCCTGCCTTTCAATTCTGATAACAAGGAACTATTCTTACCATCAGGGAAAGATGTGGAGGTCGAGGCCTCTGTATCCCAGACATCACAGGTGGATGTCTGGTGGGCTCAGGCCATGGAAGAGCTCAAAAAGGATTTTGAAAATCAAGTTAGACAGGTGGAGGAAAAACTGGGAAGAGGAATGAGAGAGATGCAAGAAAAGCATGAAAAACAGGTCAATACCTTGCCAAAGGAGACTCAAAAAAATGCTGAAGAAAATAACACCTTGAAAAATAGGCTCATTCAATTAGAAAAAGAGGTTCAAAAAGCCAATGAGGAGAAGAATGCTTTCAAAAGCAGAATTAGCCAAATGGAAAAAGAGGTTCAAAAGCTCACTGAAGAGAATAGTTCTCTCAAAATTAGAATGGAACAGATGGAGTCTAATGACTTTCTGAGAAACCAAGAAATCACCAAACAAAACCAAAAGAATGAAAAAATGGAAGAGAATGTGAAATATCTCATGGGAAAAACAACTGACCTGGAAAATAGATCCAGGAGAGATAATTTAAAAATTATGGGACTACCTGAAAGTCATGATCAAAAAAAGAGCCTAGACATCATCTTCCATGAAATTATTGAGGAAAACTGCCCTGATATTCTACAACCAGAGGGAAAAATAAGTATTCAAGGAATCCACAGATCACTGCCTGAAAGAGATCCAAAAAGAGAAACTCCTAGGAACATTGTGGCCAAATTCCAGAACTCCCAGCTCAAAGAGAAAATCTTGCAAGCAGCTAGAAAGAAACAATTCCAGCATTGTGGAAATACAATCAGGATAACTCAAGATCTAGAAGCTTCTACATTAAGGGATCGAAGGGCGTGGAATAGGATATTCCAGAAGTCAAAGGAACTAGGGCTCAAACCAAGAATCACCTACCCAGCAAAACTGAGTATAATACTTCAGGGGAAAATATGGTCCTTCAATGAAACAGAGGACTTTCAAGCATTCTTGATGAAAAGACCAGAGCTGAAAAGAAAATTTGACTTTCAAACACAAGAATGAGAAGAAGCATGAAAAAGTAAACATCAAAGAGAAGTCAGAAGGGACTTACCAAAGGTGAACTGTTTACATTCCTACATGGAAAGACAATATTTGTAACTCTTAAAACTTTTCAGGATCTGGGTAGTTGGTGGGACCACACACACACATACACACACACGTACACGTGTGCATGCACACACACATACACACATGCACACACATACAGAGACAGAGAGCACAGAGTGAATTGAATAGGATGGGACTATAACTAAAAAGACATGAAGGTAAATGGTGAGAGAGAAATGCAGTGGGAGGAAAGAGGGTGAAATGGAATGGGGTAAATTATCTCTCATTCAAGAGGCAAGCAGGAGACTTTTTACTGGAGGGGAAAAGAGGAGAGCTGAGAAAAATCAAGGTTTACCCTCATCACATTTGACTAAAGGAAGGAATAAAATGCACACTCACTTTGGTATGAAAACCTATTTTGCAATACAGGAAAGTGGGGGAGAAGGAGATAAGCAAGGGGGAGGATGATGGTAGGGAGGGCAATGGGAGGAGGGAGCAATTTGAAGTCAACACTCAGGGAGGGACAGGATCAAAAGACAGATTAGAAACCATGGGGGGCAGGATAGGATGGAGGAAAATACAGTTAGTCTTACACAACACGACTATTGTCGAAATCATTTGCAAAAACTACACAGATAGGGCCTATATTGAATTGCCTGCCTTCCCAAAGGGAAGGGATGGGGAGAATTTGGAACTCAAAATTTTAGGAACAACTGTTTAGTATTGTTCTTGCTACTAGGAAATAAGGAATACAATTAATGGGGAATAGAAAGTCATCTGGCCCTACAGGACAAAAGAGAAGATGGGGACAAGAGAAGGGAGGAATGATAGAAGAGAGGGCAGATTGGTGATAGGGAAAATTAGATTGCTCGGTGTATTGGGGTGGGGGGAGGGGATAAAATGGGAGAAAATTTGGAACCCAAAATTTTGTGAAAATGAATGGAAAAAGTTAAATAAATAAATTTTTATTACAAAAAATAGCTCACTGAAGAAAATAGTTTTTTCAAAATTAGAATGGAACAGATGGAGACTAATGACTTTATGAGAAACCAGGAAATCACAAACAAAACCAAAAGAATTAAAAAAATGGAAGATAATATGACATATCTCATTGGAAAAACAACTGACCTGGAAAATACATCCAGGAGAAACAATTTAAAAATTATGGGACTACATGAAAGCCATGATCAAAAAAAGAGCCTAGATATCATCTTTCATGAAATTATCAAGGAAAACTTCCCTGATATTCTAGAACCAGAAGACAAAATAAATATTCAAGAAATCCACCGATCACCACCTGAAAGAGATCCAAAAAGAGAAACTCCTAGGAACATTGTGGCCAAATTCCAGAATTCCCAGGTCAAGGAGAAAATATCGCAAGCAGCTAGAAAGAAACAGTTCCAGTGTTTTGGAAATACAGTCAGGATAACACAAGACCTAGCAGTTTCTACATTAAGGGATCAAAAGGCGTGGAATAGGATATTCCAGATGTCAAAGGAACTAGGACTCAAACCAAGAATCGCCTACCCAGCAAAACTGAATATAATACTTCAGGGGAAAAATGGTCTTCAATGAAATAGAGGACTTTCAAGCATTCTTGATGAAAAGATCAGAGCTGAAAAGAAAATTTGACTTTCAAACACAAGAATGAGAAGAAGCATGAAAAAGTAAACATCAAAGAGAAGTCAGAAGGGACTTACCAAATGTGAACTGTTTACATTCCTACAGGGAAAGACAATATTTGTAACTCTTGAAAGTTTTCAGCATCTGGGTAGTTGGTGGGATTACACACACACACACACACACACACACACACACACACACACACACACACATGCACGTACACAGAAACAGTGAGCACAGAGCGAATTGAATAGGATGGGATCATATCATTAAAAAATGAAGGTAAACGGTGAGAGAGAAATGTATTGGGAGGGGAGAGGGTGAAATGGAATGGGGCAAATTATCTCTCATAGAAGAGGCTGGCAGGAGACTTTTTAGTGGAAGGAAAAAGAGGAGAGCTGAGAGAAAATCATGAAATTTACTCTCATCACATTCAACTAAAGGAAGGAATAAAATGCGCACTCATTTTGGTATGAAAACCTATCTTACAATACAGGAAAGTGAGGGAGAAGGGGATAAGCAAGGTGGGGGGGGGATGATGTAAGGGAGGGCGATGGGAGGAGGGAGCAATTTGAAGTCAACACTCAGGGAGGGACAGGATCAAAACAGAGAATAGAAGCAATGCGGGGAAGGATAAGATAGAGGGAAATATAGTCAGTTACACAACATGACTCTTATGGAAGTCATTTGCAAAACTACACAGATATGGCCCATATTGAATTTCCTGCCTTCCCAAAGGGAATGGGTGAGGAGGGAGGGATGGGGAGAAGTTGGAACTCAAAGTTCTAGGAACAACTGTTGAGTATCGTTCTTGCTACTAGGAAATAAGAAATATAGGTAATGGGGAATAAATAGTTATCTGGCCCTACAGGACAAAAGAGAATATGGGGACAAGGGAATGGGGGGATGATAGAAGAGAGGGCAGATTGGTGATAGGGGAAATTAGAATGTTTGGTGTATTAGGATGGGGGGAGGGGAGAAATGGGAAGAAAATTTGGAACCCAAAATTTTGTGAAAATGAATGTAAAAAAATGTTAAATAAATTTCCTTAAAAATAAGGGGAAAAAAAGCAAGTCCAAAAATGGAAAATAAAAATGAATTTTTCCCTCACCAACTCATACATATGTGTCATATAAATATATAGATATGTTTTCATGTTTTTGTATATACACATACATATGTATGCATGTATATATACATAAATATGTATATGTATATATCTATATCCACATGAATATATGCATCTATATATCTATGTATTCACGTATGTATTTCTGGTAGGTTTGGTTTCTCTGGTGTCTCTCTTTTTCTCTATCTTTCTGTTTCTGTATCTGTCTATCTATGTCTCTCTGACTCTGCTTCTTTATACTTCTGTCTTCTTTTCCATCTCTGTCTTTCTTTCTCTTTCTCTCCCCATCATTGGTCCAAATTTGGTATTGAAATTCTTCATGAAAGAGTTGAATTTAATGTGACAATATGTCATGCGGCATTAGTAAATATGGACAAAGTGATTCAAAACATTTCTAGTTGAATGCTAATTCTTAGGATAAGAAAAAAGGGATTTTAACTTTATTTGATTATTTCTTTTAATTATATATTAGGAAAAAATGAACTCAAAGAATTAAAAGAGACGTTCCTAAAGACTGGATGGTAGAATAATAACGGATGATGGAAAGAAATGGGAGCTATTTGTCTTTTATTTTGCTTATAGCCTCTTGACCAAAGATAATAGTTATGGAAAGGATCTAAAGATTAAGTAGGAGGAGGAGCAGGAGAAAGATGAGTTGAAGTAGCAATATGAGGAGGAGGAGGAGGAAGAGGAGGAGCAAGGTGGAGTTGATTCCTAAGATAATGAGGCAGTCAGAAAGACAATAATTCAAGATGAATCTACAAGGTACTAAAAGAATTATCAGAAATTACTGATGAACTGTTTTCACTATTATGGGAAAAACAATGGAGGGAGTGCTATAGGTTTTAAGAAGGGTAAATATTGACCTGATTTTCCTAAACAAGGAAGGAGTAAAATCTCTTAAATATAGGTCATAATACTTGGCTTGATTTCTGGCTATCTAGGATGTTGCATTAAAGAGATGGCTACTTTTTCTGAAGACAAATATTGGCCAAATAACAAGAGAACATATTATCTTGAAAACCATAAGTGCCTCAGACAGGTTCTTGTCACCTCAATATAGTTACCCCACACCTCCGCACACACACACATATTTGTATTCTAACCGAAGTGCTGCCCTAAAGCTCCATGACAACTTCAAAAATTCTAGAAAGTATCTTATTGGATCAGCTTAGAAAACATCTCAAGAAAAGAAAAGAGAAATCAAGTGAACATTGCACCCAATCAATAGCATATAAAGATAAGTGGGATAAGGAAAGAAAAAAGGTTTTAAATTTGAGTACCTTGAGCAATAGACAGCAAGGTAACAACATGGGTTTTTGAAAGGAGAAGAATATATAATACTGCTTGGATTATTTTAACTCTTTTCATGCAGTATTGATAATTGAATTTTTCTACAATATCAGGGCAGAAATATTTAACTCCAAGTATTATGTGATTAGTAATTTATCAGAATTTTAGTTTAAAACAAAAGTAGGAAACCGCAACGATAATAGTTCATATTTCTATAATTCCTTGCTATAAGCCTCTGAGTTACACAGTATATTTATCCAAAAATTATAGTTAAAGAAATTTAGATTCAAATAAAACGTGGAAATGGATGAATTAAAAATATTAAGTATTTATTGTGTGTCAAGCATAGGATCAAATGCAAACTTCTTCTAAATCTTACATCTTAAAAGGATACAAATCCTTTAAAATCCCTTTGTAATCTGACCTCTTTCCACCTTTCCAATTTTGTTACACCTTATAGCCCCCTATGCACATGCGCACACACACACACACACACACACACACATATACACAAACCTACACCTAATGATCTAGTGACATTAACATCCTAGTGTTTCATTGTATACAGTACTCTACAGTGTAGCTCAAACATGTTCATTGGTTGCAAACAAGCCTTGAACTCTCTGATCCTTCAACATCATTCCATTCTAATCTCTGTCTCTGGGTTTTCTTCAAATGTCACCTGATATCTTACCTCCTTCAAGAACCTAGTCCTCCTTTATTTAGATGCCATTTTCTCTGAGAGTACCTCCAATTTTTCATATACATAGATACCTACTCATTTTCGTGTTGTCTCTTATATTAACCTATAAGTTCCTTGAGAGTAGACTTATTTTATGAGTGTGTGTTAGTATGTAAGAATGTGTGTGTGTGTGTGTGTGTACATGTCTTTATTTGTATCCCTTAGCTGCAGCTTAGTTCAGTGCCTGCTTCACATGGTAGGAGTTTCATGAATTCTTGTTAACAGACTGATTAAGCTCTGGGAACACAAGTACACACATGTGACAGTCTTTATGCTCAAATAATTCACACGCTGATGTTGATGACAACACACATAAAACAGTGGTAGCCAAGAAATATAGTTTTAGCTTTCACATTGAATAATTACATCATCTTTACTTTCTTTCAAGTCATTGAATAAAACTGTTACTTGTCACTGAACTAAGGATCGATCCTCAAACAACCCCACAAGAGAACTTCTTTCAATTTGACCTTATCCCATTAATGATTTTTCTTTGTTTTCAGCCAATCAGTGCATTTCAGATCCATCTAATTATCCCAATGCTAGCCCACATCTCCCCACCTTGTCCACAAGAATATAATGAGGGATTTTATGAAAGACGTTTAAAATATCTAGCTTAACATTATCAATACTATAGCTCTGACCTGGTGGACTACTCATAAAGTTTAAGAAAATAAATTAAGCTTTATTTTGCATGATCTTTCATCAAAGAAGCCATGCTTCCTATTACTGATCACCACTTCTCTCTATGCATTTGAGCATTTTGTCAAAAATCAAAGTGTAATTCACTGAACAATAAGAAAACAACTTCTTATTTTTACCTTACAAACTTGAATAAAGTTTTCTTCTTCCACATACCTGCTCCTACTCCTCTTTTGGGACAACACATGACCCTCTAGCCCAGTGGCCCTGTTTCAGTTCTTTCAATATTTCAGAGGTTATTGACTAGTTTAGCAACCACATGTACAAGTTTCTTCAGTACCAGGGGATGAAGTTGATCTATTTGCTGTTCATACCTTGTTTTTGAAGAGGACCAGTTGATATTACAGAGTGGTCTTTACTTGCACAAGAATTGTTCTTAAGTAAAGCAGAGCTGCATAAATTTGTCAACCTCTCTCCATCTTCCAGACTCACCAAAGTTCAATGGCAAGAGAAAAGTCTAGATGACTAGCAATGTTATGACTAGTGATGGTCCAGTATACATTGAATGGCCTTGGTGTCTTCCATATCTAACCAACCTCTAAGCTTTCCATAGAGCCTGCTTCAACTATCTTCATGGACAAATTGTCCTTCTCTGTACATTCCATCATGGGAAAAGTTGTCACATGGTTGGAACAGACATACTCCCAACTCCCTACTGGGTTTGAGGCCTGCCCATTACCTTCAAGCTGATTTAGCTTGTCAAGACAGTTTTACTGGAGTGTGATAGTTTCTTTGTCTACTTCTTGGAGCCATAAGAGATAGTTGGGTCACAGACAGACACCAAAGGTAGTAGTTAAGCATCTTGGAAAAAGGCTTGGGAAGCCTTCGAAGCAAAAGTACAAGTCCTACTTGAACATCCCAGACATGTCATCAATTTTCAGGCAGAAGAATGGATAGACCACTGGGACTTCAGTAAAATCTGCCCTCAGGCACTTTCTCTAGTCATTCTGATTCAAGTCTGCCTTCAGACATTTACTAGATGACAATTTCAGCCAGGGTTGTTGTGAAGATCAAAGAAGATAATATTTGTAATACACTTAGCAAAACATTTGGCACATAGTAGATTCTCAATAAATGCTTGTTTTCTTCTTTGGTGACCATGGGCTCTTTGTGACCCCAATTGAGTCCTTTAATCTCTCAGTGACCCAGGCAGATGTCCAAGGTACCAATGTGCATTGGTGTAAGGAGTTTCCATACTGAGTGTTTCCTGTACAAGTAAAAACATAGATCCAGCTCAGAAAGAACAACAACAAGACTGATAATTGTCTATGTGTAGTAACTTGACCTAAGGTATGGAAGTTGGGTTCTCTGAGGTACCATATTCTCACTCAATTATTTATTTTCAACTTTATTTCTCTCCTAAAGTTTTTGTCCTTGATTAGCATCAGTGAAGTTACTGAATATTATTCCTAAGATCTTCAGTATTTCATCCCTTTTCTACCACTCTGTTACAATCACTGGAGGAAACTGATGGTTGCAACACAGAAAAGAGGAGTATTTTCTATTTTTTTAATCAATTTTTCTTGTTTTTTCATGGGTAATTTCTCATCTTGTGCAAACTTTCTATTAATGACACTCTGTATTTAACTAAGCTGGTCCTCAACCACATGATATGGTCTGCTTTTGGGATGATACATGAAATCTTTCCAACTTGGTAAAATCAGCTAGATTTTGAACTTCACTGGTACACTTTCTCTTGAGTGTTTAGAATCACACCTACCCCACAATAAAGTATTAGATTACTTATATTTATGAAGGTAGCTACTGATAGTTTATTAAAATAGTAAGTCATTTATTTAGCTATCTAGCTTTTATAAAAAGGATAAAGATAAAGGATAAGAGTAGATAGTGGGTGGAACCAAGATGGAGGAATGAGAGCAAGTATTCACCTAAGCTCTAGGACAAACTCCTTCAGATACCTCTAAAAAGAGAATCTAAACAAATTTTACAGTGGTAGAATCCAATAGGAAACAGAATGTAGCAGATTTCCAGCCCAGGACAGCCTAGAAGGTCTATGGGAAGGACCTATTTGGGGCTGGAGAAGCACAGAGTACATAGTGCACAGGATGTACCAGCTCAGACTCCACCACAGCAAAGAGGAGCAAGAATCACTTGACAATCTGAAGTAGTATGGGTTCTCAAGCACATCAATCTAGGATAGGAATCCAGTGAAACTGAGTGATAGAGAAGCATAGAACCCCAGGTAACAGCAACAACTGCTTCTGAGACTATCAGTCAGCAGATTAAATGTCTGTTAGTCACCTACTTGAATTCCTGGGAGCCAAGATGGCAGAGTGATCTGTAAATGCTATACCTTCCCCTTGTTGACTCTGAAAAGCCCAGAGAATATTTCCCCAGGAAAAATTCTGGAATAGTGGGATCAGTTGAAGGCATAAGCAGTCTCACCCCATGAGGCTAGAAAAATCACAAAGGAGGGTCCCTCTTGCTGTGACTGAAGGGGATCAGTGCAAGACAGGAGCTCTCCCAGACAATCCCACTTCAGTGAACTGGGATGAGATCCTGAGTCTCATGTGTGTGGAACCTGTAACAGCCATGACCCTAGACTTTGCTCAGCACAGTCAAGGTAATTAGGAAGATACTATTGCAGATGGTGAGACTGCCTATGCTCTAACTCAGATGAGGAGACCTCCTGCAACCATACAACCCCTCCTCCACACCTCACACAGAAAGCTCCAGGGTAAATCCAAGGAAACTCAGAAAGACTTCTGCTTTGACACACCAGCCAGCTCAGCACCAGGTAAACTACAACATTCTAGCTTCTAGCTGAAAGAACCAGAGACCACAATATACAAAGCCTCAAGTTTTAAGCACAAGAAACATGGGACTGAACCCCCTCTTCCCCAGAAGCAAAAATCCACTCCAAAAGCTAAGAAAAGGGTGATTATCATGAGCAGAAAGCAAACTAGAAAAGAAAAGACCATAGAAGTTTACTATGGTGAAAAGGACCAAAACATGAATACTGAAGAGGTGAGCATTGATACTGTATTTGAATATGAAGTGGTCTCAAGTCCAAAGTACAATACTGTAAGAGCTCAAGAAGGATTTTAAAAGCCAAATTAGGGAAGTAGAAGAAAAAACTTGTCAATGATTTTAAAAATATGCAAAAAAGAATTCATGGAAGAGAATAACCCCTAAAAAAGAAAAAAATGGACAAATGGAAAAGAAAGCATAAAACCTAACTGGAGAAAATAACTTCTTGAAAGGAACAATTGGACAAATGGAAAAGGAGATGCCAAAGTTAACTGAAGAAAACAATCTATTAAAAATTAGAATTGGGAAAGTAGAAGATAACAATTCTATGAGATGTCAAGAATAAAACAGAATCTAAAATATGAAAAAAATAGAAGAAAATGTAAAATACTTCACTGGAAAACCAACTGACCTGGAAAAAAAGATCAAGGAGTGAAAATCTAAGAATTGTTAGTCTATTGGAAAGCCATGATAAAAAAAAAGATTCTAGATAATATCTTCCAAGAAATCATCAAGGAAAACTGTCTAGACATCCTAGATCCAAAGGGCAAAGTCATCAGCAAAGAATTCGCCAGTCACTTCTTGAAAGGGATCCTAAACTGAAAACACCAGGGAGTATTGATGTCAAATTGCAGAACTATCAAGTGAAGGAGAAAATACTGCAAATAGTCAGAAAGAAATATTTCAAGTATTGAGGAACTATAGTCAGGGTCATACAGGAGCTTGTAGCTTCTACATTAAAAGATCAGAGGGATTGGAATATGATATTCCATAAGGCAAGAGAGCTGAAGCTACAAGCAAGGATCAATTACTCAGCAAAACTGAGCATAAGAGTTCAGATAAAGAGAAGGATATTCAATGAAATAATGTATTTCTAAACCTTCCTGATGAAAAGGAAAGATCTCAATAGAAAATTTAATCTTCAAATATAAGTCTCAAGAGAGGCATAAAAGGTAAACAGGGGGAAAAAACTTGTTATTCATTATGGACAAACAGTTTACATCCCTATACGGGAAGATGACACTTGGGAATCTTGACAATTGCATATTTATTATAATATTTAAAAGGGATATACATAGATAAAGAGAGTGGATATAAACTGAATGATGTGATGATAAAAATATTACATAATTGTGCAAAGGGATTGTAACAGGAGATGAGGAAAGGAGGAGGCAGAATAAGGTAAATTACATCACAGGAAAAGATACAAACAAATATTAGAGTGGAAGCAAAGAGGGGAGGGAGATAAGCTCTGTTTGAGATTTACTCTCATCTGATTTGGTTCCAGGAGGAAACAACAAAGTCACTTAAGTATAGAAATTTGACTAGGTCTATAGGCAGTAAGAAGGGAAGGGGAAAGAAAAGGGAGGAGAGGCTAAAAGGAAGGGAGGAAGTAGTAAGGGGAAAAGGGTGTAAAAGGAAGATGAACTGAAAGAAGGGAGGGAAGACTGAGGGAAGCAGTGGTCAAAAATTTATAATTTAAAAGTGGAGGGGAAAGGAGAAGTGAGAGTGAAAAGCATGAATAGGAAATAGGATGGAGGAAAAGAAGCAGATAGTAATCATAACTGTGAATGTGAATGTGATGAACTCTTTCCAAAAACGGAGGCAGATAGCAGAATGGGTTAAAAACCATAATCCAACAATATGTTGTTTACAAGAAACATGTTTGAAACAGGTGGATACACACAGGATAAAGATAAAAGGTTGGAGCAGAATATATTATGCTTCAGCTGATGTAAAAAAGCAGGGGTAGCAATCCTAATCTCAGACAAAGCAAAAGCAGAAATCTAATCAGAAAGGATAAGGAAGGAAGCTACATACTGCTGAAAGGCACCATATTGAAGCAATATCATTACTAAACATGTGTGCACCAAGTGGCATAACATCCACATTCTTGGAAGATAAGTTAAGGGAGTTACAAGAAGAAATAGAGAGTAAATATATACTAGTAGAGGACTTCAATCTCCCATTCTCTGAACTTGATAAATCTAATCTCAAAATAAATAAGAAAGAAGTTAAGAATGTAAATGAAACTCTGAATAAGGTAGATATGATAGCTGTCTAGAGAAAATTGAATGTGGATAGAAAGAAATATCACTTTTCCTCAATGGCACATGGCACACATATGAAAAACGACCATGTACTCGGCCATATAAACTCACAATCCAGTGCAGAAAGGCAGAAGTAGCCAATGCATCCTTCTCAGATCATAAAGCAATAAAAATTATATGTAATTAAAGGCCATGGAAAGATAGATCAAAAATTAATTGGAAACTAAATAATATAATCCTAAAGAATGGGTGGGTTAAAGAACAAATGGAAACAATGAGACAACCTACAAAAACTTATGAGGTACTGCAAACACGGTTCTTAGGAGAAGTTTTAAATCATTGAACACCTACATAAATAAAATAGAGAAAAAGGAGATCAATGAAATGGACACATAGCTGAAAAAGTTAGGAAAAGAACAAATTGAAAATTCCCAAGTGAATACCGAGTTAGAAATGCCAAAACCCAAAGTAGACATTAATAAAATTGAAATTATGAAAACTATTGAACTAATAAATAAAATAAAGAGATGGTTTTATGAAAAATCCAACAAGATTGAATAACCTTTGGTTAATTTGATTTAAAAACAGAAAGAAGAAAACTAAATTACTAATATCAAAAATGAAAAGGGTGAGCTCACTTCCAGTAAGGAGGAAATTAAAACCGTAATTAGAAATTACCTTGCCCAAGTGTATGCCTGTAAATTTGACAATCTAAGTAAGATGGATGAATATTTTTAAAAAAATATAAATTGCCCAGATTAGGAGGAGAGGAAATCGAGTAACCAAATAATCCCATATCAGAAAAAGATATTGAAGAAGCCATCAATGAACTCGCTAGAAAAAAAATCTACAGGGTCAGATGGATTTACTAGTGAATTCTATCAAACATTTAAAAACAGTTAACTCCAGTATTATTTAGAGTATTTTTGAAAATTGGTAGAGTCCCACCAAAAATTTTTGTGGTACAAATATGTTTGTGATACCTAAACCAGGAAGAGCTAAAAACAGAGAAAGAAAATTATAGACCAATTTCTCTAATGAAAATAGATGCAAAAATTTTAAATAAGATATTAGCAAAAATAACATAGCAATTTATCGTGACAAAAATACATAATGATCAGGTAGGATTTATGCCAGGAATATAGGTATAAACATAGGCAGGACTGATTCAATATTAGGAAAATTATCAGCATTATTGATGATATCAACAACAAAGCTACCAGAAGCCATATGATTATCTCAATACATGCAGAAAAAGTTTTTGATAAAATGCAACACCCAATCCTATTGAAAATACTAGAGAACATAGGAATAAATGGAGCATTCCATAATATAATAAGCAGTATCTACCTAAAACCATAAGCAAGCATTGGTTGGTTGTTGTCCTTCATCTTTAAAGAGGACCAAAACGACATCACCATTGTAAAGTGAAATTCTAGTGTGTCTGACTGTGGCTGATAAGACCAATATGAGCTCAGAATGTTCTACCACAAGTAGGGCACAGACAGTCTGTGTAAATATTTGGGGTGGATATCCCAAATTTGCACATCCTGGGTTTAATTTGTGCTGTCTCAATTCTGCTTTGCTCAAAGAGCACAGCAACTTGTCTTATGTGGGCATGCCATACTGAGTGGTCCTATGCCAGTGTCTCTCTTGTTGCACAGTGAAATCTAAGTTCTTGAGAGAGACCTTGAGAGTGTCCTTGTATCACTTCTTCTGCCCACTATGTGATGGCCTACCCCATGCAAGTTTTCCATAAAATAGTCTTTTTCTCAAGTGTACATTTTGCATTCGAACAACATGGCCAGCCTATTGGAGTTGCATTCTCTGAAACATAGTTTGAATACTTGACAGTTCAACTCCAGCAAGGACTTCAGTGTCTAGTTTCTTATCCTGCCAGGCAATCTTCAGAATCTTCCTAAGACAGTTCAAATGGAAGTAATTCAGTTTCCTGGCGTGGCACTGATAGATTGTCCATGTTTCACAAGCATATAACAAGGAAGTCAGCACAACAGCTCTTTAGACCTTCAATTTTATAGTCAGTCTAATATTTCTTTTCTCCCAAACACTGAGCTAGCTCTGGCAATGTGTGCATCAACCTCATTGTCAATGTGCACGTTCCTGGAAAGTACACTACTAAGGTAAGTGACCTTATCTGCAGCACTCAAAACTTCTCTATTTGTTGAAACCAATGGTTCCACATATAGATGGTGTGATGGTGGCTGATGGAGCACCTGTGTTTTTTTGGTGTTAATTATTAGGCCAAAATTAACACAGGCAGCAGAGAATTGATCCATACTTTGCTACATCTCACTTTCAGAGACTGCATTGAGTGTACAATCATCTGCAAACAGAAAGTCATGCACCAACATTCCATACACTTTGATCTTGGCTTGTAATCTTTTCAAATTGAAGAACTTACCATCAGTATGGTAGTTGACCTTGATGTCATGTTCATCTTCATTGATGTCAACGCGGCTGAAAACATCATACTAAAAAGCATGAGAGCAAATAAACACCCCTATTCACTCCACTGGTGACTGGGAAGGCATGAGAATTTTGTCCATTATACAGAACACGAGCAAATATGCCATCATGAAATTGATGTACAATATTGATGAACTTCTCCGGGCAACCAAATTTTGACATAATTTTCCATAAGCTCTCATGACTAACAGTGTCAAAGACCTTGGTCAGATCTACAAACATTGTGTACAGACTTCTATTCTGCTCCTGGCATTTCTTCTGGAATTGTCTGGCAGCAAACACCATACCATGTTCCTCAGTTCTTTCTGAAACCACACTGGCTTTCAGGTATATGCCCATCTTCCAAGTGAAGGATCATCTGGTTAAGGAGGACCCTAGCAAGAATTTTGCCAGCAATGACTAAGAGAAAGATCCCCCTGTGATTGTCACAGGACAGCCTACTCCCTTTACCCTTATAGAGATGGACAATGGAGGCATCTTTGAACTCCTGGGGGATAACCTCCTCTTCCCATTTAACCTGGAAAAATGCAGTCTGAAAATTTTCAGAAAAAAATTTTTTCAGTGGTGAAAAAAAGGATGTCTGTTATCACCACTGTTAATCAATATGGTACTCAAAATGTTTGCTTTAACAATAAGAGAAGAAAAGAAATTGAAGGAATTAGAATATGCAAAAAGGAAACTAAGTTATCATTCTTTGCAGATCATATAATGATATACTTAGAAAATCCCAGAGAATCAAGTAAAAAAGTCCTTGAAATAATAAACCAATTTAGCAAAGTTGCAGGTTACAAAATAAACCCACACAAATCATCTGTGTTACTATATATTACTAACAAAGCTCAACAGCAAGGGAGAGAAAGAGAAATCCAAATTAAAACTATGGTAGACACTATAAAATATCTGTGAGTCTACCTGCCAAATCAAACCTAAGGATGATATGAACATGATTACAAAAAACCTTTTGCACAAATAAAGTCAGATTTAATTAAGAGGAAAAAACAGCAGTTTCTCACGGGTAGGCCAAGTCAATATAATAAAAATGACAATTCCATCTAAATTAATTTGCTAACTCAGTGCCATACCAATCAAACTACTTTGATAGTTATTTTCTAGATAATTATTTTCTAGAACTAGAAAAAATAATATGAAAATTCATCTGGAAGAACAAAAGGTCCAGAAAATCACGGGAACTAATGAAAAGAAATGCTAGGGAAGGTGACCTATCCCTACCAGATCTCAAATTGTATTATAAAACAGGAATCACCAAAACGACTTGGTACTGACTAAGAAATAGAGGGGTAGACCAGTAGAATACGTTACGTACTCAAAACACAGTACTAATGAATATAGCAATCTGCTATTTGATAAACCCAAAGACCCCAGCTTCTGGGATAAGAACTCACTGTTGGACAAAAAATTCTGGAAAAAACTGGATGATAGTGTGGCAGAAGCTGGGCACAGACCAATGCCTGAAACCATACAAAAGAATAAAGTACAAATGATTACAGGGTCTAGTTGTAAAGATTGATGCTATAAACAAAATAGGACTGCAAGACATAGTGTATCTGTCAGATTTATGGAGAACGGAGAAATTTTTGACCAAACAAGAGATATAGAACACTATGAAGTACAAAGTGTATAATTTTGATTACATTAAATTGAAGTTTTTGTACAAAGAAACCCAAAGCAACCAAAATTTGGAGGGTAGCAGAAAACTGGGAAAGAAGTTTTGCAACTAGTGTCTGTGATAAAGGCCTCATTTCTAAAATATATAGAGAACTGGGATAAATGTATAAGAGTACAAGTCATTCCTCAGTTGATAAAGGGTGAAAGGATGAGAACAGGCAGTTCTCAGAGAAAGAAATTAAAGCTATCGGTAATCACAGGAAAAAATGCTCTAAATCACTATTGATTAGAGAGATGCAAATCAAAACCACTCTGAGGTACCATATCACACTTATCAGATTGGTTAACGTGACAAAACAGGAAGATGATAAATGTTGGAGAAGATATGGGAGAGTTGGAATACATTAATTGTTGGTGGAGCTGTGAGCTGATTGAACCATTCTGGAGAGCAATTTGGGACTATGCCCAAAGTGCTAGAAAAATGTGCATACCCTTTGACCCAACAATATTGCTTCTAGGACTGTATCCCTAAGACATCATAAAAATCAGAAGGGTTCCACATGTCCAGAAATATTTATAGCAGCTCTCTTTGCGGTGGTCAAGAACTGGAAATCAAAGGATGCCCATCAATTGGGGAACAGCTGAACAAGTTGTGGTATATGAATGTAATGGAATATTTTGTGCTATGAGAAATGATTAACTGGAAAACTTTAGAGAGGTCTGGAAGGACTTATGTGAACTAATGCTGAGTAAAAGAAGCAGAACCAGTAAAGTACTTTGCACAGTAAACAATCACAATGTGCAAGAAATTTTTCTGGTAGACTTAGCCCTTCACAGCCATGCAAGAACCTAAAAAATCCCCAATGGATTCTTGAGGCAAAAGGCCTTCCACATTCACAGAAAGAACTATGAAATTGGATTACAGAATGAAGCAGACTATTTTCTCCTGTGTTTTGTTATGTTTTGGTTTTTCTCATGGTTTCTCTGATTCATTTTAATTCTTCCATGCAAAATGAATAAAGTGAAAACGTATTAATAAGATTACATCGTGGAACCCTTATAATATTACACACAGTCCTGGGGAGGGAGAGATGAGGGAGGGGAAATGCAATGGGAGGGAGGGGGAGAAAATCTAAGATATATGGAAGTGATTGTAGAAAACTGAAAGCAAATTAATTACTAGAAAAAATAAAAAAAAACATGAGTAAACAACATTTGTTCAGCACTTTAAGACTCCCAAAGCATTTTACATATTTCATCTCATTTTGACTTTATCCTTCCCACAACCCTGTGAGGTAGGTGTTGGTATTATTCCTATTTTACAGATAAGAAAACAGAGGATAAGAGAAGTTAAATAAGTTATGCAAGGTAAGAAAGCTAGTAATTGTCTAAGATAGAATTCAAAGTCATGTGTTCTCGACTTACACACTGGAACTGTATGCATTATAGGACCTAGAGATTTGGGCACATGATGACTTTGAGGTTTAAACAAGTAAAGTAAATTGACAACTAGGTGGCACAATGGAATAAGTGTTGGTTCTGGTGTCAGAGTGACTTTATTTCAAATCATTCCTTAAATACTTACTAGAAGTATGAACCAAGACAAGTCAACTGGCTTCCCTCATTCTCAGTTTCCTAATATGTAAAATGGGGTTCATAATTACACTTCTTCCTCAGGGTTGTTGTGAGAATAAGATGATATAATATTTGTAACATACTTTGCAAACTTTATAACATTTATTGATGATGATATTGATTGTGTTGTTAACAAGAATCACACATTAAGACTCCCCTACAAGTATTTAAACCAATATCTACTGATTCCATTATACTGTACTCAACCTCTAAATGATTATGCATTAATTTGTGTAAAGAAAGCTTATCTCAGTGATCCTCCCCACTGACTTCTACACAGAAAATGCATATATAAATATAAGTGCAAGTGGAAAATTCCCTCCCAAGAAGATAATTAGTCAAATAGTTAAATAGAAAAACTGCATATGAACAAAGACACCTCTTTTAGATCCTATTTTCCATTTTCATTAGTAGTTACAGCTTTCACTCCCTCCCCCATTTTTTCATATATATGAAGTTGGACTGCTGTTAATGAGAACTTTCATATCTATTCAACCCTGCAAGGAATCAATTTTTAAATATCAAGGCAATTTGTTGTAGTGGAATGAATATTGTTAGTCAGAAAACCTATATATAAATCCTGGCTCTGCTACTGACAACTTGAGTGATCTTATGTCTTTCTTCTACTCTGGGTCTCAGTCCATCTATTTCTAAAATTCAGGGATTATCTAGATAATGCCCATGGTCTTTTGCTAGCTTCAGATAATATGATTTATGCTACAGTTTGGTGTCCTGGAAAAGGGACCGACTGCACGTAGAGCTGTCAGAAATCTTGAGATAAAATTATGATACTTCTGTGATTAAAAAAATTCATTTTACCTAGATTATTACTCTTATTATGGGTACAATGACTCTTTAAACTCTATCACTAGACAGTTGTGAGAAACATAGGGTAATGTTTGTTTAGATATATACATTTACATTATATGTTACAATATATCTTCAACCCCTCTTATTCTATCTTCTGAGGCACATTGTCTCTGGATTTTTTTTATATCCTCCTTTCCTGGTTCTTTCCCTACTAACTCAGTGTTTTTGCACATGCAGTTCCCCATTTCAGGAATACTAACACTCCTACTTTCTGCCTCCTGGATTCCCTGACTTCCTTCAAATCTCAGCTAAATTCTCATTTCTACAAGAAACCTTTTCTAGTCCTCCATAGTCTTATTGACTTCTCTTTGAGATTAGGTCTAAGTTACTCTGTCAATATCTTATTTGCATATAATAGTTTCCATTTGACTTCCCCCATTAGACTGAACACCTTGACAGCAAAGACAGCTTTTGCCTTTCTTGGAACAACCAGCTTTTACGACAGTGAATGGCAGGTAGTACACACTTCTTAGATTATTGATTGATTGATAACTGTATCTATACCTATCACTATATCTATATCCTTACTGGTATCATTTATTTCTTTAGCTACATGGATGTGGATTTATAGACACATATAGGCATAACTTCTTTTCCAATGCCTACTCTTAGAGGATTCTCTCTTTATAGGTAGAGATGAAGACTCTGCCCTATGTAAGGGGCAGAGCAGAGTTGATGACAAGAGAAATAGAGTTCAAGCTTTCACCAGTTTCCTTCTAGTCTCCTTAGGGAATTATCAAGAATGAGCCTTTCTGATATTGAGTACCATTAGACCTTCTTGGCTTCTCACTTTGAGAGAGAAGATAAAAGAGACCAACCCTACTTCATGTCACTGAAATGAAAGACTTTAGGAAGACATGAGACAACTGACCATCTCCATCTTGCCCCTATACCAAGGTTTTTCCTTCTGTGAGAGCCAGGAGCTTCTCTCTTAATTGAGCTGTTATCTTGCTCTCAGTGGAAGAGCTACCTCACTCTGTAACGTCTGTATATGATTTCTATGTATACATTCTCAGATTTCTGTGTGCATTTCTTTGCTATTTTCATGTTTTCATTGTGTAGCTAGTATTAGATGGGAAAGGGGTCAAGCATTGGCTATAGAAAGCTAGGAGTACCTGTCCACTCCCCAAAATGGCAAAGCAATCATAAATTAGATGGAATCTGATCATATCCTCTAAATGAACATTTTTTAAGGGAGTGGATAGATGTACTTCCAGGTTGATACTCCCTCTCTCTGAGAACAGAGTGATGGCCTCTGGCCTTACTCTTCTTACTCTTCTGCTTCCTTTCCTTGGAGAATGGTGTGGGAACAAGAGGAAAAACAGATGCATCTTTTCTACCTTTCACTGAGCCAAAAGAAAGACAAATCTTTACCAAAGGTGGACCCCTCACTACATTTGGGCATTTCTGTGTATGGGAATGACCCCTATAATTATTGACATAGAAGTTTCAGAAATGCAAGTTGACTGATGAGCTGCCTATCTATCTGGCTAAAACATGTCAATCTCCTTTGTTGAATCATCATGTATGTTTCAAGTTCTATTTATTCAAGCACAGTGATTCATCCTGGCCCAGCTTCTCTTTTCTCTTTATACTATTTCTTGGTTATCTAAACAGATATCACGGGTTTAGCTATCACTGCTATGAAAATCAGATTTCATATTCAGATATCCAGTCTTAGACTATTTCCTAATCCCCAATCCTATATCAACAACTATTATACATAGACAATTGTATTTCTGACATTCAGCATAAACTCAACAGAAAACATCCTTTCATATGCTCCCTCCCACCAAATTTTTCATTCTAAACTTACCTCTTACTCAGTCTATGTCATTTCTTTTAGATACTTAGAGTAGTCTGATTCACAAACATAAAGGTATGGTCCAATATTGTCCCTCTCCTCTCATATCCATAAATTTGCTATAAAATCTCTGTTCTATCCCCTCAATATATCTCACATCTGCTCCTCTCTTTTGACTCACAGTGATCACCCTACCTGAGATCCACATTTCTTCTTTCTAGCAGTACAATAACATCCTAATTAGGTCCCTGGCTTATAGTATCTCCCATTTCCAAACCATCCTCCACACAATAAGGGAAATCCCTATTCCACAGGCATGATCATATAATTGCTTTGTTCAATATTCACTGCGGTTCCATATTTTCTCAAGTATTAGATACAGACTTTGTCATAAGACTTTTAAAACCCTTCAATTTTTTACCATGTTCTCCCTTTATAACATCTCTCTTTCAGGCTCTTTACATTCTTCTAGTATTGACCTGTTTTCTTTTTCCTCTATCAATTGTGTCAAGTTAAAACTGATTGGTTTATAACTATGTCATTACTATAATTTTATCTCTATCCCTATGTCATCTATATCCTTCTCCATATATATTTGTATGTTTGTATGTGTGCACATATATTCATAAATTATTTAGCTTTACATAAAATATAAAGTTCCATGTATAATGATTTCTGAGGTGTGCATCTCTAAGTGAATGCATAAGCATGTGTGTGCATCATATATGCAGACAAGTATATGTAGTATGCATAGAAGATAACTGGTGGCTCAATGGGTACAGTGGTGGCCCTACAGTATGAAACATCTGAATTCATCTATGCCCTCAGAAATTTACTAGTTACGTTACCCTGGTCATGTCACTTAACCTCTGTCAGCCTCACTTTACTCAACCTAAAAATTTAGATAATAACAGCAATTTCCTTGAAGGATTGGTGTGCAGATCAAATGAGTTAATATTTGTAAAGAAAGGGCTTAGCACAGGGTCAGGGGCACAATGATTTCTCTATAAATAGCTTTTCCCTTTCCTTCTCCATAACTGCACACATATTATTAGATCCATATACAACTGATCTAGATATCATTTTACATATTGATATAGATATTTTCTTGGAACTGTGATTTCCTTGGTGCAGAGAAGTCTCAATCAGGAACTACCTCCACCATTGCCAATCATTCCTCCTCTGCAGTTTTTAGTTTCAGAGAGTTTTATAGGTAGCTAGTGAAGTTAAATGACTTGTTTATGTTCTTTGAGCTGGAATATTTGAGAGGCAAACTTGGACCAGGTCTTCCCTGCTTAGGAGCACGTCTTTGTACATACTATGCCACAGTGTCTTCTCTTGCAGAATTTACAGCAAAATAGATAGTCATTTGACCTATCAGTGTCTCAGGAAATTATATAGACTAAAGATTGCAGATCATTTGCCAATTTATTGGACGCTGAATCCTTGAAGTATTAAGGCCCTGTATGCACGTGGGTACTTTCAAGTTCTTTCTAATTTGTCATTATGGGTTTTCTCTCCACTGGCACAGTTCATAAACTTTTAAAGTAAGAGAGATTTAGGGGCAAATTCTATTCTTTCTTTCTTCCTGCTTCCTTTCTTTCCATTTCTACATCTAAATCCACATGTATATACATTAATAAATAGCATGAACCTAATAGAAAATCATTCCATCATATCTGTACTGATCTTTCACATTTTGGTTTCATATACACACATATGCATATGAGTGTGTATGTATTTTTTTTTCACTTCCTCATCAATTTAGTTTATTTGATGGCAGGTATTATATTTACTTTTAGCACAGTGTTCAATATATAGTAAATATTTAATAAATATACTGTTTGTTGAATTATTGAATATTTGTGGAAATGAATAAATTTTTTGGTGTCTTGGGAATGAAGGATCATTGTTGAATATGTTTCTCTAGGAGTTGCTTGGTATATTTCACACTTTATCATAGAAATTTTTCAAATGAGTGCCATCACATATGCAAAAACCTGGTTCACTTTTGAACTGTCAATGCTTCAGTGTGCTACAAATGCCTGCATTTTTTAGTACCTCTTCATGGAATGAACATATTGATTGAATCAAATAATTCTAGAGATCTTTATAATTTGCCATTTTAGAAAGATGCTGACCTTCAGAGTCTGATTTATATGGAATCCACTCTTATTTTAAGCTTTGTAAGTATACAGAAAATGTTAGGTGTTTCTAATATTTTAGTGTGTATTCTCTGTCCCTGTTCAGTCTCAACGTTGCTATAACAATCTTCAAGACTGAGACATGTAAACTATGCAGGATTAATTAACTGACATTCTCTCTCTCTTTCTCTCTCTCTCTCTCTCTCCACACACACACACATACAAACACATGTATATGTATATATACATGTGTGTATACATACATATATTTAAACATATATATTTTTTCTTTTTTCCTTCCTTTCTCTTCCTTGTGACATTGGCCTTGGTGTCCTCAAAAGACATGGCTTACTTCTGTGTGACCAGACATGTTAAGCTTAGGACTATAGATCCTCTATTTTTGACTCATCAAGACATCTATAAATATCCTTGTGACTACAAACAGGTTGTCAGATGTCCTGCTGGATTATGAAGTACAATTATATTCTGAAAAATGAAGTCCGAAATGGATCACCTATACTTGTGCACAAACACATCGTTCAGAGTGGAGCTATATGAGTTCCTTGGGGCACTCTGCATTGCTTCCTTGCTTGATTATGAGAACAGGAAAAAGATCTCAGTATGGACCTTCTTAGATTGTTTCCTGAGCAAGTGTTAGGGTGTTATTAAAGTGAAAATAAGCAGATGCCAATGGCTTAGAAGATGTGGGCTTTGTAAATGAGGGGGCCAGGTGGTAGTTATTTCTGAATCAGATAATAATTTTCAATTATGTCAAACCTGTATCTATCAAATGATTCCCAGGTCAAGTGACTTGATCTGATGCTTTGGAAAAGTACTACTAAATTAAATGTGCCCCTAAACAAATTTAACAATTCATAATTTGAAAATTATACAAGAAATGATTGAAAAAATTCAATTGTGTAGGAGTGGAGACATCATGGCCCCAAAATTTTCGAGGAGAGACTTCCAAAAACTGGACCCCAATGATAGTGAAACTGGGATACCACCCTTTTAAAAAATGAGACAAGAGACAACAGGCTTTATTAGGAGAAGACTCCCAAGGACACCACTGTATAGGAAGGAAACATTCTCCAGAACATTAAAAGTTCACTAATGTGGAAGTCTTTTAAAAAGGTTGGGGAACGGTCAGTGCAGACCTTGCCCAAGGAGTTTACTTGGCCCTGATGGAAAGAAATAGTAATATAATAAAGAATATGTACATCTATATTAATATATTAAAAATAATGCATTTGAAATATGGTCTAATTAAAGTTAAAATTTAGGTTTAAAGACATCAGTGTTTAAAGTTGTCTTTTGCCTAATTGAAAGAAATAATAAATTTCAGTTTGAGTTAGTAAAATTAAAGATATGGTTTTTCCAATTCTTTCATATTTAATGTTTTGAAGACCTTTTAACTTAGGACAACGTACATTCTACAAATTCTAGATGCAGTATTTTAAGTTCTCTATTATATATCCTAAGGTCTATCCCACCCTTAATATTCAGCTCTTCTATGTTTAAAAACTTCTTAGCCCTACGTAATTCTACAAATTCACGTACCCAATACTCTCTAATTTGATCTTTTTTAAAGATTCAGATGAAGATATAACCTACTGAAATATAGGGCAATTATGACAAAGAGGGGGGGAAATGTCTTTTTTTTCTACTCAGTAATCCTCATGTGTAAAAGGTCCACTAGAAGGATAAGTTTGCAATGCAGAAATAGTTTTCATGACAGACGGTACTGAATATGTACGAGACTTGACATTCCTTGACTCTGCAATGAACTGGCAAATTGAAATAAGCCTTTCTGAGTTAAGCTTGGCTCAGAAGGTGGGGCCAAGGAAGCCTCTGGGAGCCAACAGAATACAGACCCTAATTTTACTGAGCCACATGGAGGGTTACTACAGAGGTGACTGTTTAAAAATAATCACACAAATGTACTCAATTACATGATCTTTGGAAACAGCATCTCTCAATAGGAAAATAAAAATCATATTCTAATCTCTTGGATATTCACCTAAGCAAAGAACACAAGTTGAATAATTCATTTTCTAAAAGACTGGTGTCTAGACAACCCATGTTCTCTGCATAGATTTCCCTGGAAAATCACCAACTAATCACTAGTGATCACCAAACTCAAATTTCACAAAACTTTGAGTCCATATAGAGGATGCTTCTTCATAGACAATATAATGATTTTAAGCATTTAAAGGCATTTCTTTACTTGCTTGTAAATTGACAAATATTTATCAAGTGTCCATTACATGTAAGGTATAAAGACTAAAATGAAACAATTCCTATTTTTAGAGTTACATTCGGCTGTGTGTACTTCCAAAAAATGAAACCAAAGCCATATTGCTGGACCCTCTCTTACTGTATACATAAAGTGACCAAGTATTAGAAGAAAAAAAATCAATATAAGGACATGAACATTGAAATTGGAGTCAATATCTATATCTCTCAGCTCTATTCTTTTTTCTCTGACCCTCTTTCCAGGAATGCTCTCCCTTCTCATCTTTGCATATTGACTTCTCTGGCCTCCTTCAAATTCGAGCTAAAACAACTTTAGACAAGAATTTCCTGCCACAACTCTTAATGTTTATGGCTTTCCTCAGTTGATTTTTTTCTTAGTTATTCTGTCTATAGATTTTGGTGGTATATATCTGTTTTCTTCTCATCTCCTCCACTGAACTGAGAATTTCTCAAGGTCAGAGACTACCCTTTTTCTTTCTTTGTATCCTAAAATCTTACAGTACCTGACATGACAGGTGCTTAATGAAAGCCTACTGACTGGTTGGAAAAGAGAGAAGTCCAATCTTCAGCTCTGGTTATGAGTTGTCACATTGCCCAGGTTTCCTCCTTTTGTATTGGTTTCCTCATCAGAAAAATTATAGGTTGGACTAAGATGGTCCTAAATGTTTCTCAGAGCTTTAGCATTCTAAATTATCTTTCAGCTTGAACATGGAATATTCTAAATCTCATTCCAGTCCTAAGACTCTATATTGATAAGTAGGCTTAGAACCCAGTGCTCAAGGCCATAAAACTAGAAAACTTTGTAGTTAGGAATTGAACCTGATTTTTACTACTTTACCACGCTACCTCAGTTCTAGGAAAGCAATTCCTATTTACTAAGTAGTAACAGTCCAGTGTTTCTTCAGTGAATGGAAGGGAAATTCCCATACTGAGAATTCTCTCACATTGCATAAATAATAACTTAAGCATTTGCCCCTTTTCTATGCTGTATATTATAATAGCCTATCTGTATTCTAAGGTCCCTTCCAGGTCCAGTTTCCCATGACTCTAAGTGTAAATGAAATTCTTAAATCATATGCTGGCTTGTCCAGAATGAAAAATGACATTTAAATTTGAAGAAAAATAATAACTTTTTCTTTACAAAAATAGAATTCATGAAGTAGCACTTCTTGGACACATATTTTAAGTTTTAGAAACCTGGGTTAAGAGTGTGAGTTAACAGTGAAAAAATCATATTTTGTCCTCATCTAAGGAAGATATTATAATTTGTACTCTCTTTCTATCATACACAGGATCATGGTGGAAGGACTAAATACTGTTCCCTATTCCACTGAAAAGGGGAAAAGTTTAAGCTATGTTATAAATATGTGAAGATATTGAGGAGAGACTATGTAACCAGTACAGCAGACATACATTGGGAGGTGAGCCTCACAAATTACTTAAAGAGGGTAAAATAACAATTCATTTCAGTATAATTATGTGAGTTTCAAAAATGTGGGGGTGAAGAGAGATAGGGAAATAGCTATAAATACAAAGGGACAGGGACAAAGAGAGGCAGAGAAAAGAGGGAGAGCAACAGAGATAGATACTGAAGAGAGAGACATAAACAGAAAAGAGAGCTATAGACAGGCAAAAAGAGATAGAAATGAGAAAGAGAGATACAGACAGATAGAGACAGAGAGAGACAGAGAGACTGAGAGACAGAGACAGAGAGACAGAAAAAGAGAAGAGACAGACAGACAGACACAGAGAGAGGCAGAGGCGGGGGAGAGAGACAGAGAGAGAGAGAGAGAGAGAGAGAGAGAGAGAGACAGAGACAGAGACAGAGACAGAGAGAGACAGAGAGATTAACTTGAAATTAAATACCTGTGATATTTTCATGATGAGAAAAAAGTACTTCAGGAACAGAGTGCTCAGTGAATTAAAATGAATGTTTTTGTCTGTATTTATGTCATTTCACAGTCTCCCTAAGAATTGCATAGAATGTTATAGTCATCAGGAATCTTATATATAAACAGATCAAAAACAGAGAAGGAAAAGCAGGTTCCGAGAGGGTGACTTGTACCTGGTCAAATTGCTAAATATTGATCATGTCAAGAGCAGATTATTGACTGATTCCTAGACTAGTGTTTTTCTTTTCTTGTTTATTTTTGTTTTGTTTTTCCCTCCCTACTGCATCATACAGACGTCTCACTAAAGAGTTTAAAGCATATTTTTAGAATAGATTAACTTATTTTCAAAAGTAAACATTGCCTATGTCTTGAATAACCAGGAACCTTAATTCTCATCACTTCCTCTGCTTTATGACCTCAGCATTTCTACTGGCATTTTGTACCTCAGTTTAGACTTGATCTTTGTGTTTTCCTATATCTTTATTCAAACCATCACATTCTGGCTTCATGATTGCCTTTAGAGCTCATGGTTTTGATCAACAAGTGTTTCATCTATAATTCTCTTTTTAAATCATGGAGTGAGGTAATTTCATATCTTTGTTGGTGTGGCCACCATGACTGTCTGTGAATACTGTAGTTGGTGTCCCTTGATGAGAAATTGGCAACAAGATAGGACAGTAGATAGGACGTGGGGCCTGGAGTCAAAAAGACCTAAGATTAAATCCAGCCTTCAACACTTACTACCTGTAGGACCCTGGGAAATTCACTTAACCTTGTTTGCCTCAGATTCCTTATTTATGAAAATAAGCTGGAGAGGAATGTGACAAACCATTTCAGTATCTTTGTCAAGAAAACCCCAGATTTCATCAAGGGATGGACACAACTAAAAAATAAGTACACAATGACAAAAATTATGAGAAAAGTGATTCTCACATATGAATCATGTGAAACTCTCTCTCTCTCTCTCTCTCTCTCTGTCTCTGTCTCTGTCTCTCTCTCTCTTTCCCTTCCTTGTTTTCCTCTCTCACCCTCCTCTCTCTTTCCTAAGATGTCTTATATCTTTTCATCAAATATTACTACTTCTAACAAATAGAGTAGATCTTTGTGTTTTCTTGTTGTATTTCCTCATGGTCCTCAAAAAGTCTAAACATCAAGTGATCCAAAAGGCACATGAAGAGAATCAATAAATAATATTATAAACTTATCATTAAGTAGGAATTGTATTATTCTTTATAACTTGTATCTCAAGTACCTAAGCCTGGGTCTGCCACATAGTGGGAATTTAATAGATGATCTGCGTTTGCTTAATATAGTGGAAAATATGTCATTAAGGATATGTCTGATGAAAAATTTAACTATCATCTTCATATAGTGAGAACATGAGATGATGAGAGGTGAAACTCACATCCTTTACTGATAGCTTCTTTTTTTTATTTTATTTGTTTTCAGAGTTCTACAATAACTTCCATATATGTATATATATATATATATATATATATATATATATATATATTAGATTTTTTTCCCCTCCCTTCTTCTCCTTTTCCTCTGCCTCCCCACTCCTTCTCTGAGACAGCTTACAGTTTTACATAGGCTCTACACATACATTCCCGATTAAATATGTTTTCACTTTAATCATATTGCATAGAAGAATTAAAATGAATGGGAGAAATCATAAAACAAAAACAAAACATAATACAAAAGAAAATGATCTGCTTCATTCTGGAATTAATTCCATACTTTCTTCTGTGGGTGTGGAAGGCATTTTGACTTAAGAGACCATTGGGAAATATTTTAGTCCTTGCATTGCAATGAAGTACTTACTAAGTCTATCAAAAAATTCCTTGCAAACAGTGGTTGTTGCTATGTACAAAGTTCTCCTGGTTCTGCTCCTTTTACTCAGCATCAGTACATAGAAGTCTTTCCAGGCCTCTCTGAAGTCTTCCTGTTCATCATTTCTTATAGCACAATAGTACTCCATTACATTGATATACCACAATTTTTTTAGCCATTCCCCAGTTGATGACATCCCCTTGATTTCTGTTTTTGACCACTACAAAGAGAGCTGCTGTAAACATTTTTGTACATGTGGGAAGCTTTCTCATTTTTATAATATCTTGGGGATACATTCCTAAAATGGTATTGCTGGGTCAAAGGGTATGCACATTTTTGTAGCCTTTGGGCATAGCTCCAAATTGATCTCCAGAACGGTTGTATCAGCTCACAGCTCCACCAACAATGAATTAGTACCATAACTCTCCCACATCTACTCCAACATTTATCATTTTCTTATTTTGTAATGTTGATAATCTGATAGATGTGATGTGGTATCTCAGACTTGTTTTGATTTGTATCTCTCTAATCAACAGTGATTCAGAGAATTTTTCATGTGACTATAGATAGCTTTAATTTCTTCCTCTGAAAGCTTCCTGTTTATATCCTTTGACCATTTATCAATTGGGGGAATGACTTGTATTCTTGTACATTTGACTCAGTTCTCTACATATTTTGGAAAAGAGACCTTTGTCACAGACACAAGCTGCAAAATATTTTTTTTATGATTTTCTGCTTCCCTCTTTAATCTTAGTTGTGCTGGGTTTGTTTCTGCAAAAACTTTGCAATTTAATGTAGTCAAAATTATCCATTTTGTGCTTCATCATGTTTTCTGTCTCTTATTTAGTCAAAAATTTCTCTATTCTCCATAAATCTGATAAATGCACTATTCCTTGCTCTCCTAATTGGTTCATAATATCAATCTTTATACCTGGACCATATACCCATTTAGACAATATTCTTGTGTACAGTGTCAGACATTTTTCTATGCCTAATTTCCATTACACTGTTACATAGTTTTTCCAGCAACTTTTGTTAAACAGTCAGTTTTTATCCAAGAAGCTGGGGTCCTTGGGGCTATCAAACAGTAGATTGCTATATTCATTGACTACTATGTATTGAGTACCTAATCTACTCCACTGATCTACCCTTCTGTTTCTTAACCAGTACCAAACGGTTTTGATAACTGATGCTTTATAAAACAATTTGAGACCTGGAGGAGCTAGGCTACCTTCTCTAGCATTTCTTTACATTAGTTCTCTTGATATTCTGAAACTTTTGTTCATCCACATATATTTTGATTTCTTTTCTAGCTCTACAAAATGATTATCTGATAGTTTGATTGGTATGACACTGAATAAGTAAATTAATTTAGGTAGAATTGTCATTTTAATTATATTGACTCAGACTAACCACGAGCAGCTGATATTTTTTCATTTACTTAGATCTGACTTTATTTGTGTGAATGGTGCTTTGTAATTGTATTCATATAATCCCTGGGTTTGTTTTGGCAAGTAGACTCCCAAATATTTCATAGTGTCTTCCCTAGCTTTAAATGGGATTTCTCTTTCTATCTCTTACTGTTGGACTTTGTTAATAATGTATAGAAATGCAGAAGATTTATGTGGGTTTATTTTGTAACCTCAAACTTTGCCAGAATTGTTTATTATTTCAAGTCATTTTTTATTTCATTCTCTTGGATTCTCTAAGGATATCATCATATCATCTGCAAAGAGTGATAACTTAGTTTTTCCTTTGCCTATTCTAATTCCTTCAATGTCTTTTTCTTCTCTTATTTCTACAGCTAACATTTTTAGTACCATATTGAATAATAGTGGTGATAATGGACATCCTTTTTACACCTCTGCTCTTCTTGGAAATGTATCAAGCTTTTCCCCATTGCATATAATGCTTGCTGAAAATTTTAGGTAGATACTTCTTAGTATTTTATGAAAAGTTCCATTTATTTCTATGCTCTCCAGTGTTTTCAATAGGAATGGGTTTTGTACTTTGTCAAAAACTTTTTCTGCACCTATTGAGATAATTATGTGGTTTCTATTAGTGATGCTGTTGAAATTATCAATAATGCTAATAGTTTTCTTAATATGGAACCAGTCCTGCATTCTTGGTATAAATCTTACCTGATCATAGTGTAATATTCTTGTGATAATTTGCTGTATTCTTTTTGCTAAAATCTTATTTAAAATTTTCGCATCTATATTCATTACAAAATTATCTATGATTTTCTTTCTGTTTTGGTTTTTACTGGTTTAGGTACCAGAAGACATTTGTAACATAAAAGGAATTTGGGAGGCTTGTTCTTCCCCAATTTTCCCAAATAGTCTATAGGGTATTGGCATTAATTGTTCTTTAAATATTTGATAGACTTCACTTGTAAAACCATCTGACCCTGGAGGTTTTTTCCTAGGGAGTTCATTGATAGCTTGTTCAACTTTTTTCAGAGATGGGGTTATTTAAGTATTCAACTTCCTCTTCTGCTAATCTGGGCAATTAATATTTTCATGAAATAATCATCCATATTATTTAGATTGTCGAATTTATGGACATAGAGTTGAGCAGAGTAATTTCTAATTATTGTTGCAATTTGCTCCTCATTGGAGGTGAGTACACCCTTTTCATTTTTCATATTGGTATTTTGGTCTTCTTCTTCTCTTCCTTCAATCAAATTGATGAAAAAATTATCAATTTTATTGTTCTTTTTCATAAAACACACTCAGTTTTAATTATTAGCTCAATCGTTTTCTTAATTTCAATTGTATCAATCTCTCCATTACTTTTCAGTATTTCCAATTTTGTATTTACTTGCAAATTTTTGATTTGTTCTTTTTCTAGTTTTTTCAGCTGCATGTCCATTTAATTGATTTCTTCTTTCTTTATTTCATTCATGTAGGCATTCAAAGATATAAAACTTCCCCTAAGAACTGCTTTTGCAATATTCCATAAGATTTGGTATGTTGCCTCGTTATTGTCATTCTCTTAAATGAAGTTTTTGATTGTTTCCATGATTTGTTGTTTAACCCACTTGTTCTTTAGGATTAGATTGTATAGTTTCCAATTAATTTTTGGTGTATTTTTCCATGACCTTTTATTACATATAATTTCATTGCATTACGTTCTGAGAAGAATGAATTTGTTATCTGTGCCTTTCTGCATTGGATTTTGAGGTTTTTATGCCCTGGTATGTGGTCAATTTTTGTATACGTGTCATGTACCATTGAGAAAAAGGTATATTTCTTTCTTTCCCCACTCAAATTCTCCAGAGATCTATTATATGTACCTTATCCAGAGTTTTACTCATCTACTTAATTTCTTTCTTGTTTAGTTTGTGGTTAGATTTATCAAGTTCAGCGAGGGAGAGGAGGTTGAAGTCCCCCACTAGTATAGTTTTGCTCTCTATTTCTTCCTGTAATTCCTTTAACCTCTACTCTAAGAATTTGAATGTTACACCACTTGGAGTATATATAATTCGTAATGATATGTCTTCATTGTCTATGGTGCCTTTTAGCAGAGTATAATTTCCTTCCTTATCTCTTTTGATTAGATCTGTTTCTGCTTTTGCTTTGTCTGAGATTAGCATTGCTACCCCTGCTTTTTTATTTTTTTACAACAGCTGAAGCACAATATATTCTGCTCCAACCTTTTACCTTTACCCTGTGTTTGTCCCCTCATTTAAACGTGGTTCTTGTAAACAACATATTGTTGGATTATGGTTTTTATTCCATTCTGCTATCCATTCCGTTTCATGGGAGAGTTCATCCCATTCACATTCAGTTATGTTTCTATCTGTGTCTTTCCCTCCATCATCCTTCCCCCTGTTTGTGCTTTTAGTTCTCCCTTCTCCCTTCCCCTCCAAAATAGAGTTTTAATTTTTGACCATTACTTCCTGCAGTCTTCTCTCCCTTCTTTCAGGCCCCTTTCTTTTATTCACCTTTACCATTACTACTTCTTCTCTCCCTTTCAACCACCCCTCCCTTTTCTTTCCCCCTTCTCCTCCTACTACCTATAGAGCTAGTTAGATTTATATACTTAAGTTTGTTGTACCCTCCTTGAACCAAATCAGATGAGAGTAAATATTAAACAATGCCCATCCCCCTCCCCTCTTTCCCTCTAGTGTAATATAACTTTGTGCCTCTTCCTGTGATAAAATTTACCATTTTCTGCCTTCTTTTTGCATCTCCTATTCCAATTCTTGCACCCCCTTAAATCACATTTTTATCATCACATCATTTGTTTTATAACCACTTCCTCTGTCTATGTATATCCCTTTTATATTTCATAATAAATATACAATTCTCCATAGTAACAAGTATCATCTTCCTTTATAGGGATGTAAATAGTTTGCCCATATTGAGTAACAAGTTTTGCTTTGTTTTTCCCCCTGTTTACCTTTTCATGACTCTCTTGAGACTTGTATTTGAAGAGCAAATTTTCTATTGAGATTTGGCCTTTTCATAAGGATGGTCTGAAAATCCCTTGTTTCAATGAACATCCATCTTCTTGCCTGGAATGTTATGCTCAACTTTGCTGAGTAATTGATCCTTGGTTGTAGTGTTAGCTCCTTCACCTTATGGAATATCATATTCTAACTCCTTCTGTCTTTTACTGTAGAAACTGCAAGGTCTTATGTGATCCTGACTGTAGCTCTTCAATATTTGAATGGTTTCTTTCTTCCTGCCTGTAGTATTTTCTCCTTCACTTGATAGATCTGGAATTTGGCAACAATATTCCTTGATGTTTTTGGTTTGGGATCCCTTTCAGGAGGTGAACGGTGAATTCTTTCGATGACTATTTCACCCTCTGCATCTAGGACTTCTGGTCAGTTTTCGTTGATGATTTCTTGGGAAATATTTTCTAGGCTCTTTTTCTCATCATGGCTTTCTGGTAAAGCAATTATTCTTAGATTCTCTAGGTCAGTTGTTTTTCAAATTAGATATTTTACATTTTCTTCTATCTTTTCATTCTTTAGATTCTGTTCGACTGATTCATGATGTCTCATAGAGTCATTACTTTCTACTTGTCAATTCTAATTTTCATAACATTGTTTTCTTCCATTAACTTTTATATCTCCTTTTTCATCAGTCCAATCAATCCTTTTAAGGAGGTATTTTCTCCCCTTACTTTTTGTACTTCCTTTTCCATTTGTCCAATTTTCCCAATTGGGTTTTGTGCTTCCTTTTCCATCTGTCGAATTTTCCTTTGTAAGAAGCTGTTCTCTTCAGGGAATATTTTTCATACTTTAAAAATCATTGCCTAGTTTTTCTTCTATTTCTCTAATTTGGCTTTTAAAATCCTTCTTCAACTCTTCCAAGAGTGCTCTTTGTGCTTGTGACCAGTGCATTGTCCTTTCTGAAGTTTAAGATGGGAGTACAGTCTCAATGATGACCTCTTTGGTATTCGTGTCTCCCTAGAAAGATTCTATGGTCTTTTCTTTCCTGCTTTTCTTCTTACTCATGATGAAGATAATCACAATTTCCTGACTTTTAAAGTAGATCTCTGCTTCTAGGACACAAGAGGCTTTGTCCCACAGTTCTTGGGTCTTTAACTTGAGTCTTTGTGTGTTGTGGCCTCTGATTCTTTCATCTAGAAGCTAAAGTCCTGCAGTTTACCTGGTGCTGAGTGGCTGGTGTAAAAAAGCAGAGGCCAGATGAAATAATTTTGTGTTTGCCTGGATTTACCCTGGAGCTAGCTTGCTGAGTGTGGGGGAGGGATTATTTGGCCACAGGAGATCTCCTCTGATGAGCTAGAGCATAGAGAACCTCAGCAGTTGGTGATCCTGGCTGCTGTAGTGTTTTCCCAATTCCTCTGGAGTGCTGAGGCACACCTGGGGTCCTGGTGTTGGTTGTTGTGGTGGTGCCATCTTGGGATGATATGCCTGTGATTCCACTGCTTCAGACAGCCTGAGGCATCCTGCTTGGCCCTGCAGTGGTAGGGAGGCATTGATATAGCCTGTGTCCTGTGCTTTGTGTGCTCCTCCAGCCTGGCAGAATAGATCTTTCCCATTGACTTTTCCAGTCTGCCCTGGTCTGCGAATTTGCCACAGTCTGTCTCTTATTGGATTCTGCTCCTCCAAAATCTGGTCAGATTCTCTTTTTAGAGGTATCTGAAGGAGTTTTTCTAAGAGTTTAGGTGAGTAGTTGTTTTCACTCCACCATCTTGGCTCCACCCCCTGATATGCTTAAAATATAAAAAAGACCCAAAGGAAACAGAAGTACATTATGTAGTTACTCTAGGGAAACCCTATAGGAAAAAATATGGGTAAGAATAACACCTACGAAAAATGATGAACTGTGCTCTGACCTTACATAGTCAGTACCCAGACTCCTAATATTGTGGATCCATCAAAGAATCAGTATTTCTTCCATCATCAAATGATAAACTTTCAGCATTTTACACAGTACTGGGCATAAAGTAAATACTTACTGCCTACTCATTGATTAAGTCAACAACTTTCTCACAATATCACATAGTTTTATGCATGTCATCTCCTATATTAAAAAGCAAGTTCTCTGGGACAAAGAAACAAAAAATCTGACACATAGCTGGAACTCAATAAATGTCTTTTGACTTGACTGAATTAGACTGAATTGTTTTATATTTACAATATGTTTGTAGTATACCAATCTCATATTCAAATATACCGGGAGAGAATTCATGTCATTTCATTATTACTTCTTTCTATAAAAATCTATTTTTATTAATTATGGAAACATGAATGAAAGACATATACAAGAATATAGGCCAAAAGAATTTTAATTATGCTGAGCTAGAAAGAACATGAGAAAATATCTAGGCTTAACTATACCTCAGAAGTTATTTCCCCTATAAAGGTAGTACTTAACATAAGTGTGTTAGTATTTATGTATGCATGTGTATCACAACCTTTCAGGAAGTCTAGTGAAGTCTAAGGACTTCTCAGAATATTATTTGCATTGAATACAATAAAATTCATAACATTAAAAAGAAAACATTATATTTGAACATATATATGTATATATGTGTATACATATATGTGTATATATGTATACACATATATACATATATGTATATATATGTATATATACATATACATACACACACACACATAGGGTATACTGTGTTTAAAAGCCCACTCTATGATATGTATTTAACTTGGTCATTCAATTTCTAAGAAAGGATTCTAGAGATAGGAAATTCACTAATTGCCAAAGCAGCTCATTTGTTTTTTGGACAACTGTAATTTAAAGAAAAACTTCCTATGCTTAAGGTAATAACTATTTCCCTGTGGCTTCTATAAATCACTCCTAACTTTGCTGTCATTGACTAATCAGAAAAACAAAACAATATGAAACAACTGACCTGTCTTCCAGATGAAAACCTCTCCAAATGCATGCAATCAATGATCTTCCCTAGTTCTTCTCTTTTGATCTGATTATACTTCAGTCTTTTATTTCTCATATTAACATGACTTTTATTCTACTGCACTTTCTGAATATTCTCCAGTTAATTCAAATCTTTCTCAAATGTGAAACTCTAAAATAAACACAAAATAAACTCCTCCTTTAGGCATAGTTGTACTGCATGATCTGATGGTGAGAATATACTATGGCTTTATTGACTCCAGAAATGTGGTCCTTTAAATTCCCTCATAATTCAAGAATTACAGGGAATAAGGGAAGGAAAATTTATTTGCCACTTTAATTTTGTGTATTCACTCAAACTGAGCACCCCTAGATTCAAAGTTTTCAGGAATAGTTTAAATAGAGAATGTATTTGAAGTACAAGTTGGGATAACAGTAATATAGTAGTTATATAATATGACAAGGTTTTTCAGCTATTTCCTAAAAACATTGCTCTTTGATATTATATTATAATTATATTTAAGATATTCTTATTTGATATATATTATAATATTTATTAAACATATTCAATAATATATTTATTAGCATAATAATATATAATATTAGCATTTAATATTATTATATTTTCCACATTCTGCACATGTGAAGTCTCAGAGAGGACAAATTACTGTTACAAACAGAAACAATTTATATCAGAATTTGAATTTGAACTCAAGTTTAGAATCCATCACTTATTCATCCCTGTAATGATGCAGTGGTTTTAGGGAAATTTAAATTCATTTTCCCCTTTGATTCTGATAACAACATGGAGAGGGATAGATCCAATATTATTATTTTCAGTTTCCAGATGAGAAACTAAGGCTACAGTAATTGGCAAATGACTAAATGAATTATTGTACATACATATGATGAAATACTAATAAACCAAAAGAAACGTTGAACTTGAAGGATACTGGGAAGCCTTGGAAGATTTACTACTGATGCAAAGTGAAGTAAACAGAAGGAGGAAAACAATATTCACAATGACCACAAAAATTTAAATGAAGAGAATAATAATAATATCAAGGAATTGAAACTGTCTACTGTGTAGTTATTATAAAAATCACACCCGACCCTAAAGATCTATGGGAATCTAACTTCCTTCTTTTGATGTAGATGTAGGGGTCTGTGAATATGGAACACTTCGTATGCAATCAGGTTTGTTGCCATCTAAGGTAGAGTAGATCATTGTACTTGGAGTCAATAGGACTGGAGTCCAACCACTCCCTTAGAAATTTATTAGCTATATGACCCTGAACAAATTACTTAACTTCCTACTTACTCAGTTTCCTAATCTGTAAAATGAAGATGATAACAGTGCCTGCCTTCCAGGGTTGCTAGGATCTAATGAATTAATATGTAAAATACTATTTTTAATGAAAATATTAAAGAACCACATAAATGTTCACTTTTATCTGTTTTGATGTGTTGTTCTTTTTCTTCTTTCTTCATTATTAGGAGAGATAGCTCTCTGGTAGTCCAAAGAGGACTATATTAGAATATGAGAATAATGTAAAAATAAAAGTATAGGAATGACAATGTGAAAACTGAACTTTTGGAAAATAACTTAGGTGGCTGAATGGGGGATTGATTGTAGTAGGGAGAAACTTGAAGAAAATAGACCTCCAGCAGACTACGGCAATAGTACAGGGATGAGGTTATGAAGACCTGCACTAGATTGATTGAAATGTTAAAGCAGAGAAGAAGGAATATCTAAGAAATGTTTCATAAGTAAAACAGAAAGGCTTTGACAACAGACTGGATATGTGTGGTGAGAGACAGTAAGGAGTTGAGTAGCTAAGTGACTCAGTGAATAGAGTGCCAAGCCTAGAGGCAGCAAAACTTCACTTCCTGAACTCAATTCTGGCCTCAGAGACACTTACTAGCAGTGTGACCCTGGGGAAGTCACTTAACTTTTTTCACTTCAGTTTCTGCATCTTTAAAATATGATGGAGAAAGATATAATAAATCACTCCAGTATCTTTTCCAAGAGGCCTCCAAATGGGATCTTGAAGAGTGGGATATGACTGAATACCATCAACTTTAGGTTGAAAGCCTGAAGGAATGGGAATATGGTCTTGTCCTCTACAGTAATAAGGAAGGTGGGAGTAGTGGAGGATTTGGACATATTTATTTTAAGTGTCTATTAGACATTCAGTCTGAGATTTTGGAAAGGCAATAGAAGATGTGAGATTGAAGGTCAGTAGAAAAAAATGGGCAAGATGGGTAGATTTAAGAAATGTTAGCATAGAAATAATAATTAAATCCTCAGGAATTGAAGAGATCACCAAATGAGACAGTATATAGAGAGAAGTAGGGAGAGGGCCCAGGAAAGAACCTTGAGGGACATTATGCAAATAGTAAAAAGCTAATTCTGCAAAAGGGGAAGCTAGGTGGTGTAGTGGATAGAGAATCAGTGCTGGAGTCAGGATGACCTAAATTCAAATCTCACCTCAGACACTTGACACTCACTAGCTTTGTGATGGTGGAAAAGTCATTTAGTCCCAATTTCCTCATCCTGGGTCATCTCCAGTCATCCTGATGAATATCTGGTCACTGGATTCAGATGACTCTGAAGAGAAGTGAGGCCAGTGACCTGCACAGCCCTCCATTACTCAAAAAACAAAATAAGCAAAGTCAAGTTCAAGTCATGTCATTATTTCTCTAATGGCAAGGTCTTCTTTGGCAACAAAGGACGAACACCCACTTCTGCTAAAAAAAAAAATTATTCCATTGATTGACAGGTCAAATTTAGTAATCCCACTAAATGGAATAAAAATTTCAAATTGGGATAGAAAGTGGTGGGCATGTCTACTAAATAGAACTGAATTTGTGGTTCACCTAAACTGATGACTTTAAGCATATAGAAAGGAGATTAAGTATGGAGTGAGTTTTCATTTACTCTGATCTAATGCATTTTTATCATCATGGAAAGAATTGCCTGGGAGTTTTTAACCAGGAATTTGTTCTTATGCCACTCCTATTCAACATCTAATCAAATATATGCTTTGTTTTGTTTTGTTTTCTGCCTACATCTGATTCAAAACATGGAAGAAATAAAACCCAACGCTTCTTTATATTCATTTTGTTCCTTATTCTTATACATAACAGCTATGGGAAATGTCAATAAACATTGGAATGAGTACAATACTAGTAAAGAAAGAATATTCTGAACATGGATGAAGAGAGATTATTTTTAGGTGGAAAAGTTTGGGAGGAAAATAGTAAAGGAGAATAAATAACTGAGAATTGATGGTGGAAAACCAAGTAATGCACTCCCTGAATAAAAAAGAATGGAGCAAATAAAAAAAAATATTCCATATGAAAAGAAGATATTAAATCTTTTTTTAAAAATTTAGAAGAAAATATAAGGTATCTTCTATGACAAACAAATGGTCTGTGAAACAATTTGAACAGATAATGTAATAATAAATGATTTCCAATAAAACATTATCAAAAACTCCATCATATTTAAAGAAATCATTTTTTAAAGTGCCCAAATATATTAGAACAAACAACAAACTGAAAAGAGAAACACTGCCTACCCCCTGAAAGAGGCCCCATATGAAAACACCCAGTAATATAATCAAAATCAGAGCTACCAAGTCAAAGGGAAAAGAAACATACTTTAAGTAATAAGAAACCAATGGTTGAATTAACATGGTATTACAATCTAGATAACACAAGACCAACAAGAGTACACGCTGCTCTTATTGTTATTAGAGAGAAGTTTGTGTTGCCAAAGCACAACACAAGGAGACTACAGAAAAATATAGGGAGATTTAGACAAAATATAAAAAGGAAGTCAACAGAGAGTAAGACAAAAGTGAGTTTTATTGAAGGAAAGTATAAATATTATAAAATGTAGCCAAGAATAGGAATAGGTAATGTCCTGCTTGAGTGCCCAGAAGAAAGACATCCCCAAATTGGTAACAGCTAATAGGTTTTTTACTGAGCTTCTATCAGATTAATTAAATTAAGGCATAAAGAAAGTCAAGAGAAGTAACTCTGGCCCTTTTGTACTATCTAAGCATTGGAACTGGTTCTGATTCATGATAGAAGGAATTCCTAGACAATTGGTGGTCTATCGATATTCAAATTCCGATGAATAAAAAAGATATTTATTTGGTCCTTACCTCAGGCCTTACTTCAGCAGGTTGACTAATGGTTTCAGTTTCCTAGGCTTTTTCTCTAATGGGGAGATGATGTGACTGAGTTCCTTAAAAAAGGATTAAAAAATCCTATAACATGATATTCCAAAAGAGAAAAGATAAAGGTTTAGCACCAAGAATTTTAGCACTGAAAATTTTAATTAAAATTTTAACAAAATTCTGTGATGGGAGGAAAATGAACTATTAAGGCAACAATTAGATAAATTAATTAAGGAACAGTAAGTAAATGCAAAAATAATTAAATGAACATAGATGATAAATAGGGAGAGAGAGAGAGAGAGAGAGAGAGAGAGAGAGAGAGAGAGAGATAGGCACACAGATGGAGAATTGGATAGATGGAAGCTAAATAGACAAAGACTTCAAGGCTTTTCTTACGAAAAGATAAAAAACTAGGCAGAAAATACGAAATGTAAAATTTAAAAAAAATGTCAAGAGGAACCTATAGAAGCAAATTATGTTAGAAAAGAAATTTTTAACCTTTTGTTTTGTGGTGTTGGTTCAAGACTCCATTTGAGGCCCCAGTGGAAACTGCGGACCCTGTAAAAGAACCAATATATGTGAGTGTTCCCTAAATCTTTCTGAAAAAATAAATGGGCTATACTAGTTTTACTTAAAAGGAAACAAAGCTGCCTTCAAGATTTAATTGGCCCATTGGCCAAGTCTCAAACTGAACTCCTTTAATACAAGTTACTGGTAACTAGCTATATTGACATAGTTTTCTGTCTGCATAAGCGAACAGTCAGGCTCATAATTATGAAGTCAGGAGCTTCAGTCTTTGCAGATGTCCCAAGACAACTAGAATCTCCATAAACTTACCTGCTCACCAGAGGTGTCCAAATAGAGATAAGTAGCTGAACTATCCACTAGAAAGTCTCATGGAATATTCTTTCTATGCTCTGGCTAGATATTGTTTTTTACTACTAACTGATCTCTGCATTTTATTTTATCTCAACTTGAACTTGAGCTAACAGGTTACATGTCAGAGCCAGCACAATTTTTAACTAATCTCCTCTCAATAATGTAATTAAAGGCATAAAATAAGATATATAGAGTTATAAAGGAAACAATTATATTGACACAATTATGTATTTTTCCCTTATTCAATTTCAGTGACCTCCTGAAACCTAGCCATGATCCACTGGAGTGTCATACACTACAACTTAAACACTTTTATATAATAAAGCAACTGGAAAAGGTTAAACAGTGATGACAAGCTTGAATTCTAGTAGTCAGAAAAGAGACAAATGACCTTTCAGAATTATGATATCCCTAAGGATCTTAGAGGAAGTTATATAGGATAAATACAGGGCTTAAATTTGGTTTTATTCTGGGTTTCATTTTGTTTTGTTTTTAAATATAAAAAGGAAAAAGAAAGTCAAAGTAATATACTGGAGGAGAATTGAGGGAAAGGGGGAGAGATTTTTTTCATATGAATAATATATTAAAAGAGCATGCAAACATTGAAAAACATTTGAAGGAAATAGCATCTCTTACCAGAAATGTATAAAAGAGTATTGAAAATACACACACACACACACACACACACACACACACACACAAACATGGGATTTGATGCAGAAGTACATTAAACTCATCATGGGTTCAAGCATGTACAGGATAATGGAAAAGGAGTATAAAAAGGGAGAGAGATCCAGGAGTGAGATATTCAAAAATAAAGCAGAGATCAAAACTGAAGTACTGAAAATAGGTTAAAATAAAGATGAAAGTACAATTGAAGACCAAAGACTGGGATCTGGGCTTAGTGAAGAAAAAAAGTGGCAAGAAAACAAAAACAGATCACCTCAATTATTGATTAATAAGCTTTATCATTTTTTTCTTTACACTCTTCTTTGTTTAAAAGGTACTCTGAGAGAAAGAAGAAATTATAAAAGAAAATATGATAGTGAAAAAGGCATATATAAGATTAACATTGGTGAATGTATTTTGGATGGCCTCAAAGCAAACAGAGGAGAGTAGCATAATTCATTAGAGGTCAGAACCCAATAATATTTATTCATAAAAATACAGTTTAGAGGTGCAGTCAAGACAGCAGAGTAAAAGCAGGGATTTCCCTGAGCTCTCACCCAAAGCTTCCCAAATAATTTTTAAAAAGTGATTCTATACAAATTTAGAGGAGAACAAAAAGATGAAGGGAAACAAATGTCCAGCCCAAGACAACATGGAAGATGAGCAGAAGCAGGAAAGATCTGTTGCATGAGGGTGAGAGTGGAGTGGTGCCTAGCACAGGCTGTGCCAACACAGACCTTGGCACCAGGAAAACTGGAGCAGGGCTCTGGGTGGCTGAATCACTGAGAGCAATGACATTTTCCTGATCTCTCAGTCCAGAGATTCCGAAGACAACTTAGAAAGTCAGCAGAAAGGCTTGGTCACACCTGGATGAGTGTAGAGCACAGTGCAGCACAGGCTGTGCCAGTACAATTTTGTCAACACAAACCAGGAGTAGCCCTCCAGAGTAACTGAATTGGCAGGGACAGTGACAGCTGCAATGGCTGCATCTGGAGCTCACAGTCCACAAGCTGTAAGGGGGGGAACAACTGGTTAGAAGGAAATTATGGGGGCATTTTGCCAGCATAAATGTAGGACTCTTGCTTTACTCATGCTCAGATCTGAGTCCCAGTTCTGAAAGGCAATCCCAAGGTGAGGAAGGGCGCTAGTAAAGCAGAGCTTGCAAAAACAGTGAAAGACTGTAGCCTTCTCATAGTTCCAGGGCAGAAAAGAGTTCTTGTGGTCTGTCATAGACCAAAGCATGGGCCAGGAGAATAGTAAACACCTCTCTTTAGATCATACAACTTGGAAGAATTGAAAACTTACAAATCCATCTGAAAATAACTGCACAAAACTACTGAAGCATAGGACAGTGCACCCTCCATCCTGAAAGCAAAGAGTGCTACTTTAACAAACAGTTAAAAATCAAGTCATAGACTAGGAAAATAGGCAAACAATGAAAAACAAACAAAAAACAAAAAACCTCTGACAATGGAAAGTTACTACGGTGAAAACTAAGATCAAAATATGCAACCAGGAGAAGACAACAAAGTCAAAGCACCTCCATCCAAAGACTCCAAAATATAAATATGAATTGGTCTCAGGGCATTGAAGAGCTCAAAAATAATTTTGAACATCAAGAGAGGAAGAGGAAAAATTGGGGAAAAAATGAAACTGATGCAGGAACATCATAAGGAAAGAGTCAACAGCTTGGTAAAGGAGACAGAAAAAAAAATACAGAAGAAAATAACACCTTAAAAAACAGACTAGTTCAAATGGTGAAAGACACCCAAAAATCCAATGAGGAGAACAATCCCTTAAAAAGCAGAATTGGCCAAATGGAAAAGGAGGTCCAAAAGCTCACTAAAGAAAATAATTCCTTGCAAATTAGAATGTAACAAATGGAAGCTAAGGACTTTATGAGAAATCAATAAAAAATTGAAATATTTTGCACAAAGCAATGAAGTTAGCAAATAAAGAATAATAGATGAATGTTAAAATTGAGATGTTTTTTGATAATGATTCATATCAAATGCATGTATATATATATATATATATATATATATGGAGATAAATAGATGAATAAATAGAGAGATAGATAGGTGAGAAGTGTGTGTATGTGTGTGTGTATGTGTGTGTAATACACATTACCCAATGTGTGAATACAGTATTTATAATAAATGTGTGTGTTGATGCATGTATTTATTGTTTTTCAATCATTTCAGTCATGTCTGACTCTTTGTGGTCCAATTTGGGCTTTTCTTGACAAAGATCCTGGAGTGGTTTGCCATTTCCTTTTCCAGCTCATTTTACAAATGAGGAAACTGAAGCAAACAGAGCTAGGTGACTTGATCAGGGTCACATAGGTAGTAAGTTTCAGAGACCAGATTTCAACTGAGGAGACTCGTGCTGACTTTCGACCTGGAACTCTATCCATTGAGCCACATCACTCTGTGTGTGTGCATGTATGCAGTGACAAAACTGACGGATTCCACAGAACTGAGGAAGATTTTAATGAATTGATATAGAGTGATTTATGTAATGATCATAACATTATATGCAAAAAGAACTTCAAAAGCCTAAAAATTTTTGGTCATTACAATAATTAAATTTAAACACAAAAGATTCCTTAGGAAGCATTCCTCCTATCACTAGATGGATAAGTGATGTATTATAAGAGAAGTGTGAGGCATATGTTTTCAATCATGGACATTCTGACAACTTTCTTTTGTTCATACTTCTATTACAAGAGTAGGCTTTTACTTAAACAAAGATATTGAGGGTTGGAGTTAGCAATAATTATGTAATAAAAAAGAAAATAATTATTTTGAATTTATATTTAATTTTGTCCAATTTCATGTAAAATCAATTTTCAAGTTTCATTTAAAATTCAGTTGCAAATTCTCTCCCTCTCTCCCTACAACCTTCATTGAGAAGACCAACAATTTCATAGATTATACATGTATAATCACGCATAACCTATTTCCATATGAGCTATAATGCAAAAGAAAACAAAACAGAAACCATAATAAAAACCCAAGAAACATAAAGTAAAATATATGCTTTGATTTGTATTCAGATTATATCCATGATATGTCCAGAGTTGTCTCAGATCATTGTGTTGTTTACAATAGCTAAGTCGTTCACAGGTAATCATCTTATGATATTCCTATTACTGTATAAAAGGTTCTCTTGGTTCTACTCATTTCACTTTGCATCAGGTCAGGTAAGTCTCTCCAAGTTTTCTGACAGTATCTAGCTCATTGTTTCTCATATTACGATAATATGCCATCACGATCATATACTACAAACTAACCATTCTCCAAAATTTTCTTTGACCTGATACAAAGTATATGAAATTGTTTGCATCATAACTAATATGGAAATATGTTATGCATGATTATACATATGCCTCACACTTTACCTATAACCCATTTTGAAGTCAGTTTTCAGATTAAGTAATCAAAAGCTATCTATAACCATATAAAAATGCTCTAAATCAATTTTGATTGGATAAATGCAAATAATAAAATAATATTGGGGTCTTACCTTATACCTCCGGGATTAGCTAATAGGATAAAAAAGGAAGATTATGAATATTGGAGGGGATGTAGGAAAATTGAAACACTAATGTACCATTGGTAGAGTTGTGGACTGATTCCACCATTATGTAGAGCAATTTGATTCCTAACTGTATTTCCCTACATTCTATTTTCCCACAATGTTCATTCTATTCTCTCTCTCCTTTCACCCTGTCCCCACTCAAAAGTGTTTTGCTTCTGACTATTACATTCCCCAATCCATCCTCCCTTTTATGGGCAGCTCCCCTTCTCTTTTTCTCTTCCCTTCCTACTTTATTGTAGTGTAATATACACTTCTATACCCAAATGTGTGTGTATGTTATTGCCTCTTTGAGCCAATTCCAATGAAAGTAAGATCCAAGTCTTTCCGGACACCTCCTGCATTTATCCCCAATACATACAATGCAATAGTTCTTTCTTGCCTCTTTTGCGTGAGGCAATTTACCCCACTCTACCTCTCTCCTTTCTCCCAGTGCATTCCTCTTTCTCACATATGTATGTTTGTGTATGTATATATGTGTACATATTTCTGTATACTATATGTATATGTGTGTATATATACACACACATATACACACACATACACATATATGTATGTGTGTATGTATGTGTGTATGCATGTATACTCCTATCTCCCTTAATAATGAGAAAATTCTTATGAGTCAAAAGAGTCATCTTTCTATGTAAGAATATATGAAGCTTAAACTTATTAAATCCCTTATAATTTCCCTTTCCTGTTTACCTTTTTAAGTTTCTATTGAGTCTTGTATTTGAAGTCAAATTTTCTATTCAGCTCTGGTCTTTTATTGATAATATATTTTTGCTTATTATTCATGTAATTTTGCTTCTTAATGAGAAAATCTTACCCATCCATTAAGAGGCCCATGTGACTTGCTTTAGTCACATGAATCTAATTCACACAGAACAGGAAAGGGTGGAGCAAGAATAGTGAAACGGGAAGAGGAGGAGCTAGGGGGGAGCTGAGAGAAAATTTGATCAAAGCAGTCAGAACTGAAGGAGAAAGAGGAGGCCAGTAGCTAGGCTCCTGGGTGTTAATTTATAGGAAGACTTAGGGATATTGTTGTCCTTTGCATTGTTTTTGTCTCTAATTTGTATTACTATGATGGATTTGGCATTCTGATATCTGAATAAATATTTTGGTTCTGTCTTCCATGTGGAGAGTTTGTTGTATTTCATGACTCAGAATTGTGCCCAGGATGTTCACGACCATCTTAAAGGCTGTGAGTTGGCACTGCAAGTTTTTAATCAGGAATTCTAAAAAGTGTTCTATTTCTTTGAATATCCTTTGTCCCCCCTCTGAAGTATTATACTCAGTTTTGCTGGGGAGGTGATTCTTGGTTGTAATCCTAGCTCTACCATCCTCTGAAATATCATATTCCAAGCCCTCCAATCCTTTAATTTAGAAGCTGCTAAATCTTGTGTTATACTGACTGTGGTTCCATGATTATTGAATTGTTTGTTTCTGACTGCTTGCAGTAATTTCCCCTTTACATGGGAGCTCTGGAGTTTGGCTGTAAGATTCCTGGCAGATTTCATTTGAGGATCTCTTCCAGGAGGGAATGGGTAGATACCTTCAATTTTTATTTTACCCTGTGGTTCTAGAATCTCAGGGAAGTTTTTCTTGATAATTTCTTGAAAGATGTTATCTGGAACTTTTTATCATAGCTTTCATATAGTCCAATATTTTTAATATCATTTCTCCAGGGTTTATTTTTCCATATCAGTTGTAGTTCTAATAAAAAATTTCATATTATCTTATCTGTTCTTTCGGTTTTCTTTTATTTCTTGATGCTCAATTCTAATTTTTAATGAATTATTTTCTTCAATGAGATTTTGTACCTCCATTTCTGTTTGGTCAATTCTATTTTTTATGGAGTTCTTGTCTTTAGTGAATTTTTGTATATCTATTTTCCCATTTGGCCAATTCTGCTTTTAAAGAATGTATATCTCTTTGGATTTTTGTACCTCTTTTACAATTTAGCCTTATCTGTGATATGAGGTGACATTTTCTTCATTATTTTTTGCCCCCTTTAACAACCTATTGACTTGCTTTTATGAACTTCTTGAGTAACATCCATTTCTCTTCCCAATTTTTCCTCTATCCCTCTTACTTGATTTTTAAAATCCTTCTTGCAATCTTCCACAACCTAAGACCATCGTATTTTTTTTTTTTTTGGAGACTTTGGATGTAGGAACTTTGACTTTGTTGTCTTCTTCTGAACTTTCATTCATCAGATGGTTTTCTTTTCTTTTTGCTCATTTCCACAGGCTATTTCTTGATTTTTAACACTTTCCTAGAGTGGGGCTCTGCTTCCAGGGTGGAGGGTTAACTGTCCAAAACTTCAGAAATTTTTTGCAACTGTTTTCGGATTTACTTCTAGGGACTTATAGGTTTTCAGTTTCTCCAAGGTGATGTGATAAAAGGAGAGGCGTGTTTACTACTCTTGTGGCCTGTGGTCTGTGAGAAACCACAAGCACTCTTTACAGCCCTGGAATTGTGAATAGGGGTTCTTGCTCCACTGCAGCTGTAAGTTCTGCTATGCTAGTGCTGACACTGCTGGTCAGAACCGCAACCTGATCTGAGTCTTGCCTCGGTGCCAGCAAAAAGACTCCTGTAATCTCCTTCTAACAGTTCCTTGACCCCCTTATTGTTTGTAGGCTGAGAGCTCTGGAAGCAGTTCCTGTAGCTGCTGATTCATTCACTTTCAAGGTTGGCTCCTGGTTTTCTGGGGTCTGGTATGTGCAGGTATGGACAACCCTGGACGGAGATCCACTCTCACCCCAATGCTGTAGACCTTTCCTCTCAGACTTTTAAGTTGTCTTGAACTAGAATATCGACCCTACACTTTTGTGGGTTCTCCCACTCCAGGACGAGTTTTAGGGCATTTAAATCCCTCATTGAAGTGGTTTCAGGGAGAGCTTAGGTGAATTCTTGTCTTCTCTCTGCCATTGTAAAAAGAACCATTTTCAATTGAACATTGAAAAATACACAAAAAAAGTATAGAAACAAGTTCAGAAGGAGATTAAAAAAACTTATGTGACCATCAGGTTAACTTTGATATTAAACACAATAGAATAAATTCATACTTCCACATACAATCCACATTTCCTGCTTTATTTGTTTATGCATTTCTGGTTGTTAATAATTCTCTATTCTGTAGTCAAAATAAATAAATTAATAAAATGCAGGGGAGAATTTAAGAGGTTCACTCACCAATAAAATTTATTTCTCAACTTGTAGATCAGTGTTTTTTCACAATTACAGATTTCCTTCATTTCAATCTATAATAATAGAAGACAAAACAACCAAGTCACTTAAAATGTTTCAAAAAGACATCTCCTATTAATGACTGGAATAAGAAGCCTTCTTCATTGTCTGATTTAAAGCTTTTCAGAAGACCTATACTTGATCAAAATATTTACAGCAGCCTGTTACTGTACCTGACATCACAATCCTTAATTCTTCTCCTTAGGAATCATCCTCAATAGACCTGTATTTTAAGTAGGTTAAGTCATCACAGTTATTCAGCATGAGCAATACACTGAAGAGAAATGGAATTCTCTAAAAGAGAGATAACTAATTATGCTTCTGGTTGCCCTTGTTATAGTTTTACTTTCCTGGACTTAAATTTTACCATCTTCAAAATAAAAGTGAGTGGATAGATGGTATCTACTATCTTTTCCTGCTCTTTCATTATCTTCTAACATCCCTTTAAGTTCTAGCATTTGCTGCTATGATTAGTGTATAAAATTATTATGTTGCTACAACATTGGTATCCAAGTCAAAGAGAATCTGAATTCATATGATTTCAAACCCAGCAATGACCACACTTACTATATCAGAAAAAAAAGGAAAAATGGGGGAAAATGCACATCTGGACACAGTAAGCAAGAAACTTAAAAATGTGAAATTTTATCCTATCTTGACAGAGCTAAAACCATTCCAACTTTACACAAGATAGAGTAGGAGATTCATTTCCAATTTTTTTTTTCCCATATGAGGATGGAAGAGGGGATAAACTCATGAATGGCTTAGAGAAAATTTTGAAGTTAAAAAAATCATACCTGTCTTCAAGATTTTCCCCATTGTTCAAAGTCCTAATCAAACGTATTCTTCCCTGTAGTTTGGCTGCTATTCCAATTTTTTTAACTCATGAATAATTCATTAAGCACTATATATAATTCACATTCTTCCCTGTAGATTAGAAGTCACTGACATATCCATGTATCATATTTCCAGTTCCGTGTGTGTGTGTGTGTTGATTTTCAGGTGCCTAGTATATTGTTCAGTAAATTATTAGGAACATATTAATGAGTTGGCATTCATTAGGCAAGCATAATATAGAAGTTCAGTGACAGAATGCTAACAGAGTGAAGATCTGATTTATTGCATATCATATAATATAAAACCAAACAAAATTTCATACAACTTTGTAATCTTTGCTGCACTAATTAATTCCAGCATTCACTAATGAATCCTGGTACTCATAAATTAAATTATGTGGTAAATGAACAGTATGTGGAATCACGAAATGATATTTATACACTCAACATTTTGCTTATTTTATGTTTTCCCAAAAGTACGTTTTATATAAAACTTCACTATACTATTTCATATAATGTACAGAAATAGAGTATATGACACTTCACAAAATATTTTTTTTATTTAATTCTGCTGATGCATTTTGCCTGGTGGTTTTAAAATAAGATATGAAGAAGGAAATATTTACAGAATTCATTTAGAAAAATAAATTATTCTTTTAATATTCATATTCAATCAAGCACATAGTTACTTAGAAATATTAGAATGCTCTTAGCACTCTGGTAGGCACTATTGGGAGAAGCAAGCATATCTTAACATCAGTAGAACTCATATTCAAGTTTCACTCCTATTACACAATAGTTATGTGACCCTAGGAGAGTTATTTTACTTCAGAGACTCAATTTTACCATATGGAAAATGGTAAAAAACAATATTTGTAGTACTTGTCTGTTGTGCGCATGAAATGAAATAATGTATGTTACTTAAGGTTTGAGAGATATGAAATATGACTATTATATGTTCCAAAATTATACATCATGATCTCATGTATCATAATCATAATTGAAGATGAACTAAAATTATAGAGCAATTGAAGATTCATGAAGAATGCAATCATTCTGCCACTGATAATTACTTGTACTCAATATGCAATGTTAATGGTACTAGTGAGGGCATATATGCCTAGTAAATGATGAGGCCTAATCATTTATCAAGAATTTGAAGCAATAAAAGATTATACTTTATGCTGAAAGGATACCTTAAATCTGGAACAAAAAAGAAATATTCCAACATATTGTTTGATTCCTCTACAGGAAATAGAAAGTTAAAAAAAATAACTCACTGAAATAAAGAGGAGGAGCTTCTATTCCATCTTATTTTTATCACTGAAAGCAATATCTATACTAGAGAAATCAAGGATCCAAAAAAAACCAGTTTCCTCATCTATAACTTGATAATTATATAATAATACTTATTGTTCTTCATATATTTTTGATGATGAAAATTCCATGTAACTGTGAGATGATGATGATGATGATGACAATGATCTTGATGATACTGAAATTCAATGATTGCATTAAGAAAATGATGACTGCTTTTTTGTCCAGATTCTGAACATATAAAAAGATCTTTTTCAAAGAAGAGAATTTATTTATATGAGTGGTGGTATCAAAAATCTCACACCTCAGATGATAACTGTAAACACTGCCTTTTTCATTTTAGAAGGAAGCTGAAGATAATCTATTGTACTTTGCCCTCCACAAATTGCTTAGATGGTAATAACTAATAGGTACGTAGGACTTTACTAAATACTTTGAAAGCATCCTCTCACTTGTTAGTGTCCAAAGCTTTCATATAATTAATAGATGCTATTATCACTATTTCACAAAAGAAGCACCTGATAGAGAGGGAAGGTAAATAAATCACTAGAGATATCAAAGCCAGGAAGTAACAAATCCAGGAAGGAAACCCACAGAAGTCATATGGTAGCATGGTACAATGTTGGCAACACTTGGTACAGTGGCAAGACAGATCAACTCATACTGCTGATCTTGGCATCATGAAATTTGAGTTTAAAGCATAGATCTGCCCTCTATTTGCCTGTTTGACCTGGTATAAGTCCCTTAATCTGACTAGGTTTTAGTTTCTTCCTTCATAAAATGAAGAGATTAGACTAAATCACCTGTAACATCCCTTCTGGCTCTATATTAATGATCCTATAATCATGTCTAAATTTGATATCCTGTCTATCACATGGCAGCTGATCCCATACACTCTGTCTCAGATAGTTCAGTTGCAGAGTTTTTAGAGGCTAGAAAGTTAAGTACATTGGGACTTATCTCCTTTACTTAATTAAAAAACAACATTGGCACCATAGATTAAGATTCTGAAGACTCATGGTTGAATTTGAGGAAACAACCCCAGATCATGTCACAGAATAGCAGTTTTAGAGTCAGGAACTGGAAATTCTTGTTCATGCTTTCTTACTTATTAAATGTTAAATATGATATACTTGTGTGTATCACAAGTATATCATACTTGTGATCTGAGTTCCCTTTTCCTTTGCACAAGACAAGTCACTAAAAATCCAAATTGGGAAGTTTGGACTAAGTCTAAGTATTGCTGAAATTGACATAAATTCTTGGAATGCTTTTCTTGTGTAGAGATTCCTTTATATATCTATGTTTTTATTTTGAATTGATTTTATCCCCTCCCAACATGTTTTATCATTTTTTCCTTCAGTGCTGCATAACATTTCCCAAAATCGCAGGAAGGGAGCCAGTCCCATTCTGAGTTCTTAAGTGACACCTGCACATAAAGAGCTAAGACACAAGTGTTCTCATTCTCCAAAAATGCAATGTGTCAAATAGCTGTTTCGATTTAATTAAAAAAAAAATTCCTCATAATGAAAACAGTACTTGCTTTCCTGGAATTTGTGCCTTGAAAGAAGAGACAGGAGTGGCTTAAAAAATCTTTAGAGTGCAGAGCAGTAGGTACGTTGGAATGTGCACTAGTTCTAGAATCAAGGGCCCTGCTTTCAAATCCTCCCTCTGTTCCTTAGTGCCTACATGAACTTGGAAATTCACTTGACATTTCTGGAGACTAATTTCTTTATTTGTAAAATTCATAAAATTTGTTTCTATTGTGCTCTCCAAGTGTCCTTTGTGCTCTTTCTCAAAAGCAACATAATATCTCCTCTGTCCCTAAATTTACTCAGGTTATCCCACCCCTGAAAGTTCTCCATCTTCTTCATCTCTTAGAATACATAGCTTCCCTTAAAGCTCAGATCAAGTACCACTCCTTAGAGTGGACCTTTTCTCATTCTCTTCTCACACCTAGATAATAATGTTTTTTACACATTAATATTCTATTTATTTTGTCTATATGTATATATCATGATATGAATACATGCTTTTCTCTCAGGGAATATAAGCTTCTTGAGGACAGGTTGTCTTTGCAACAACATTTATATCTTAACATGTGCCAAGCACTGTGATGAACACTTTATAATTATTATCTCATTTCATCCTCACAATAACCCTGGGAAGCAGGTGCTATTAGTATCCTCATTTTAGAGATGGGAAAACTGAGGAAAATAGTAGCTAAATGCCTTGCTCAGGGTAGCTAATAAGTACATGATGGCATATTTAAACTCAGATCTTCCTAAGATCAGGCCCAGCACTCTTCACATTTTGCCATCTTTCTTCCAACTAAAACAAATAATATCATATGATGGCCACTTTATAATATTTTCTGCTTGATTGAATGATTGATTGACAGATTATCTTGAAAATGCCTTCTGGTTTTAAATCAGTATTCTCTGACGAAACTTTAGGTAATCTACTCAAGTGTTACTTCTCATCAGTAAAATGACTTCGATGAGTTCCCCGATTTCTTTTTACCAGTTACCTATAGACACAGAATCAAGTACCTTTCTGAGGAAGTACTTTCCACACTCTCAAGGACACAGAGTCAGGATGTGTTTTTTTTGTTTTTTGGTTTTTTTGGTTTTTTTACCAGTCCAGCATTAGCAGAACCAGATGAAATTGTACAACTTCATATAACAATCCAGTTGGCGGATGCTTCCCACAAGGAGGCTCTCATGACCTAGAATGAATATATTTATCCAAAGATTGACAATTAAAACCCAGAAGTTAAAAAGCAAATTGAACATATTTTAAACACAGTAAAAGTATATAAAAAGTTGTATGTGATTATAACTGCAATTAAAACTTGATTCAACAACTCATAAATGCTTAGAAAAAGAAAAGGTACACAAAAGAAGAAATTCACTCTCCCTGTCATCATGTCTTAGGAAAATTTTAAGTTATATAGCACAAATTGACAAATTAAAGAGGAAGAAACAGGCTAGAAGTTGCCTCAGCCAGCAAAATATGATTTTTTTAAATTTCCAAGCTGAGAGTCATAGTAGAAAAGCATATAATCTGTAAAGCCTGCACTGTAGAAACTGACTTGGAAACCTTGCCAGCTTACTTGGGGAAGGGTGACAAAGATCACAAGTAGTAATCTGACATAGAAGGACAAGTGACATTATAAATGGATGGATATGAGACACAGCTAAGCCAAATGGCTCTGAGGGTGTTTATAGAAGAAACTGGAAGAGGAACAGTCCTGAGCCTAGAGTCTGAAATAGAGCTTTCACTTTTTTATACCTAGTTTCATCATCAGTAGCAAAAATGGAGAGACCATTGTTGCTTTAGTCTCCACATGTGATGTGCCTGTACTATGCACAGTGTTTTTATTGCCAACATGGCAAGGACATTTGTGATGAAATTACAGAATGCCATAATCAGACAAAAGATAGAAAAATAGCAATTGTCCCTAAAAGTGAAACCATTTTATGGGTACTCAGGATCCATGTTCTACCTATCTTAAAAGGTAAGTTATTGTGATATATATATATATAGGCATACACATGCACAGTTGTCTCTCTGGCATAGTAGAGAGAACACTGTACAGATATGGAGTCAGGAAGATGAGTTCAAATCTTGAAGCAAATACTTAGCAGTTGATTGACCCTGCCAAGTCATTTAATATCCATTTGCCTTTATTTTCTCAAATGTAAAATAGGAATAATAATGACACAATTTATAGAGTTATTGTGAAGATTATATGTGCTAATATTGTAAATCATTTAACATAATGCCTGAAATACAGTAAGCACTGTGTGAGTGTGTGTGTGTGTGTGTGTGTGTGTTTCTTTATTCCCTTATAGTTATTATCTGGCTGATGGGGAAATTGTAAGTTAACATTTAATTCTATTGTGTTAAATTCTTTCATGAAATGAACAAAAATAGACATAAAGAAGTCTTATTTTCTCTGTATTTCTCAGTCAGTTTATGATTATGACATTGTGGGCTGCTGAGGAAAGCTGTCTGCTAAGTCCCGTCTGTTTCTTCCTAGACTTTCATCAAAGATAGCCTAAAATGTGAATATATTATTCTCTTAAAGTTTTATTAAACTGAGAAAATATTCATACCAGTTGGACTTTACTCATTCTTTCTTGGGCATATATTTTTAAAGTATCAACTGTGATCTTTTCCCCAGTCTTGAGGTCTTTCCCTCAAATATAACTCCACAATTATTCAATGGCTATTAAAATAAGCAGGAAAGTTTTCCTTGAGCTAAGAACACAGAAAAAAAGATGAAGTCACAAATTTCATGCAATTTATCCGTACACACACACACACACACACACACACACACACACACACACATATATATATATATATATATATATATATATATATATATATATATATATATATATATATATACATATACATATAAATATATTTAAGGCATAGTTCTTACCTTGATAGAGCTTTCAGCCTAAAGATATCAGAGATTATAAAAGAAATGTTTACATAGATCTTAGTTTTTACTTATTTCTCAGTATTGTGATCTGGAAATGACCTTAACTATTAGGCAATTTAATTGAGAGATCAGAAACTGAGATAAAGAGAGGTTAAATAAAAATCCCTTATAAACACAAATAAGTAAGTGACAGAGCAAAATGTCAATCCATACCTCCTTGCTACAAATATTCTGTATGTATCATTCCTCCTTCTTATAGTCTGGAGTTTACTTCTATAACTAGATCATTAAAAAGTCTGATTCTCTTCCAAATGGGTCAGTTTAGGAGTGCTAAACTCTGGTAAGAAAAGACTGATTTATAGACTGATTCATTTATTAGATACAGTTTTATGCAGCACCAACTATATACTTCAGCTCTACAAATTCCATGATAGTAATGAAGAAGCAAAAGGCATAGTTCCAATCCTTCATGGGCTAATAATCCAGTGTCATCAATACCTAGGCATCAGATATCTAGAAGGTAAATTAGCCATGAAAATGACTAATGACAACAATTTAATTCTCATAGCATTAAAGTTTTTTAGTCCTTGTCCTCAGATACCAGGAGATTTGTAATGCAGGCAATCTTCTTATTTTAGAGATGCATATACTGAGCTTTGGGGAAGAAAGAATTTGCCTACAATCTTATAACTAGTAATAGTCAGACTGGCACCTCACTCAAAAGCTTCTAATGCAAAAACAAAGATATGAAAATGTTGGTTACTCAAACATATATGATTTTTGATAACTGAACAATTAACTTTCACATTGCAAGAATGAAAAACACGTAAAATCAATGGGTTTCAAGAATTTACTGGAACTCTGAAAATGTGAATATAAAATTCATATTTGTCCATCATACCATTAGCTTGTTAACTTGGATATTAAATTATAAAGCTCTATTAAGAAGTATCCAAAGGGAGGGTGGAGCCAAGATGACAGAAAGATACCATGAATTTCTCTGACCTCAACCCAGTTTGCCTCAAAATAAAACATTAAATCATGCCTCCAAACCAACTACTGAGTTACAGCAACCAAAAAAAGATGGAGGGAAACAATTTTCTTGCTTATGATAACTTGAAAGGACTTCAGGAAAAGTCTGTCTCACTTGAATGAAAAGGAAGCATAGCTTATCACAGACAGTGCTAGGCAAGCCAGCAGGAGGCTCCTAGCCACAGCATAGATCAGCAGTCAAGTTCCTTTGGTCCAAGCACATCAGGACAGCTGTGAGGTCTCCAGCATCACTGCAGAAGACAAATTGTGAGCTCTAAAACTACAAATAAATAGTTGAGACTGGACTGGGTCACCACAAACACAATGGGCAAGCCATAAGCACCTGAGCCCCTGGGATGGAAAGCTAGTGACCAAGTCTATAGACACCAGCCTGGGTGATGCTTGGGACAGTGCCTCCTACACCATAGAATCAGAGTTCAACTTTAAAAGTCAGGAAATAGGCTACAAAATGAGTTAGAAACAGAAAAGAACCATGACCATAGCTACTATGGTGACAGGGAAGAATAAAACACAAACTCAGAAGAGGACAATAATGTCAAAATACCTATATGTGAAGCCTTGAAGGGTATGTGAATTTTTCTCAAGCCCCCAAAAGGAGTGATCTTGGAAGAACTCAAAAAGGATTTTAAAAATCAAGCAAGAGAGGTAGAAGAAAAATTGGGGAAAGAAAGGAGAGTTATTTGGGAGAATTATGAAAAAAAGACTGAAGAGTTTGGAAAAGGAAACTTAAACACTAACTGAAGAAAGCAACTCCTTAAAAAGAGAGTTGTCCAAAATAGAAAAGAAGACAAACTTAAGAAAACAACTCCTTGAAAAGCAGAATTGGCCAAATGGGAAAGGCAGTACAATAGCTGGTTGAAAAAAATTCCTTAAAAATTAGAATTGGTCAAGTAAAAGCTAATGACTCTATGAAGCATCGAAAATCAATGAAACAAATTTAAAATAACAAAAAAATAGAATAAAATATAGAATACTTCATTGGAAAGGCAAATGACCTGGAAAGCAGATCCAACAGAGATGCTTTAAGAATTACTGAACTACTCAAAGGTCATGATCATAAAAATATAAAAATAAAAAAAGGCCTGGACAGCATCTTCAAAGAAATTATCAAAGTTAACTATCAAGATATGCATGAACCAGAGGGTAAAATATTCATTGAAAAAAAATCATCACCTCCTAAAGGAGATTCACAAATGGAAAGTGCACATAATATTGCAGTCACTAGGTCAAGTATAACATACTGCAAGTAGCCAGAAAGAAACAATTCAAATATCAAGGAACCACAGTAAGGATTAGAAAAAAGTTTAGTAGCTTTTACATTAAAGGACAAGAGATCTTGGAATATGATATTCCAGAAAGCAAAGCATGTTCGGTCAGGGGAAAAGATGGACTCTCAATGAAATAGGGATTTTCAATTTTTTTTTGATGCAAAAACTTCAACTGGACACAAAATTTGATCTTTAAATACAACTCAGGAGAAGGATAAAACAATAAACGGGAACTGTTTACATCCCTACATGGGAAGATGATACTTGTAACTCTTGAGGATTTTATTAGGGCAGTTAGAAGGAGCATATATAGGCCCTAGGTATAAGCTGACTTTTCTATGATGATATAAAAATATATTGTAATATGAGAAAAAGAAAGGGGGAGGTAGAATAGGGTAAATTACATCTCATGAAGAGGCACACAAATCCAATTGCAGTAGAGGAAAAGAAGAGCCAGGGGGAGCATTATTTGAACCTTACTCTTATTGCATTTGTCTCAAAGAGGGAATACTGTAAACACTTGGTAAGGAAGTAGTAGGAAAAATGGGAAAAGAGAGGGAAAGCTGAGGGAAAAGGAAGGAAGGAAGTAGTAGGGTGAAGAGGAAAGAAAGAGGAGAGCTGATAGAGGAAGGCAGTGGAGAGAAACAAAACACTGGTAAGGCACAATAGAATATAAGAAGAGAGAAAAAATATAGATGTGGGGAAATAGTATGAAGGAAATATACAGTTGGTAATCATAACTGTGAACATGAATGAAATGAACTCCCCCATAGAAAAGAACCCAACAGCAAAATGAATTAAAAACCAAAATCCTACAATATGTTTACAAGAAACACATTTCAAACAGAGATACACACAGAGTAAAGGTAAAAGGTGGAAGCAGAATATATGATGCTTCAGTTAATGTAAAAGAAAAGCAAGGGTAGAAATCCTGATCTCAGACAAGGGAAAAGTGAAAATAGATCTAATAAGCAAAGATAAGGAAGGAAACTACACTTTGCTAAAAGATACTAAATGAAGTGATATCAATACTAAATATATATGCACAAAGTGACATAACACACATATACTTAGAGGAAAAGTTAAGTGAGTTACAGGAAGAAATAGAGAGAAAAACTATACTAGTGGGAATCTCAAACTCCCTTTCTCAGAACTAGACTAACCTAATCACAAAATTAATGAGAAAAAAGTTAAGGAGGTGAATATCGTGTTAGAAAATTTAGATATGATAACCCTCTGGAGAAAATTGAATGAGGAGAAAGTAATATGCATTTTTCACAATTGTACATCTATACAAAAATTTAAAGTGCATTATGGAAGAAAAAACTCACAATGAAATGCAGGCAGGCAGGCATCCTTTTCAGATCATATTGTAAAGAAAACTAGCATGCAATAAAGTGCCATGGAAAGATATACTTAAAACTAATTGGAAAGTAAATAATACAGTCCCAAAGAATGAATGGGTGAAACAACAAATTCTGAAAATCAAAGGAGATTAACAAGATTGAAATTAAGAGAACTTTTGAACTAGTAAATAAAACTAAGAGCTGGTTTTATGGGGGGGAGCCAATAGAATAGATGAAACTTAGATTAATTTGATTTAGAAAATAACAAAAAAGAACATCAAAAATGAAAAGGGTGAACTCACCACCAACAATGAGGAAATTAAAACAATAATTAGGAATTATTTTGCTTGACAATAACTGTAACAACCAAAGGTAAATGGATGAATATTTACAAAAATAAAAATTACTCAGATTATCAGAACAGAAAATGAAATAACGCAATTTTAGAAAAAAAAAAGTTGAATAAGCAATCAGTAAACTCTTTAATTAAAAAATCACTAGAGACAAATGGATTTACAGATGAATTCTACCAAACATTACAGGACAAATAATTCAAATACTATGTGAACTATTTAGAAAAAATAGTCAAAAGAGGAATCCTACCAAATTCTTTTCATGACATTTATGTCATGCTGATACTTAAACTGGGAAGACTCAAAGCAGAAAATGAAAATTATAGACAAATTTCTTTTACGAATTTGGATGCAAAAATTTAAATAAAGTACTTGTTAAAAAATTACAGCAACTTATCATGATGATGATGCACTATGACCAAATGGGATTTATATAAGAAATGCAGCCCTGGTTCATTGCTTGGAAAATTACTAGCATTGTTGATTATATCAATAAAAAACTAACAGAAATCATGTAATTATCTCAATAGATACAGAAAAAGCATTTGACAAAATACAGCACCCATTCCTAGTTAAAAACTCTAGAGAGTATGGAAATGGAGTTTCCATTAAAATGATAAACAGTGTCTTTCTAAAACTATGAGTATACACTGTATGCAAGGAGCATAAACTAGAAGTATTTCCAGTAAGACTGAGGGTAAAACAAAGCTGCCCATTTTTTTTCACATTAGTCATGTTGCATAGAAAAAAAAAATAAAATGAATGGGATAAATCTTGAGAAAAAACAAAACATAACCAAACAGAAAATAGTCTGCTTCATTCTGCATTCCAACTCCATAGTTCTTTCTCTGGAATGTGGATGACATTTTGCATCAAGACTCCTTTGGAAATGTTTTAGGTCCTTGCATTGCTGTGAAGGGCCAAGTACATGAGAAATACTTCTGACACACTGAGGCTGTTATTATGCATAATATTCTGCTGGATCTTCTTATTTCAATCAGTATCAGTTTATATAAGTCTTTGCAGATTTTTCCGAAGCCCACTTGTTCATCATTTCTTATAGCACAATAGTATACCATTGCATTCATATATCAAAATTTGTTTAGCCATTCCCAATTGATGGGCATCACCTCAGTTTCTAGTTCTTGGCCACTACAAAAAGAGTTGCTACAAATATTTTTGTATAAGTGGGACATTTTCCCAGCTTTTACGATCTTTTTGGGATACAGCCCTAGAAGTATTTTTGCTGGGTCCAAGAAAATACACTTTGCTATAGCCTTTTGAGAATAGTTCCAAATTGCCCTCTAGAATGGTTGGATCAGCTCACAGCTCTACCAACAATGAATTAGTGTTCCAATTCTCCCACATCTTCTCCAACATTTGTCATCTTCCTGTTTTGTCATGTAAGTCAATCTGATAGATATGATGTAGGACCTCAGAGTTGTTTTAATTTGCATCTTTCTAATCAATATCAATTTAGAGTATTGTTCATATGCCTATAGATAGCTTAAATTTATTCCTCTGAATAAATTTATTCCCCTTAATCAGGCTTCCCTCAAACAAATCACAAACAGGCTTCCCTTAAACAAAATGCCCCTCTCACACTCACAGTCAGCTATGGGCTTGCCTGCATCCTTCAATTCTGACTGCTCTCTGACTAATTTCCTCTCAGCTCTGCTCTGGCTCTGCCCCTTCCTGTTCCACCCTTCCTATTCCACCCATTCAGCAAACTCCTCCTACTCAGACTCATGTGATTCAGGTTTCCATTTGATCCAGGCAGACCATTTGGACCTATTAATGAATATGAAAGATCTCTCCATTTAAAGTACCATTATACCAGTACCAAGTGGTTTTCATGATAACTTCTTTATGATGAAATTTGAGATCTGGTATGGCTTGGCCACCTTCCATAGCATTTCCTTTCATTAATTCCCCTGATATTCTGGATCTTTTGTTTTCCCAGATGAATTTTGATAGTATTTTTTTCTAGCTCTAGAAAATATTGTTTGGTAGTTTGATTGGTATGGCACTGAATAAGTAACTTAATTTAGGTAGAATTGTCACTTTTATTATGTTAACTTGGCCTACTCATGAGTAATGGATGTTCCTTTTCAATTATTTAGATCTGCCTTTATTTTTGCAAGAAATGCTTTGTTATTGTGTTTATACAGTCCCTGGGTTTGCTTTGACAGGTGGACCCCCAAATATTTTGTCATTTCTACCATAACTTTAAATGGGATTTCTCTTTCTATCTCTTGCTTTTGGGCTCTGTGGCAATATATGGAAATGAAGATGATTTATGTGGGTTTATTTTATATCCTGCAACTTTCCCAAAGTTATTTATTATTTCAAAGTTTTTAATTCATGTAAGCATTCAGAGATATAAAACTTCCCCAAAGAACTGCTTTTGCTGCATCTCATAAGTTTTGGTAGGTTTTCTTGTTACTATCATTCTCTTGAATGTAATTAGTGGCTAAGATTCTAAGATTTATTGTTTGATCCACTCATTCTTTAGGATTGGATTATTTAATTTCCAATTAATTTTGGCCTATCATTTCATGACATTTTATTACATGCAATTTTTATTGTACTATGATCTGAGAAAGGATGCATTGACTATCTTTGCCTTTCTGCACTGGATTATGATGTTTTTATGCCCTAATACATGGTCAGTTTTTGTGTATGTGCCACATGCTGCTGAGAAAAAGCATTTCCCTCCATTCCCCTCCTCAAGAGTTTTGCTTTCGACCACTGACTCCCTCAGTCTTCCCTCTCTTCTATCAGTCCCCATCTCTTTTTCCTTACTACTTTTTCCCTCTGTTTTAACCACCCACTCCCTTTCTTTGCCCTTCCCCCTCCTACTGCCCATAAGGCATGTTGGATTTGTATACTTAATTAGCTGTATTTCTCCCTCTCTAGCCAAATCAGATGAGAGCAAAGCTCAAACAATGCTTACCTACTTCTCTTTTTTCCCTCTACTGTCATATGTTTTTGTGCCTCTTCATGTGATGTAATTTACTCTTTTCTGCCTCCTTTCATTTTCTCCCTTTTTACCCCTTATTAAGGTCTTTTAATCATCACATCAGTTAATTTATATCCCTACCCTCTATCTATGGATATCTATTTTAAATATCATAATAAATATACAATCCTCAAGATTGTTATGTATTATCCCCCCATATAGGTTTGTAAACAGTCTGCCAATATTCAATAACAATTTCCCCCCTGTTTAACATTTCATGCCTGTCTTGAGTGTTGTATTTGATGATCACATCTTTTATTGAGCTCTGGCTGTTTCATCAGGAAAGTCTGTAAACTCCTTAATTCATTGAATGCTCATCTTGTTGCCTTAAAGATTATGTTCAATTTTGCTGGGTAATAGATCCTTGGTTGTAGTCCCAGCTCCTTTGCCTTATGGAATATCATATTCCAATTGATGAGATATCTTAATGTATAAGTGTAAAGTCCTATGTGATTCTGATTGTAATTCCTTGATATTTTGATTGTTTCTTTCTGGCTACTTGCAATATTTTCTCTTTGACTTGACAGTTAGGAATTTGGCAACTATATTACTTAGCATTTTCCATTTGGGATCTCTTTCAGGAGGTGATCAGTGAATTCTTTCAATGACAGTTTTGCTGTCTGGATCCAAAACCTCAGGGTAGTTTTCCTTGAGAATTTGGAAGATATTGTCCAGGATGTGTTTTTCTCATCATGGCTTTCTGAGAGGCTAATAATTCTTAGCTTTTCTTTCCTGGATCTATTTTCCAGGTCAGTTTTTTTTTTCTAGTGCGATATTTTACATTTTCATCTTTTTTTTTAATTCTTTACATTTTGTTTGACTGATTCTTGATGCTTCATAGTCATTAGCTTCTACTTACCCAATTCTATTTTTAATAGATTGTTTTCTACAGTTGGCTTCTGTACTTTGTCTTCCATTTTTCCAGTTTTCCCAGTTAAGTTTTGTACCTCCTTTTCCATTTGGTCAATTTTACTTTTTAAGCAGCTGTTCTCTTCAGTCCCCTTCAGAACTTTAAGGAGAAGTTCTCTTCTCTTTTTTCTTTTTTCATTTTGTCAATTATATTTTCAAAATCATTTGGATAATTCTTTTCTTCTACATCTCTAATTTGGCTTTTAAAATCCTTATTTGGCTCTCCCAAAAATGGCTTTGGAGCTTGAAACCAGTTCATATTCCCTTTTGATGTTTCAGATGTGGGCATTTTGTCAGTGCTGCCCACTTTTGAATTTATATTTTGATCATCCCTGACGTCCCATGCTAACAGTCTATGTTCTTTGCTTTCCTGATTTGTTTCTTGCTCATGGAGATTTACTTTTTCCTGGCTTTTAAAGTGGAGTTCTGCTTCTGGGGCACAGAAGTCTCTATCCCACATTTCTTATGCTGGGAGTTTGGGGCTTGGCTTCTGGCTTTATGTGTTGTGGCTTTTGGTTATTTCAGCTAGAATATACATAATGCTGCAGCTTACTTAGTATTGAGTTGGCCTATATCTGTCAAGGCCAAGGGCAGGTACAGTTTTTATGCATCAACCCAGGTCACACTGAAGCTCCTGGCATGAAATGTGGGGGAGGGATTTCCTGGAAGTGGGAGGTCTCTACCTCCCCTAGGTCTGAGCTACAGCACCAGAAGGCTGGTGAACCCTGTTTGTGTTGGTGTTTGCCCAATTTCCCCAGCTATGTTAAAGTATGCCTGGGGTCCTAGTGCTGGCACTTACTGACCCCACTTCCCTGGGGCTCAAACTTTTCTTCTAGACCAAGGAGGAGGTGCTTGCTGCATTGCTTCCATTCCTGCATTGGTCCTCTTAAGCCATAGCAAGAGTTCCACTTCCCTTTGATCTCTCTAGTCTCCTGAGCTAAAAGACTGTTTGCCCCTTCTGCTGGTTCCACTATTCCAAGATTTTTTCTGGGGCAATTTTCTCTGGCTTCTTTGAGGTCAACAAGGGGAGGGTGAGAACACTTACAGTTTACTCCAAGATCTTGGCTCCTGGGAGTTCAAGTAGGTCGTTTTCAAACACTTAGTCTGCGGGCTGATTGACCTAGGAATGGTTGGTTGCACCTGCTTCCATGGACTTTGCCCTACTCTCTCACTCAATTCTACTGGACTCCTATCCCAGCACTGAAAGGTTTGGCAATCCTCTCTGCCTCTTGCCTGGGGCCTTTCCCACTCTGCTATGGCTATGGTGGAGTCTGTGCTGGTGCAGCCTGCATGCTCTACGTTCCTCAATCAAGTGTAACAGGTTCTTCCCATCAATCTTCTGGGTTGTCCTTAGCTGGAAATTTTCCACACTCTGTCTCCTACTGGATTCAGACACTCTAAAATTTATTGAGATACACTTTTTAAAGGTATCTGCAGAAGTTTAAGGCAGAATTCAGGGGAGTCTGCACTTTCATTCCACCATCTTCACTCTGTCCCTCTCAGGTATACACATTATCACTATTATTATCAATATTCTACTGGAAATGTTAACTTATAAGAGTAGAAAAAAGAAGTGGAAATAATTAAGAAAGACAATGAGGAAAGAAAAATATCCCTCTTTACAGATGATAACAAGATAATAAGATTCTCTAGAATCCTAGAGATTAAACTAAAAAAAAACTAAATCAATTAACAACTTGAGGAAAGTTGCAGAATACAAAATAAAATCATATTAATTGTCAGCATTTCTATATTTTGCCAAAAAGTTCTGAGCAGAGATTTAAGAGGTTAAAAAAGAAAATCCATTTAGAATAATTGTAGACAGAATGAAATACTTGGGTGTCTACCTGCCAAGACAAATTCAGGAATATTATGAACAGAATCACAAACCACTTTTCACAAAATTAAAGTCAGATCTAAGCTACAAGAATAATATCAATTGCTTACCCATGAGTATACCAAGATAATAAAATAAAAATGACAACTCTATCTAGATTAATTTACTTGTTCATTGCCATACCAATTCAATTACATATATATATATATATATATTCATTTGAAAAACAAAAGATCAAACACATTAATAGCAAAGGAAGGTGACCTAGCAGTATCAGATCTAAAACTATATTATAAAGTGTCAATTTAGGTTAGCCCCACAAGATACAGTAGTAAATTATTTTAGTAATCTCCTGTTTAACAAACCCTAAGTCTTCAGCTTCTGGGATAAAATCTTACTACTTGACAAAAAATTGTCAAGAAAACTGAAAAACACTTTGATAGAAATTCTGCATTAATCAACATTTCACACAGTTTTTCCAAAATAAGGTAGAAATAGGTACATGATTTGGACATAAAGGATGATACCATAAGCACATTAGTAGATCTGGGAATAGTTTACTTGTCAGACTGATAGAGAAGGAAGGAATTTATAACCAAACAAATAACAGAGTATAGTATGAAATATAGCATGGATAATTTTGATTGGAATAATTTTTTTTAAAAAAAGTTTTGCACAAGCAAACCCAACACAACCAAGATTACAAGGAAAGGAGAAATCTGGGAAACATTTTTTTTTTTCATCTAGCATTTCTGATAAAGGTCTCCTTTCTCAAACATATAGAGAACCACCTCAAAATTACCAGAATTCAAGTCATTCCCCAATTGATAAATGGACCAAGAATATGAATGGGCAGTTTTCACATAAGGAAATTAAAATTGTCTATAATCATATGAATAAATGTTCTAAATTATTATTGATTAGAAAAATGCAAATTAAAACAACTATGAGGTGCTACATTATACCTTTCAGATGACCTACTATGACAGAAAGAAAAAGGATAAGTGTTGGAGAAGATATGGGAAAATTGGAACACTAATTGTTGATAGAGTTGTGAACTGACTAAACTATTATGGAGAGCAATTTGGAACTATGTCTAAAGCATTGTAAAACTTCATATCCTTTGATCCAACAATACCACTATTAGGTCTGTATCTCAATGAGATCATAAAAAAGGGAAAAGGACCCACATATACTAACATATTTATAGTAACTTTTTTGTTGTGGCAAAGACTTGGAAATCAGGTGATGTCCATCATTGAGGGAATGGGTGAACAAGTTGTGGTATATGAATGAAATAGAATACTATTCTGCTATAGGAACTGATGAAAAGCAGATTTTTAGAAAAAATCTGGACTTACATGAATTGAGGTGAGCAGAAACAGAGCACTGTGAACAGTAATAGCAAAATTGTTCAATGATTAACTATGATTGGCTTAGCTCTTCTCAGTAATATAATGATCCAAGACAATTCCAAAAGACTCATATTGGAAAATACTAACTACATCCAGAGGAAAAAAAAAACTATAGAATCTGAATGCAGATGGAAGCATCCTATTTTTACTTTTTAGTTTTTTTTCTTTCGCTTTTTTCCCCTTTAGCTCTGCTTCCTCTTTCACAATATGAAAAATGTGGAAATATGTTTAACATGATTGTACGTATATAACCTGTATCAAATTGTTCAGTATCTTATAGATGGAGAGGAAGAAAAATCTTTCAAAAACTAATGTTGAAAACTATCATTACATGTAATTTGGGAAAAACACAAAATATTATGAAATGTTTTAAAAACTCAAAAAAAACAATGAAAAGTCACATGATCAAAAATTAACTTTCTTATGTACAGTCTAACAAATTTCTAATTCTATCCACAAGATTTCTGTTTGAAATGCTCACTATCAGGTTGTTATCTCATGCGTGCTAAGACACAGTATGATGTTCTTGAAAGAATGAAGGAAGACATCTTTAGATATGGTTTTGAGTCTTAACTTTCCATTTGCTAGCTATGTGACCTCGACCAACTGACTTATTCTGAGCATTATTCTCTTTAACTGCAAAACTGGAATATTAATACTTTCCCAGAACTGTCTTGTTTATCCAATAATATTTCACAATAGATGGAATTACAGAAATAGCTGTTTAATGATACAAGGCATCAATATCAAGCAAGGCATTAAACAAGAAGACAACTTCCCAGTCCATGATTTCAGAGAGCTTTGGTTTCTTTGGGCTAGCAGAAAATAAATGGAAACAAGTACAAAATAAGAAAAATTAATGATGGAAAGAAAATTACCTAGTGGGGAAATCAGGAAAAGCTTCATAGTTGAGGAGCCACTTGAGCTGAATCTGGGAGGGATAAAATATATTTGCAGTAATGAAGAAGAGCAAATGCACAGAGGCAGGAAGTGAATCATTAATTTTGGGTTACAGCACAGGGAAATATTATAATATATTATTATTAAGAAAAAAATAGACTTTGGAGAGCCTTAAATGCCAGCTGAGGGATATTTTGTCTTTTTTGTCCTGTAGACAATGGGAAGACATTAAACCTGTTTTGAGTGACTGAAATGATTAGACCCGTTCTTTAAGCTGATCATTTCATCAGTTAAGTGAAAATAGAAGTCAGAAGATAATTTGAATCAGGGAAATTGATTTTAAAGACATATTATAAGAAGTTCAGGTAAGATATGAAAAGAACCTGAACTAAGGCAGTGCTTATTGAGTGGAGAGAAGTGGACAAATGTGAGGGAAGTGGACAATATATTACTCAGTATATATTAGTACATATTGAGTGAGGCGAATGAAAACTCCAGGGTGGGTGGGTGAAGTCAAGAGAAAATCAAAAAGAATTAACCAAAATTTGTATATATTGAGTGAGGAAGAGTGGAAACCCCAGAATGGGTAAAGTTAGGAAACTTTGAGAATAGGATAATGATGTCACTCTCAATATAAATTTTGAAGGTTATAAAGTTACCAGTTTAAGTGGTAATGGTAACAAAATATGACATTTTGGACTTACCAAATCTGAGATCTTGACAGGATATCTATGAGAATTCCAATAGAAAGTTTACAAAAGAATTCAAAAGAAGTCAAGTAAGTCATGACAACAATTATCTGTAACAAACTTATTATATGCTAAACGTAGGGCACAATATAAAGATTTGGGGGTTGTCTTTAAGAAATAGACTTCATACCACTTAACCATTTTGAAATCCTCAATTGAAGGCCAGTTCAGATATCAGTTCATCCAAGAAAACTTCTGTTATTCCTGAGTTGAAAATAACTTCTAACTTTACATGCTAACTCTTTTTGACCTTACAATGGACTAATAATATCAAGATACTACTGTAGTTCTTGATATAAGCTTTCCTTATGTCAGTCCGGATTAAGAAAGGAGAATAAAGCGGTACTGGACGTGGAGGTGGAAAAGAATGAATTGGTGCCTCATGGCATTTGTCAGAGATTTCCATGAGACACTTCCAGCATTCTATTTTTGCTGCTAACACACAAAGGATTTGAAAATCCTTTCTACTTGGAGTTTTATGGAGGCAAATAGATGATGGGGAAAGAACTTTTTACATGTCTGATTTAATATGTAGTGAGGAGATGGAGAAGGAGAGATGGGGACAGAAAGAAATTCAGTGAGACAGATAAATGGAAAGTGAGACAGAAAAAGAAACCAAGAGACAGCATGAGAAATAAGGGGAGTATGAAGAAAGGGAGAGAGAGAGACAGAGACAGAGAGAGACAGAGACAGAGATATTGGAGATACTAAAATGTATGTCAGAAACTGGTTAAAGCTGGAAATTTCAAGGTTCGCTTTCTCAATACTTTCTGCTGTTTTTGGTTTGTTCCTGTTTATATTGTATCTCAAAGATGGACAGCACCATTGCTTATACTGCTCCAGAGGCTATGCTAAGGGAATCGCAGAACTGAACCCTTAAGTAACAATAAGAGTTTTGTTAAAATCCAAGTGAAATTTGGTTGATTGAATTGTCCTAACTGAGCTTCCTGACAAGTTCCTGTTCCTATAAGTCAAAATATGCTATATCTCATCTGATTTTGATTCTTTGATAACAATAATTAGGCATTATTGCTCTTTATCCTAACTACCTATCACACAGAGATTAGGTTTATGTTAGAAATATGTGCAATTGAATTTATATGTTTATTGACTGATTCAAATCATCAGTACAAGGAAAAATTCTAGGTTTAGCTAATTATTACTGGTCACCTTTAGGCTTTATTTTTGTGATGTCAATCTCATGTTTTTAGGGAAAAGTAATAGTCAAATCCATTATTTACTTTTGAGTAGAATCAAGTGGCTCAAGTATTTATTTTTCATCTCATTATAATAGAAAGAGTTGAACATGCATATAATCTACTTACGGCTTTTTGACTTTAAATCTCCTCTTTAAGTAAGTTAAAAAGAAACAGACCTCATATTATTTCTAAAAAATCATCTGGAAATGTAAACAGGTATAGTCTAATTTCATGCTAGGAGACTGCATGAATTTTAAATATCTTCCGTCATCCATAGGAAAAGTCACTACCCTCTCACCTTTCCACCTTCCTTGGACTCATTGTCTCCTGTTGGTGCTGAAAGTCTGCTTCCTATCAAATGTTCATTCCTTGAAACACCTTTATATAGTAATTACAGAGATGATGGCAGTGCTTGATTCTGGAGTGAGCCAGGCTACTGAACCTCAATTCACTTGACCAGCTGGGTCAGTGAAAATAAATGACTTTCTTTGACCAGGCTTGGCTTGGCTCCCTTAATAGTATCATTTTATATCCTCAGTTCAAGGACACAATTTCGCTGGGCTGGGGCGCATTACAGATAAACACGCCACAAAGAAAGAGTTGGCTTGTACAGAAGATGTGATTATTTTTTCCCCTCTCACCCAAAATGATTCCATAAAGTTTTCTTTTTCTATGTTTCACTGAAGGTCAAAGCTTCTTAAAGGTTAAGATTACAGTTTTGCCAAGTTTGTCTAGACAGAAAACTGCTAAATTCTCCTTTTCAAAAGTTACAGGGTTGGGCATTTTTGGGCTATGTATGATCAGCAAGTATGTTTCATGGTCACTAGACATTTCAATTTTTACTGTATTGATAGTATTTGTAAACCAACTGTAGTGGAAAAAGCATACATAAGATATAAGTTCTAGTATCAAAAATTCACTTCATGTGTTTCATTCTTTAAATTGAATGGGCATTTTTTAAATTCTTGGTCCACTGTCAGTGGATGTAGCAAATAGGTTTGAAATGGTGAATGGATGTTTTGTTTTGTTTTTGGTAAAGATTTACTGTATTATTGGATGTATAGTATTATAGTTATCTTCAGCCACAACAGGAAAAAATGCTAGCACCCTAGTGCTAGCCATAGCCTGTGTCTAAGATGACTTAGTTGCCTACAATCAAGTTTTCTCTCTCTTTCCCTTGCTCTTCAACTGGAGGTATTAGGTAGAGTCTCATTTCTAGTAAGCTTTCTTCTATTCTTAGAGGAAATAGATTAGTGGAATTATTCATGACAATTTTGTCACTGACCACTCTTCCAGGTTTTTTTGTTTTTTTTTGGTGGGGAGGGGTGCAAAGGTAGTTTGCAAAATCTATTCACTAGTAAAGATGGTTTTCCTCTTCTGGAGGGAACAAAATGAAGTCAGTTGGTCCATTTTTTTTTCAAATATTTGTGTGCCTTTCAAATGTGTGGAAAATTAAATTATTTTTGGAAATGACCCTGTTTCCTTAATTAAGGGGTCCAGGAGTTTTCAGAAAGGGCCTGTCTACCAGAAGGATAAAAAATAGCTTCTGTAATGATAATTAGTCACTAAATAACCAATTCCTCAAATGCATGGGGCTTTGGTCTTTAAAACACAATCTATATTTAATATATGTAAGAAACATACTACAGATTTTGCTAAATGTATGATTCATAAATTCTAAAGAAAAATTGATGTATTGCACCCTTTCAAGACAAGGTGCTTTTTTTTTTCACTGGAATATCCCATTTCAAACCATCAACAAACAGCCCAATGTCACAATCCACAGACCTTCAAAATTTCCAGTTGTCAATACTCATCAACTCCCAAACAACAGATAATACATCACTGCCACCTTATTATTGCTCTATAGCTTAAAGATGTGATATGACATCATAGGTTAATATGAATTATCTGACATCTTTTCCTTTAGAAATAATATAGGGCTCATGAGATCTGTTTCCTTATAGGATGTTTGACTTCTAATGCAGTTCTTTGTTTCTAGTATGCATTATTCTTTTTCTGACATTTTATATGTCATATGGCAAGTTACCTAAGGGAGAGTGAATCAAATTTCTGCCTAGAGCACAAAACTACCACTATTTCTACCAATAATAATAATGAATAAAAAGCTTTGCTGTGTTTGAGATGAAAAGGACTTTTCTGTTGTTATGGCAACTCTAATCTAAAAGGGAGTATATAGTGTGAAGGGAAGATATTGGCATGCCAAACAAATCTAAGCCCCCACCCACCCAGTTTCTCACAAAAGAATCGTTTCAGGTCATTCATGAAAAGGAGGCAGAGGGTGACTGATTTCCAAATAGGATGACATTGTATGATTCAGTGAAGAGGAGACATCTCCTAAACTGATGTACATTGCTCTGTATACCTGTTGAGGCTCCTAATTTTTGTCTTACGTATAAAAATCTATGAAATATTTACTGATATAGCACTGGTTGACCCTAGCTAGCATAGACATTAAAAATATCATGTCTAACACAAAAGGAGTGCAAAGGAATGAAGAAAAAATGTATATTCTCATTTAGAAAATAACTCAAGATGTATAATTTACTTATGGTTCTTCACTGTCACTATGTGGGGACTAAGAGCATTCAATATAATATAAAATCAGAATCACTGAATCTCAGAGTTAGGAGAGATCTCTGAAGACATCTTATCCAAATTGAACCTGAACTAGAGTTTCTTTAACAACATAATGGACAAGTGACAATTTATCATTTTCTTGAAGACCTACAATAAGGGGTCATCCTTAAATCTCTAGGGGAACTAATTCCACTTTTGATTAGTTGTAATTCTTAGGAAATATTTTTTTTTCATATTTCAAGTCAAAATTTACATTGCAGTTTCTTTCAATGGTTCCTGGTTTTGATCTCCTAGTGCCAATAAAAACAAGTCAAATGAATCTCTCTTACATGCGATAGCCCTGTAAAAAAAAAGTAAAGACAGCTATCAAGTCCCACAAAAGGGATTTTGTTGCTTTTTTCTGTTAGCTACATATGCCTTCTGCTTTCATGTAATATTGGTATTGATTGGTCTTGATTTACTTTCCTTTCACATTTATTAATCATGGAATGCTTCAAGACTTCTCAAATTTCTTCGTAAAATATGAAGAACAGATCTGAATATCACATTCCAAATGTGATGCCAACCGATTAGAACAGAACATTATCCATGACCTTAATCATGATGCTTCTTTTAACTCCACCTGTTGTCTGAATGTTTGATTGTGCTACTGTATGGGACTGTTTATTCATATTGACCAGAAACTCTGAACAAGTTTTTTTAGTGGATGGCTATCTTAGTATACTTTTCTCATCAAGGACTTGTGAATTTTATTTTATTTTTTTTGAGTCCAAGGAAGATTTTGGATTTGCCCCCTTTCATATTTTTTTTATTATTGAATTCAGCCTGATATTATTTTTAAAGTATTTTAAATTTGTTTTATAGCCAGATAATGAAATTTTTATGCTAACTTTTCTTGTTTTATGTCATCTGCAAATCTTGTTGGCATGGGAAAACTGTCCCTGCTCCATCCTTGAGTCACTGATAAACATATTCAATAGATCTTGCCTAGTTAGGAGTTCTCCACTTATAAATGCTTTACATTTAATCACTGCTGAATCTACCTAACAGTACTATCATCTATCTGACATATCACTGACTTTCCCACAATAATAGTTTAAAAGACTGTCAAAAGCTTTATTCTAAGTAGATTATTTATAGCAGCAATTGATCTAGATATCCAAGATCACAACCAGAAAAGTAAATAAGGCTATTCTGGCATGACTAATTCTCCATGAAATCATGCTTGTCATCACAACAAAAGTATCCACTCTAGACATTTACTAACCATCTTTCAGTAATATATTATAGATTTTTACAAATTTAAGTTCCCTAAAAAAAAGTTTCTATCTTTCCCCTTCTTCCTTCCATAATTCTTTTCTTTGCTCCTCCCTCCCTTTCTCCTTTCCTTCCTTTTTTCCTTCCTCCTTTTCTTTCCTCTCTCCCTCCTCCCTGCTCTGACAGCATTTAGCCACCATTTCTTTGGTACTTTTCTTACTTGCCACAAACTTTATTAGACCCTTACATGCCTTTAATTAGACCTTCTAAGAATGTTGAGGGTTAACTGTATGTCACTACTCTGGAATAAATCTTTTGTGACCCTGCCCTAATGATGATTATACCTACTACAGTTGATCAATCTCATCCTCCATTTTTTTTTTCCACAGTGTATTTTTTCAAACTCTAAGTGTTATTTTTTGTTAATTCTGTAAAGTTAAGAAACAAAACACAATTCAGAATTAAATTGTTTCCTACTTGAGAAATGTCAAGAGTAGAAAGAATGCTGAGCTTTTCTGAAAACATGTATATGTTCCAGATGTCCTATTCACTAATAATGTTACCTTGGGAAAATCACCCACATTTTTGAACATAACTTTCTTTATTTGTACAAGGCAAATGTAAACATCTGACTTCCCTGTGTCACAGGATTGTTCTGGAAATTAAATAACATAATTTCTGTAAAATCTGAGAGAAACTCATTTAAGAAAGAAAGGGAGGAAAGAAGGAAAGGAAGGAGAAGAGTGAAGAAATGAAGGAAGGGAGGGAGAGAACAAAGGAAGAAAAGATGCAAACATTTCAACGCCCTCCACCCGAATGGGATGTTTTCATTTAGGCCTTTCAAATCCCACCTTCTTCAGGAGGCCTTTCTTGACTTCCTCAATTACTAGTGCCTTGCCCTCTGAAATTACCTTTTTTTCTTCTATATTTATCTTATTGTTTAACTACCATATCTCTCCCACTATAATATGATCTTCTGGAAGACAGGAACTATGTTTGAATTTTTTTTTCTCCTTAGTCTTTAGCAAAGGGCCTATAACCTAGGGAACAGTTAAAAAAAGACTTGTTCGTCAACTGACTAGCAGCTAATAGGATAAGAACAGGATTCTATTAGAAGGTTATATTTGAGTTGAGTTTTTAAGGAAATAAAAAAAACTATACAATGAAAGTGAAGAAAAAGGGTCTTCCAGGAAGGGAAACAGCCAGTATGCAGCCTGGAGATAAGGAACTATGTGTGACAAAAACCAAAACAAACAAACAAACAAAAAAAACCAAAACAACAGTGCACTAGTTTTCCTGAACCCTAGAGATTATAAAAGAAAGTAATGTACAATAAAGTCAGTCCACAATATAGGAATCATTTTTCCCAATTGCATTTAAGGTGTTTCATAAATGAGAGATAAGATTTTATCTTCCCTTCCTCTCCATTTTAAATACATGTTCACAAAGGAGGAGATGAATAACAATTATAGTGTTACAAAAATATCTTGAGGAGATGGCGAAGTGATCAGTAATTGCTGTCTCTCTCCTTTTATTGAGCTTGAAGAGCCCAAAGAATATCTCCCTGGGAAAAACTCTGGAACATTGGGAGCCACAGAAGGGATAAACAGACTCTTAGCACATGAGGCTAGAAAGATCACTAAGGAGAATTCCACTTGCTATGGCTGAAGGGGACAAGTGCAGGATCAGAGCTGTTCCAGATAGCCTCACCTAAACAAACCAGGAGAAGATCCTGAGACCTAGGGGGGGTGAAGCCAGCAACTGCCAGCACCAGGAACCCAGGTGTACCTCAGCACTCCAGGGGAATTGGAAAGACGTTAGCACAGATGGGATCATAAACTGCTGAGCTTGTCAATGCTCTAGTTCAGCAGAGGAGACCTCAAAAGGCCAAACTATCCCTCCCCACACTTAACAAGATAGCTCCAGGGTAGCTGTGGGGAAACCCAAAAAGACCTCATCTGGCCTCTGCTTTACAAGACCAGTCAGCTCAACACCAGGTAAGCTGCAGCATTTTAGCTTCTGGTTGAAAGAACCAGAGGTCACAACACACAAAGCCTCAAGTTATAGGTACAAAAACTGTGGGGCAGAGCTCCCTGTGCCCCAGATGCAGAGATCTACTTTAAAAGCCAGGAAAAGGGTGATTATCATAAGTAAGAAGCAAAGCAGAAAAGAAAACACCATAGAATCTACCTACTGGGACAAGGACCAAAGCACATATACCAAAGAGGTCAGCATTGAGACTGTACTCCCATCTGAAACTTCAGAAGGGGATATGAACTGGTCTGAAGCACAAAGAGCCTTCATGGAAGAGCTCAGGAAGGATTTTAAATGACAAATTAGAGAAATAAAAGAAAAACTGATCAATGACATTAAAAATATGAAAAAAGAAATCACAGAAGAATTTAAAAGGACAATTGAACAACTGGAAAATGAAGTGGAAAACCTAACTGGAGAGAATAACTCCTTAAAAAGAACAATTGGATAGAAGAAAAAGGAGATGCAAAAGTTAACTGAGGAAAACAATTTGATAAAAATCAGAAGCAGACAGGTAGAAGCCAATGAATCTATGCGACATGAAGTATCAGTCAAAAGGAATTTAAAGAATGAAAATGTAGAAGAAAATGTAAAATGTCTAATCAGAAAAACAGCTAACCTGGAAAATAGATTTAGCAGAGAAAATCTAAGGATGATTGGTCTACCAGAAAGCCATGATGACAGAAAGAGGTTGGACAATATCATCCAAGAAACCAAGGAAAATTACCAAAAGTCCTAGATGAAGCAGGCAAAATAGGCATCAAAGAATCCACTGTTCACCCCCTGAAAGGAACCCCAAGCAAAAAAGAAGGCACACTGAGGAATATTGTTGCCAAATTCCAGAACTGTGAAGTGAAGGAGAAAATACTGAAGGCAGTCAAAAAGAATTCAAATATCAAGGAGCTATAGTCAAGGTCACACAGGACATTACAGCTTCTACATTAAAGGATCAAAGGAATTGGAATGAGATATTCCATAAGGCAAAAGGAGCTGGGACTGCAACCAAGGATTAATTACCCAGCAAAGTTAAGCATAATATTTCAGGCAAGGAGATGGGCATTCAGTGAAATAAGAGAATTCCAGACCTTCCTGATGAAAAAAGGTCAGAACTCAATAGAAAATTGGATTTCAAATGCAGGTCTCAAGAGAGGGATAAAAAGGTGAACAGGGGAAAAAACAACAACAAAAAAAAAACTTGTTATTCCATATGGGCAAATTGTTTACATCTTTACTTGTTAATCTTGAGAACTGTATATTTATTATGAAATATAAAATGAATATACATAGAGGTAGTAGGTATAAATTAAATGATGTGAAAATAACAAATGTGATTGAAGGGTACAAAGGGATTGTAATGAGAGATGTGAAAAAGAGGATGGAGAAAATAGTAAATTCCATCCCAGGAAAAGGTACAAAAATATATTATAGTAGAGGGAAAGAAATGAGCATTGTTTGAGAGGTACTTTCATCTAATTGGACTCAAGGAAGGTACAATAAACTCAGTTAAGTTAAATACAACTAGCTCTATAGGAAGGGAAGGGGGAAAGAAAAGAGAGGGAAGAAGTAGTAAGGGAAAAGGAGATTAAAAGGGGGGTTGAAAGAAGGGAAGGAAGATTAAGCGGGGGTGGTCATCAAAATTAAAATTCTATTGTGGAGAGGAAGGCAGAAGGGAAGAACTAAAAGCATAAACAAAGGCAAAGGGGATGGAAGAAAAGACACAGATAATAATTACAACTGGGAATGTGAATGAAATGAACTCCCCCAGAAAAGAGAGATGGATAGCACAATGGATTAAAAAACATAATCTAAAAATATGCTCTTTACAAGAAACACATTTGAAATGGGGGCATACACACAGGGTACAGGCAAAAAGTTGGAACAGAATATATTGTGCTTCAGCAGATTAAAAAAAAAACAGGGATAGCAATTCTAATCTGAGAGAAAGCAAAAGCAGAAACAGATCTAATCAAAAGAGATAAGGAAAGAAATTATATCCTGCTAAAAGTCACTATAGACAATGAAGCAATTTCATTACTAAACATACATACTGCAAGTGGTATAAAATCCAGATCCTTAAAGGAGAAGTTAAGGGAGTTACAGGAAGAAATAAAAAGCAAAACTATACTAGGGGGAAACCACAACCTCCCCCTTTCTGAACTTGATAAATTTAACCTCAAAATAATAAAGAAAGAAGTTCAGGAGGTGAATAGAACTCTGAATAAGACAGATATGATAGATCTCTAGAGAAAACTGAATGGGAATAGAAAGGAATACACATTTTCTCAGCAAGACATGGTACATATACAAAAATTGAGCATGTGCTAGGTTATAAAAACCTGACAATCCAATGCAGAAAGGCAGAGATAGTCAATGCATCCTTCGCAGATCACAATACAATAAAATTATATGTCATCAAAGGTCATGGAAATATAAACCAAAAACTAACTGGAAACTAAACATTCTAATCCTGAAGAATGAGTGGGTTAAACCACAAATCATAGAAACAATCAACAGTTTCACTCAAGAGAATGACAATAATGAGACAACCTACCAAATCTTATAGGACACTGCAAAAACAGGTGTTAGGGGAAGTTTTATATCTTTGAATGCCCTCATGAATAAAATAGAGAAAGAGGAGATCAGTTAATTGGGCATGCAGCTGAAAAAGCTAGAAAAAGAACAAACTGAAAAAAAAATTCCCAAGTAAATACCAAATTAGAAATACTGAAAACCAAAGTAGAGATTAATAAAATTGAAATTAAGAAAACTATTGAAATAATAAATAAAATTAAGAGTTGATTTTATGAAAAAACCAATAAAATTGCTAATCCTTTGGTCAACTTGATTAAAAAAAGAAAGAAGAAAACCAAATTATCAAGATCAAAAATGAAAAGGGTGAGCTCACTTCCAATGTGGAGAAAATTAAAACAATAATTAGAGATTACTTGCCCAACTGTACACCCAATATAAATGAGATGAATGATTATTTTTTAAAAAATATATAATTTGCCCAGATTAAAGAATAGGAAGTTGAGTATTTAAATAATCCCATCTCAGAAAAGGAAATTGAACAAGTCATCAATGAATTTCCTTGGAAAAAAATCTCCAGAGTCAGGTGAATTTAAAAGTGAATTCTATCAAATGTTTAAAGAATAGCAAATTTCAATACTGTGTAGAATATTTGGGAAAAATTGGGGAAAAATGAGTCCTCCCAAATTCTTTTTATGATACAGATATGGTTCTGATTCCTAAACCAAGAAAAGCCAAAACAGAGAAAGAAAGTTATAGACAAAATTCTCTAATGAATATAGATGCAAAAATTTTAAATAACATCAGCAGAAAGAGTACAGCAACTTATCACAAGAATAATACATTATGATCATGTAGCATTTATACCAGGAATTCAGGGCTCATTCAGTGTTAGAAAAACATAGCATTATTGATCATATCAACAACAAACCTAACAAAAACCACATGATTATCTCAATAGATGCAGGAAAAGCTTTTGACAAAATATAGCATACACTCTTATTGAAAACACTGGAAAGTATAGGAATAAATGGAACTTTCCATAAAATAGTAAGCAGTATCTACCTAAAACCATCAGCAAACATTATATGCAATAGTGACAAGCGAGATGCATTTCTAATAAGATCAGGGGTGAAACCAGGATGTCCATTATCACCACTTTTATTCAGTATGGTATTAGAAATGTTAGCTGTAGCAATGAGAAAAGAAAAAGAAATTGCAAGAATTACAATAGGCAAAGAAGAAACTAAGTTATCATTCTTTGCAGATTATATGATAATGTTTTTAGAGAATCCCAGAGAATCAAGTAAAAAACTACTTGGAATAATAAACCACTTTAGCAAAGTTGCAGGTTACAAAATAATTCCACACAAATCTTCTGTATTTGTACATATTACCGACAAAGCCCAAAAGTAAGAGATAGAGAAATTCCATTTAATGCTACACTGGATACTACAAAATATCTGGGAGTCCACCTGCCAAAACAAACCCATAGACTATATGAACACAATTACAAAACACTTTTTGCACAAATAAAGTCACAACTAAGTGAAAAAACATCAATTGCTCATGGGTAAGCTGAGCTAATTTAATAAAATGACAACTAACTAAATTAATTTTCTTATTCAGTGCCATAGCAATCAAACCACCAGGCAATTATTTTTGAGAATCAGAAAAAATAATATCAAAATTCATCTGGAAGAACAAAATGTCCAAAATGTCAAGGGAACTAATGAAAAGAAATGTTAGGGAACATGACATAGCCCTACCAGATCTCAAATTGTATTATAAAGGATGAATCATCAAAACCACTTGGTACTGCCTAAGAAACAGAAAGGTAGACCAGTGGAATATGTTAGGTACTCAAGACACAGTAGTTAATGAATATAGCAATCTACTATTTGATAAACCCAAGGATGCCAACTTCTGGCGTCCTTTTTGTTTGACAAAAGTTTCTGGGAAAACTGGATAACAGCAGGGTGGAAACTAGGCATAGACTGATGCCTGACACAGTTTACAAGAATAAAGCCCAAATAGACACATGATCTGGGTATAAAGACTAAAAACAAATTAGGGGAACAAGGAAAAGTATATTTTTCAGATGTATGGAGAATAGAGGAATGTATGACCCAGTAAGAGATAAAGAATATTATGAAGAGCAAAATGGATAATTTTGATTACATTAAACTGAAAAGTTTTTGCATAAACAACCCTAATGCAACTAAGATTAGGAAGGAAGAAGAAAACTGGGAAAGAATGTTTGCAACTAGTATCTGGGATGAAGGCCTCATTTCTAAAATATATAGAGAACTGATTCAAAAGTACGAGAATACAAGTCATTCCCCAATTGATAAATGGTCAAAGAATATCAACAGGGAACTTTCAGAGGAAGAAATTAAAGCTATCTATAATTATATGAAACAATGTTTTAAATAACCATTGATTAGAGAGATGCAAATCAAAACAACTCTGTGGTACCACATCACACCTATCAGATTGACTAACATGGCATAACAAGAAGATGATAAATGCTGGAGAAGATGTGGAAGAGCTGGAACTCTATCTCATTGTTGGTGGAGCTGCGAGCTGAACCAACTAGTCTGGAGAGCAATTTGAAACTATGCCCAAATGACTACAAAAATGCTCATACCTTTTGTCCCCACTATATCAGTTCTGGGACTCTATCCCAAAGAGATCATAGAAGTAGGAAATGGTCCTACATGTACAAAAATATTTATAGCAGCTCTCTTTGTGTTGGTCAAAAAGTGGAAATCAAGGGGATGCCTGTCAATTGGGGAAAGGCTGTTTTGGTATATGAATGTAATGGAATACTATTTTGCTATGAGAAACAATGAACAGGAATACTTCAAAGAAGCTTGGAAAGACTCATATGAACTGATGCTGAGTGAAAGGAGCAGAACCAGGAGAACTTTGTACACAGCAACAACCACAGTGTGATAGGAATTGTTTTGGTAGACTTAGTGCCTAACTGAAATGCAAGGACTTAAAAAACTTCCAATGGAGTCTTGAGGGAACATGCCTTCCACATTCAGAGAAAGAACTGTGGAACTGGATCATAGATAGAGACAGACCATTTTCTTTTGTATTATGTTTTGTTTTGTTCTATTTGGTTTCATGGTTTCTCCCATTCATTTTAATTCTTCTATGCAGCATGCATTTAATAGGAATATACTTGCAGAACCTATATAAGATTGTAAGCCGTCTGAGGGAGGGAGTGGGAAGGTAGGGGGGAGTGAGGGGGGGGGACTGGAAAAAAATCTAAGACATATGGAAGTGATTGTCAAACACTGAAAACAAGTAAAATAATTCAATTACAAGAAAGAAAAAGAAAAATAGGTTGATTTAGTTATAAATTCTGTAGAAGAAAGCCAACAAAATTGACTACCAACCTACCCCTCAAACTAAATAATTATTTTTAAGTTGTACAAATAAACCCATATTTTTAAGTGATTCAATAGCTTCTTATGACTGTTAATCAATTAAAAAGAATTTTTAGGTGCTTAGATTTTTTTCATGTATATTGATATTTCCTAGTTCTGAGCAATGTGCTAAGTTCTTTACAATTATTATCTCATTTTGTCTTCAAAACCCACCCTGGGAAGTAGTTGCTATTATTATCGTCATTTTACAGGTGGTAAAACACAAGTTTAAATATAAAAGGTTAGAAGATGGCAAAGTAGAGGGAGGACTTCCCTGAGCTCTCCTATATAGCCATCCGAATATCTATGAAGAATGACTCTAAACATATTCTAGGGCTACAGAATCCACAAAATGACACAGTGAAGCAAATCCCCAACCCCAAACAACCTGGAAAGTTGACAGGGAGAGTCTATCACACCAGGCAGGGAATGAAGTACGGTCAGACATGGCCCACATTGGAGCAAAAAGGTCAGAGCAGGCCTCAGGGACTGAATCATTGGCAACAGTGGCAGTTTTCAGACTTTTCAAACCATGAATACCAAAAAAAGTTAATGGGAAGACTCTGTGGAACGTGGATAAAGGAGATGCTCGAGACTTGTCTGTTAGGCTCCACCCTCAGGGTGGTGGGGGTGGTGGCTGCCTTGGTGGCAGCAGCAACAGCATCAGAGCCTACCTTCAGAGCTCTGGACCCACAGAAGGTAGAGGATCAAGCCACTGATACAAAATCTCTGAAGCCTGGGACAGTACACCCACTCCCACCCCCATCCCCACTGGAAGCAAAGTACTACCTTGATAAAGTGTTAGAAAGTCAAGTGTCTTAATGGGAAGATTAGTAAATATCATACTGAGTTACTTGCAGTCACAATGAAGGTGGGTGGGGAGGGAAGAACAGAGAGAATTTGGAGCTCAAAGTTTAAAAAAATGCTTAAAAATGTTTTACATGCAACTGGGAAGTAAAATATACAGGCAATGGCATATAGAAATATATCTCACCCTCCAAGAAACTAAAGGGGAAAGGGATAAGAGGGATTGATGATAAAAAGAACTGGTGTGAAGGGGAAAACAGAATGCATGCCATCTTGGAGTGGGAGAGGGGAGAGATGGGGAGAAAATTTGGAACTCAAAATCTTGGGGAAATGAATGTTGAAAACAAAAACTTAATAAATACTTTTAAAAAGAAAAAATAACATAAAACAATAAAAGATGAAATGAGTTAACCAAGGTGACAGACCTATTAAGCATCTGAGGCCTTATGTGAACAGATGTTTCTGACTTGAGGCCTAGTTTTCTATCTACTGCACTTGGCATACTGGTAAATAATCAACAACCTCCCTCTCAAAAAACTTCAAGATACAATTTTAAGTTTAACCTGCATTATCAATACTTAATATTTTCTCTATCATTGTATTAGTTGTAGACATTCAACAAAATTGTAAATCAAAACCTGATTTGTGGCATTTATGATTTGTGAGGTATAAAATGATGGTAAAACTCTGATAATGACCTCTGTTAATAGTTGGCTCTTTCATATTCTTGTCTAATCCTATAAACATTAACAAATCCAAGAAATCACCAGTTCTTCTTGACTACAGAGAATTCAGTGCTTTGTGTAGTTTGCACACAAGAATCAGGAGATCTAGGTTGAAGTCATATCTCTGACACTGTGACACTGAGTAATAATTCACTGATTCTTTTTTTAAATTTATTTTCAGTTTTCAATGTTCACTTCCAAAACGTTTTGAATTTCAAATTTGTTCCCCATCTTCCCCCTCTCTCCCCCATAGGAGAGCATGTATCCTGATTACGCTGTCCTCCAATCTTCCCTCCCTTCTATCACTACACTCCCTCATTTCCTTCCCTTCTATTTTCTTGTAGGGTCAGATAGATTTCTCTACCCCACTGACTACCTATCTTATTTCCTAGTGGCATGTAAAAACAATCTTTAACATTCATCTTTAAATGCTTGACTTTTACATGCTTCCTTCGCCCTCACAACTATGCTCGTTGAGAAGGCAAGCAATTGGACATAGATTAATACATGTCTAGTCATGCAAAAAATTTCCATAACAGTCATGTTGTGAAAGGCTAACTATATTTCCCTGTCTCACCTTCTATTTATTCTATTTTCCCCTTTCACTTTTCCCTCTACCAAAGTATTTGCTTCCTAAGTAACTCTTTCCTCAAATTTTCATCCTTTTTATTATCTTCCCCCTCTTATTCCCATCCCCATGCTTTCCTATAAGGTAAGGTAAACTTCCATACCCAGTTGAGTGCATATGTTATTCCCTCCTGAAGCCAGATGCAACGAGAGGAAAGCTCACTTATTCCTTCTCATCTTCCCATTCTGACCCTACCTAACTTTAAAGCTGTTGTTTTCTTCAGTATTTGTGGGAGTTTCCTTTAGAAAGTTGTTTACTTGATTTTCTTGTTTTTTTTATATCACTCTCATTTCTCTTCCCAATTTTTCCTCTACTTCTCTTATTTGATTTTCAACATCCTTTGTGAGCTTTTCCATGGTCTGACATCAATTCATATTTTTCTTGGAGGCTTTGGATGCAGGAACTTTGGTTTTGTTGTCTTTCTCTGGATGCATGCTTTGATCTTCCTCTTTGCCAATGACATAAGAAAATATCTCTTCACCAAGAAAGTAAGAATCCATAGTCTGTTTCATTTTTCCCTGTCTTCTCATTTTCCTAGTCAGTTACTTGACTTTTGAGCTCTTTTTCATATGGAAGGCTCCTTAAGCAGCTTTGCTTCAGCAGTGGCTGTTGCCACCCTGGAGTTTGGGCAGGGGCTTGGGGCTGGGACCATGGCTAGGGCCAGACCCGGCTCCACTCTCAGGCAGGTGAGAGACCCTTCTCACTGACTTCTGAAGCTGTCTTTGGTGTTTGTATGTTGAGAAGTTTAGAAACTGCAGCAGTCACCAGCAATTTAGTCACCTAAAGCTTATTGCAGGTTCTTTCATGTAAGCAGAGCCTATGTTGAACTGCATTCTGCTCTCAGCCAGGTAAAAAAGACCTTTCCTGTTGACCTTCTAGATTGTCTGGGCTGGAAATTTACTTTTGTCCATGATTTTGTGGCTTTCTTCTGCTCTAGAATTTCTTTAGTCATTTTTCGCAAGTTTTATGAAGAGTTTAGGGGGAGAACTCTACAGGTCCCTGCTTCTACTCTGCCATCTTAACTCCATCCCCTCTTCCATATATTCTCTTTCCACCTTAGTTTTCTCATCTGCATTTTGGAAATTTTATTTATTTGTGCTATAGAGCTCAATAGAGTAATGAGGAAAGTTTATCTTAAAGTATTGTGCGTTATTGTTATAAATATATAAAGTATACAATGATTGTCTTTTACCAACCGAAACCCTTAGCAACGATATCCTTTCAACATATTAATCTTACAGGTATTGTTTCTATTAATCTAAGTTATAGGAGTAAAGAAACAATCATACTATGAGTGTTAGAGAAAGATAAATGTCGAATGTGTTCTCATGTTATTTCCTTTACTTAAGACATTGCTAATAATACTTTGCTGATTTTGAAAGTTATCTGACAGATTGATTCTTTTAGTACTTCAGAACTATAGATTCTTTCTTCAGGACCTGGAAGTATTTTGCCAAGTTTTGATGCCAACTGCCAACATCTTCAATGGCTACCACCGATGAGTAGAGAAGGAATTTTGCTTCCTTCTCCCTCTTACAGGTGTTTTAAATATTGAAGACCGTTTAATTTATGTGACCCTGGAGCTTTGTCCAAACAAGCTGACTTGAGCTTTAACCAGATGGTGACTATTTGCTCCAGCCTCATTCATTATCATTCCCTTAAATTGAGGCACTGGGCCAGCTGGCAGAGCAATATAATTTTCAGTGAGGAAACAACACATCTTCATCCCTGAGTTGATCAGCAGAAAGAATTCTCAAATTTCTCTCTCCCTCTCTCTCTCTCTCTCTCTCTCTCTCTCTCTCACTCTCTGTGTATGTGTGTGTCTGTGTATTCGTCTGCTTTCTCTCTGTCTCTTTGTTTTTCTGTCTGTGTCTGTCTCTCTCTGTCTTTCTATGTCTCTCTGTCTATCTCTCTCTATGTCTCTGTCTTTTTCTCTTTCTTTTTCTTTCTGTCTCTCCAATGACTAGATACCTCAGTCTTTTCCAGCTCCACAAAACCTTACATCTTGTCTTGCCATTTTTGTCCTTGTCAAAAACTAAGCAAGGCATTCAAAACTTGTAAAAATGGAAATGTTCTGCTCAGGAGAGAGGGAGAGGGAATGGAATCGGTCATTCTCTTCAACTAACATATAAGACCTCACATTCCCATAGTGCTTTAGAGATGAAAAGATATCATTCCTGGCAACAACCTTACAAAGATACAAGTATAAACATAATTATCCCTATTTTACTTATGAGAAAATTGAGACTGATGGATGGGAAGTAACTGACTCAATATGACCATCAGAGATAGGAAACATCAGAAGAGCTGACATGGAAATTCAAACAATTAGTAAGATTTTATTAAATGTTTACTATATATCAGGCCCATTACGCTAGGTCCTGGGATAAGAATGAAAAATAATTGCATTGTCTTTGCCTTCATTAGGATATAGTCTATCACAGAAGACAACACAATAAGAGAAGCATATTTTATATATATATATATATATATATATACATATATATATACACACACATACATGCATATATACATATATAAACATGCAATCATATACATATATACTATATGTTATATACACATGCATGTACACATGTACACACACACACACACACACACACATATATATATATATATATATATATGTTTCTTGTGTTTATCTCCATATATTTCCAAAGATAGAAATGTTTTTTGGTAGTGAGAAGAGGTAACTTCTTATAGGAGGAAAGACCTCCTGTATGAGGTAGAATTTGTTTCTTTAAATGCCAAATTTAATGTACTCTCCATAGCGAAACATACACTCCATTTTCTGTGTGACCTGGGTCAATCTGACACCACAGTCTCAATTTTCCTATTTTGCAAACTGGAAAATGAAGAATTTAAATGAGATAATCTTGGAGGTCTCATCCAATTCTAATATTCTCTGTTCTATATTTGTTTTTTGTCTACATATCATAGTCTGCAATCTCATTTGTGTTGTTCTAACATTCTATGACAAGTTGTGATTCTTTGATCTTATCTGGTGAAAATAATGACTAGTGAAATCCAAGGAAATTATGTGTAAAAACTTATGGTTTAGTCTTTGAAAAAAAATTCCCAGAAAATTACTGCCAAATTTTTTATATTGTTGGGTCTTTGCCCTTTGGTAACCTATAAATAACTTCTAATCTTAAGATTCTATGATTCTGTTTATATTTTGCTAGTAATGAAATGCTTGAAATTTACTACTTCATGCTATCAACTGACCACGTTTGACTTAATGAGCCCTATGTTTCATGAAAAATCCGAAGTTGGCAAATTAAATGAATAGTACTATTAATGGTAATAATAATAACAGGATAATTCATTTTCTATTTACATAATGTATAATGAAGGAAATGATCATTAATAACCAGTGATTTGGAGAGATTAAGGTTTCCCTCTTTTCTCTCTCCTCATTTCAAGACCTCAGCGTCTGAAGGTTGAGTTAATCTTCTCCTCTATCTCATCCCATCCAACTTTACAAAGAATCTCTAGTCTAAGGTGAAATTCAATCAAACTTGGGTGGAGAAGGATCTTCAGTTCAAAATTTGGGTAGTTTGCTATAGAGCTAGTCTCTCTATCCAAGGGTGACATGGTGCCACTTTCAGCCATTCTCTCATTAATTGTTAATCAATCAGAGACGATTCCCACCCTGGGGACCTCCTACTCTCCAAAGGATATATAAATTCTGAGCCACTACCATGCTTGTCTTTTGACCTAAGAAAGATGGCCAAATAACCATTTTTTTATTAATTACTTTGTTGGCCTTATTAAAAAATGATTGTTACCCAGAAATTACATCAATCAAACCTTTTTAATCATCACAGTATATATAAAGACAAAGTATTTATTAAGTGCTTACCAGGGATCAGGCACTGTTCTGGGAAAAAAAGTACAAAACACAAAAAAAGGCAATCTCTTCCTTCAAGGAGCTTACATTCTAATTGGCAAAGAAAACATATAAAAGGAAGCTGAAAAAATGAGTGGAAACGAATGGAAAAATCTAGAGAATCAGGAGCTGAGAAGTCAAAGTTTCTTCATAGCTTTCATAAGTATTTCCTTAAATGGAGGTTCTAGAAGAACTGACCAATTCAAAGAGACAGACAAAAAGACAGAGGAGTCTCTAAAAAAAAAGTAAGAACTTTTGGTAGTTTTTTTTTTCCTATATACAAAAATACAAACAGTCCAGCTTATTCTGTAAGGCTCTCTACAGTCTGACTCTGGCACTCCTCCAACTACAGCCTTCACAATCTGTCCTCCATACCTAGAACAAAGTCATTTTTCATTATTAACCTGTAGCAATCCTTCCAAGCAACAGTAACACCTCTTTCGTGGCCCTGAATCCCCTTACTCTTTTAGATGAAAATGACCATCTTCCTCACATTTTCATAGAGCATTTTATTTAGATCACTCCTTTGACCTTATTTCATTCTACAGTAATTTGTATACCACTTTTTTTTGTACACATGACTTATATTCTCCCATAGATTATAATTGTCCCAAGGTCAAGGGCCCTGTTTACTTTCACATTTGAACCCTGTGTGGTATGGTAGAGTACATTTTCAAATGAAAAACTTCATCCCGCAAAGCAACAACTTCAGGAAAGTTTATTACTACTCACAGAGGAAGAAGAGAGGAGCTGCTCTTAAGGAAAAGGTTGGTTTGGCCTCCCTGCCAAAAGTGTACAGTACAAAATGGAAAAAGTGCTCTAGTCAAAGGCCCAAATCTCCTTAGGGCTCAAAAATATAGAGAGCTTAGATAGGGCCAGTAAGATACCAAATGAGACACTTCCCTATTATCTATAAGACCAATAAAGTAGTGGGGGCATCTAGGTTGTACTGTGGACAGAGAGTCAGAAAGACTCTTCTTTATGAGTTCAAAATCTGGCCTCAAATGCTTACTAGTTGTGTGGCTCTGGGCAAACAAATGAACCCTGTTTGTGTCAGATCCTCCTATGTAAAATCAGCTGGAGAAAGAAATGGCAAACCAATCTAACAGTTTTGCCAAGATAGCTCCAAATGGGGTCATGAATAGTCAGATAAGATTAAAATAGCTCAATAGCCCTTTTCTAAATTGCTTAAAAAGCACGGAGGAATGAGGGTAAGAAATTTGTGACTTTAACACTAGTGGTGCCGTTGTAGAAAAACCTGAAAAGTGCATTGTGGGAGGGTTAGAGTATCCAGTCTCTGGGTTTCTGAATTTTGGCATACTTGCATACTGTGGGGCTAGGTCTGTACAAATCAAATCTGTTTTCACCCGTCCATGTCCTGGCAAGAAACACAATATCTGTATGAAATATCATCTTAGCAAATATTCTTACCTTAAATTGAGTCCAATTCAAGTTAATAAAAGGCAATATGTATATATATATATATATATATATACATACGTATATATACACATAAATGTGTGTGTGCATATACACATATATTCATATATATATACATGCACATAATATATGTGTATACACATGCATACACATATACATACCCACGCACAGTGGCAACCAGAGCTTCATGTCACCTCATATAACTGGGCTTACATTATCACTCAAGGTGCATATTTTAAGCCACCAGAGGCCCTATAAAGCTTGAGTTATTCCAACTAACTTTCAATGTGCATCTGCGAGCAGCTCCTAGGTTCCATCTAGTCTTAAGCCACCATTTTACTGCAAGGTGATTATAGTTATACCATATCATCCTAGCTGATTTTTCCAGTCCTTCTTTCTAGTTATAGGAATGTCCATAATAACTCATTAATCTTTCAGATGGTTGAGTTCCCACTTCCAAAGGATCTTAACCTATCCTCTTTTGTTGTTTATCCTTTGTTTTCAAAAAGGACCAACAACATCATGTTAAGTGAACTTATCCACAGCATTCAAAATCCCTCTATTTGCTCTAATCAATGATTCTACATATGGATGGTGTGGTGCTGACTAGTAGAGAACCTCTGTTTTGTTGGCAATGATTGTCAAGCCAAAATTAGCACAAGAAGCATGGAGTCAAGTCATTCCCTTATTTCATCGGCTTAAGAGGCTACACTGAGTGCAGAAACATCTGCAAACTAAAAGTTGATTGCCATCATTCCCTCCATTTTAGTCTTGGTAATTGAGTAAACTAAAATCCCCATCTCTCATTACCAAGTTCTTTCCAGAAGCTCCTTTCTGGGGAGGATATCAGACCAACCATTCTTTATCTCTTGCATATAGTCAGTCACCAGTCCCTGCTTCCCTCCCATCTTTTGAATAACATTTTTATGTGTTGTCTTCCCTCTTTTTCAAATGTAAACTTCTCAAGGACAAGGATTCTTTCTTTTCCTTTGGATCTCTATCCTCTGCATTCAGCCCAATTACCAGCACATAATAAACTCTTAATAAATATTTGTTTACTAACTGTATACTAGGTAAAGTTTCTTGGTTCACAGGAAAGAATGTTGTCATTATAGTTAGAAAACCTGATTTCAAAGCCTGTCTTTGCCATTTGCCATCCAAGTCAAATCACCTCCATGGAATCTCAGCTTCCTCATTTGTAAGATAAAAGAGATGACTTATTTTGATATTATGAGGTCTTTATATATCTAAATATCTTGTCCTGAGATTCTAAGAAGCAAAACATTGTGAAATTCCTTGCTCATTAGTATGCTAAGTTGAGACTTGAACCCAGAACTCATGATGCCATGGCCAGTATGCTTTCTATTTTAAAGTACTATGCTGCTTTTCAAAAGTAGTCCATTTGAGTTTGAAGAAAAACAAATGACATGCAGATAATTATAATTGCGAAGTTGAAATTTCTCCATGGTTATTCCTGCTGATATTAAAAGATTCAGATAAAGTTTTAGCTGTAGCATATTCATGTTTTCAGATAATTTAGGAGCAGAAGAAGGAAGATTTATTCTGATCAACTGAAGAGTTGCTCATATAATTACTAGGAGTAAAGTTTTTGCAAACTGTGCATCTCAAAAGAAGAAGTTACGCCAGAGATCATTGAATCTAATGACTTCAGTACTCAATCAATAAGTACCTAATAGTGCCAGTCATTATTTTAACACTGGAGATAAATGTTCATTGAATAAAACCTTACTTTCAAGAAATTTATATTCTAACAGTCAGGGACAACAAGGACATACTTAAATATATAGCGAATTAACATAAGGACAACAAATCAAAACAAAGAATGGTTAGATATATGGTACTTTGAAACAGTGGACACTAATACTTGAGATCAGCAAAGGTTTCGTAGCTTGAGCTATATGAGACAGAATTGACGAGGGAGTGTGTTCTAGACCAAGAGAACATACTGTGAAAGGGTACGCAGGTGGGCACAATAAAATCAGTGGGAGCTAGAGAGCAGACAAACTTGTCCAGATTTCAGAATCCTCTCTTTATACTGGTTATCAAGCTTCATGATCCTTTGTTTTGCAGAAAGGAAGACTTTTCAGACTGAGTTCTTTTCAGACAGTTGTAACTGCTAGAAAAGTTTTCCTCATATGGATTATATAAAAAGAAATCTTCCCCGTACTTTGTTTCTATTATTTCTACTTCTGTCCCCTTGCTAAGTCTAAAGTCAGAAAGACTAATCTTCATGAGTTCAAATCTGGCCTCAGATATTCAATATCTGTGTGATCCTAGACAAGTCACTTATCCATCATCTGTCAAATGAGCTAGAGAAGGACATGGTAGACCATTCCACCACCTTTGCCAAGAAAACCATAAATGCCATCATGAAGAATCAGGCAAAATTGAAATGACTGAAACGTTCTAGAAATTTTACTACATTCTAGGGATACAATTAATAAAAAATACAGTACTTGCCCTCAAGGAACTTACTATCCAGTTAAGAGTAGACAACCCACAAAAAAGAGATAGGAAAGCAGGGTGTGTGTGGGAAAACAGGGGACATCTTATTTTGTGGACCTGAAAGAGCCAGAGCAGTAGAAACAGATTGAAGTGAGCCAAAAAATCTAGTTGTTACCTTCTGTAAAGGAAGGCAGCTAAGTGATGTAGTAGAGAGAGTACTGGACCTGACGTCTGAAAGACTCGTCTTCCTTAGTTCAAATTTGGCCTTAGATACTTAATAGCTGTGTGACGCCGGGCAAGGCACTTAACACAGTTTGCCCCACTTTCCTGAGCTGTAAATGAGCTGGAGAAGGAAATGGCAAACCACTCCATTATCTCTACTGAGAAAATCCCAAATGGGGTCAGGAAGAGTCAGATAAAATGGAAAAAGTTCACTGAACAACATAAAGGAAAACATTGGAAGGTATTTGATACTCCATCCTCCAGCACTTCAGTCAAAAGGAGAGAAATGTGGAGGTGGTGTCAGTCAAGGCTTTAATAAAGAATATGGTGATGAGATTTGAGGTAGAAAAAGCATCTATTTAAAGCAATCTATTTAATCAATTTAATTGAAAGCAGGCAGAAAAGCAGATGGAGACTTCATGCTGCCATTTTAAGAAGGGATCCATGCTGGCAAACTTTCTCCTCCTGGATCCATTTCTGATTAGGCAGACTTCACTATTTCTGCCCCATTTGAGTACCACTGCCCCCAAAGTTTCTGGCCACTTCTCAGTATTGTCTCACTCATTAGTATATAAACCTCTTGAGTGTTAACACCATTTTACTTTTTACTTGTATTAATTATTTTCCATATTTAGCATAGTGCCTGGCAAATAGTAACCATGTAATAAATGTTTTCTGCCTTCCTGCTTGCCCTTTGTTGTCAATAAGAAATCTACTCTCATTTTTATGTAACAATCATACAAAATATCTATAGAATCAACTCATAGTCCCTTTCCTTTCCAAGTTAAATACCAGCAGTCCCTTTAATGATATTCCTGTATCATAGTTCCCAGTCATGTCATCAATGTGGGCAGGCTCCTCTAGAAGCTTTCCACAGTACCAATGTCTTTCATGAAATGTATCACTCAGAACAGAAAAAAAAAGTATTATCCTGATATCATCTGTATAGGGAATAAGACAGAGAAACTATCAATATCTTTGCTCTTAATGCTGTAACTATTAATCCAATAAAATGTTGAAGCTTCAGCGAAACACAGAACCTACTTATAGAGTTTCCAGTCCGTGAAAAATACAGATATTTGTCATGTAAACTTTTCTTTAGTTGTACCGCTAAATGATGGTCTAATCACAGTAACTATCTTTCAAAGCCTTACCATATATCTTTTATAAATTTCTACTTCAAAACAGAAAAGCCTGCATCTGGCTTTGTTTTTTTTTTTTGTTTTTTTTTTTTGTGACTTACACTCTGTTAGACATTTGTCAATGTCAAAAGTCCTTTCCAGCTAGAAATATATGATCCTATGACAACACATAGTGGTGAAATGTCATGCTGAATTGAGGTGAGGGGAGAGCGATGGAGGGGAACTCCAGCAAAATAAATCATTACAAAATGTATAAAAGCATGCACATTTAGCAGAATATGTATTATCTTGCTATGCAATTTGTAGTTGTGATTGTTAACTCTTTCCAATTTGCCTCCAGACAGAGCTATAATGGAGATCCAACTGTGGCTTCATTGGTTTCATTATGTTTACTGAAGTTTTGCTATGTTAGGCCCGGGGAGAAAGGTGAGTGGAGTATCACTCAAGGGATTACCACTATGTTATAGGGTGAGAACTGAAGGCTCAATTTTAGCATAATCATCAAGGGAGTAGTGTTTCAGAATATAGGGCCAGGAAATGAAAGGGGCAGGAAGAATGACGTTTAGAGAAATTCTTGTTTGTTAGTGTGTAGGTAACAATTAAGGAGATGAATGCAACAGTGACAATAACCTTATCCAAGACAGTGGCAAGTTAAAAATCTCAGAGCATGACTACAAAACCACAGAAGTTTATAGCATCAGAAGTTACCTCAGCCAGAATCTTGTCCAACCTGATAGGAAATTCCCACTGGAGCTGTCTGGATGAATTGTTATCTACTCTCAGCTTGAAGACACCTGGTGAGGCAAAACTCATTACTCACCTCCTACGACATTTGCATTCACACATGAGGAAACTGAGTCTGTGAGAGGTTGCATGACTTGCCTAATATGAAACAGGTATGAAGTAACTAAAGCTCTTCTTCCTAAATCTAAATCCAACTACTCTGACAGCTCTGTCAATTTGCCTTGTTAGTGGCTTTCTTCATTTTCCTGGCTCTAAGTTTAAGTAGAATAAATCTAAAGACAGCCCTTCCAATTCCTGACAAAGCACTGACTGGCGAGTTAGAAATGAGGATCAGTAGTCATGAATGCAGTTTTTAATGTCAATTGAACAAGGGAATATTGATCACCTGGATAATTCTGATATGCAACACAGTCCAATTGGTGCAAAATCTGCAATATGCCATTAAACTTCTCCTTAATTGACTTCACTGAGAGAAAGACAACTGGTCAACTTATTTTTATTTGGTTTTCTAGAAAACTCCATGACAGCTATGGTGTTGGGAGATTCCTAATAGAAAAGATTTGAACATGAGGGATAGGTCCTTTCCAGGCTGGCCATGAAGATTTTGACTAGGATAAACTGAATCAGCTCTCACTGGCTGGTTTGACTCCTTTGCTTTGAGTCAATATTGACTCAAAAAAAAGCAAAACCAAAAAGAAAAAAAAAAACGCAAGGCAAGACTTTTCCTCCTTCTATCTAGTCAATCAGCTAATTAATATTGATTGCTCTTCGAATTCAACACAGAAAATCTAGATAAAGTTGGAAATTTGTGGAATTGACCTCATTACTACCTCAGTTGCTGCATTTACTCCTTCCTCTGGATGTTGATTTGGCTGTCCCATTGTGAATATTGACTGTCCTGTTCACAATATTGACATTTGTCAGCAAATCCTTGACCTCCAACTGTAAATGACTTCTACCTATTTTGAGGATTCTCCACTTTGCTTTTCCCTACATTTTTATCAGGGAAGAGATCTGTCAGCTTGATTGATAACTTGGTCACTAATTTTGCCCTGCAAACTACAGCTCCAGCCTCTATCTATGGCCTGGATGAGCCAATATGAGAAACATTCATGTCAATTGGAGATCCTAGGTGGTAAGTGACAGTATGCTTTAATATCCAGCCAACTTAATAGGTCTATTACAATAAGAATAACTCAGATATTCATAACTAACATTTAAAAAATATGTTAACAACTAGAGACTGACATATTTAAAACAAGTACAATTTTTTTTTGCCACTTAAGAGACAGGGAAACAATTGCTACAAGAATTTTAGAGACTTACCTATAGTCATGCCACTAGTAAACACTGACAACAAGATTTGAAATCATGACTTGTAGATTTGTATCCACAGATTTTTCATTCTTCTGAGATGTCTCATACATTTTTCATATTCTTATTTAAGCTGTTATTATTAAATATTATAAAGCAGAGGAGGTTACTTTATGTAAAATTAACTTTCATTTTGTTCCCTTAATTTTCCAGCCACCGGTTGGCAATCAATAAAGAAAATCACCCAGTGACAACTTTAAGAACTACTTGTCCGTTTCTCTAACTGTTTTAGTGATTTGGAAATTAATATTTCATTGTCCAGTAACTAGATTTTTTTGATCATTGGAAACTTTGGGCCATTTGTATAACATCATTGACAAGGTTTTAGTCCATCCCTTTTCCTCTGTATGCAAATTCATTTGACCATTCTTTCAGATAATTCTCTCCTATTTCTAAGGTACCTTAAGTGGTCAAAGATTTCAATTTAACATTTCAAAAGACATTTACTGAGGGCACAGTATGTGACTTGCATATTAGATACTGGGGTAGACAACTAGCAGAGAAAGTCCTGGGCCTTAAGATGAGAAAGCCCAAGTTAAATCCAGATTCAGAGATCTTTGTGACCATGGAAAAGTCACTTGATATTTATTTCCCTGTTTCCTTTTCTATGAATTGTTGACAATAGTAGTACCAACCTCCCAGTGTTGTAATAGAGAAAAAATGAAATCCTATTTGTAAAGTGTTTTGGAAACCTGAAACAGATAAAAAAGTGATACCAAGAATGAGAATGATGATGATAATATTACAAAGTACTTGCCCTCAAAGAACTTGAAGTCTACCTAGGGAAGAGAGAGATGGAGGAAAAGCAGGAAGAGAGGGAGGAAATTGGTAATATATATAAAGGTAATTATAATAAATATTAAGTAAATAAAAAGTAATTATTTGAGGGAGAACACTAACATCTTGGAGCAGGGGGTCAGGAAAGATCTTCTATGAAATATAGATCCTGAATTGTAACTGTTCTGGGTTGTTCAGTGGACACAATTCTATTCAATTCAAGAAGCATTTTAGTGAATATTTGCTACATGTGAGGCACTGGACTAGATTCTCCAGAAACTGAACAGACCTGTCCCTCAAAGTTTTGTTTTGCTTTTTTTGTAATGCCGTACTGCTTATTTTTAAATATGTCCTAACCCCCTTTGTCTTTTTGTGATTCTCTACAACTATATAAGTACTCCAAATATTACCATCCCTATTTTGCAGATAAGGACATTGAGACCCAGTGAAATTACTTGTCCATGGTTACAAAGCTAGGAAAGTGTCAGGATTCAAACCCAGTTTTTCCAGATTCTTTAAGTTGTTATACTACAGTGCTTTCCATTGGGAACATACCTTCGAATTTGTCACATTCTTAGGAGGCCTGATTAGTAATGGCCACCTATGATTTATTTTGGATGACAACTTTCTGATCAGAATTTTCCTTTCTCTGCCTTCCATCCACCTCAGATGATAACATAGAAGCAAGAAGAATTGGAGAAGTTTTTTTTGGGGGGGGAGGGGGGGTTGTTTTTTTGTTGTTTTCTTTTCCCTCAACAGACTGAGACTTCAGCAAAGGAATGACTGAGGAACACTCTCTGAGCTGTTATTGATGGACACATCAGTGTCACAGAAGGAAAGTCAACAAGTTAAAATCAATTTCAAAAGTTTTGGTTCACATTCTAACTCATACTTATGAACTGTGCTACTTTGAGTAAGTCCTTTCTCCTTTTCTAATGTCAGTTCCTTTGTTAGTAAAATGAGGGAGTCAAAATCTTTGGTTTATGAATATCTTCTTTCTTTACCTAGCATTATTATAATGAAAGTTGTCCATATGTTCTATATTGTGGGCAAAATGTTTTCCTTGCTGCTACAATGTGAGAAATTTGGCAAAATTATCATTAGTTTTATATTATAGATGAAAAGTCTGAGAATCAATGAGATGATCACTTTTCCAGAGCCACACAGCTAGAAAACATGACAGCCAAACTTTATACTCAGGTATTTTGACCCCAAGTTCAATAGGATTTTTAATCTAGAATACTGACATTCAAAAAAGTGGAGATTATTAAGGAGAAAAAATTCTCCTTGTCAGTCTGTCTCTCTCATTTTTTAAATCTACAGAACCTACTACAATGCTTGAATAATACTGTTCTTCATTTTCAAAGAGAAACAATGCCATCACAGGGTGATATCTTCACTCATTCATGAATTAGATTTGAGTGAGAGGGAGTTTGGCAGAATTGGGTGAGAGAGAAGTGCAGGGCATGGAGCCTGCAGGAGCTAATCCTAGAGCTATAAGCCCACAGACTAAATGTCTGAAAGTCACTTATTGAACTTCCTGGAGCCACAATGACAGAGTAAACTGCAGTTGTTCTCACCTTCCATTGTTGACCTTGAAAAACCAAGAGAATATTGCTCCAGGAAATTCTTTCAGTAGTGGATCTAGCAGAAGGGATAAATAGTCTTTTAGCTGGGGACACTAGGGAGATCATCAGGCAAGGTCCCTCTTGCTGTAACTGCAGGAAACCAGTGCAGGACTGGAAGCACACAGCAAGCCCAATCTCAATGAACCAGCAGGAGATCCTGAACTCAAGGTGGGTGGAGCCAGTAAACATCAATGTCAGAAACCCATGTGTGCCTTAGCACAGGCAGAGCAATTGGGCAGACACCAGCCTGGACCATGCCAGTGCAGTCCTAAGGGTGGAGAAAACCTCCAACAGTTATACCACCTCTCCAGCACACCTCACATAGTGACCTTTAGCTTTACCCCAGGTAAACTGATTTCACCTGGCCTCAACCTTGGCACACACCAGCCAGTTCAGCACCAGAAAAGCTCAAGCATTATGTAGTTTCTAGTTGAAAGAAAGAGGCCATAATACACAAAGCTAGGAACTAGGGCCTTAGATCCCAGCACAAGATATATGATACAGAGACTCCTGTGCCCTGAAGCAGAAATTCACTTTAAAAGTCAGGAAAAAGGCAATCACAATGAACAAAAAGCAAATTAGAAAAAGCAAAGACCATATAATCTGATTTCAGGGAGAATGATGACCAAAATACAAATTCAGAGTAGGACAGAATCGAAACTTTGTGCTTATCTGAAACCACAAAAGGGAATATGAACTAGCCTCAAGTCCAAAGAGCATTCTGAGAAGAGCTGAGGAAGGATCTTAAGAGTCTAATTAAAGAGACAGAAGAAAAATTGACCAATGGCTTTAAAAATATAATCAGTTCCTTCAAAAAGTAAAATTGGCCAAATGGATAAGAAGATGCAAAGAGCTAAAAATAACTTTGTAAAAGGAGAGGTATAAAACCTAACCAGAGGAAACAATTTTCTAAAAAATTAGATTTGGGTGTACAGAAACTAATGACTCCATGAAGCATCAAGAATCAATCAAACAAAATCTAAAGAATGAAGAAATAGAAGAAAACATAAACAATGTCATAAGAAAAACAACTGATCTGGAAAAATCGATCCAGGAGATAAATCAAAGAATTATTGGTCTATCAGAAATCCTAGACAATATTTTCAAAGAAATAACTATGGAAAACTATCCTAAAGTCCGAGATACAAAGGGCAAAGTAGTCCCTGAAAGAATCCACCAATCACCTCTTGAAAAAGATCTCAAATTGAAAATACCAAGGAATATTGCTGTCAAATTCTAGAACTATCAGAATAAGGAGAAAATACTGCAAGCATCCAGAAAGAAACAATTCAAATACCAAGGATCTAAAGTCAGGATCACATAGGACCTTGTAGCTTCTATATTAAAAGGTCAGAGGGATTGAAATATGATTGGTTGGTTGATTGTTGTACTTTGTCCTTGAAGAGGACCAAAATGACATCACCATGATAAATGAATTTTCACTGTGTCTGACTATGACTGATCAGACTAATATGAGCTCAGAATGCTCTGCTACAGTTTGATCACAGATAGTCCATTTAAATATTTGGGGTGGATATCCCAGATTTGCACATTCTGTGTTTATTTTGTGCTGTCTCAATTCTTCTTTGCTAAAAGAACACAGCATCCTTTCTGATGTGGACACACCATGTTTAACGGTCCTGTGCCAGTGTCTCCCATGTTGCACAGTCAAATCCAAAGTTCTGGAGAGAGACCTTGACAGTGTCCTTGTATCATTTCTGGCCACCATGTGATCGCCTGCCCCATGCAAGTTCTCCAAAAAATAGTTTTTTTGATAAGCATACATTTTGCATTTGAACAACATGGCCAGACCATCAATGTTCCTGCTCTCTGAAGCATAGTTTGAATAGTTGGCAGGTATATAGCTTTTATAGTATATTCATGTTGTAGTAAGAATATAGTATATAGTATATTTTATAGTATATTTTTATAGTCTATTCAATAATTTGGATAATTGAGCAAGTACTTCAGTGTCTGGTACCTTATCCTGCCAGGAAATACTCAGAATCTTCTAAGACAGTTCAAATGGAAGTGATTCAGTTTCCTGGAATGGCACTGGTAGACTGTTCATGTTTCATAAACATATAAAAATGAGGTCAACACAATGGTTCTGTAGACCTTCAGGTTGGTAGTCAGTCTAACACTTCTCTCCCAGACTTTTCTTTGGAACTTCCCAAACACTGAGCTAGCTCTGGCAATGCGTGCATCAACCTCATTGTCAACGTGTACATCCCTGGAAAGTACACTACTACCAAGGTAAATGAATTTATCCACAGCATTCAAAACTTCTCCATTTGTTGTAACTGATGGTTCCATGTATGGATGCTGTGGTGGTGGCTGATGGAACACCTTTGTTTTCTTGATGTCAATTTTTTGGTCAAAATTATCACAGGCAGTGCGTAATTGATCCATACTTTGTTGCATCTCAGATTCAGAGACTGCATTGAGTACAAAATCATCTACAAACAGAAAATTATGTATCAACAATCCTTCCAATTTGTTCTTTGCTTGTAACCTTTTCAAACTGAAGAACTTACCATCAGTATGGTAGTTGACCTTGATGTCATGTTCATCCTCATTGAAAGAATTTGTCAACATGGCTGAAAACATCATGCTAAAAAGCATGGAGCAAACACACAGACATGCTTCACTCCACTGGTGACTGGGAATGCACAAGATCATTGTCCATTATCCAGAACCTGGCCAAACTTGCCATCATGAAATTGATATACAACATTGATAAACTTCCACGAGCAACCAAATTTTGACATAATTTTCCATTAGCCCTCATGATTAACAGTGTCAAAGGCCTTGATCATATCTACAGATTTTCTATATAGACTTTTCTTCTACTCCTGGCATTTTCCTGGAGTTATCAGGCAGCAAATATCATATCAACTGTTCCTTGGCTGTTTCTGAAGCCACACTGGCTCTCAGCTATACGACCATCTTCCAGGTGAAGGATCAGCCTATTAAGGAGGACTCTATCAAGAATTTTGCCAGCAATGACAAGGACAATCTATTCCCTTTACCTTTAAGAGATGGACAAAGGAGGCATCCTTGAACTCCTGGGGGATAAACTCCTTTTGCCATATAACCTGGAAAATTTCAGTCAGATTTTGTATGAGCAATAGTCCCCCTTTCTTGTAAATCTCAGCTGGAATAGAACCAGGACTAGGCTTTCCACATGAAAGGAGTCTAATGGCCCTCAAAACCTCTTCTTCAATTGGAAGTTCAGCTAAGAAGGGACTGACTTCAACCTGAGATAAAAGGTCAATGGCCTCAGTATTGATTGATGATGGTCTGTTGAGAACATTACGGAAGTGTTCAACTCATCCCTCTAGGATCATGTCCTTATCACTAATCAATGTGGCTCCATCAGCACTGAGTAGTTGTGATGGCTCAAAGGTTTTTGTTTCATGAATAGCTTTCAGGGAATCATAAAAGTTTATCAGCATAAAACTGAATTTCATCTGCTGTCTTACTGAGTCAGGAATCTTGCATCTCTCTAAGGTTTGTGTGTACTTTGATTTTGATGAAATCGAATGCTGCCTTCTTAGAGGTGGAAGAACTATCCTGGTGGTAAATCCTGTGGAGTTTTCATTTTTCATTTAACAGCTTCTGAATTTCCCCATAATTTTCATCAAATTAGTCTTGGTGTTTGCAAGTGTTCTGACCCAGATGAGCAAATGCAGTGCTATACACAAAATCTTTGAAAGCTACTCTCTTCTTTTCTGCTCCATTGTTCCAACTGTGTGTTAGCTCAACTTTACCTCCAAGTTAGCAACAAACTGTTCACGCTCAGAGAAGAGCTCTAATTTGTTGAGATTAATTCTTCTGGTACTTGTTTTGCCTTGGGGGGGTGCTTTTCATGAATGTGAATATTTAGCTTGGAAAGGATAAGTCTATGATCAGTCCAGCATTCTGTACCATTTCTTAGGTAGTGGCTCAGAATTCACTGGATGACTTTAGCATCTTCAACATCTAAACAAGCTCTAAGTGCTCCACATTGACTTCTTCATTTGCCTTCATGGCCATTGGAATAAATTGTTCTCATCCTCCCATTTCTCCAGAGGAAGTCTTCACATTCTTGGGGTAACCCACCAATGGGATTGAGAACTCTTGGTTACTCTCAACCTAGTTTGGCCTCTGTGCTGAAACAGTTTACTGAGGTGTGGCAGTTGTGCATGCTGCAGCTTCCTGGAGCCACAGGTGAGAGTTAGGTGGAAGAGGTGGACACCAAAGGTGGAACGAGCCCCCAAAAGTGCTTGGCAGCCATTACATCAAAGGTATTGCTCCTCCCTGAACACACGCTACACCCCAATATGATATTCCATAAGGCAAAAGCGCTTGGACTACTGTCAATGATACCCAGCAAAACTGAGCATAATCTTTTAGGCAAGGAGATGAATGTTCAGTGAAATAAGGGATTTCAAGATCTTCCTGATGAAAAGACAAGAGCTCAATAGAAAAATTTTATCTTAAAATACAAGACTGAAGAGAAGCATAAAAAGGTAAACAGGGGGAAAGAAAGAAAAGAATGTTATTCAATATTTGGCAAATTGTTTTCATCCTTATATGGGAGAATATTTGATAGAACTGTATATTTATTACAACATTTGGCAAGCACACATTTTGCCTATATATAGATATATGCAAAATATATGATTTCCAAAAAGGCTATTTTATGGAGAACTAACCTGAGGCAGGTGATCACATGTTGGCCAGAAGAAGTGATATAAGGATACTCTCAAGGTCTCTCTCAAGAACTTTAGATTTGATTGTGCAACAAGGAAGAAAATGGCACAGGACTGCTTAGCATGGTGTACCCACATCAGAAAGAGTGCTGTGCTTTTTGAGCAAAGCAGAATTGAGACAGCACAAATTAAACACAGGATATGCAAGTTTGGGATATTCACCCCCAGTGTTCACATGGATTATCTGTGCCCAACCTGTGGTAGAGCATTCTGAGCTCCTATTGGTCCAATCAGTCACAGTCAGACACACTGAAATTTCACTTTATCATAGTGATATCATCTTGGTCTTCCTGGAAGATGAAGGACAACAAGCAACCATATATATATATACATATATATATATGTGTGTGTGTATACATTATATATATATATATATATATATATATATATATATATATGAAAGAGAGTGTGTGGGTAAAAATTAACTGATGCAATGATAAAAAACATAATTAAAGAAGAAGAGGAAAGGAGGAGGCCCACAAACATGTCATAGTAGAGGAAAGAAGGGAGAGACAGAAGAATTACATTCTCAGTTAAGTATAGAACTCTAACTTACACTTCTGGTAGTAGGAAGGGGAAAGGAAAAGAAAAGGGAGTTGATAGGGAGGGAAGATTGAGGGAGGCTGTGGTTAAAAGTAAAACTGTTTTGAGGAGGGCAAAGGAGAAGGAGAATTAAGAGCATGAATGGGGGAGGCTGAATCAGTTGGAGAAGAAGACACAGATCACAGTCATAACTGTGAATGTGAATGGGATGAACTCTCATAAAATGCAGGTCAATAGTACAATGAATAATAACCATGATACTACAATATGTTGCTTACCAGAAACATATTTCAAATGGGGGATGCGCATGGGGTAAAAGAAAAAGGTTGGAGCAAAATATATTATACTTCCATCTGATGTAATAAAAGCAGGGATAGCAGTCCTACTCTTAGACAAAGCAACAGCAGAAATAGATCTAATCAAAAGAGATAAGGAAGGAAACTATATCCTGCTAAAAGGAACCATGGAGGATGAAGTAATGTCATTACTAAACATTTATGTAACAAGTATGCAGATTCTTAGAGGAGAGTTAAGGGTGTTACAGGAAAAAATAGACAGCAAGTGTGGGACCTCAACCTCCCCTTCTCTGAACTTAATAAATCTAACCTCAAAATACACAAGAAATAAGTTAAAAAGGTGAATAGAACTGAAAAAAATGTACATATGAAAGACCTATGGAGAAAATTGAATGGGAATAGAAAGGAATACACTTTTTCCTCAGTGATACATGGAACATCCACAAACATTGAGTGTTTACTAGGGCATAAAAACTTCACAATCCAGTGCAAAAAGGTAGAAATATGCATCCTTTTCAGATCATGATGAAATAAAAATTATATGTCATAAAAGGCCATGAAAAGATTGACCAAAAATTGATTATAAATTATATAATATAATCGTAAAGAACGAGTGGGTGAAACAATAAATAATAGAAACAATCAACAGCTTCATTCAAGGGAATCCCAATAATGAGTCAACCAACAGAAACTTATGGAATGCAATGAAAGCATTTCATAGGGGAAGTTTTATGTTTTTGAATGCTTACATGAATAAAATAGAGAAAGAGGAGATCAATGAATTGGGCATGCAACTGAAAAAGCTGCAAAAAGCACCAATTGAAAATCCCCAAGAAAGCCCAACAGGAAGAGGTGGAAAGAGAAATCCCATTTGAAGTTTCTGTAGACACTATGAAATATTTGGGACTCTACTTGACAAAATAAACCCAGGGAATATATGAACACAATTGCATAACACTTTTTGCACAAAGAAAGTCAGATCTAAATAACTGGGAAAACATCAATTGCTCATAGGCAGGCCAAGCAAATATAATAAAAATGAAAATTCTACTAAATTAATTTACTTATCCAGTGCTATACCAATCTATCCAAAAACTATTTTATAAAGCTAGAAAAAATAATATCAAAATTCATCTGGAAGACCAAAAAGTCCATAATATCAAGGGGGTTAATGAAAATAAATGCTAGGGAAGGTGCCCTAGTCATATCAGGTCTTTAACTGTGTTATAAAGCAGACATCATCAAAATGACTTGGTACTGCCTGAGAAATAGAGAAGATTAGTAGAACTGATTGAGGACTGATGATATGAGTCAAGGAGTATAGCAGTCTGCTGTTTGATAAACGCAGGCACCCCAGCTTCTGGGATAAAAACTTGCTGTTTGACAAAAACTGCTAAGAAAACTGGAATATAATGTGACAGAAAGTGGGACTAGCTGACACTACATATGAGAGTACACTCCAAATTGGTGCATGATTTGCCTATAAAGGCTGATACTATAAACAAATTAGGGGAGTAAGGAAGAGTTTATTTGTCAGATTTATGGAGAATAGAAGAATTTATGACCAAACGAGAGATAAAGAACATTATGAAATACAAAATGGATAACTTCAATTACATTAAATTGAAAAGGTTTTGCACAAAGACAATGCAACCAAAATTGAAAGGGAAGCAGAACCCCAGGAAAGGATTTTTACAACTAGTATTTGTGATAAAGGCCTTTTTTCTAAAATATATAGAGAATTGAGTCAAATTGACAAGAATGCATGTCATTCCCCAATTGATATCCATAATCACATGGAAAAATGGTCCAAATCACTATTTTTTACAGAAGTGCAAATCAAAGTCACTCTGATTAACCACATCACACCTATCAGACAGAATAACATTACAAACCAGGAGCATGATAAATGTTGGAGAAGATGTGGGAGAGTTGGAAAACTAATTTATTGTTAGTGGAGTTGTGAGCTGATCCAACCATTCTAGAAAGTAATTTAGAACTATGCCTCCAGGGCTATAAAAATGTACATGTCCTTTGACCCAGCAATACTACTACTTATAGAGCTATATCACAAAAAGATCACAAAAAGGCAGAAAGGACCAACATGTACAAAAATATTTTCCCTAATTGTTTTTGAAATGGCCAAGAATTGGAAATTGAGAGATTGCTCATCAAATAGAGAATGGCTGAACATTAGTATATGACTGTGATGGAATACTACTGTGCTACAAGATGTGATGAACAGGCATACTTCAGACATACCTGGATAGACTTATATTAACTGATACTGAGTAAAATCAGCAGAACCAAGAGAATATTATACCCAGTAACAGTCACAGTGTATGAGGGCTCTTTTTGATAGACTCATCCCTTCAGAGCAATGCAAGGACCTAAAACCTTTCCAAAGGAGTCACGATGCAAAATGCCATCCACATTCAGAGAAAGAACTATGGAGTCAGAATATAGAATGAAACAGGCTATTTTCTGTTTTCTGTTTGATTGTGCTTTATTGTTCTAATGGTTTCTCCTATTCATTTTAATTCTTCTATGTAGCATGAGTAATGTGAAAACATGTTTAATAAGAATGTATGTTCAGAGCTTATATAAGATAGCACACCATCTTGGGAAGGGAGGTGGAAGGAAAAGGGAACAAATTTAAAACTTATGGAAGTGATTGTTGAAAATTTGAAATAATAAGTAAATAAATTTGGGGAAAAAAGATTTGAGTGAGACAGAGTTACAGAAAGTAATCAGCTTTATTCTCTTCCAAAATCAATAAAGTGCAGTGACAAGATAAATGTCAAGAGAAGCAGTGATGGCCTTAGATGCAACTGATGACCATGGTGTCTTAGAGAGCAGATTAAACTCTAAGTGTTCCACAGCACCTGCTTCAATCACCTTAATGGTCTTTCAAACAAATTCTTCTAATCGGTTATTCCTTTAAGGGAGGTTATTTGCTTAGGGTAGACACCCTCCCAACTCTGACTGGGATGATGCCTTTGAGGTCTGTTTCTTCCCCTCAGCCTGGTTTAGCCCATCTGCCAACGTGATTTACTGGTGCATGGAGCCTCAAGTGAGAGTTGAGTGCCAGGCACACTTGAAAGGATTGATAAACAGCCCTGAAAAGGGCTTGGTGAGCTCTCACACCAAAAATGCTAGTCCTCCTAAACATTCCATATGCCTCACTTAAATAATAGGTGCTTAATAAATAATTAAGGAATTGAAATAAGGAATTGAAATAAATGATTATCTTTTTAATCCCCTTTTTTCTTCTCCCTTTCCTTTCCTTCCCTTCTCTTCCTATACCTTCATTCCTTTCCTTTCCTTCTCTTTTCTTCCCTTCACTTCTCTTCTTTTTCCTCCTTTCCTTCTCTTCCTTGTATTCACTTCCCTTCCTTATTTCCTTTTCTTTCTCTTTCCTTTCTTATTTTCCTTCCCTTTATTTCATTTCAATATCCAATTTTGTTAAGAATACTATCATCTGAACTGTCTTCCATTTATTCATTCACACAAAATAATATTTATTAAATATTTATTATATGCAGAATACTGCAGGGCTCCTGAAGTACATCTACAATCTCTAATCATTTGGAGTTTAAACTCTAAGAAGCTAACAAAACACTAAATATAAGTATAATGCAGAAATTCATTAAGGATATATAAAGTACATGCAAAATTTGAGGTTATTTTTTATTGAAAAGATGAAATTTAATCAATTTTTTCCCTCTCTTTTCTCTTTTTCTTCCTTAGCTCCTACCTCTTCTCCAAGATCTTTATAGATGAGAAGAGAAAGGCTATGACTATCTCTTTGGTTGAATGTAGATGTTCCACTCAGGGATCCTGGTCATGATCCCTTACTTAGATGACCAGATAGATAGATAGATAGATAGATAGATAGATAGATAGATAGATAGATAGACAGATTGATATAGAAGTTTTGGAATTTAGACTGACTCCTCAGTTAACCTAATTATTTTATCTACTCTATATTATCAAGCTCCTTGAAGACTTTCTTTCATGCCCCATAACACTTAGCAATTAACTGCTGAACACAATGCTAAACGAAAAATCATTTCATTATAGATTTAGAGTTGAAAGAGATCTTACAGGCTACACAGTCTAACCCTTTTATATTATGAACAAGGAAACTGAGGCACTAAGGTGATATGTCACTGAAGGTCACTCAGCTAGGAAGCGATGTCGTTGGTATTTCAACCCAGATCTTTGTGAGTTCAACTTCACTTTTTTATCCACTATACCATGGTGCAGACCTAGATGAAAAACTCACTTCAATCACTTACTTCTGGAGTGACCTCATGTGCATTGCTTAAACTCTCAGAATCTGACTCCTCATCTGGGAAAAGGGAATAAGAATAATTGTAGCATTTGCCTCACAGCATTACAGTTGCTTTCCAATGAGATAATTTCTTTAGTGTTTTGCCAGACTAAAAGTGTTTTAAGTATAATTTATTTCTTTTTTTAAATAAAAACCAATCTAAAGCTTTTGTAAATGTCTGGATTGAAGTGATAATCTTTTTTTCAATATGGTCTCCAAAATTTTTATTTTAATAATACACCCTCAATGAAGAGCCCTGATTCAGTAAAAACTTGTTTCACAAAGCATTACAATTTAATTAAATGTGAAAGAAGGAATAAAAATCAGCATATTTCAGTTTCTTTTCCATAAAGGATAATTAAAAAACTATAAAATGGAAAACATAAAACTCTGAAAACATGATGATATAGAACCAAAAAGAAATTATAGATTGTGAAATTATCTAAAGAGCACTGAATTAGATAATCTGAAATTTTTATCATTTGTTGATTTTTAATTTATTCTAAAAATCTGAAAAGACCTTTAGTATTACAATGCAGGATAATAGGACTAATTATTAAGTTCTTGAATTATCTAAATTAAAAATAGTTCCTTTTTGAGTGCATCTGATTTCATTAGTTTGATTTCCAAAATTCTCATTTCAAATTTAACAAGACTTTACTGGACTATAAATATATTACAAGACATCTATCATTTAAAATTTTTGTGAAATGTCTAGAAGAGATAGTATGTTGTTAATGAATGCCATCTATCTTCTCTAACTGCCTTCATGATTGTGTCAAAAAATTATCTCAAGCCTCTATAACAATGTTGAGCCATTGTTTACCCCCAAACATTAGCTAAGGCAATTAAAGATAAAAGAAAGGTTAATGTTCCATTTCCATGCTGGATTTTGTGTATGTGTCTGTGTGTGTGTCTGTGTGCATGTGCATGTGTGTGTAAAGGTATATATGTGCACATACACATGTATTTGGGCTGAAGAGTTGCTGAGATCTACAATAGTAGTGTATTTTGTGAGTTTTTATGTCCTAAGGGAAAGGTGAAACACATGAGTAACGTTCAACTCTGAATTGAACATTTAAAATAGAGGAGATACTGGCAAGTGTTAGAATACCTGTAAAGGAGTAAAGAACCATGTACCTTCCTTTAAGAGTTTTATGAGTATCAAATGAGATAATATATGCTAAGCATGTTGCAACTTTTAAAGAGCTATACATGTGTGAGCATACATTGGTATTCAGATGTCAAAGAATCTAAAAATAATAGCTAACATTTATATAGAAGTTTAAAGTTTGCAAAGTGCTTTACATATATTAACTCATTTGGTCTTCATAGCTAGCTTGTGTGGTAAACTCTATTATTATCCCAATTTTGCAGATGAGAAAACTTACCCTGAGAGAGATTAAATGATTTGGCTAAGGTTACACAACAGAGTGTCACAATGTCTGAGGCAGGGTTTCAACCAAGTGTTCCCGATCCCAATTCCACCACTCTTGACCCCAGTGCCTCTTATATGCTTAGGAAAGACTCAAAATATATCTTTGATGATATATGGTGATTGATCTGAGATCTGGGAAGGATCTCATGAAGGCATGAATCCTTTCTCTTCAAAGTCAATCATGGTTTCAATACAGCATACTATCTCCTCATATAGAATGAGAAGGTAGGGATTTAATCTGTACCATTGATGAAAATATCCAAATTGATGAAATTACAAAATACTTTAAGTCTTTAAAAAGTAATGAAAAAAGTGACTATTGGGAAAAATGAGAGAAAATGTTTATTTATCAATGTCCAGGTTATTGTGCATCTGTCAGAAACTGATGCTCACCACATCTATCAATCCACATCCCTATCACTAATATCTCAGTTCTTTTTTTTTTTTTTGCTTGGTATAATTTCTCTTATTTATATTTTTCATTGAACTTTCTGGTTTGGTTCTATCCTTTGTTGCTACTTTTGTTCTTCTACATTGATTTTCACTACTGGTTCTTTCCATCAGTTTCCAATATTGATTGCCTTAACTGTTTCCCTTCATCCTTCTCAATCTTGTTTTGTGAACGTTAAATTTTTTGACACATAAATTCCTTACCCTCAGTTTCTTCAAGTGTAAAATGGAGATAACTATTTGTACCACTTACCTCTCAAAGATGTTTTTGGTAAACCAAAATGTATGATAATAACATCAGTCTTGTCAATAGATATATCAGTTCTTTCTCTGTATTTTATTAATTGAATACATTGACTTATAAGTTATTTTTATTGATTCCTTCCATAAGTTTCTGTCATGAATCTCAATCAGTTCTCTTTATCTATTCCCTTTGTGATAATAAAACAGTTGACCCTTGAGTCTGTTAATAGAACTTGTGGCTTTAAAAGCAATGATAAAATTCTTTTCTCATTCCAAACCTCTCTAAGTGAGTACCAAAGAGAAGTGTTTGTAGGTCACAGAACTTCATTCCTCAGTGGAACACCTTGTGAAAAACTCTGAATGTTGCTCATTACCTGGAACTGAATGAAAGTAACAATGGGACATGAGATCAGAAAAGCACCAGTTGAGATAGTTTCTATTCAAGTTTAGACAACACAATTAGAAAACAAAGCAAATCAAAATCACAAAATAAAATCTCTCAATTCAGCCAAATTATCTTAGCAGTTGGTAGCATTCAAAAAATCCTGACCAGCCAAAATCTTACTTCAGCTTCAATAGTTTATTAATCTTTGATTGCACTGATATTTTTTGTCCCTTCATCAAAACATATCTAAAATCCTTGAAGCAGTTAGGTGGTGCAGTGGATAGGGCAGCAGTGCAGAAATCAAGAGGACCTGAGTTCAAATCTCACCTCAGATACTTGACACTCACTAGCTGTGTGACTTTGGGCAAGTCACTTAACCCTAATTGCTTTATCTTGCATCATCTTCAGTCATCCTGATGAATATCTGGTCACTGGATTCAGATGGGTCTGGAGGAGAAGTGAGGCTGCTGACTTGCACAGCCCTCCCTCACTCAAAACAGTCAAGTGCAAGTCATGTCATTTTTTTCTCTGATGGCATGGTCTTCTTCAGCAATGAAAGACGAACACCCACATCGAAAATCCTCTCCATGGACATTAACAATCAAATATTAAATTGACAATATAATATCATAGGTCACCTAGACTATGTGTCTCAAGTTCTTCCTAAGTGGGAATTTCAATTCTGGCATATACTGAAAAGGGTCATCAGGTACATATTTAAAGTTCTTCATTAAGGGAAACCTACTACTTCTTTAAGTTATTCTAATTCATGATAGCATTACCTTTAGGGAATTAGTACATGCACAAGGTCAGATTTTGACTTTCTGCAATTTTTTTCCAATATTCCTGGTTTTTATCTACAGGGCAAGATAAAATAAGTCTTATCTTTCAACTTATATTATGGCTATTCAAATGGTGGAGAATTGCTGTCTTGTTCAATTCAACACCATAATTCCACAATTATTTATTCATATGGATAGGACCCTGTGTCAGACAATGGAGATATAAGGAAATATATAAGATAAAATCTATAATTGGGAGGAGCTTACTAGGACAAAGATATAAGGATAGGTCAAGCACAATGTATTCTTTTCAATTTATTGAATGAGGTTAATAAAATAATATTATTAATAACAAATTAATATTATTAATTTAATTATTAATTAAATATGTTATTAGCAAATTAATAGCAAATAAAATGATGCATAATAGGACATGGAAAGAAATTTTCAGCTGACAGCAATGGGAGAAAATCAAGAAAATCTTCAGATACAGAGATTCCTGATCTGAGAGTGGTATCCCAAAACTGGAGATTCAGAGGGACTGCATTCTAGATATGTGGAATCGCTTGTGTGAAAGAAACAGTCAAAAGAAAATTGAAGTCAGAGTACTCAACTAGGTGATATAACGAATAGATTGATAGTGTGAAGGCAGGAAGACCTGAGTTCAAATTCTGCTCAGCCACTTGCTGTCTCTGTGAGCCTAGGAAATTCACTTGACCTCTCTCAGTCTCATTTTCCTCATGCGTACAATGGTGATGGTAATGGCTTCTACCCTGCCCCTATGGTTGATTATATAACATATTTCAGTTGTCATATATATATATATATATATATATATATATATATATATATATAGAGAGAGAGAGAGAGAGAGAGAGAGAGAGAGAGGGCAGAGGGTGAGCTGAATATTAAGGGAGAATACTTAAAAACATAAAATTTACTGTTTAATGGAATGTACTAGGAGTAAGGGAAAGGAAGAGATAGAATGTATCAAATCTCACAAAGAAGAAGGAAGAGTTTTTTCATTGGAGGAGAAGAGGGGGGAGATGAAAGAAAATAAGTGACCCTTATTGTCCTGGGATTTGACTTACAGAGGGAATAACACACACACAATTGAATATGAAAATCTATTTTACCCTGAAAGAATGCAAAGGGAAAGGGAATAGGAGCGGGAAGATAACAGCAGGGACAGCAAGTTGGGGAAAGGGATAATCAGAAGCAAACATTTTTTTGTGGGAGGACAGATCAAGGGAGAGAATGGAATAAAGGAAGGGTGGGATAGGACAGAGGGAAATGTGGTTAATCTTTTACAACATAACTATTATGGCAGTGCTTTGCATTGTTGCACATGCATGACCTGTACTGAATTGTTTATTTTCTCAGTGAGGGTGATTGGCAAGTGAAAGAGAGAATATAGACCTGAAAGTTTTGATGATGAATGTTAAAAATTTTTTTAACATGAAACTGGAAATTAAGATATACAGACAATGGCATATGGAAATCTATTTTGCCCTACTGGAAAAGAGAGGGGAAGGGGATTGGGAATAGGTAATAGAAGGGAGGACAGACTGGAGGAAGGGATGGATGACATGCATGCTCTCCTGGGGTGGAGGTTGGGAGAGATGGGGAGAAAAGTTTGAATTCAAATTTTTGTGAAAGTGACTGTTGAAAACTGAAAAATAAATTATATACTTAAAAATAAAAAAATAAAGACTATATCAAATTTCTGGCTGTCTTGGGGAGGATGGTGGGAAAAAATGAAATTTATGGAGTTAAACACCGAAAACTAAAAATAAATAAATTAACTTTTTAAAAAAGTTAATGAAATGGTGGTTACTGACCTTGCATGTGCATCACTTGGTTACCATTTATTCAAATACTATTTGCAGAATTTTTAGTCTAATTAGGTATTTATATAAAATTTTATAGTCTGTCACAGAAAGTAAAATATGCCAGCTATTACAGAAGTCACATCAGTAGTAGACAAATGCTTATGACTATGCTATATATTTGTGATACAATTAAATATTGTTATGCATTAACTAAATCAACAATACATAAATGTCCCAATTTTCACATGTCCTCTTCAACAATTATCATTTTATTTTTCTGTCATATTAGCTAATCTGATAAGTATGAAGTGGTATTTCAGAGTTGTTTTTTTTTTTTAATTTTCATTACTCTTACCACTAGTGATTTAGAGTAGTTTTATAAGAATGTAAATTGTTTTAATTTATTCATTTGAAAAATGCCTATTCTTATCTTTTGACCATTTATCAATTGGGAGCTGACCTCTTCTTACAAATGCAAGACAGTTCTTTATATATTTGCAAAATTAGACCTTAATCAGTTATAATTGCTATAAAAATGTTTCCCCAGCCTTTTGATTTCCTGATAATCTTGGCTGCATTCACTTGGTTTTTGCAAAAAAAAATTAAAATTTAAAAATAATAAAAATAATGTATTTTACATCTTATAGTGCTCTCTCTTGCATTGTCATATTCCCCCCCTTCTCCATAGACTTGACAAGTAAACACTCATAATCTACTAATTTGCCTAAGTTTCCAGTCTTTACGGCTAAGTCATGTACCTTTTTGAAACTATCTTGGCATGTGGTGTGAAGTGTTAGTCTATCTCTTTTCTGCCATGCTGTTTTTTTTTCAGTTTGCCCAGCAGTTTTTGTCTAATAATGAGTTTTGTCCTGCAAAGTGGGTTCTTGAGGTTTATCAAACACAGATTAATATGGTCATTTATTACTTTATCTTCTGTACCTATTCTATTCCACTGATCTACAATTCAGCTTCTTAGCCAGGACCAGATAGCTTTAATGATTACTGCTTTATAATAATTTGAAATATGCTAAAGCTATACTACCTCCATTTCCATAAGTTTTCATTAATTATCTTGATATTCTTGACCTTTTACTTTTCCAGATAAATTTTGTTTTAATTTTTTTCAGTTTTATATAATAACGTTTCAGTTTTAATAATGATTGGTATGGCATTGAATAAGCAGATTGGATAGATTTGTCACTTTAAGTATTTTGGCTTGCCCTACTCATGAACAATTAATATTTGTCAGACTGTTTAGTTCTGACTCTATTTATGTGAAAAGGGTTTTGTAATTGTGTTTCTGTGTTTCCTGGGTTTATCTTCACAGGTAGACTCCCAAATATTTTATATTCTCTACCTCTACCATTATTTTAAGTAGAATTTATCTTTCAGTCTCTCACTGATGGTTTGCTGTCACATGGGCTGCTTCTGGCTTTTCTAGGCTGCCCTTGCTAAACTGTGCTCTACTATCACATCAGTTAGACCATTCCTGTTAACCTTCTTATTTATTTTGGGATGGAAAATTGTTTTTTTTTGGTTCTGCTGCTCTAGAATTCATGTTGTTATTATAAAATTGTTTAGAGTGGAATTTTTAGAGCTCTAGTGATTTTCTGCCTTACTCCACCATTTTGCTTCCACCTTTCTTGTAATTTTCTTTAATAAAATATTAACTTCTTTCTCTGATTTGTTTTTTGACTACCTTTTCTTTATGGTTACAGTATTTAGTTTCTAAATAATTTGAATCTCTGATTCCAAGGCCTCTATTGAACTTAATTTTTGTTGCAATTTGCTCCAAAAGGGGTGTATTTTTTTTTTTTTTTGCTTTCTCTTCTTTGCTTGAAGCCTTTTTAGTGCATTAATATATGGTCTTTTTTTCATAAAGGTGACATATAGGATAAAGTTATTCTCCTTTCTTTAGCCATTCAATTTTATATGCATTTATCATATGTTATTTTTCCACAATGTTATTCATTTCCTTAACTTCTTTCTTATTTATTTTGGAGTTAGATTTATCTAGTTTTGAGATGGGGAAATTGAAGTCCCCCCACTCGTATAGTTTTTCTATTTCCCATTAAAATTTATTTAACCTTTATTTTAAGAATTGGATGCTGTTTTAAGAATATATATATATATATATATATATATATATATATATATATGTATGTATGTATTAGTATTACCTCATTGGCTACCATGTCTTTTAGTATGAAATATGCAGTTTCTTAGGAAGGTGGAAAAAACTCTATAAATTTATGTAGTCCTAATTATTAGGATGCTCTTTTCCCCTAGATGAAACCTGAATTTGTATAATTGCAACATTTGTGCATTGTTGCTAATCCTACCTTCTTTGACCAGAGGAAGTTGAATTTCTTTTCTAGATATTGGTTCTTAAAGTGTCTAGACAGTTACCTTTCTTTGTGAGTCTCTCTCCCTCCCTTCCTTCCTCCCTCCCTCTCTCTCTCTCTCTCTCTCTCTCTGTATGTGTGTATTTGCATGTGTATGTGTGTTCACATATATGTATAAAAGATCTCAATTTAACTGCACTTCTAATACATAATTGCTCTATGACCCTGGATAAGTGGCTAAAACCCCTAAATCTAGGAACTCTCTATGACTTTCCTCATTTCATAGGTCATTATATCAATGAAAACAGCAGATCCAGGTTCTTTCCACAACTTCACACATACATACTTGCATTTGGATAAGAACAACTGAGTTAAAACTTATTTTGTGTATGTCATATATGATATCAATGTAGATAGATAGAAATCACTTAATGAATCAAAATGACTTAAAGTTTCCTAAACTAAGTGAATTATGTCTCAGAATTTTAAAGGATTTCAGAATATCTAAATCATCTCAAAGTTATCAGTAAAAATTTAAAGTTAACATATCTATGTCGTCCCAATATTAACAGCACCATCTGATGTTCTGCATCTCTTCTAGGACTTGTCTAGGATTTACACACAGGACAAAAATCCCTGACAGCAAAGTCTATATGGTTTTCCTTGAGTCAGCGGTTGTTACCAGGATGTTATCTTTGTTTTAATATGTAACACAATTTGATCGTTGGGATAGTATATAAGTGACTTCTAGGTTTACCTTTGCAATTTTATTTTCTGTTAATACTATTTTATACTGATTTCTTATAAACCTACATACTGACTAGAATAGGGGTGGAAGGAATTCAGTGAAAGCACAAGGTAAGATACAATTTTAACATATTCACCAATTCAACTTCACAGTTTTTCTCCCCTATGATTTTAGTTACAGCATTAGTAGAAGTACTGCAACAGTGTCAATGCAAGTATTGCATATACTTCCATTGACACGTTAAGAGACCCAAAGGAGCCATTACCATCTTTTTGGAAGTGCTGAAACTGTTACAGTGTCAATGAAGTGTCTCATGTGTTTTCTTCGAGATGGTAGCAGCCCCAAAGGAGTCATTACAAGGTCAATGCCAGTCCCAGAGTTGTTTTGGTGTCAATGAAAATTCTATTTTAATGTCAGTGGAATTGTCTCACGCAAGTTCTGCTGCCACCATAAAAATGTAGGAAATGAAACTCACAAAGAATGCTATTAACAGATAAAGAATCTAACTTAAACTCTCAAAGGCTAAAGAAAGCAAACGTTAGTGTCAGGTAACCTTTATTTAGCCTTTCCTTTCCTTGCTGTGGCAAGTCATGATGCATAGGACAAGGCATTATGGCAATATGGAAAGAGCCCCAGGGCTACAGTCAGCATATCTGTACTTAAAATCCTTTTCTGACACTATCTTAGTGACAATGAGAAATCTACTTAAACTCTCTGATCTTTGCTTTTCTCACCTGTCTGTCTTTGTTCTTTGTTAAACTAGTATTCATACATCACCTAGTTTGGAAGTACATCAGCCATTCATGGGCCAGATGCAAACTTTGATTAGCCCTAAGGCTTTAAATTGCTCTACCTTACCAATGTGGGCTGCTTTGCCCCTTCATAAGTATCCTGATGGCCCTCCATCTGCTACTAGGAGATCACTATATATTACTGAATTTAGTAATGATTACAGATTGGTTTTAGTGTTACTGCATCTCTAAACTCCTGAACACAATGAATTTCCCAGCATCAGCCCCCATAGCAGGTAAGACAGGTGTACACGGTCATGATCATTTCCTTTTGAATTACTACCCAGAGCATTTACTAAAGAACCAAAACACTTTGTTGCACTCAATGTGCCATATTAATGTGAACTATTTTCTCCAAATCATGTCCTCATTTCAAAGATTGCAAAGAGAAAGGCTAATTCCTCTTGCACAAACAGTCCTTCAGTTACATGACCATAACTATCTTCAAGTCTTTTAACTCCCAGATTTAAAATATAATTTTCAGAAATAATGTAGTAGCGTATTTAATCATATTTCTCGCACTAGAAAATGTTATCATTAATAATAAATTTAGTGAGAGCAAAGGGGTTTTTATGACTGATAATAAAAAAGCAGTATTTTAAAAATAGTGCTTATTTTATCTTTATCTTGTTCTCAGCCTTTAACAATTTCAATTTTGATATAAACTTTAAAATATATTGCGTATAATTATAGTACTGGCTGTTTTAAAATTAATTTCAAATTGTATATGTTGGAGGATGGTCTCGATGAATTTTACAACTGTAATATACAAGCTTCTAAGGTGATTCATTCTTTCTTCCCATTTCTCTCCTTGCCTTGCCTTGCCTTGCTTTGCCTTTTGACTTGCCTTTTGCCTTGCCTTCATGCTCATTTAATCCAACCCATCAACACATGGAAAACTCGCCTATGGTGACATGTATAAATGATCATTCAACCTTTGAATAACTTCCCGTGTATGAAAATGTACTATTTCCTTTATTAGTTTATATCACTTTGAGTCAGCTGTAAATGTTTTTTTTAAATGTTGTACTGAGCCTTTATTGCCCTCTTAGAAACTTAAGATATCAATTCTATATCTGTCTTTTAAAAGAGCTACAAGTAAATAAACATACACATGCATATGCATATATGCATATCTATGTGTATGTGCATATGTATGTATATTGCACACATGTAGATACATATATTTGCATGTACATGTGTGTTCGCACACACAGCACATGTACACACCTGCATATATGCACGTTTGTGCATATGCATATATGTATGTACATGTATAAATACTTATATACATACACAAACGTGGGCATGCACATACATATATTCATGCACACATATACATGTATGTGTGTACCTTCTTCCTCATGGAAGTCATTCAAACATGTGAACACAGCTATCATGCCCCTGATTAATCTTGTATTCTCACAGCCAAAGAGTTTCAGACTTTCCAAATGATTCTCCTTTATTTTGAACTCTAGGCTCTTGACTGTCCAGGTTGCTCACCACTGCAGTTTATCATTCTTCTTCTACAGTATGTATTTTTTACCAAAGCAAAGTGTCATGAGTCTATTACCTCCTTATTTCTGCGAGCTTTACCTGTGCTAAAGTAGTCCCAGAGCAAACAGTACACAACCTTTTCTGGTCTCCCACCTTCTATTGATGAGCTAGCAGATAGCCCTTTGACTGAATCCAAGTTTTACAGAACAAATCCTTTTCTTAAGGGGATTAGTACTGTGAAGTTTGGATTCAGTCAAAGGGACACATTTGAGGACCTAGACAGGATCCTGTGGCCTTGAGGTCTCATATTCCCTGACCCAAATCATTACTGGTCCTTAGCTAAAGGAGATATTGGTTGTTGATTACATATTCAAAGCCTTCCAGCTATTAGAATCTGCCAAACTTTCTGTTCTGGCTGAATAACATTCCCAGACACCAGGTCACTTCACTGGCACAATAGTACATTAAAGAGACATTTTATGAGAGGTTGAATAATTTGAAATGTAACATTTTCTTAATTAAATAGTTTGAGTCTTTTTAGATATTCCCCCTTTTCACAGTTAAAGATTTCTATCCCAACCTCCTTCCCCATCACCAAATTGCAACATCAGTTTATTCAATCAACTTGCCACTTCTTTATACCTTCTTATGAAACTGATTGTAAGAGTTCAGGGCAATAATACTAATAGTTATTAAAACTTATTGGGGTTTTGCATGTGTAATTTTTAGGCTTTAGCTCACTCTCCCAGGACTAGGATAATATGTCTTCCCCTTAGGGTACTAGAATACCCCTGAGGTGTGGGGGTTTTTCCTATTGTCGTTGATTTAAGCTCTCATTAGTCCCTATTCTCCTCCCTGCTCTTGACCTATTGAGCGCCAGTGATTAGATATTGTTATTTTAACCGTTTGATATGAAGTAGTTTTTTTTAAAACTATATTAACTTCAAAGGTAAAACAAGAACAAATATAAAAATATTTCCTCAATACCTTAAGGCATATTTACTCCTAAACTACTTTGGTTTCTAGAGAGAGTAGGCTAAACTTAGCTCAGTTCTGATATAGCACTGATTCCATTAAATTTTCATCCTAAGGCAACATCTCTAGAAGATGAATTCTTGCTTCATCTATTGCTAGGCTGGGGTCCCAAAGTTAACTCTTTGCCACTTGGGGCATTTATGTTACACTTCTGAAAATAATGTTTGTTAAAAGCTGGGACACCAAAGTGCCCTCTTGAACCGTGGAACTCATAAACTCATAGACTCTAATTGTCTTCATCTGAAACAGAAAAAAGCATATGCAGAGGCCAAAGACTAAGGACTTTTCCAGGGTCCTCTAGCCTCAGAAGGGAGAAAGCTGCATAAATGCTCCTCCTAAGTATTGTTTCTAATAGCACACTATGAGTACAGAGGTCAAAAAATGAGGCCAAAAAATGGTAGCTGAACTTAATAATGACTTTTTGAATGACTCTGCAAACAATCAATAAGTTTCCATTTCAACACATGCTTAGACAATTATAAAATATGTAATGTTTCAGTCATGTTCCACAGGCTTTCCAAGGTATTTATATTCCATGTCATCATGATGATCCTGGGAGCAAAGTATCTACCTTCCTGCACAAGGAGAAAGACCATCTAAGGCAAATGGGTCAAATCACATACAAATAACCTCATTCGATATTCACAACCACCTTGTCTTAGAGCAAATATGCAAACTTTCTAGATAGGAAATTGAGACTCACAGAAAGAAAGTGAATAAACTACTGTCTTAGAGCTAAAGAGAAGTTTATTTATTATAGATCTATTTATTATACACTTATTTATTATAAATCTAGTATGTTTTACACTCCATCAGACCATCTCTAACTCAGAGGTAGGTGTTCCTCAGGGAAAGACTGTTAACTCATTCTCTATTTTGAAGAAAGAATCTGCTTGCTGACTTGCTTCTTATCTTCATTAGAAAAGATAAAAATCTTCTCAAATAAAAATTTTCTCAAAGGTATGAATGAGATTCAAGCAAAGAGGGATTGTGGGGAGGGAGGAGAACCATTGATTTTGCAGGGGAAAATAGAAACAGAAACTATTCTTAAATTTTTGCTGAGAAACGTCACTGTTTCTAGCTGCTCAATAATGTCTATTAGAATGGGCAGGTCTAAAACTTGGATCTGTGGGAACATCGTGGAGAAGCAGAAGGATGAATGACAAAGTTTGCCTGAGATTTTACCAGCACCCACCAACTATGCCTATTGTTACATCAAAACAAAAACATGAGAAGTATTACTAGTATAAGAATTAGTTATGATGAAAAAACTACTAGGTTTTAAGACCAGGTAACTATACAACTGTTGAGACAAAGAGGCAAATCTCTTACACTTACTGGGTATGTAACTTTGATCAAAACACTCTTATTCCCAAAGATGCAGTGTCTTCTATTAAATGAGAATAATGATATTCATATTAACTATATTGCCTCACAGAATCTAAATTGCTGAATTGCTTTGAGGTAAATATTCTCTTTTTTTTAATTAAAAAAATAATTTTTTTCTTCTTTCCACCAAGTCCTTTTGGAAAAAACAATACTTTTTATAAGTATACATAATCAAGCAACAGAAATTCCAATTGGCTATAGTATTTAAATATATATAATTGTGTGCTTGCTGTATATGAATATATAAATACATAATTGTAGCTGCATGCACTACATTTGCCATTCTAGAAACTGACTTTATCACCTCTTTCAGAAGATGGATAGCTTTCTTCGTTATTAGTCCTCTGGAATCCTGGTTAATAACTGAGTAGATCAGTTATTGTCTTTAAATTTTGTTTATTTTTAAGGCTTGTTATTATATTGTATAAATTGTCTCCTTATTCTATTCTCTATATCAGCCTATATAAAGCACTCGTTTTAATTGAAATTGTATTTTTCATCATTTGTACTCATAAAAAGCATGCCCTTATACTAATTTGGCATAATTTGTTCAACCATTCTCCAAGTAATAACTACTATGTGTGTCTCGTCTTTTGCTACTATTAAAGGATCAAGATTTAAGGTACATGAGTCCTTTTCATCTTTATTTGTTCTCTGGGGGAGGGGAGAGGGGAGAAGGCCCAGTAGTGGTGTCACTGGGTCCTAACACAGACAGTTTAATGGCTTTGGAGTTATAGTCTAAATTGCTTTCCAAAATAGCAGGACTAATTTACAGCCCATTTTCCACTCAGACATTAAAACATGCATTATATTCATTTTCAATTTTTGTTATTTATTTATTTTAAATAACATTTTCTTTTTAAAGTTTTAGTTCCAAATTTTCCCACTCCATCACAGCCCCCATATATTGAGAAGCAACAAAATAATATCAATTAATTATAAATATGAATTTATGAAAACATATTTCCAAATTAACACTATCACGCACAAAACAAGAAAGTGAAAAATTATACTTCAATTTGCACTCAGAGATCATCAGTTTTCTTTCTTGATGTCAATTATGCTTTTTTCATGGGTGAGTCCTTTGGCATTGTCTTCTGTCATTGTATTAATCAGAGCAGCCAAAGTTTTCACAATTTTTCATCATTACAACTTTCCTATTTCTGTTCAAATTGATTTCATAGTTGTCCCCATTTTACTTTGTATCAGTTCATTTGATTTTTACCATGATTTCTTTTTTCTGAAATCACTTTATTCATTTTTTCTTATAGGACAAAAGTATTCTACCAAAATCATGTGCCACAGCTTGTTCAGCCATTCTCCAATTGATGAGCATTCCCTCATTTGTCAATTCTTTGCCACCATAAAATGAAATGCTGTAAATATTTTAATGCATATCAATTATTTTCTTTTCCATTGATCTCTTTGTGGTACAGATATAAGAGTGGTATTTCTGGATGAAAGAGATATGCACAGTGTTTTAGTCCTCTGGACATAGTCCCAAATTGTTTCTCATAATACTTGGATCAGTTCACAACAACACCAGTGGTGCACTAGTGTACCTATATTTACTCATCCCTTCCAACATTTGTCATTTCTAAGAGATGTGAGGTGGTACCTCAGGAATCCATTAATTTGCATTTCTCTAATCAGCAGTGATTTAGAACATTTTTGTGTGACTATAAATAGCTTGCATTTCTTCTTCTGAAAACTACCTGTTCATATCCTTTGATCATTTATTGTTTGAAGAATGACTCTTTTTAAAAATAAATCTGATTCAGTTCCCTATATATTTGAGAAATTAGGCCCTTTGTCAGAGAAGCTTGTTTAGTTACACACAGACACACATACAGACACACATATGTACATATATACATGTGTGTATATGTGTGTGCATGATTACTGCATTGTCTCTGGTACATTTTATCAAAATGTATTATCTCTTTTAATTAGATCTATTCTTTGCTTTTACATTGTCTGAAGTGATGATTGCCATTGCTGCCTTTTTCACTTAAGCCAAAGCATAATGGATTCTGCTCTAGTCTTCTATTTTAACTCTGTGGGTGTCTTTTTCAAGTGTGTCTCTTGCAAACAATTTATTGTTGGTTTCTGGTTTTTAAGCCAGTCTGCTATATTCCATTTTATGGAATCTCATCCCATTCACATTCACAATAATGATTACTGACCGTGTATTTCCCTCCATCTTTATTCTCCTGCTTACCCACCCCTTGGTTGTTTTATCTTTTCCCTCTTCAAAAGTCTGTTCAGTTTCTGACCACTAACTCCCTAATTTTTCTCATCCCTGCTCTGTATTTCTTATCAACTTTTCTTTCTTTCTTTATTTCCCTATTGGGTATGGTAGAGTTTGATATCCAATTGATTACATATGGGTACGTATGTTTGTGTTCATGCATGTAGGTATGTGTATATGTGTGCATATTTTTTTCCCTCTTTGAACCAATTACAATGGAAATGAGGTTCAGGCATGGCCCACTCTCCCTATTTTTTCCCTCCACTGTAAAAGCTTTTCCTTTCAGTTCTCTTTTATGTGAGAATATTTTGCTCATTTTACCTCTCTCCTCACTTTTTCTCATTGCATTCCTCTTTCTTACTCCTTTTTTGTTTGTTTTTCTTGTTGTTTTTGGTGGAGTCCTTTTTTTTTAAAATCATCCCAAAGCAATCAACTCATGCATGCCCTGTGTCTACATACAATCCTTGCTTTGGAAGAATGCACAGATTAACTTTATTGAGTCTTTTATGATGACTGTTTCATGTTTACCTTTTTATACTTTCCTTGAGTCATTTCTGAATGTGAAATTTTCATTCAGCTCTGGTCTTTTCTTTGGAAATGTTTGAAAATCCTCTATTTAATGAAATATTCACTTTTCCACTCAAAGGATCATACTTTGGATTGGTTATTCTTGGTTATAATCCTAGCTCTTTTGCTTTTTGGAACATCATATTTTCAGCCTTCTGCTCCTTTAATGTAGAAGACACTAATCTTGTGTAATCCTGATTGTAATGGCCAGATATTTGATTTTTTTTCTTTTTCAATGTTTCCAATATTTCCTCTTTGACCTGGGAGCTCTGGATTTCAGCTATAATATTCCTGGGAGTTTTCAGTTTGTTATCTCTTTCTGGAGGTGATTGGTGGATTCTTTCTATTTTTATCTTACCCTTGGATCTAAGATATTCAGTCAATTTTCCTTGATAATTTCTTGAAAAATGATGTCTAGGATTTTTTTTTTCCTTTTTATTATGGATTTCAGGAAGGCTGGTTATTCTTAAATTATTCCTCTCTGATCTGTTTTCTAGGTCAGTTACTTTTTTCAATAAGATAGTTAATGTTTTCTTCTATTTTGCATTCTTTTGAGTTTGCTTTGTTATTTCCTAATGTGTCATTGAGTCATTAACTTTCACTCACACAATTCTAATTTTTAAGGAATTAATTTCTTCAGAATTTTCATGTCACTTTTGTCATTTAGCAAATTCTCCATTTTAAAGAGTTCTCTTCTTTAGTAAATGTTTGTGCCTCTTTCACCAAGATTTAACTCTCTTTTTAAATAATTTTCTTGTATTACTCTATTTTCTTTTCCCATTTTTCCCCCTCTACCATGTATCTCTTTCTCTAACTCTTCCAAAAATAACTTTTGAGGGTGAATTTAATTAGTACCATCTTTTGACATTTTGCTTATAGCTGTTTCCACATTGTTGTCTTCTTAGTTTGTCTTGTTATTTCCTGCCACCACAGTAGGTTTTTTAATAATCAAGTTCTTTTGCTGTTGTTTTTTGTTCATTTTCCTGCCTATTTAATAACTTTGAATTTTATGTTAAAGTTGGACTCTACTCACCTGGGCATAGAAAGACACTCTCACAAGCTTCAGGTTTCTTTGTGCTGATTTAGAGGCTGGTTCTGGGGGGTCTTTAAGTTTTTGGTGCTTCAAAAGTTGTGTGAAGCAGGAAGATGTATGGTTCCCCTGAATGACATTCTAGGTTTTACCCAGGAAAGGCCCCCTGTTTCCCTATAGCCTCAAGTACTAACACTCTTCTTTGACCCTTCCTGGTCCCCTAAATTACATGGATGATGTTTTTGTATGGGGATACACAGATACATGCACTCATACACATACACCCATATAATATATGCATATGTCTATGTGTATGCATATGTACTTGATTGCCATACATATTCAAACAATGTTCTTTCTCTTTTGTAATGATATTCAATTTTTTGCATATGCACAAATACCAATTCAAGTTCTTAAGTTCTTTCCGCTTATTATTAAGATACATTCGCCGAGCTTTGAAAAGGTGCATTATTCATTATTTCAACTTCATTAATAAAATATTATTATCTATTTCTATCTATAATTCACATACCTACCTATTATATATCATTTTATGTCTATATTTGTATATGCTAATTGCTTCTAATTTGTTATCAATGTTAGCTCTTAGCAAAATATTATTTCTCTTCATCTCTTTTAATGAAATTCATTTTTTGTTTTTGTCTTTCTTTTTGCTGCTTCCTTATCTCTCATGATTGTTAGTGCTGATTTATGAGTTTAACTGAAATAGGGAAACACATTGTAAGTAGTATGGAAATATGACTTCGTCTTAATTTCGCCAGAGGCAATGTAGTATGATTGAGAGAGAGCTGGCCTCACTAAGTTCTGGATCTGGGTTCCAAAAATGGCTATGACAATCTAACTCTTTGACATGGGGCAGATTACTTAACCTCTTAGAGCTCTAGGAAACTCACTAAGATAATAAAATATGTTAAATTTGGCAACCTATATTGGTAGCAGAATTATTTCCCTATACTTGTGAAATCCCAGGTTCAGCCCCTATCTTATTTCATTCTATAAAATACCATGCATCTACTGTTCAGAAATCAACAAGTCCATTCTTTTCCCACTCCAGAAACTCTCATTCAGTATATTTTTTTTCATTATCAGCAAAAGAATGATTCTTTTTTCCTTAATTAATTGGCAGGTCAGAGCTCTAATTATTAAAGCAATCATTTTGGTAAATCTTCAACACAAATACTTTGTTGGATGGAATTTGGTCTACTCATTTATACATGTGTTTGTACAGAAGACTAATTGCCAAAATGAAGCACTGATTCTTAGCTGTTTGTAGATGGTTGGATAGAATTAACTGTCTGGACATCGATCTGACATTAACTTTCTTTTTCTTCCTGAGTCAATATTTCTTGGTTTTATAAAGGCCAATTCATGGTTGTTTAACTACTCTTTACAGAGTGGGACATTATTCATATCATGATATTTCTGGCCACTGTGTACCAAATGAGTGGCCAGGTATCAAATTCAAATTAAACAAACATCCATAAAGCACTCATATATATAAAGCACCGTAAGATGAAAGATAGCTTCATGTAGATGCTAGTTTGATGGCAGTCAAGAATATCTTTGACACATAATAACTTTATGAAAATAGGTAAGTAAAATGGCATCTTACTAGAGTAAAAGCAGTTTTCTACAGAAAGTAGAAGTAGGAGTTTTTAATGTTTGGAAAAGACTTCCTCATAATTAGTGAGTAGAGATTACTGTACTAAAAATTACCCTCCTTCATTTTGTCTGTTCAATATTTATCCATCTTTTAAAATCTTACTCAAAAGCCACCATATCTAGGAAGTTATCCTTGCCCCTGATCACTCAGGGAAAAACATCCCCCTCAAAAATAAAACTATATTTGTGGGTTACTTATAGACATTTTTGCTCCTCTTATGATGTTATATTTCTTGTCTTCCAATTTTCTCTCCTCCTCATCCTCTTGTCTTCATTCCCTTCTTCCTCCTCCTTCCCTCCCTCCTCTCCCTCCCTCTCTCTCTCTCTCTCTCTCTCTCTCTGCCTCCTTCTCTCATACCCCTCCCTCAATCTCTTAGAGAGATATAAACATGAATCCAATATACAGTATCCCTTCTAAATACCTATGTGGCTTCCACCTTGACTCTGACTTCCCTTTCAGTTGTCTAGGAATTATCTTCCCTAAACTCAGTGGAATCTCTCTGTCAATAGGGTTAACATAAATGTCCCTTATTGGTCATAGCATTATCACAAATTCCTCTCCACCATGGAAAGCAATAACAGTTGTTCAAAGCATATACCACTCTTGATAGCTCTGAATTATTTCCATTTCTATTTTACCTTCTGATGCTAGAACATCAGAGTTGTTTTTCTTGATAATCACTTTAATGATGATTTCTAGGATCTTTTTTGGATCATGGCTTTCAGGTAGTTCAGTGTCTTGGTAATGTATTTTTGCTCATTGCGAATGCAATTTTGCTTCTAAATGGGAAGATCTTTTCCATCTATGAATAAGCTCATGTAAACTTCTTAAATCACATAGAAGCCTGAGTTACATGAGTCTAAATCACATGCACCAGGAGAAGTGGAGCTAGAGCAAAGCTGACAAGAAGCTAGCCATCAAACAGAGTTAGGAAAGGCAGCTTGCTAGTGTGAGTGACAGAACTTGTTTGTGATTTGCCTAAGGGAACTGATTTGTGGAAAGTCTAAAATAAGGAAGGTTTAGAGATAGCATTGCCCTCCTCATTGTTGTTGTGTATAGATTTCTTTGTTACTATGATGGATTTGACTTTTTGGTGCTTGGATTTGACCCTTTTTTCTAAATTAGCATTTTGGTTCTGTGTGGAGAGTGTGTTGTATTTTTGATTCAGAGTTGCGCCAGCATACTCATGACTACCATGGATTCTCTGAAAATCATCTTGGCACTACATCTATTTAAATTATCACTTTTGGATCTCTTTTCTAGGTCAGTTGTTTTTACAATGAGATATTTCACAGTTTCTTCTATTTTTTTCATTCTTTTTTTTGTGTTTATTTTTTGATGTCTTCATTAACTTCCACTTTCCCAGTTCTAAGTTGTAAGGAATTATTTTCTTCAGTGAGCTTTTGTACCTCCTTTTCCATTTGATCAGTTTTGTTTTTGAGTTTTTGTCTTCTCTTCAGTGAATATTTGTGTGTGTGTATGTGTATATGTGTGTGTGTGTGTGTGTGTGTGTGTATATATATATATATATATATATATATATATATATATATATATATATTTATTTATTTCATTTGGCCAATTCTGCTTCTCAAAGCAATCTTTATTTTTTTCCATTTGATTTTTTTTTGTCTCTTTTACCATTTGGTCTATTCCATTTTTTCACGTTATTTTTTCAGTCCTTTTTATGCCTCCTTTACCTAGCTGCTGACTCATTTTTTTTTTCATTATCATCTTACATCACTTTTCTTTATTTTCCCAATTTTTCCTCTACCTCTCTTGCTTAATTTTTAAAATCATGTTTGAGCTCTTCCATGTCCTGAGGCCAATTCACATTTTTCTTCAACACTTTAGATGTAGGAATTTTGACTTAGTTGTCTTCTTCTGAGTGTATGTTTTGATCTTCCTTGTCACCTTAGTAACTTTCTATTGTTTCTGTTCTTTGATCATTTTTCCAACCCATGTCTTGACTTTTAACTCTATGATAAAGTGGGTTTCTGATTCCCAAGTGGAAAGGGCACTGTCTCAAACTTCAAGTGTTTTGTGCAACAGTTTTCAGAGGTAATTCTGAGGAATTGTAAGTGTTTGGCTCTTCCAAGGTAGTATGATCTGGGGAGAGGTGCCTTTACTACACTCCTGTACTTTTCATTGGTTTGTGAATGACCATAAGCACTCTTTTCAACCATGCAACTGTGATCAGGGATCCTGCTTCCCACTGCTCTGCTATTGCTCCTCTTTATACTGGAATAAAGACCCAGGACTTCAACCCAGATCCAAATATGGGGGAAGCAACAGAGTCCTGAGAACCATATAATCTTCTTCTGACGAGTTGTTTTACACCATTATCATCTGTGGGCTGAGATCTTGAGAAACCACCACGGATTCATTAACTTAAGGCCTGCTCCTAGTTTGCTGAGGCCCTGTCTGCCCTGGCACTACCTATACTGAATGGTGCTCCTTTCTCACTGTAGTGCAACAGATCTTTCTTGCTACTCTCTTAAGTTGTCTTAGGCTGGAAAACTGTTTCATTCTGTATTTTTATGGGTTCTGCTGCTCTAGAATTTGTTTAGAATCATTCAAAGATATTTGGGGAAGATTAGGGAAGAGCTCAGGTGAGACCCTGCCTTTATTACTTCATCTTTACTCTGCCTGTCAGCCAACATCTTAATAACTTTCTTATTGCACCCTGCCATGGGCACATAGAGATTTTGAGCATATAGGATAACATCCCCCTGTTTCTCTAAGTTATTTTGCTCATTTTATTGTTTCCTACCATATTATTTTAATATCAATCTTGATCCGAGTATGCAATCCATGTTTGCAGCAAGACCCAAGTGAATCACCCTGGGGAAGATGAGAGGCTTATGTTCTCATCTACAGAATGACTTGATCCTCTCTTCAACTTGGATGCCTGTGTCATAGATTCAGGATTGTCATGGTTCTAGAGACTGATTTTGGAACAACTGGGTAGTAAGTTGCCCTTTAGAAGGAAATAATGTGGTTTCCTATGAAAGGATACTCAGGGCTTACTCATAGTAACGTAGAGAGTTATTCCAGAGGCCAAAGCTTGCACTCTTGATGATGTATGCCCTATTGTTACTTAGTTATAGAGTATCAGTAGTGAAGTAAAGGCCCTGAGACTACCCAGACCCAGGAAACTTCTCAGCTAGCTAATTGTCAGACCTCTCAGACAAAGCTAGAGACATGAGGTACCCTTACTGGTCCTTAGAAAGTTATTAAAGGGGTCTCACAGGGACAAATTCTCAGAACTTTCTTGTTTGCTCTTTCCATAGACTTTCTTCTAGCCCTTACTAATGGTAATATGCTAGAACCTTTGTGTTCATTACCTAAGTTTTTTCTGATGAATTTTGACTTCACAGGGGAAATACTGCTCTGTTTAAGACAGAGAAATCCCAACTTCCTAAGGCTAATTATGAGAAAATTTTCAGATCTGGCCAGGTTATAGTCTGCTAAGATACATGCTAAGATCCTCCAGGAAGAGGTCCACTAAGGCAGGTAAGAGTCATAGTGACTAGAATTCTGGATTCTGAATCAAGAAGAAAGAAATTCACATTTTGCATCTGCCACTGTGTGACTTTGGGCAAGTCTCAACTCTGTGCATCAATTTTCTCATCTGCAAAGTGGGAATTATAATACATCTATTTTGTATTATAATAACATCTATTTTGTAGTAACACCTATTTTAATAACATCTATAATAACATATGTTGTTGTAGACTGAAGGAGATTACATATATGTCCATATACATACATACATATTTATACTAGTAGCATAATAAGGGTTATCCTGTTACCCTACATCTGTTCCTAGTGTTTGGGGGTTAGGGTAAAAAGTCCTTTATTTTAAGAGATAATTGTGGTTAAATGATTTGATTAGGATCACAAAGCTGGTGAGTGTTAAGTTTCTGAGGAAAGACTTGAACCCAGGTCCTCCTGATTCCATGGCCAGCACTCTATCCAGTGCGCCATCTAACTACCTAAAAAATTCCATTTATAGGAATAACATTGTTCTGCTATATTGAATAATTAAATAAAGGAGGAGAAATATGATAGAATGAAAGGAACTTTTAATGTGGAGTCAGGTGACACTTATTAATTGCAGCACATGTTAAACTGCAGGGGAAAGCTGGTCATCCAGCTTGAAATTTAGAGTGTATGAAAGGCATGGTGGAAAGTAATGTGTGTCAAGGCACAGCACAGAAAGTCTTACTTGTCAAGGTAAAGATGAGACATTTGGAGTTAGAAAGGACTTCTAATCATTAACTAACTCCCTCGTTTTACGACTAGAATAGCTAGGGTGTAGTTAGATAAAGTGACTTCTCCATCTTATAAGAATCTGCAGTAGGATTTTCACAAAATGTGTTTCCTTACTCCAAGTCCAATGTTTTACCCACCACAAAACACTTCCTCTATGCTGCCACTAGTATTTCATTAACAAGGGAGATTTGCGTGTTGGGAAAATTATTTTAACAAGTGAAAGCACAGTGAATTGGAGAAGCAGCAAACTGAAGAGAGGGAAGCAAAGTGAGTTTATTTCAATACTCTGAATGACATAGCTTGAGAACCTAAATTAAAGAAATAGTAACAGGAATAGAAAAGAAAAGAAAGATACTGAGAAGGCAGAGTAAATAAGACTTGACAACAGATATAGCAAAGAGAAGAAACAGAGTTAGCCACAAAATTCTGAGGCTGTTTGACTGGTGTTGACTTCCAATTTATGGGAAATTGAGTTAAGAGGAGAGTAAAAGTTCAAATTTTGACATGTTAAGTTTGGAATCTTATCATTTCATGGTGCAGAAGTCTTAAAGTTAATGGTGTGTGACTGAAGTTAAATAGAAAGTAACTGGAGTTGATGTGTAGATGGGTTAATTGTTTGTGCAAAGTTCTGCAGACTTTTGATAGTCAGCAAAATCATTAAGTAAAGAGAAAAGACCTAATACAGAAGCTTACAGGAAGATACTTAAATTTAAGGTAGAAGACAGGGATGTTGCATATGTAAAGAAGACAAAGAAAGAATAATCAGATAGGTTGGTGGAGAACTAAGGAGAAACAGGATTATGGATACAAGCTAATCAGAAAAAAATAAAAAGGAGGAATTGATTTATAGAAAAGATACTTAAAAACTGAAGAAAAGGCATAAAAATTTGCATTAAGTTGTCATTGATGACCCTTGAGAAAGCAAAGTCAATTGAGTGGCTGAATCAGAAAGCAGATGACAAGGAATAGACATAAATCAATTAGATATGAAAAAGTGTTATTGTTTTTCTTTTCAATCTCGAAGATGGCCATGTTGGAAGAAGACAGGCCAGGACTGGGGAAGATAGCATTTTAGTTTCATTAAAACTTAGGATAGGGGTAGAGTAGAAGCAGAAACTTGCTAGAGCTTTCCCCTCAAATCACTCAGAAAACTTGTGAAAAAGTGATTCTATTCATTTGGTAATTCTGGAATTTAGCTGCAATATTCCTAGGATTTTCCTTTTGGGATATCTTTCAGAAGGTCATCGGTAGATGCTTTCCATTTCTATTTTACCGTCTGATTTTATAATATCAAGGCAATTTTCCTTGATAATTTCTTGAAAGATGATGTCTAGGCAAGAGCAGCAGAAAATACAAAATAACAGACTGGATAAAATGTCCAGCCCAAGACAATCTGGAAGTTCAACAGCAATGGTCTATCACATCTGGCTGGGAGCAGAGCACAGTTTGACCTCAGTTGTGCTGCTATGGACAGAACTAGAGCTGATATTAGGGGAGGGAATCACCTGTAGCTACTGCAGTTTCCAGAATTCTAAACCCACAAATGCCAAAGACAGCTTTGAAGGTGAGTGGGAAGGATCTCTGAATTTGAAGAGAGGAGATTTTGGTCTGGCCTCATACCCAAACCCAGTCCCAAGGCAGTGGCAGACACTGCTGAAGTGGAGACTGCTTCTGAAGTCTTCCACTTAACAAAGATCTCAAAAGTCAAGTAAATTGTTGGGAAAAATGAGCAAATACAGGAAAAAGGAACAAATTGTAGATTCTTACTTTGCCAGGAAAGAGGTATTTTCTTATAGCATTTGACACAAGGAAGATCAATACATGCCACCAGAACAAGACAACAAAGCCAAAGCTTCTGCATCCAAAGCCTCCAAGAAAAATACGAATTTCTCTCAGGCTATGGAAGAGTTCAAAATGCATTTTTAAATTAAATAAGTGAAATAGAGGAAAAAATGCTAATAGATATGGGAGTAATGGCAGAAAATCATGAGTCAGCAGCTTGCTAAAAGAAACCCCCAAAATGTGGAAGAAAATAATACCTTTAAAATTAAACTAACCCAAATGGCAAAAGAGGTCCAAATAGCCAATGAGGAGAAGAATGCCTTAAAAAGCTGAATGGGTCAAATGGAAAAAGGAGACCCAAAAATTCATTGAATAAAATAATTACTTAAAAATTAGAATGGAGCAAATGGAAGGTAATGACTTCATGAAAAACTAACAAATTACAAAAGAGACCCAAAAGAATTAAAAAGAGATAGAAGGAAATGTGAAGTATCTCATTGTAAAAATAATTGTCTTGGGAAATGGATTCAGGAGAAAGAATTTTAAAATTGTTGGACTACCAGAAAGCCATGATCAAATAAAAAGAGCCTAGACATCATCTTTCAAGAAATTATCAAGGAAAATTGCCTTGATATTTTAGAATCAGAGGGTAAAATAGAAATGGAAAGCATCCACCAATTACCCTCTGAAAGACATCCCAAAAGGAAATATTGGGAATATTGTAGCCAAATTCCAGAGTTGCCAGATCAAGGAGAAACTACTACAAGCAGCCAGAAAGAAACAATGCAAATATTGTGGAACCACAATCAGGAGAACACAGGATTTAACAGCTTCTATACTAAAGGATTGGAGGTCTTAGAATATGATATTCCAGAGGTCAAAGGAGATAGGATAAAACCAAGAATCACCTACCTTGAAAAACTGAATATAATATTTCAGGGGGAAAATGGAATTTCAATGAAATAGAGCACTTCCCAGTATTCTTGTTGAAAAGATCAGAGCTAAATAGAAAATTTACCTTTCAAATACAAGAATTGAGAGAAGCATGAAAAGGCAAACAGGAAAGAGAAACCATAAGAAACTCATTAAAGTTGAACTGTTTACATTCCTACATGAAAAGAAGACATTTGTAACTCATAAGACCTTTCTCAGTATTAGGATAGTTGGAAGGAATGTGTGTTTGTGTATCTGTATGGGTATGTATATGTGTGTGTGAGTATGTGTGTGTGTGTGTGTGTGTGCGTGTGTGTGTGTGTGTGAGAGAGAGAGAGAGAGAGAGAGAGAGAGAGAGAGAGAGAGAGAGAGAGAGAGAGAGAGAGAGAGAGAGAGGGAAAGGGCACAGAGTAAGCTACATGTGAAGCCATGATGTCTAAAAAAAATTTGTGTCGAGATTAATGAGAGAAGAAAGGAGAAAGTGAAAGGGAGAGATAGAATTTCATAAACCATCCCACATAAAAGAGGCAAGAAAGAGTTTATAGAATGGAGGGGAAGTGGGAATGATGAGAGGGGATAAGTGAGTCTTACATCAGAATTGGCTTCAAGAGGGAATAACATGCCCACTCAATTGGGTATGGAAGTTTATCTTTCCCTACAGAAAAGAAGGTGGGTAAGGGGATAAGAGAGGGGGACCCAATAGAAGGGCTAGCAGATTGGTGGAAAGGGTAATTAGAAGCAAACACTTTGGTAGAAGGACATGTCAAAAAAGAGAGAATAAATGGAGAGTGGGGCAGGATAGAGGGAAATATAGTCTTTTACAATATGACTTCTATGGAAGTGTTTCGAATGACTACACATGTATAGTCTATATTGAATTGCTTGCTTTCTCAGCGAGGGTGGGTGGGGAGGCAGGAAGGGAGAGAATGAGAAACTGAAAATTTTTAAAATGTTAAAAATTGTTTTTACATGCAACTTTGAAGTGAGATATATAGGCAATGGGGTATAGAAATTTATCTCACTCTACAGGAAAATAGAAGGGAAGGGAATAAGAAGGGGACATGATAGAAGGGAGGGCAGATTGGACGACAGGGTAAACAAAATACAGGCTGTTCTGCAGTCAGGGAAGGGGGGCAATGGGGAGAAAATTTGAAATTCAAAATTTTGTGGAAGCGAATATTGAAAATTGAAAATAAATTAATTTAGTTACAATAAAACATAAGAAAACTGAAGAAAAAAGGGTGAAATAAATCCATAAAAATTGGTTGAATCTTGGTTATAAATGACCTTAAATAGCAAACTAAGGAATTTGTATGTAATTTAAAGGCAATGTGAAGACACATCATGAGTATATCTTTATCTAGGGCATGCATTTCAAGAATGTAGGAATAGAAAAGGTCATAGATGCCTGAGTTAGTAATTTTACTCATTAACATAGAAGCAGGCTAGTATTCTTACATGAATACTAGAATCAGAATGACTGGGGTTCTGATACTGATTCTCACAATAGTGGAATGCATGATGGAGAGGAGTAATAGGACCTGAATTCAAACTGATTTCTTGCTGTTTTGTTTTTTTTGTTTTTTCATTATCCATGCAACCGTGTAAAAGTCATTTAATTTTATTGAGCAGTGGGAGACAATAAGGCAGATTATGTATAGCCACCCAGCTGAACTCTCCCAACATTCCCCTCCAAACAATTTTAATTAACACCTCAAACCAAATTTTGGAGTGGTAGAGCAAATGATGCATTGGAGTAAGAGATTTGCATGGCTTAAGAAAACTTAAGAGGTTGACTGAAATCTATGACACTAGAATGGAGACCTGTCCCCAGCCCACACATGTGATGGCAAAAACAGTGGCAACTGCAGCAGCAGCTTTAGAAGCCTCAACCCAAAGATAATAAAGGGGTCAGACAATTCATCAGAAAGAAATTACAGGGCATCCATTTCTGGTACTGGCTACAACTGGCAAATATACAATATAACATATACAATGCATATACTACTATATACAATTCTAGGTTGCAATTTTAGGGCAAAGAGAAGTTCTGGTGTTCAGTCACAAGAAGCAAGGTGTACCAGTTTTGGGTCCAAAGCAAAAAAGAATACAAGCACTTGAACTTGCAGGGAAGTAGGGACCCTTCCTGGCTAAAGGTCATAACATAGAGCAGGACAGTAGTGACTATTCCTCTCCCAGTATCATCTCACCAAAGAGGTACCAAAAACTTGAAGATCTCCAGAACTTTATCTGGAAACAGTCATATAAAATATTTTTTAAAAAAACCTTGATGCTTGTGGAAATGCCACCACACTCCACAGGTGAGCAGAGTCCAATCATAAAATTCAAAGAACAAGAAATATGCTGGAAAAATAAGCAAGTAGCAACAAAAAGATCATTAAAAATTACTCTGGTTGTAGAGAAGATCAAGACGTAAACTCAGAAGATAACAACGTGAAAACATCTACCAAAAAATCATCAAAGACTTATGCTAATTGTTGCCAAATCCAATAAGACTCCCTGGGAGAATCCAAGAAAGAGATAAGCTTTAGAGAAGACAAAATAGAGAAAGAAAAAAGAGTGATGCAAGAATATTATAAAAAGAGAATTAACAGCTTCATAAAAGAGGCACAAAAATGCTGAAGAACTTAATACCTTAAAAAAATAATTGACCAAATTGTAATAGATTCACAAAAATTTACTGAAATACACACTCAATTATATACAGAAACATAACGTATCTGATAAAGAAATAGAAAGTGGAGGGTATAAGAGAAAGGGAAAATGGATTATAAAAGAAACTGATTAAGGGAGGCAAAATAGGCTTTTGAAGAGGATTGAGAGAGAGAGAGAGAGAGAGAGAGAGAGAGAGAGAGAGAGAGACAGAGAGACAGAGATAGCCAGACATACACACACACACACAGATAGAGACAGAAACAGAGAGGAAGAAACAGAAGAAAATGGGAAATACACAGTAATAATAACCATGAATGTGAATGACATAAGCTCACCAATAAAATGGAAGCAGATAGCAGAATAGATTAAAAACTAGAATCCAACAAAACGTTGTTTATCAGGGACCTGTTTGAAACTGAAAGACACATACACAGAGTTAAAATAAAGAACTGAAGCAGGATCTAATATGTTTAAGCTTTAGAATAAAAAGACAGGAATAGCAATCATGGTATCAGACAAAATAAAAGTAAAAATATAGCTAATTAAAAGAGATAATCAGATATATTACATTATGTTAAAAGGAGCTGTAGATGATAAAGTAATATTGAAATATTAAAGCAAATTTCTCTGATAAAAAGATGCATTTTCAAGTATGTGCTGAGTACAGGACTGAGTGAAATTGATCAAATTAAGAGCCATTTTCTATTTGATAACTGGTCAAAAAATACAATAGTTCAGCTTCTTCAAAAGAAGAAATATGAGCTATTTATAGTCATATAAAAATCTAAATCAATATTGATTAAGGAAAAGCAAATTAAAACAACTCTGATGTATCACTTCACAGATATCTACATCGGTAATTTAAATGGAGAGATCTTTCCCATTCATTAATAGGCCCATGTAACCTGCCTGAGTCACATGGAAGTCAGAGTCACATGGAGCTTGTGGTGGAAGGAGTTTGTTGAATGGGTGGAACAGGAAGGGTATAGCTAGAGCAGAGTTGAGAAGAAATTCTTGGGAGAGAAGTCAGAACTGATAGATGCAGGCAAGCCCACAGCTGGCTGTAAGCATGAAAAAGGCATTTCATTTAAGGAAAGCCTGTGTGTGATTTGTTTCAGGGAACTGGCTTGTAGGAAGCCTAGAAGAGGGAAGTCTTGGGAATGGTGTTTTCCTCTGCATTGTTACTGCATATAGATTTTTGTTACTATGATGGATTTGGCTTTCTGGTGTCTGAATAAATGTTTTGGCTCTGTCTTCCATGTGGAGAGTCTGTTGAATACCAAAATTCACAATCGTGTCAGAATCTTCATGACTGCTATGAATATTACATTGGCACTACAATATCAGAAATGACAAATGTTTCACATGTGAAAATTAGGTACAGCAATCAAATGTTGGTGGAGCAATGAACTGGTCTAACCATTCTGGAAAGCAATTTGTAACTGTGCCCAAAGAACTATAAAACTGTGCATACCATTTAAGCAAGCAATATCATGAATAGGTCCCTATCTCAAAGATATAAAAGAAAAAGAATTTATTAATATAAAATATTTATAGCAGCTATTTTTTATGGTGACAAAGAATCAGTAATCAAGGAGATACTCATTAATTGTGCTATGACTGAACATGCTCTGATACATGATAATGATAATATACTATTGTGCTATAAGAGATGATGAGGGGAATGGTTTGAAAAGAAACTGGTAAGAGCTCTATGAAGTTATGTAGAAGGAACTGAGAAGACTCAGGACATCATTGTGTATAAAAAAAGCAATGTTGCAATGATGACCAACTGTGAAAGACTTGACTACTTTGATCAATATGAGAATACAATTACAAAAGACTCACAATAAAAAAAAAATATCCACACCCAGATAAAGATTCGATGAACTCTTACTCCAAGTTGAAGCTTCTTGCTTTATTTTTCTTTCTTTGGGGGAGGGTGGAATATGACTAATTTGTAAAAAAAATTTTGTGTGATTTCATAATTGATATCATATTTCTTGCCTTTTTAGTGGGCAAGGGATGGTAAGTTGGAAGATAATTTAGATATTAAACATTAAAAACAGAAGAATGTTAAAAACGGATGATAAAATAGAATTGTAAAAATAATTTCACTGAGCCCAAATTTTGTCATCCAAAAAAAATTGAGGATACTAAATTGGATGACTTTTAAATTATTTCCCAACTCTGTATCTATGAATCTATGATTCTATGCAAGGAGCTTAACATCTTGATCCTTAGTTTCCATATCAATAGAAATGCAAATAATAATAATACCTTTGGCATCTACTTTATACATTATATATGAAGTAAAAATAATATGTAAATGTTTTGAAACTTTAAAGTGCTGTATAAAAGTGAATTATTATCTCTTAGCTAAAGATTCATATGAGGTTACAGGTATAGTTGGCAAGAGCAACCCAATAATGACTTTCTTCCTCTGTGGAATTTACATTTCTGTCCACTTTGGGGAATGACATCAGAGGAATTATTGTGTTCATATCCCAAAGGAGCTTTGCTCATGTTTTTTTTGTGCTCCATACAGGCTGAGATCCCATATGTCTGTACTCAGGGGAAAAAAAAACTGCAATAACAAGATAGAGCCAGGATTGCTGAATGTTATGCCCGACTGAGAACACTGAGTCAATCCTTTGCCCAAGGGGCACATCAATGTAAGCTTTCCTGAACTTTCCTGAGAACTTGGTCTTCAGAGGATTGTAATCCTGATGGCTGAGTTGTCACAAGATTCTATTTTAACATTTGATGTTCTATGATCAAATATTCCATGTCCTAAGGTCTCTTGTTGCTCGAACGTTCTTTCTTCCAGAGGTTTCTTCCTACTCTAAAAAGTGTATGTTAAAACATACTTACCCCTTAACACTCTCACACTTAGTTCTCCAATTTTTCCCAGCTTTTATATTCCCTTTTCTAAGATCCTTTCCAGTCCAGTTTTTTTTAAATTATTCTATGCTTCTGGTAGGAAAATGAAGTTTTACTACAGAAGATTATAGGAAGTAGACATTTCTTGGGTGACAGTTGATCAGAGAGGAGAAAGGAGAAGTAGGGGGTTGGAGAGGGAGGTAGAGAATGGAAAGAAAATGGTTAGGATTTTAATCTATGTTAGATTACTTTCTTAGATTTTTTTTTAGATCACTTTCTTACATTATTCTCATGAGAATGTATTCAACATTTCTGACCAATCTTCATGGAATCCTCATTATTTTCCATGTTGCCCATCTCAATCTATCAACCACTCTATAAGTAAACATTTGAACACATTATTATTATTATTATTACTGATGTTACTTAATAATGATGTTACTTTCATTATTATGTGCCTATTACATTCTGGGCATCCATGAATTCCAATAACAGGCAACAACAAAATAATTTCATCTATTTTACCGCATTCATGGAAGTTGAATAGCAAATAATGTGATGATTCAATGAACAAGTATTATATAGAGAGTAAAATGCTGTCTCCTCCCTTCTTGAAAATATTAACTTTCCAAGTCCCTGTGGTCTTCCTCAGTTGTTAATTGTAGTGGTTTATTACAAAGAATTTGGAAGCTTTATCTGAATGTGCATTTTCCACTTTAATTTGTAACTTTTTCCTCTTTGGAACTTCACCATGGCTTAGTTTCTCAAAAGAAAAGCAGTGAGATATTTGCACAAACAAAACCAATGTAGCCAAAACTAGAAGAAAACCAGGAAATGGAAAAAAAATAATTCAGAGTAAATTTCTCTGACAAAGTTCTCATTTCACAAATATTTAAGTATCTGAGGAAAATTGATTATTTAAAAAAGAACCATTCCTCAATTGATAGTCAAAGAATATGAAAGAGCAGTTTTCAGAACAAGAAATGAAAGATGTCACTAGTCGTGTTAAAAATATGCTAAATCACTAATAATTAGAGAAATAAAAATTAAAAAAACTCTGAAGTACTACTTCATACCAATCAGGTTGGTTAAAATAACAGAGAAGGAAAATGAAAATTGCTGTAGGGGTTGTGAGAAAATAAGTATACTAATGTATTGTTGGAAGATGGGAAATAGCTCAAACATGTTGATGAATAGTTAGAAAGTGTGCCTAAAGGACTATAAAATTGTGCTTACCCTTTAATCCAGCAATATCACTGTACCTCCAAGGAGATCAAAGGAAAATCATCTATACATACAGAAACATTTATAGAAATCGTTTTTATAGTAGCAAAGAATTAGAAACTGAGGGCATGTCCATCTATTGGCTTAACAAGTTATAATAAATGAATGTAATGCAATATTATTGTGCTACAAGAAATGATGAAGGGGATAATTTCAGAAGAAAGAAAGAAAAAGCACCTGCTCATACATATTTGACTTGATAAAATGTGAAGTGAGCAGAATCAAAACCATTTATACAATGATATCAATAGTGCAAAGATAATAAAGTGTGAAAGACTTAGTAAGTCTGATAAATGTAATTATCCATCACAGCTCCAAAGGACTCATGATGAAGAGGCTATTTATCTAAGTAGAGAATTGATAGACTCAGAGCACAGATTAAAGAATACTTTTTCTTTTTTTTTCTTTTTTTGAACATGGTTATTCAGAAATATATTTTGTATGATTTCATATGTATGGTAGATATATTACTTTCCACAAAAAAATGGCTGTACTCAATTTAATCTGCAAATTCAACCTCCCTAGAATTTTCTGAAATATGCTTTCATCTTTGTTATAGAGAAATAACATTCACATACCACAATCTGTTCATTTATCCACCTATTATAGATGAGAAAATGAAAGGCACTGCATAAAACTATAAATTTAAAATAATTATTGGACTCCTTTGCTAACCATATAGGTAGAGATTAGCTGGATTGTGACTATTCTTTCACCAGTTTTATATTCCCCCTTTCCCTCTACTTCTTTCCCTGGTAAATCCAATGTATTTGTGTATCACCTTGTGTGTGTTTACCACAACTTTGTCAATTTCAGATAAAAGTGAGTCATTAAAAACTCACTACCCCAGCATCCCCATTTGAAAATTCTTATGTACTCCATGCATCCTGCATTAGTGTATTCCTTTTCTACTCTTCTCTTTTGTGCCTCTTAAATCTCTGACCAAAAAGAACCAATATATTCTCTCTCACACACACACACACACACACACACACACATCCATACTGATTTTCTTTAACTCTATCAATACTCTTTCAAGTCATTAAAGTACTAAAATGACACTTTCTTCTTCTCACCCTATTAGAATGTTAGCATTATATAATAAAGATATTTCCAATTTTCCCAATAAATTTGCTTTTCTGGTCTTCTGTGGACTCTTCTAATTTATGTTTCAAGTTTCCTTCCCAACTTTAGCTTCTGTAGTGTTTGAGGCAGGATTTGAACTCATGTCTTTCTAATTTCTAGTTTATCAATAATTGCTGCTACATTTTACTACATGCTACTACATGCTACATACTACATGCTAGTCTGAGGATATAGGTAATTTTATATGTGACATAATCAGTACATCAAATGCTAATTAGACTAATAATATTTAATGAGTAATTAGAGAAAAAGTTAATTATGTAACTAGATTTTTTTCTGTTACTGGCATGTATCTAATGAAAGCTTGATATGTGACCTCAATATGCCATTATCTACAAACAATTTTATTTTACAATTACTGTGTGTTATGCTTCTACATGTGATCTATGTGTCTGGTCTGTTGCATAATATTCTGACAAAGCTTTTATTATGCACTTGTGATATTTTTGGGAGGAGCATGCTGTATAACAATGGATGGATTTAATGATGCTAATTTATAGGTGTACCTGTGTGTCCATTGTTGCTTGACAGAAATACCCTGTGTTTTTTTTTCCTATGTGAAAGATCATCACTCTAGTCTCATAATGCTTAAAGTAAAACAAAACAAAACAAAACAAAAAACCTTACTCATTGTACAAGTCCTTGGATGCCTCCCTAAATGCTTTTCATGAGTGATGATTCATCCAACATAGACTCTCATGTTATTTGAGCAATTTCACTATTTTAATTTTTTTTTAAAAGATTGAATTTACAAGGCAAGATGGCATAGGAAATTAAAATGGAGAAGTGGCATGACTGGCACACATGGTAAAGATGTCTGGGAATCTCAAAGAAACTAGATTGGGAAGAGAAGCAGCAGAAGCAAGAGAAGATGGGGAAGATGATGGTACATGGAACGAATATGGCATTCATTCTGGACCTTGGAAAGTTCTATGAGTCACAGACATAGGCTTCTATACTTCTAGCACCAACCAGTATAATGCTATCTACTGCACATAGAATGAAGCAGGGGAGATTAGGCAGTACAAGTCAGATTCCAAACTAGCATATGACACCAATGTTATAAATTTAAACTGATGCATCTTTTTCTCAATATATAGACAACACAGAAGAATTAGACAGAGATTTGACTAGTATTCTGGGAGAAAATTTTCAGGGGGCAATTATTTAAGTGCCAAGAATATTTAATACCAGTTTCAATTCTGTGTAATTTATCCTTACTGTCATTTTTTAATTGCTTAAATGCATGTCTGTGTCTATATATAAGCATATGAGTATGTATGTATATGCATGTGGATGCATGTGTGAAGATGTACATGTATATGCATATGTATATTCGCATGTGTTGTATATGTGTGTGTATGCATGTATTGAATGAATATACATACAATGGTTTGTGTTTATGAGTGGAGGGAACCTCAAAGGAGAATAAATTGTTCAGTTTGGATATGTTAATGATGAGAAAAGATTATCCCTGTTCTTGTTCCTGCTCTATTATTTCAATCATCATGGGGAAGCAGCTATTAATATTGATGATAGTAATCTCAAAAGTAGACACAGGCAGGGTATGTACTAGTCAAATAAAGATTATAAGAGAATAAGATAAAAGGTGTACCATAAAAGGGAATGTGTTAATAAATGGGGTGGGTGCAGAAGTTAAAATGAAGAAAGGTAAGAAATAGGGAGTGGGAAAGTGTAGGTCAAAGGCACCATTCCATTCTCTTTAACATAGCTGGAAGAATATATTAGCTTGGCCTATCCATGAGCAATTGATGTTTTTTTTCATTTATTTAAATCTGATTTTATTTGTGTGAAAAGTGTTTTGTGAGATATAAATAATTAAGATAAAAACATCAGGTGCTTGTGGGTAGGCTGAGCTAATGTATAAAAATGACAATTCTATCCAAATTAATTTAGTGCCATACCAACTGAACTATCAAAAATTTATTTTGTAGAGCTAGAAAAAATAATCACAAAATCCATGTGGAAGGACAAAAAGTTCAGAATATCAAAGAAAATAATGAAAAGAAATTCTAGGAAAAGTGGCCGAGTCATACCAAATCTTAAATTGTATTATAAAGCGGCAATCATCAAAATCACTTGGTATTGGCTAAGAAATAGTGTCATGGATCAGTGGAATAGATTAATTACACCAGACAAAGTAGTCAGTGACTATAATGATCCACTGTTTTATAAACCTGAAGACTCCAGCTTCTGAGAAAAGAACTCACTATTTGGCAAAAACGACTGGGAAAACTAGAAAATAGTATGGCAGAAAGTAGACATAGGCCAACGTCTGACACCGTACACCAAAATAAAATCCAAATGGGTACACAATTTACATACAAAGACTGATATTATAAGAAAACTGGAAGAGCAAGAAATAGTTTATCTGTTAGATTTCCAAACAAGAGTTAGAAAATATTGTGAAATGCAAAATGGATAATTTTGATTACATTAAATTGAAAAGGTTTTGTACAAAGTCAGTGCAATGAAGATTAGAAGAGAAGCAAAAAGCTAGGAAAGAATCTTTAAAACCACTGTCTCTGATAAAGACTTCATTTCTAAAATATATAGAGAATAGTCAAGTTTATAAGTATACAAGTCATTCCCCAATTAATAAATGGTCAAAGGATATGGACAGGTACTTATCAAAAGAAGAAATTAAATCTATCTGTAATCATATAAAAATGCTTGAAATCACTATTTATTAGAGAAATGCAAATTAAAATAACTGGCATACTACCTCATGCCTATCAGATTGTTCAGTATGACACAAAAGAAAATGATACACATTGGATAAGATTGGGAATATTTGAACACTAATGTACTATTGGCAGAGTTGTAAACCTATTCAACCATTCTGGAGAACAATTTGGAACTATGACCAAAGGAGTATAAAATTGTGTGTCCCCTTTGATGCAGTAATACCACTACTAGAACTCTATGAACTCTATGCCAAAGGGATCATTTAAAAAGGGGAGGGGGGGAAGAACCTACCTATTCAAAAATATTCATAGCAGTTCTTTTCATGATGGCATAGAATGGGAAATTGAGAGGATGCTCATCAATTGAGCAGTGGCTGGACAAGTTGTAGTATATGAATGTAATGGACTATTACTGTGCTACAAGAAATGATGAGCTGGGGGATTCAGAAAAATCCTGGAAAAACTTAAATGAACTGATGCTTAATGAAGTGAGCAGAACCAGAACGTTGTACACAGTAACAGTGACACTGTGTGATGATTAACTATGATAGTCTTAGCTCTTCTCAGCAATGCAATTATCCAAGACAATTCCAAAAGACTCATGATAGAAATTGCTGACAGCATCCAGAGAAGGAATTATGGAGTGTGAATGCAGATTGAAACATAATATTTTCACTTTTTTGTTTATTTCTTTCTCATAGTTTTTCCCTATTGTTCTAAATCTTCTTTTACAGCATGATTAATGTAGCAATGATGGGGGTGGGATCTGGAACCCAAAAAAGGAAAAAATCCTGGACTTTCCCATGTGGTCCAGGTCCCTAACATTCACCTGGGGCACCTGGCCCTTTCCAGTTAGTAATCCAAAGGATTATTACAAAAAAAGACAAAGACTTTCATTGTCTATTCCTGGCCCCACCCAACGCCATCACTGCTTGATTCTATCTACACTGCTTCCATGTGGTCCAGGTCTCTGGCATTCACCTGAGGTATGCAGTCCTTCTGAGTTCTTCTCCATTATCTCCTTGTCACCCCAGACTACTTAGTGACTCCCAGATCTTTCTCACAGTCTCTGTATGTAAGGTTAATTTTTCCCCACATTAAGTTGCTCAGATTTCTTAAGAATCTGGCCTCTCTGTAGTCACAAATATGCTCAGATTCCTTAAAAGTCTGACCAATGCTCAGATTCTTAAAATCTGGTCAATAGTAAGGATTCTTAAAATCTTACCCACCCTGACCAGTGTTCTAATAAACCTTCTGAGGCAAGACTCATGTCATTTGCCCTTGAATATCAAAGTTTCCAGCACCCAAAGATCACAATAGAAATATGCTTAACATAGTTAAACATGTATAACCTATATCAGATTGCTTGCTGTCTTAGGGAAGAAAAGAGGAGGGAAGTAGGGAGAAAAAAAGTTGAAATTCAAAATTTTGCGCAAATGAATGTTGAAAGTTATTTTTATATGCAACTGGAAAAGCAACAGAAGACTATCGAGAGAAAAAAAAAGAGTTTAAATGAAAAAAAATCCTGGTGCTCAAATGATTCAGAAACCTATCTCTCACAATCACCCCACCACATCCAAGCTGATTTAACCACTAAAAATATAATAAACTAAACTTTATCTGCCCTAACTGGAAAGGGGAAAAGAAGGGTTGGGAAGTAAGGAGAAGGAGAAAAAGAAGAGAAATATAGTTTTCCACTGTGGAAAAAGCACTAGACAGGGAGTTTAGTTCTAGGATTTAAATTTCTAATTTTAAGTTCATGGAGCTCCGCTACAAACTTTATTGTATAACTTTAATAAATGTCCTTCCACGCACTGGGCCTCATTTTCTCCATCTGTAAAATCAGGAGATTTGCCTTGATCTTGAAGATCCCATCCAACTGGAATAAGTTTCAATCTTGTATGCATTTTCAAGATGTCCTTCCTGCTTCATATCATATCTAGCCATATGATTTTTACTGACAGCATCCTAGGAGTAGTGCTTCCCAAGCACTATCAGCTTGGTTTTTTGTTGTGTCAATTCTACCTGTGAAATTCTGTCTTTGATCTCTGAATGCCAGGATACTATTTCTAAAGCTTGTACTGCTTCCCAAGCACTATCAGCTTGGTTTTTGTTGTGACAATTCTACCTGTAAAATTCTGTGTTTCATCTCTGAATGCCAGGATATTAGTCCTGAAGCTATGAAGGAAAATGAATTATGCCAGAAAATTTAAGGAGGAGTTCAAAGGAGAATTCCAGTTATTCCCATCCAAGTAAGTTTTTAAAAAGAAAAATAAATGAAAATGTGTTTTGATCAAGAGGACTATAGCTCAGTTTTGAAATGTGCCACCAAATGACTCTGTAAAAGACAAGGAATGGGGGAGAAAACTAATCATTTTAATTCAGTATTCAAGTACCTACTATGCACAAGGACCCAAGCTAGGTGACTGGAAGAAAAATGAATGAGTAAGTCATAGCTTCTGCCCTCAAGGAATTTTCATCCTAGTAGGGAACATTAAGTATGCAAAGTAGTGTGTTAAAGCAATGTATATTAGGTAAACCTGAGAGTCCCAAATAAAGTTCTAAGGGGTAATCAAGCAAGGAGAAATCAATGGCAGATCCGCAGAATCAAAGAAGCTTCATAAATAACACCACCACAAGCATAACAAATGACAACAGCAACAATAGATAACATTTACATAGCACTTTTAGATATTCAAAACATTTTACATATTTTATCTCCTTTGATCTTCAATACTATCCAATAAGAAAAATGATATTAACATGTTTGTTTTATAGACAGAAAGTCTCAGAGGTGTTAAGTAAACCAAGGGTCACACAGCTAGTAATTTTGTGAGGCAGAATTTAAACCCAGGTTTTCCTGCACATCTCAAGTCAGTTTCTCTATTTATGCTAATTCTACCCATATAATCAAGAATGAAAGACAAAAGGTAGTCCATTCCAGAAATTAAGGAAAGTCTGCTCGAAGACATGGAGCTAGAAGAGTGTCAGATGATAATGGAAAAAAAGGGGCTAGAAAAGGAGGAGACAATTCTGTTTGGAACAGAGGATTTCTGAAGGAGCATAGGGGGAGTTAAGGTTGGAGGTTACATGGGAACCAGCCATAAAAGTAAATATTTACTATCATTATCATTTGAGTATTATTGGCTTAACCCTCCATGGTGGAAACCTAAAAAATGTTTTGTTTTGTTTTTTAATGCTCAAGATAGAACAAAATTTAAAACCTATTGAGACACAAACAGACCAGCTTTACAGCTAAAAAATTGAATTTATTCTACACTTTTTAAATTTTATTATTTATTTTTTTTTCAGTTTTCAACATTCACTTCCACAAAATTTTGAATTTCAAATTTTCTTCCCATTTTCCTCTTTCCCCCACCCAGGACAGCAGATATTCTGATTACCATTTTCCTCCAATATGACCCCCCATCTATCATTCCACCTTCCTTCCCTTCTCCTTTCCTGTAGGGTAAGAAAGATTTCTATAGCCCCATTGCCTATTAAATTTATTTCCTAGATGCATGTAAAAACAGCTTTTAACATAAATTTTTAAAGCTTTGAGTTCCACATTCTCTTCCTCCTACACCCCCCCATCCTCACTGAGAAGGCACGCAATTTGATATAGGTTATACATGTATAGTCATGCAAAACACTTCTGTAACAGTCACGCTGTTAAAGAGTATATTTCCCTCTATCCTGCCCCTCCTAACATTTATTCTATTCTCTCCTTTGACCTGTCCCTCTACCAAAGTGCTTTCAATTACCTCAATTTCAATTACCCCAATCTACCATCCCTTCAATTATCTTCCTCTTATCCCCTTCCTCCCTTCTTTCCTATAGAATAAGATAAACTTCCATACCCAATTAAGTGTGTATGTTATTCTCTTGAAGTCAAATCCAATAAAGGTAAGGATTACTTATCTCCTCTCATCTTCCCCTTCTTCCCCTCCATTGTAAAAGCTCTTTCTTGCTTCTTTTATGTGAGATGATTAACTTCATTCTACCTCTCCCTTTCTCTTTCTCCTAGTATATCCTTTCAACATTTCATTTTATTTTTTAGATATCTTAGCTTCATATTTAGCTCACTTTGTGCCCTTTGTCTCTGTCTCTGTCTCTCTCAATCTCTCTCTCTCAGACATACACATGCATATACATATATTTATGTATATGCATGCACACATACATACATACATACACACATGCACACATGCACATATATATGTATATTCCCTTCAACTATCCTAATACTGAGAAAGTTCTCATGAGTTACAAATACCACTTTTTCATTTAGGAATATAACAGTTCAACTTTAACTGTTTACCTTTTCATGCTTCTCTTGATACTTATATTTGAAAGTCAGATTTTCTGTTCAACTCTGGTCTTTTCAACAAGAATGTGTGAAAGTTCTATGTTTTATTGAAGTTACATTTTTCACCTTGAAGAATTTGTAATGGCAATTTAAATGGGAAGATTTTTCCTATTCATTAATAAGCCCACATGACCTGCTTAAATCACCTGGAAGCCAAGTCAAAATTATAAAGAATTCTGATCAATGCAATTATTGCAGAATAAAAATCATGAAACATGCTACCTACATCCTGAGAGAGATAATAAGTTAAGGATGCAAAAGAAGATATTGCTCAACCAACTCCAATGTGGGAATTCATTTTTGCTTCACTATACATATTTGTTTATAATGTTTGTTTTGTTTGGTTTGGTTTGGTTGGTTTTTCCTTTTGCAGTGGGAGTAGGACAGAGAGAAAATAAATGTTGGTGTTTTTATTTTAATTTTAGAGGGAGACCTTTTTTAACTAATTAGGAAAAAATACACTGCCTGACAATTAGAGTTGTATAGAAAAAAAAGAGGGAACATGGATTGCCTTCTGAGTTACTGAAACTGTCACTGAATTTAAGTCTTTTAATGCAATCTGAATGGGATTACTTATTGAGAAGTTTTAGAGATATGATTTGAAATAGATAACCTTTTCAGTAGATGACCTTGGAATGAATAGATGACAATATTTTTTTAATTTTTTGATTTAATTTTTTGGTTTAATTCTTTTAATTCTTTGGTAACCTGATATCTCAAAACAAAAGAATACAAAACCTCAAAGATCCAGAATTTGATTTAATTCTGCATTTCCTTATATAGTCTTAGGTAAAACACTTTAATTACCATAATATGGCTTCACAATACTGTATATATCAGCTTGTGTTTTGCAGCCTGGCAGAAGAAACTGACATTCTGGGCCAATGTAATTGGTTTGTGCTTAAAAGCAAGAGTAAACCGTAAACATGTGAGGAACAAGATGTCCTGCCGAGTGACCTTGGAGACAATTGCCAGGGGACATCATGCTATGGTAACTTAGCTCATTAACAAGGACTGTGAGGACTAGGCTTATGGAATAATCAGAGTTTGGAGGAATTTTTCACAGGGGGCACCTTATGGACACCAATCTCTTGTGCACTCATTACCATGCCCTGTGTGTTTGATTATGTGAGAACAAGTGAGATCTACCTTCAGGCATATCAGGAACCCCAGCTGGAGGTATTAGAAATCTTGACAGGGTAAAGCAGTGTATTAAGAGCTTTGCCACTAAGGAGCCTCTTAAAAAGCCAAAGAATCCAGGTCTCCTCTTTACCTCCAAAGTTTCATCCCAGACATCAAATGACACTGTTCTTATCAGTTTGCCTGCAGAATCGTTAATTTCAGGTTGGAAATGAAAAACACATTTTCTTAGCTTTCAAGATGTCAAATGGATTTCACAGAGCCCTGAAAAAGAGGGGGCACATTTTCTTTTTAAAGATGGGAGATAATGCTGGTTGGACACCTGACTGGCATTGTTCAGTGAATGTTACAATTAAAGAAGCTATATGAAGCATTGCTGGGTTGACTCAATCAAAGAAATAAAGAAATTTTTAAAAAATGTCTCTGTTACAGGGAAGGTAATGGGCACCATGAAACCACAATGCTGATATTTCTATAGTAACTAGTATCTTTAATGCATCTTTTTCTCATATAAGGAGATGTGTTCATAAGGGTAATAGTGCAATTATTTAAATCCACATTTTGCAGAGGTGAAGTCTCAGAGGAATAAAATTATTTGCTTAAGGTCACACAGGTAACAAGCCAGGATAGGGCCCAGTTGTCCTATCTCCCAGTAACAATCCTGCACAGCACATTTTATTAAGGTTTAGCGCTACAGATTTTTATTTTAATTGCTTAAAACCTTTTTCTCTGAGTTCTACTCCTGATTCCCTAGATTCCCTCCACCATACCATAGCAGACTTCTCATCCTAGAAATTCATTCTGCCTTGGTCTTTTAGGCATACTTTATCTATTCCCCCTTCTTTTCATCTTCTTTTTATGTGTTGTCAGTGACTTTCTGTTTGCTTGAGTGGAGACAGAGAGAGAGAGAGAGAAAGTGAGAGAGAGACAGAGACAGACAGAGACAGAGACAGAGAGACAGACAGATAGATAGATAGATAGATAGATAGATAGATAGATAGATAGATGGATGGATGGATAGATAGGTATACAAACATATAGATAGATATATATAGATAGATAGATACCTATATAGATAGGTATACAAACATATAGATAGATATGTATGTATAGATAGATAGATAGATATAAGGAAAATAAATATATTATAAACATAAATATCAAAACATATAGAAAATAAGAAAAGAAAAAAATGCCATGTTCAGAGTATACAGTTACTATGGGAATAGAGAAGACCAGGATTCATCTTCAAAGGAGGATAATGAAGCAAGGAAACCCTCCTCAACCCCCAAAGAATAATGCCAAATGGTCATATGCTCAAAAATAATTTATAGAAGAACTTTAAAGACTTTAAAAATCAAATGATAGAGAATGAGCAAAAAAAAAAATCCAAGAAAATCATGGAAATAAAGTCACTTAATTTAAACAGGAGGTCTAGAATCTTAAGGAAGAAAATGACTCCATGGAAATGAGAATTGGGCAAGGGCAAGTCAATGTAATTATAAGAGATCAAGAAATAATAAAACAAAATATAAAGAATGGAAAATAGAAGAGAATGTGAAGCATTCATAAGAAAACAACCATTCTGGAGAAAAATAAAGAGGAAATATGAGAATAATCAGACTATCTGAAAGCTATGATCAAAGAAAAAATCTTGATACAATAATATTCATAATTAGAGGAAATCATCCTGAAGCATTAGAAAGGAAAGAGAGGAAAGCAGAAATAGAAAAAAAATTTACCAATCACCACCTGAAAGAGGTCATACCAGGAAAGCACATTAGAATAATCCAAAACCCCATCATCAAGGATAAAATAAGTAACAAAAAAAAAAAAATTGCATATGACACTGCTATAATTAGAATCACAAAAGACCTAGAAGTGGCAACACTAAAAGACCCAAGCTCTTCGAATACTATATATCAAAGAGCAAAGGAACTGGAATTCTGGCTGGAAATATCATACCCAGCCAAGCTAAACATAATTTTGAATGAAAATTTTGAATGGACATTTAATGAATTTTCAAACTTACAGGGCTTTTTTAAAAACAACCACCTGAACTTAATAGAAGATTTGACATACAAAAGTCCAGAGTATCATAAGGTACATACCAAAAACCAATTAAAAAGAACTCATTAGAGGGACAGATTGTTTACCTTTGGTTTATGTAAAATGTAAAATATTTATCTAAGATTGTTATGAGTAATAAGGTAGTTCTTAAGAAAGATAGAGGTGGACCTGAGCATGACAGGACTTCAAAAGGTAAAACAGTTTAGGAGCTTAATTTTGGTAATCACCTCTAGTACTGTGGTATTGAGTGATGATGATGCTGACATGAGACTCTCAGCATCCTTGCCCCACTGCTTCTGCACTCATTGGGCATGTACTGGTTCCTTCTCACCCCAGCAAGGTCTCTGCATCACAGCTGAGTCTCTTGTTCCTTGTCAGCGGGTTCCCTTGATCTTCCTGGGCTCAGACATCCAACTCCCCTCACTGTCCCAGGGTGAAAGTTCCTGTGTCTGGGGCAGAGGCAGCCTCCCAAACCAGCTAAGCCAGATTGTTTAAGTGGTCCCTAGACTGGAGGTGTTTACTATTCACAGGGAACAAACCTAGTTCCAGAATTTTTCTTCAGATCTTCTCTGATTGTCCCAAAGTACCCCTGTTTTGCCCGTTCTCTTGTTTATTTTTACCACTCTATGTTTGTTCTGAAGCACTGTTTTAACTTTTTTGTGCAGGAAATCTTGAGAGCTTGGAATTTTCTGACTTACTCTGCCAACTTGCTAGAACTTTCTCAAGTACTGATGCTTCTTAAACATTATTTTCTTTGCTACAGAAAAACAACTAAATTTATATTTTCATTTAATCTTTAGATTTTACTAAATTATTTTTCTTAAAAGTGAAAATGCAAAAAAAAAAGTGACACTGAAAATATGGAATTGGGGGTGGGTGGGGCATAAAATGTCATATTCAGGCATACATGGCAAACCCTCTCTATATATCTATATCCTTAGTCCTCTTTCCTTGTCCTAAAACTTTCGGGATTGGCAAGCTTCAAAAGGCTATTTTTTTGTGGTTTATTGGTCTTTTCCATTTTATATCATGGCATCTTTTTCTTCATCCCAGTGTTCAGTAGAAATATCTATATTAAAAATTGAGTGAACTCAAATCAATTTGTTTCAAAAATACTGCAACTATCCCTTGAGATAACAATGTTGAAATCTTATGAATGGGAAACATAGTTATACGAGGCTGGAATGGCTTGTCCTTTTTCTGAATGACAAAGAGGTAAGTAGAAGACACCAATTAATCATTCATTAAAAAATACAACTTTTGTTCATAAATCTTAATGCCTCTTTGCTTATTTTATAACTGTACTGTGGTTTGTCAGGAAAGTGATACATCTGCTAAATATCTTCTTTCTGAGGGAGTGTTGTATTATACAACTAAAAATATATGTACAACCATATACCTGTTGTATGTATATATGCAAAGAGAATGGAGCTAAGAGAGAGAGAAAACTGTTATTTGAAGTTGACTCATTCCTTTATACCCTATGTATGTGACTTTGTGTAAGTCATTTACCTAACAAATCCTTACTTCCCTCATCTTCAAAATGGAGATAGCCATGCCTGCACTATCCACCTCCCAGAATGATGTAAGCTTAAAAATACATGCTGCTTGTAAAACACTTTTAAAGTCTTGATCACTATTGCAAATAAAAAACTATGAGTATAGTGGAGGACTATGAAAAGATTACTAAATTGGAAGAGCTCAGTTTGATTCCCCAGCTTCTTGATTTTTTAAACTGTGTGGCTTTGGGTAAATTATTTCATCTCTGTGAACTTTTATTTCCTCACCTATAAAATGGGGACAATAATATTTTCCCTCAATTACCACAAAAGTTGTTATAAGGATCAAAGAAGATGTTTGTAGAATGAGTTGAAGCTGTAAAGCACTATTGAAACATCCACTATTATTATTTGTGGCAATTTGACATGTGCTAAGTCACAAGAGAAATCGAACAATGGAAAGCTAGAATGAGAAGTATGTTTCCAATTTTAAAGAACAGAACACATACAGTAGAGAAATATTGTAAAATAAAATAATAAAGACAACCCATCACTGGGTTATATATTGGACTCAAAGAACATGTTCCATTCCCACTAAGCTATATATCGCTCCAGCTGACTAATATAACTGGGAATTCCTACTCCTGATGCAGAAAGCAGTAAGTCTGTGGAATTGATTGATTGCTGTTACACGTTAGTCTTTTAAAATGCTATGCATTTCTTGATAGTGAAATGGTATTGAAAGTCACTAACATGGCTTTGTTATGTGAGAGTTAGGATGGTATCATTTTCAAGTATGCTGGATTCAAGTCAGGGAATGATGTCAAAATGCCTGGGTTTGAATCAGGGCTCTGATATCTCTGTTGGAGACCCTGAACAAATGTTACATCCATAAAAGTTGTAGCAGTGATAATACTTGCTATATGATAATAGTGGATATGGGATCATAAGAATTGTAGCTGACAGTAACCTCAGACATTGAATCTAAACACTTTGTCTTACAGGTGGGGAAACTGAAGGCCCTAAATGTTAACTAACCTCAATGTTACCAGAATAATTTATAATTCCAGGATTTGAACCTAAGTGTGATACTCTTTCCTTTTTTTTTTTTTTACTATGTCAATCTTACTCCAGAGCTGTTGTTCAGTCATTTTTCAGTTGTGTCCAACTCTTCATGGTTTAGCACTTCCTTCTCCAATTCATTTTATGAATGAAGAACTGGGGAAGACAGGGTTAAATGACTTTCCCAGGGTCATACAGCTAGTAAATGACTGAGATCAGATTTGAACTCAGGTCTTCCCAAATCCTGGCCTGGCACTTTATTTTTTGTACCATCTAGCTGCCCTTTACATAGAGATAGATAATCAAGCCATCAATAAACATTTATTAAGCTCTTACTATGTACTAGGCAAGGTTCTTGGTAGATATAGATAATATCAATAAAGTGATATAGGTATCAACTGATGTAGAGCTATTTAAATGTCCATCTTTCTACTTATCTATCTATCCATTTATCTTTATATGATCATCAAAATGTCTGCATTGTAACAGGGCAACTATTTTTAATTAGTCTCATTTTGTGGGTAAGGAGGCAAATGTTTATAGTGGTAATCAGAAATTGAATTCTGAAACTACAGGTATAATCTATTCAATTAGTCATCTAGATGTTTTACTATATGCCTACTATGTGCAATTGTTTTTGTTCCACCTGACTATTGTGTGAAAAGCATTTTGTAAGCTCCAAAACACTGGGTAAACATGAAAAACCAGACATATCCTTTTTTCCCCCTTTGGATGGGAGGGGAAAATCTTTGGCTTAGGGAAGGTATTGAGGTTTTCAGTGAGGAAATGAGGTTACATTATGAACTCCCTTAATAACAGAGATACCACTGAAACTGTCAATGAGAAGGAGTCAGCTTGAAAAGTCATAAAGCTAATTAAAATATGTCAGAAGGTAAACTAATTAGGACACAAATGTACATAGAAATGTCATGGGGGAGAACTCCAAATGCATTTGAAATCCTCTCCAAAAGCTAAATGAAATGGGAAGAGAATTGCCTACAATAGGAAAAAGCAAATTAATTACTGTCTCACTCATCACTGACATGTAGCATAATAGAACATAATAGACAAGCAGAACCTCTGGAGATGGTTTTGAAGATAAAAGACCAGTTTGTCAAGTGCCAGTTGTTCACCTTGTCCCTTTCTCCAATTACTTTGCCAAAGTGAGCTTTTAGCCTCACTTACTGCTCCCACCTTCTCAAAGGAGTCACATCATTACCTATAACAAATATGGGCATGGTAAGGAAGAACCTCATAGGGGCAAAATGAATTCTTGACAGTGGGTTTCTTCCTTAAAAGTTCAGGCATGCAAAATTATAAAATGAATTTTCACAAGTTGCTTTCATGCCTCACTGGTATGAAACATGTAGAAAAATGAAATATGAATAGGTAAAGAACACTGCAATACTTTCAGCTCTTCAATTTCTGAAAGCCACATTTGATAAAAGATTGGTGTTGGAGTCTTTGCATATCTTAAAAGAATCAAACCCAGAGGAAACCAACAAACAAAAAATGATCACTGTCAGCAGAAAAGGGACCTTTGAAAAGCCTCATTCCTGAAAACAAGCACATTTGATAAAAAGCACTTTGAGAAAAGGTCAAACAGAGTAGGACAGAAACCCGCTAAAAACTCACATGTAACTTCATGCATCTCTCTTGTCAGGAAAAAAAAAATGATATAATGCTGACTCCCACAAAGCTTTCACTTTACATGATCCATGAACATTTCATCCCCCACAGCAAGAGTTAATTAAGTATTTCTACATCTGGTTTCTCGATATGCTTTCAAAACTTTCAAAATTATTCCCTCAAGCCCTGATGACTCCTGAAAAATATATTTATGAGTACAAAGAAATCAGCTAGAAGTCACCATAGTTAATTACAGTAAAACAATCTTTGTGATTGGTATCTTGTATAAAGTTAATTGTCTCATTAACCTTAGCCATTGTAATCTAGTCATATTATAAAAGAGAAACCAAAGAATGGACCATGATGAAATACAAATAACTACATTGGAATAATGTCTATTGCTCAGCTGTGGTATTGAAGATTTAAATTTGTTTCTCATTGGGTTAATAAACTATATAATGCCTGGATGTTTTCAAAATGATAGAATAACCTCAGAATAAGACTGAGATAAGGTGGAATCTTATAGTATGACACATCTTACAGTTAGAACAGTTTTCTATCTGCTTTCAATCTTTGGATCTGGATATTATAGAATGCCATCACTTGAATTCAACTTAGTGCATAGAATTTTTAAATAAACATCATAAAGGGACATCATAATATGGAATATGAAACTATCGATTGCTATCGCTGAAAAGAATCTTAGAGACAACAGAAAACATTGTGGCCCAGAGAGGCAAATATATACATAGACACATAGGCATATGCATAAACATGCATTTACAAGAACTTCAACTAGAAGCCAACAAGTTAATTTTATTAAAAATCATCAGTCTTTGTATGACCTGAGCAGGGAAATATCACTAAAATTCTCTCTATAGTCACCAGAAAAGAATCTTCTCATCAAATGAGTGAAAGAAAGAAAATAAATTAGTCATTTTTAAGGTCTTTCTTCAGATTGCCATCTTTTGTAGTAAGGAATTGAAAACAGAACTTAAATATTCTTCAGTCATCAAAAAATTTGTCAGTCTTTGTTTTGATATTTAAGAAGGAAGAAGAAGAAGCTGGATTCCCAAGAGAATGGTAGATGGAGTAGATAGATAGATAGATAGACAGATAGATAGATAGATAGATAGATAGAGGACAGATACACAGGTGGATTGATAGATATATAGATATATAAAGAGAGATGGTGTGTGTGTGGAATATACTGATTTTTCTCTCTATATAGAGGGATATATATATATATATATATATATATATAAAATACATAATATGTATGTATACACTTTCCATCTATATGTAATACAAAGATGTGATATAGGCATCTATATATTCCATTTACATGGAGTGTGTATGCACGCACACACAGAGGACCATCTCTCTTTTGAGTTCATAATTTTTTATTTGTTTTTATTTTTGAACATTCATTTCCATAAGTTTTAAATTTTCACCCTTCTCCTTAACCCCTCCCACCCCAAGATGACCTGCAATCTGATATGGGCTCTACATATATATTCCTATTAAACACATTTTCACATTAGTCATGCTGTATAGGAGAATTATAATGAATGGGAAACAGCATGAGAAAGAAAAAAATAAGACAAAAAAGAAAATACTCTGCTTCTCTCTATATTCAGACTCCATAGATCTTTCTCTGGATGTGGAAGGTATTTTCCATCATGAATCCTTTGGAATTGTTTTATGTCCTTGTATTGCTGAGAAGGGCTAAGTCTATCAAAATCAGTCATCACAGACTGCGGCTATTGCTGTGTACATTGTTCTCCTGGTTCTCCACCTTTCACTCAGCATCAGTTCATATAAATCTTTCCAGGTTTTTCACATTTTATCATTTATCATAGCATTCTAGTATCATAGTATTCTATTACATTCATATGCAAGAACTTGTTCAGCCATTCCCCAATTGATGGACGATCCCTCAACTTCCAGTTCTTAGCCCCCACAAAAAATGTGCTATAAATATTTTTGTACATGTGGGTCCTTTTCCCATTTTATTATCTCTTTGGTTTGCAACATTAGAAGTGGTAATTCTGGGTAAAAGGACCATCTCTCTTTTCCTTACGTATCTCTCCCTTCACCTCCAAAAGTTCAAAGAAGGTACTTGGAAATCCATTTCAATTTAATGAAGATTTATTAAAATTGAATCAAATTAAAGATAGTATACTGAGTTTATGGAAAGAAAAGGTGAACATCAGAGCAAGGACTGCTTTCAAGAAGTAATAATTTCATACATAGCTTGCCTATTTCTAGGTATCTTATAGGGTGCATAGTCTACTTTTGACACTCCTTTTTATAAAGGAATTTAATTTGTCTCTTCCCATTTTAGAGAATCTTCTACAAAGTGTGAAATATTTTTGGTTGAGAAGAGAGTGGATCAAAGACAGGGAAAATATTTCTAGAAGTCTTATTCTGTTGGGCCTCAGTTTTGTCATCAGTAAATTAGTGGCTTAGTCTAGATGATACTCAAGTCTCCTTCAAGTCTTGACATTTCATGATAAGAAGAAGAAAAAAGCAGTCTTTCTTTGAAGTTGAAGAGATAAGAATAAATAAATGCCTCTATACCTTTACATAAAAAGGAGTTTTCAATGAGGTGACTCAAGAACGAAATAGATAAAATCATTACTGAAAATTTAATTAATTGAATGATTACCCTTACCTTGGACCTAGAGGGTATTCTTTATAAAATCAATGGGATGATGAATGGAGATGTTCACTTGGGGAAAAATGCTTGCCACAGACCAGGTAATATTCATCGCTGTTCCAATTATATAGAACTAATGTCTATGTGTTTAATACAGAGACAGAAAAATTGATTAGTATCGACAAGACAACAGAACATGAAAAACAAAGGGATAGAATTATCCTTTTCCTCCAAAATTTTTAGTTTTAACAAAAAGCTGTACAATAATTTACTCTTCTATTTTCATCCTTTATTCTCTTACACAATTTCCGGTCCTGACTGCCTGGGCGGAGAGGGGCTTCCCCAGGAGTGGCCACCAGCCAACCAGGGGAGGACACGACCCGGGATTAGGGATCGTGCCTCCCTAGGATTGGTCTGGAGGGGCTTGCTCCAATGGGATGTAGGCCTCTCCCTCGGGGTGGATCAGGATGGATACCTAAAAATAGAAACCTATTTAAACAATAGATGGCTACCCGGAACTAGAAACCTACTTAAACCAACGCCCTTAGCTGTTCGGGGGATTCCTCTGCACTTAATAAAATATATGCCTCCTGAAGAAGTGTCCGACTGAGTCCCTCGGCCGAATCCCCCGGGGAGGGAAATCCGGAGACGTCCGAAGCAGAAGCCCACTGAGAGAGTGTCACCTGAAGGACCCGGACCCGGGTCAATTGGCGCCTATCGTGGGGCACACGATAGACAGGACCCCGCCAGGTGACGTGAGTATCCCGCTCGCTTAAGGGCGGAAGAGTCGGACACCCTAGGTAGACGGGGCTACCTAGGAGAAAATGGGCAATAGAATTGCTAAGCAATTGCAGCCAGAGGATTCAGGAGTATTAGCGTGCCAGCTTTATAAGGTTTGCCGAGAAGCGGGCACAAAAATTCATATAAAGGAATGTAGGGAGTGGATAGTAAAAATACAAACTATATCGCCATGGGTGTGCCATGCGGAACTAACTCCTCAAACATGGCAAGTAGTGAGGACACAAATGGCCTCTTATGTGGATGCCACCCCTGGGTTGCTCGTTGAGACAGATTTTGTCATGTACGGGGTGGAAAAAGCAGCCCTTGTGGGCACCCCATGTCCAACTTGCTGGGCTGCCGCTTGTGCGATACAAACGGGAGACTCCCTAGTGGAGATTTCTGACAAGGAGTCGAGATCCCCCTCTACTGCCCCCCTTTTTTATCTTTGGAGTATTGGCGGTCTGGGAGCTCAGGAGACAATCACGACCAGATAGGACCGAGAGGAAAGAGGGAGTTGGTGCAGTCAGAAATTCAACCAGGAAATATATCCAGAGTTGGCCCAGGGCCTGGATTTATGGCACAGCAAAAAATTTGCCCAGGATTTGTGGCACAGTGGCGAATTCAGCAGCCCGGATGTTCTTCCAGCCCTGGCACTCGGCACAGATCTATGGTGCAGTAAAAAGTTGCAGGAGTAAGTCTAAAAAAGCAATCTTGTACGGGAGAAAGTTTAGAGAAGGAATCTTATGCAAGGCTTAGTTACACAGTGATAGAAATTAAGCCAGAGTTATAATGTGTACAGAGGATTTCTGACAATTTTTTCTCAGTTTTTTGGATTCTTTTATTGTCTGTATATGTGTTCTGTCTTTACATGTTCTGTGTGCGTGTGTTTGTGAGTTATTACGGTCAGCTCCATGGTAGCTGGACCTTGGAAAGTTATCTCTTTTCCTCCCCCTTCTCCCTTCTCTCTGATGACTGCAGCATCGGGAAGAAGTATGGGAGAGAGAAAGAGAGGAACTAATCTTATATTATTTAGTTTATGTGATTGCAAGGTGTAGTCTTGGATGGGAAATGCAGGGACATAGTGTCTGTGCAGTTTTAAAGGGGGCTTTAATTAAAGCCCATTGGGAAAACAACATGGATATGAAGTTTAAGGAAAGCATAAAAGTTTTGGGTATTATTTGAAAGTTTTTGGTTGAACTCTCTCTCGCTTCACCCTCCTCACAATTCTGGCCAAATTGTGAGGGTGGAGGGAGACAGAGATCTGGTGCAGGCTGATCGGCATTTTCATTATCTCATGCCTCACCTAAAAGAAAAGTATTTTGTATAATGAGAAGTAACCAAAAGGTAGTTATTCTGGTCACATTTTAAGTGAAACGTGTCACTCCTAATTGGATGTTTAAAACAGATCAGGATTTGTTATATTATTTGGCACTAGGCAAATTGGAAATATGCATAAATCTTAAAGGGACACCTCAGCAGAGATAAAGCTTTTGAAACTCTCCAGCAGAATGGAACAGACTTGGCGCCACTGGGCAGTTGTCCAGAAGTCTCCCTCCCTTCAGCTGAGGAATTCAAAAACTCTCTCATTCAAAGAAGTTCTTAAGGAGTGGACACAGAAGTAAAATTTACTTGAGTAAAGGATGGAACCATTAAGATTTTTGCCCTGCAGTCCCAACTATCATTCAGCTGGGTCTACAGTGAATTGTAACTCTTATCATTCCAGATTAGATCAAAGGAAGAGAATGCTAAAGAATAGTAGGAAATTTAATTTACCCTCCCCAGAGGGTAGGGGTTGGGTCACAGCAGTATGAGATCACAAGCCAACCAGCCCTTACATTTAGTAAGCCCAATCTTCTATTAATAATATTTATATGTGATGGTTTGGAAATGTAATTAGTGACACCTAAGTTTCACTCTTGGTGTTACTGTTGTGTTTCTAAAGTGTTATAGTCTTGTATTGTAAAAATTGAGTAACCCCTGCAATTCAGAAAGTGTTAGAGAAAGTAATTTCTAAATGTGAATATTGTTGAAACCAAAAGATGTTGGGAAAATTGTAAAACCAGTTCTGTTATTTTAAATTTACCAGTCTTGCTAACCTTGTCTTAGAATGTTTTGGTTTTTGTAATTGTCATTTAGAAAACCAGGTATTTTCACCTTTGCCCATTACAGAAGTTAAAACAATTTGGCTATCACTTTAAAAGTTGTAAGATTTTTATTTGGAGTTACTGTGTTAATGCTAAACCTAAAGCTGTTAATTGATTGCTGTGTGTAGAAAAGGAATTGAATTAAAACTTTTTAGATATGCTTGTTGATGGCAGGCATGGGTGCGGTACTGATCCCCTTTATTTTGTAAAATTGTGAAGGCCTTTAGGAAACCATCCCAGTAGGTAGTCATCAGTCCTGAGAAAGAAACTTTGATTGGCTTATGCAAATTATAAACAATGAATAGGACTTGATTAGAAGTTGTAATATATAGAGAGGATTTTTTGCAATTGGCTTTTACATTTGAACAAGTTTTAAACTTGAAAAGGAAAGATCTTAATGGAATTCCCTTATGCATATGAGTCCTAGTAAATCATTATTGCTTACTTATAGCTCCATGAGAATAGGAATGACTATCTGGCTCTCAGCTGATGAAGGAATTGTTATTAAAGGTGAAAGACGTGAGACCACAAATATTTTTGTTTTTGAGTTTGAATTTGAGTATAGTTGGTTGCATTAAATCAGTATCAGAGGAATACCACAAGCTACTCAAAGGGAATGTTTTCCACCTGACTACTCCTGAGTCTGGCTATGAAACAGATACTATATAATTGGAGAATTTGTATCTGAATTCAAAGTCAAGGATGTTTTATTCTGTCCTATTTGCTATGTCACATGTCCCTGCTTTCTCTTTCTATAGCAAATTTTATGATCAATAAATAGTAAGTGACCAACAAAACACGTGAGCCCCAATCTAAGTAAACTCACCTAAGACTCACCTAAGATGATGTCCCCATTGTTTAAAAGAATTTTATAAGCAGTAGTGTTTTTCTGTAATCAGTCTCTTACTGTTATCAATGTGAAAGTATATATTGCACCTTTTTGACTAAAGAGCATTTTGTGGGATGCATCTAATATTCTGTGATAATTAAGAATTTGGTTTGTTGTAATACTTCCGGCATTCATATCCTAAGGACATTTTCATACCAACTAAGCTTTAATGGATTTTAATTTTAAGGGTTTATTTTTGTTTCAAAGTAAAAAGAGAACTATCATTTTAAAGGTCTTCAGCAAATTTTCTTTATGAAAGTTTAGTGACTGTTAACAACAGGACAAATTTTAAACAGTTTTAAATTTTCATTTTCAAGACAATGTATTGGTAAATTAATATGTAATGGTCTATGAAGCAGAAAAGATCTTGCTCTTTTAATCTGAACTTGTAGTCATTCCTTGGCTTAAGCAAAAGTTAAATTTAGTGTTTGAACTTATTAACAACGTAATTTCTAAAAAGTTTTTTTTTCCAGAGTAAATGTAATCAGAGAAGGAGAAACTAGCCTGTGAAACAATGATGTAAGGTGGTAAGGCTTAAGTTTGAAGTCACCTATCATAGATTCTACAAAGGTTACAACTTTAAATGACTTTCAGAAATTGATAGGGGTAATTCAGTGGTGTAGGCCACAGTTGGGAGTTACAACTGATCAAATGAAACCATTATATGATTTATTGAAAGGTCCTTCTCAATTAAACTCATGCAGAGAATGAACAGATGAAGCACTGGAATGTTTGAAATTAGTGCAGAAAAAGGTTCTGGGGTGTACTATTAGCAGGATATTAGAATCACAGGACTTGAAAGTAACAATTTTATTCACTGAAAAAATACCCACTGGAGTTTTACATCAAAAACAAGGGATTATTGAGTGGGTACATTTGGCTCAGATAAAGAACAGAGCTTGTGTGCCTTATGCTGTGCTGGTAGCCCAAATCATACATAAGGCAGTGAAGAGAGTAAGGATGTTAATAGGACAGGAACCTCACACAATTTATACTATGTATACAAGTCAACAAATAGAGAACTGCATACAAGAGTTTGTAGAATGGCAGATATTGATTAATCAGAATTTCCAACACGGGTTCCCAATTCCTTCTGGGTGGCAATTTGCCACGTGGCCATGGTCTTGGCCGACAAATGCTCTTCCTCACCGGTAGAGGGAGTTAATGTTTTTACAGATGCAAAAAAAAAAATTTTAAGGCATCTATGTATATTCCATCTAAAAAGGAGATGCATAAATTTAAAACAACATTTACTTTTACACAACAAAATGAATTATATGAAGTATTGCAAGCATTATTATACAGTACCATTGATACCTAGAGTAGAGTCAGCCTATATTCCTGATAGGGTAGATAGTATTAAACAGATAACTATGGAAGTTCAACAGGCAATGAGGGCCAAAACAACAATATTTTATATCACACACACTTGGTCACATTCTAAATCATGCAGTACCAAAAAGCATTAAACCAAACAATGGTCCAGTTTATGTCAGTAAAGCCATTGAACAGTTCATGGTGGAATTTTCCATTTTACATGTCACTGGAATCCCCCATAATCCCACTGGTCAAGCTATAGTGGAACGAGCAAATCGATCCCTGGACACCTACTTGCAAAAAGAAAAAGGAGGAGTTGGACCAGGAGTTGATAAATTCGCAATTGGCTGTTTATACTCTAAATTGATGATAAATTACAATTGGCTGTTTGGCTGTTTATACTCTAAATTATTTAAAATTCTATAATGATGGCTTATTGGCTGCTATGAAATTCTTAACATTTCCTAATAAGGAGTCTGCAAAGAATGAATCAGCAATAACAAGTGCCCTGAAAGTAGCCAGTAATGTGGCACGATGAGAATAAAAATTGATTTGGTCCTCATACAGTGTTAACGTGGGGAAAAGGGTATGTTTGTGTTTCAACAGATGATAATAAAGAAGTTTGGGTTCCAGTGAAAAGGATAACAATGATAGAGGACAACCGCCAAGGTGAAGTGGTCACAGGGAGTGAGGAGGTGCTGTCAGCGGCGGATGAAAAAACTTCTGGAGAAGCTTAACCAACTAGGTCATAATGACTCCTTTCATTTTTCTCGTACTTATCATGACACTCAAAGAACACTGCGTCCATCGACCCAGCACCGAAGGAACAACAGAGATGGGCGTTCCTCACGAATCCACCATGGTTAAGGGTGATGTCATGGAGTGAGACAATAACCAAATTTATCATCCAAGGCAATATTTCTCACATGTTTAAAGATGATGGACTAGACTATGATAATAATGGGACTCTCTTTCAGAGACACTAACTTTTCAGGACTAGTCACAGGTTTCCCACTTTGTCTATAAAAGGGTATTTCTGGGAATTGGAATGGGTTTGGTTTTAAATACATGCAGGTGAATGGAACAGAGGGGTATCCCTGGTGTGCCACTATTGTGGACGGACAAGAGACATGGGATGAGAAAGATACATGACACGCTTATAATCTGTTCACCCGGAGGATAAATGGGACAATAGTAGTTTGGTCAGACAAGGACTTTGTGGGACTTGTTCGTGGGATGAAATTTAGGCCATTTTGTAACTTACAAAAGAAGAGAAATGTAACCCTTTGGCATCTGTATACGGGGTTTTTACCATTTGAGAACTGTCACACACATACTTGTCAGGAGAAAGAATTGATTAGGGGAAACTACACAGAAATGTTATATTCATGTCACACTCTTACATACTTACTTGAGGAGAAATATGCACCAAACTTTCCTAGACAAATGTACATCAATTATAAAGGGTCTCCTGAGGTTGAAAGACCTGTTCAGGGACTAGACAAAGTTATTCTAGCTATGGGAGGACAAACAGTGCAGGGAATGCCTGCTGCAGCATCACCAAAGAAAGCTAACAACATTACTTTAATGGGTGAAGTATGTCTAGGGAACACACATATATTTCTATGGGACAGAGACTACAGATCTAAACTAGAGACATATCAGAACATGACAGGAATTTTCAATTTTACATGCCAGAATTGTTCTGTACAAGCATATATAGGACCAAAGATAGTGTGAGGGGCCGCCACCAGACCTCCTGGGTGGATAGGTGACGGCCGGGAGTCTATACCCGCCCTAACTGGCGGTCACGCGCTTGGCCCGTGACTTCCTCATTCTGGGCGCAAGGAAGGCTCGTGGACAACGTACGGCATCGCCCTCGGGGAGGTACTGGTGGGGCCCCCACCTATCATAGTAGGACACGATCAACCAACTCAGTAACGTGGCCCTAAGAACAGGTGCTAAGGGCTGACCAAGGCTTAACCACCAATCAGGGAACTAAGGGCTATCGTGCGATACGCAGCTGTTACGACCTGCATGCATGACTGCCCTCATGCTTAACGCCAGCACAGAGCTTGAAGATGCTATTTCCAGACTTGATGACTCCCAAAGTTTAGATACTTATATATTAAAGTTAGGTGAGATAATTAAAGGCATACAAAATGCCACAGACCATTATAAGAGGGATATGAAAAATCAGCATGGACTTTTCCCAGATTAGTTGAGAAATCTTAATGTTACACAATGGCTTTATACATTTTTTGTTACTGGATTGGGGATTGCCCTGTTATGTGTGATTTGTCTCTGCCTACCTTGCTTATTGTCATGTATTATGAAATTGTGGATGGGTACCCTGGAATAACTAAAGGCTGATATACTTCTGCATAAACAAAAAGGGGAAGTTGAGGCGCAAGTCGCGCAAATACCATGAATTTTTTGCAATTTCGGGATGACGGCCTAACACCGGCCATGTTCAAAAGCGTCCCTGTACCCCGCTATAATCAATAATGGGCTTTCGCTGTGACTGTGCCGATGACGGGAATATTGTGGCCCCATGACCTGGATAATCATGCCATTGGCTGCAGAGGTACCCAATGACGGGATTATTGTGGGTCCACCTACCAGAAATGCTGGAGGTGGGGGCCACCCACATAGCCTAAGACAGGGGCCCTGCCCACTCTCGGTACCAGGCATGGAGACAGGCCACATAGCCTAAGACAGGCCTTTCACCTGCCCTTATTAAACAAAAAGGGGGAGTTGTCGGGGGCCGGTCCTGACTGCCTGGGCGGAGAGGGGCTTCCCCAGGAGTGGCCACCAGCCAACCAGGGGAGGACACGACCCGGGATTAGGGATCGTGCCTCCCTAGGATTGGTCTGGAGGGGCTTGCTCCAATGGGATGTAGGCCTCTCCCTCGGGGTGGATCAGGATGGATACCTAAAAATAGAAACCTATTTAAACAATAGATGGCTACCCGGAACTAGAAACCTACTTAAACCAACGCCCTTAGCTGTTCGGGGGATTCCTCTGCACTTAATAAAATATATGCCTCCTGAAGAAGTGTCCGACTGAGTCCCTCGGCCGAATCCCCCGGGGAGGGAAATCCGGAGACGTCCGAAGCAGAAGCCCACTGAGAGAGTGTCACCTGAAGGACCCGGACCCGGGTCAGTGCTCCTATTTGAGTAGATGTCTATTTTGTTGATCTGTTCCCCAACGTTCTACTAAAATGTTTTGTAGCTAAGTATTAGCACCTCAAGCCACTTGAAAGCATTTGTGCTACAATTTCAGCAGCAATAGAGAGATAACATTTGTTTTAGAACTCAAGGAGAAGGGAGTACAGTAATAAGTTACTGGGATATAATGAGGATGGGCCAAGTTGCGATGTCTTTATACAAAGTATTTGCAGAATGAATCAGATTCAGTTGAATTTCTGGGAATTGGGAAGCAATAACTGCATTTCTCAAAGATTTCTATTTTCCCCAGACAGAAGTATGTTTCTACATGTTTTCCCATTTGGGAAAGAATTTGAGATCACTAGTTTATCAAGTCTCTGTGTTTCTTTACCAAGTATTATGTAGGTTTTATCTGTACTTGGTGCCCCCAACACAATCCATGGGAAAGCTTTTATTTTCCACTGAGTACTGAGTCAATGGTGACAATATCACATAGAAACAACCCAGACTGAATTCTGATGATGTAATTGTTCTAAGTCTTCCCTCTATTCCCTTAAAATTATATTTGGCAACCCTAAATATAGCGCCAAGGAAGTAGATTTTAGCATATTTCTCCTTCAACCAATAACCCTGTGACTACTTTCAAAACACCAGTAAGGGTATTTTAAACATAAAGTACTTCACCCATAAGGGCTAAACAATTTTAGCAAACTTTTCCCCAGTACAATGTGTCCAGATATTCTTAAACTTTAGGCACTATCTAAAGCAGTACATGGAAACATGTTTGTGGAATGAATGAATGATTGAACAAGATCATGTATTGTCCTTCTGTATTTTCTTATCTCTAGGTCTTTATTCATACCTGAAAATAGTTAATTTCCATTTTGTTCAAAGTTTCTTCTTTTAAAATTTAACTTAGTTATATCTTCTATGAAGCCATGCCTGAACCACTTACACACACATACTCACACGTGCACACACATACACACAAACATTCATACTCATGGTAAAAATTATCTCTTCCTTTTCAGATTTGATGACTGAATTTTTCTGCATCTCTTCTTTTCTGCCTCTCTCTCTTTCAATTCTATTATAATTCCTTGAAGTACATGTCTTTCTGCCATGTGACTAAAATGTCCATGAGGACAGGGACCACGTCATAATCATTGTTGTGCATCCTATGGTACTCAGCTCTGTGCCTTGCCTAAACTACATACTTAATAAATATTTGTTGAATTGAAGAGAATTTTTTTACTCCTTTTGCTCTGCAAAGAACTACTGCTAAAGGCCATCAAACATAAATTCTATAGAGTATGTTTGGAATTAATGCAAACTTTTTACACTGCTTTTGACTGTTAAGGTTCTCAATCTTTGTTTCAAGCTGAGTTCTCCAATGCTGCTGTCACTTGCTTTAAGGTTTCCAAAATATTTTCTTAACAAACACTGTGTGAGTTAGGTAGTAGAATTGCTATTACCCCTCTTATATATATCAACCCAACTTAGGGGTCACAGAGCTTAAATGTCTGGTAGACAGTCACAGAGTTAGTAGTTTTCAGAAGTTGGATTCAAACCAAGATCTCTTCAATTCCAAGTCTATTTCTCATCATTTCACCAATTCTATTACAATGTCAAATAAATTTAGGTGACAGCTATAATCCTTATATACAACTCAGAAAACCTAAACCCATATTAATATTACAGCTTTTCCACAAAACACTAGCTTTCACTGAGTCCAGAACTATACTGTGATTTATCTACTTTCATTCACACATATTGGAAAATATTCATTGACTAGAAATATGTCACCTATTATAACACAGTTGGTCATGGTATATAATTTCAGGGCTAGAAGAATGCTTAAAAAGTATCCATTCTCATGCCTACTCCTATATCACTGCTAGCTTACATCTGAACACTTTCTCGTGGAGTAATTCACTAGTTCCTCTGAGGAAGATCATTGAATTTTTGAATATTTGTAATTATTAAGAAATTCTGCATTCCACTAAGATAAAAGTCTATCTTCTTAGAATTTCTACATATTTGTCATACTTCCAACATTTAGATAAGAACAAGCAAAACATAATCATAGAACAAAAAATATCACTTAAATACAGAAACTTCTCAGGATATCTAGTTTCCCTTTCTTACTCTTCAAAAAAAAAAGAGTTATAAATGGTATCCCTTGGTGGTTTGTCCATATTGGTAACTCCCTACTCTTCGTTTTTCCCATAAAACAGAAAGGGTATAAATGTTTTAAGGAAATTTCAAGGAAAGAAAAAGGGATATACATAGTCTAAGCAAATAAATTTGATTTCAACTCCTAAAAAAGATCTAGGACTTCTTATTAAAGAGTTGGTTAACGGCCTTCTAGAAAAATCAGCCATGAACTTGTGGAGTTAGAAGGACTTTGTTAAGAAGAATTCATGCCATACATGCTTATTTTTATTGGAGTATCCAAATGGATAGAACAGCAGGTTGTTATAGTCATCCTAGTATATAGCAAAGATTGTTAGAGTCTTTCAAGTTATCTTTGGGTAAAATGTAGAAAGATTGGGAGTAAATATTAATGGAGTTAGGTGGATTTATCAGTACATAAACAGACAGACTCAAAGCATAGTCCCTCATGTTTAAAACTGAACTTGGATGGCTGGCTCCATTGTTCTAACTCCAAGTTCAGTGCTAGGCTTTGTACTATTATTTTTGAACATTATTTTTAATGAATGATATGGTTAAAGATATAAATTAGAGACTGCATGTTTACTAAAGTTTCAGGTGACTCATAGCTAGTAGGAATAGCAAAAAAAAACAACTGAGTGACAGAATATAGATCCCAAATGGTCTTGATAACCTAGAATTTCAGCCTAAATAAAATAACATGGATGTATTATAATAGAAACAAATTTAAAATATTACACAGATTCAAAATATCAACTTCAGAAATGTAAGATGGAGAAAGCAAGGTTAGATAACAGGTTTTGTTTTGTTTTAAGCTCTGAGTATGTTGTTATATGCTTGTTTTCAGTTGTGTACAACTCTGTGACCACTTTTGGAGTTTTCCTAATAAAGACACTGGAACGATTTACCATTTACTTCTCCAGCTCATTTTACATATGAGGAAACTGAGAACAGGGTTAAATGACTTACGCAAGGTTCACAACTAGTAAGTATTTGAGGCTAGATTTGAACTCAGGTAATCCTGACCCCAGCCCTATCTCTCTATCCACTGTGCCACCTCGACACCTCAGAATATATTAGTGGACTGCAAACTAAAGGCAGTTAGGTGGCAAAGTATAAAAAGCACTAAATCTAGAATCAAGAAAGACCTGAGACCATATCTAGATTCAGACACTAACTGTGTAAACCTTGGGTAACTCACAACCTCTGTCTAGCTCTATTTTCTCAACTATAAAATGGGGCTCATGGTAGTACTTACCTTTCAGGATTTTGGTGAGGATTAAATTAAATAATATTTGTAAAACTCTTAATAGGGCATCTGAAGCATAGACAATAAATATTTATTCCCTTCCCCTTATCCCTATCCCATACACAATGTGAGTCAACAGTGTAATAGGACAGTCTAAGAAAATCCTATGATCTGAAATGATTTTTAAGCTAAAAAGAACGCAATTAAGATACAATTAATTTTCCAAGCTAAATAAATACCATATGCACTTGGTGTCATATCTTTCATTAGGAAGAATCACAAAATGAGAATCACAGAGAAGGAAAGAATTTCAGAGGGCAGATAGCCTGAGGAAGATTTCTCAACAACATTGTGTATGAGTTATTCAGCCTCCACTTGAAAAATGTCATTAATAGGGCACTCTTGAATTGCGGCATCCACTCCAGAGCTTTGCAATTGAGCTTAAGTCTTGTTATTGTTGCCGTTGTTTAGTCATTTATCAGTTATGTACAACTCTGTGTTGTACATAAACTCCTTTAGGGTTTTGTTGGCAAAAATACTGGAGTGGTTTACCATTTCTTTCCACTAGTCATTTTGCAGATGAGAAAACTGAGGCACATTGAGTAAAGTGACCTGTCCAGAATCATAGACCTAGAAAGAATCTGAGGTTGGATTTGAACTTGGGTCTTCCTGACTACAAGCCTGGTATTCTATCCATTGAACCACCTAATTGCCTTTCCACTTCACAAATATCAACAATTATTCTTTGTTTATCACTGGAGCTAAGAAAAACAAGTCTTTTTTTTTCTTTCTTTCACCCTCCCTCTCCCCTTCCCCCTCCCCTCAAACAAAAGCTTATCAAGTAAAGTAAAAAAAATCATTTCCTCTTACTTCCCACTATTTTCTCCTTTCCAGCACAGACAAACACATTTCCTTCAACTGATCCTCCCACGGCATATCATTTAAACATGTTAAATAACTTGGTAACGCTCCTTGGTGGAATTAGCTTTTACACCCTTCATGCTATAGTTGAGAATAATGGGAGCTATGGAAGAAAAATGACTTTCCCAAGGTCACACAATTAGTTAGTGGTACAACCTGTACTTTAACCAGAATCACTCAAAGAATCACTTTGAATTTCTTGAGAATGTATTATCACAAGAAACTCTGATAGGTACTGTGCTAAGTAATTTCTTTTGAAAAAAAATAAAATAGACCTTAGCATTAGAGAGCATAGCATCAGACTTCTTGTATCATGTCCATTTTAGTATACAACACTACCTTATAAAACCATAAAATGAGCCATTGCATAGAAAATTTGCTTTTTAAAATTTTTAATCAAAATTTTATTTGAAAGTTCTCATTCTAGACTACTAATATGATAATTACTTCTAGAATCTGTTTTTGTAATTATCTTTATAAAGACTAACACTTAAAATAAATGGATATTATGCAATATATAAATGCTTACAGTATATTATTATACTTTAAAATTTTATTCAGAGTACTTTTTGTACATCCTACTTGCTTATAATTTGCTGTAATTGCTCCTCAAATAGAGCATTAAGTTTTATGGTTTCATATTTTGCTTGACTAAAAGGCTTTATTACCATAACAATGCATAGAAAATGGAAATATTGATGCCCTTAACCTCTAAGTAATGTTTTGCTATTATTTAATGTGTGACTGTGCAGCATAATTCTAAATGAACTAGAAAGTGCCAAGTAGTTTATTCAGATATCATTTCTATCCCCATATTCTTAGACTTCTTTAGGAATGAAGACATTCCACTTTATAATACATTTTTTCTATGTTCCATGGAAAGAGACTTCCTTCTCCCATGAAATAAAGACAGCAAAGTCCTCATTTAAGCCTTTGCTTCTCATTTTCCCACAGACCAATGCCCTTTGTGTGAGCACAAAAATTTATAACCAAGCCCAGGTCTATTAGGATCAAGACATAAAAAAAAATTTTTTTTAGCACAGAGGAAAATAACCTTTTACAATATTAATAAAGGCTCTCTATATTTACTATATTTCTTTGACCTATAATGTCAGAAATATAGATTACACCCTTAAATCATGGCATTGCTCCTTTCCTGCTGAATTGTGCTTCGTTCTGCTCTGCCTTGAATGTGTCCAGATTTTTATAACATCTGGCACATTTATAGCAATTAGTTCTGGACAGGCTGTAGTGCTGTCATTCTCAATAGTAGAGTCCGGGAACATACACAAATTATGATTAGTAATGATTTATTCAATGACGAAGTAATTCATCTTAGTCAGTTAAATCTGAAAGTTATCAGGGCTGACAGTTATGACTAGAGCTACTATTCCCTTTGAAAACATGAAGCTTTATTATATTTTTTATCACTGTTAAACCATTTGTGTGACTAAAGTGGGAAATAGTTGATGTAAATAATTTGTGGTAATGGGATATGCCTGGAAAGGAATTCAAACACCTTGATGTTGATGGTGATAAAGGAGTGCCAGTTATAGTCTGTTCTTGCTCCAAATGGATGGTGAAAATACAGCTCTATATTTGGATTACTTTGAACCATCTTGTAAATTTTAATTAATTCTATTTTATCACCACTTGGCTAAATATCTCCTGTCATTTATAAATATTATCCTATATGAAAGCTACAAAGAAGATTTAGTATATCATGAACAAGTACCTCTTTGGAAGAGCTGTAATGAGGCTTATGGCACCTCTCCCTTTAGCCCACATCAAGCCTGAAATATCCATCCCTCTCCTAGCTTGTCATTGCTTAGATTCTTCTATCCTTCTCAGTAGTATACTTGGACAAGGATGGGTCTGAAAGTCAAGAAACCTGGGTTCTAATTAAGTTCAGTCCCAAATCAACCACTGATCAGATGTTTATGGATTTGGAGGGTGAATGTGACTTCTGGATTATCTAGTCTAAATCCATCCAATTACAAATAAGGAAAGTAAGACCCCAGGAGATCTAGCTCCTTGCTGAAGGACGTACAGTAACACAGACAGGACTTAACTACAGCACTTTAAAGTTAAAATCTAAGGATCTTTCGATGTGCCATACTGTGAATTTAATATCTGATGAGGCCCTTTCAGTTCAAACATTGTAGCTCAGTGGTCAGAACCCAGGCTTTGAAGTTAAGAGACCTCAGTAAAGCTCCTTTCCTGCTCTATGACCTATGCTCTATGGGAAAATTTTTAATCACTCTGAGTCTTGAATTCATCATTTACAAAATGAAAATATTAACACATAGACAAATTGCCTCAAAATTATTGTGAGAAAAATGCTTCTTCCAAAGTTTAAGTAACATAAGTTTAAACTTTTATTATATTTTGGCATTCACTGTTTGTTGTCATGTCCACTCATACTATTTTGGTTCTCTTATGGCAAGTAATACTCACTTCAATAATTCTTCTTTGACCCACTCAGCCATACCAGTCTTTTCCCTCCACTGAACCTTAATGGCATTTATGGGTCAAAATGTCATTTTGATAGATGCTTGTTTTATGTTATAAATTGTTTTCTTTATTTCAAGTGAATTAGCCACATCCATCTATTGAGGATGCACTCTTCTGGAAAGTAGATGCTATGTACAAGGATAATTTAAGGGAATTGGGGATATTTAACCTGGAGAAGAGAAAACTTCTGATAAACATGAAAGTTTGTTATGTAGAAGAGTGATTAAAATTATATTGTTTGGTCTTAGAGGCCAAATTTTTAAAATAGCTGTTGGGATGGAGAAACAAAACGCACACTCAAAAAAATTTCAGTAGTAACAAAAATGACACCGTCTCCCTAACCAATTTAAATTGCCTTGAAAGTGGAAAGGACTACTTTGGAAAGGTTCTACCCCACTGGGAATAGATAGATGGATGAAAATATTTTAATATACTTTATAAAATAAGAAAACATAGAAAAATGGGAAGTACTGTCATGACTATTGAGGAGAGTCAGGGATATAAAAATAGATCATATACATTGTCCAAATAATTGAAGCAATAGGGCTTTTGGGCCTCAATAATCTGGACAATTGTTCCTCTTTATCACTTAATATTGATATTATTGACTTGTCCACAGGAAATCTTAATGTAATGAATAGCAATATTTTCTTTTTAGGGGTGAGTGGAAGGGTTGGGACAGGGAGGAAACTAGCCTAAATACATTGATTAAATGGCTAAAGTATCATAGAATATGTCAACCCTAAAGACATTTTAAAATATACTCTCTCAGAACTGGTAGGGATCTTAGAGATTATCTAGTCCTCCTCTCTTAGATCACAGATGAGAAAACTGTTGGGAGGAGAGGTAGAGTTACTCATCTAAGGTCACATTGCTAAATCACAATTCAGACTCAAGTCTCCCACCAGTAAGTACACACTTCTTGCCCAAGAAACCATTGCTTCTGCACTTCATAGAAGTATCTTCACTGAAAAAGATAAAACATCATCACCATAAAGCTTTCTTTGTTTATTGCACTTCAAAATGCTCACACATTGTTGAATTAAGCAGCATGATAGCAGAGTGAGTAGATCATTGTATCTGGAGTCAGGAAGCTCTAAGTTCAAGCACTCAGCCTTGAGCACTTATTAGTTCAATGGTAAGTCACTTAAATTCTCTTTGCCTCAACTTTCTAATTTGTAAAATGGTGGTGATAATAGTACCTATCAGTGAAGATAAAATGGGATAATATTTGTAAAGTGCTTTGCAAAACTGAAATAATCATATCCATTCAAGTTTTTATCGTTATTCTACTACGACTACTACTACTACTACTACTACTACTACTACTACTACTACTACTACTACTACTATTATGGTTACAAATATTATAGCACCAATATTTTATGTGATACAATATAACATTTGACTAAATTATCTTGTATTTAATTTTAGTATCATTGTCCTTTTAGCCTTATCAATATGCATTATGTACTCATGGCTTTCAAGATGAAATGGTTCTTAGAACATACAATGTTTAAACTGGAATGGATTTTATATTATAAAGTATTAGAGACCAGCCTCACTTTCTCCTCTTGAGATTCTAAGAAGCTTTGCAGCACAATGTTAACTCATAAAATACAAAATTTCTAAGAAATTTTAAAGCATGGAATATAATATCTGGAAAGAAACTTAGAGAATAAAATTTCAAAATATTAAAGAGAATGTTAGAGTTGGAAGTAGTCTTAAGACATGGAATGATAAAAAAATGTTATTTCATTAAGTCAATAAGCATTCACTAAGAACCTATTGTCTGCCAAGGTCCTGTGGTAAACAGTAGAGTTTTAAAGAAAGGCCCTGCCCTTTAAAAGCTCCTAAACTAATGGAGAAAATAAAAATTAACCATGTGCATACAAGACATTTACACATCAATTTGGAGATATATTAATGGAGAAGACAACATGTAAACAACTATGTGCATGCAAGGTTTATACTGGTAAATGTGAAATATTCTCAGAGATCCAGGGTCATCGCCACTTATACTGACATGTCTTGCCCCTAGACTCTGAATAAGTCTGGAACAGAGAGTAAGGATGTTGATTTTGCACAGCGCTGCTTCACTTAAATTGAAATCACTTGCAAGTCAAGATATCACGCTTCTGAAACCATTGATCCTCTTTGAGAACAAAGGGTGAACAACAGTCTGTGAGTAGCAGCAGCTGCCCCACTGGGGACTCACTTGGCCATTTCCATTATATAATGTTGCTATTTCCTTCTTTCTCTCTCATTTTCCTTCTCTTCCTCCTCCTTTCTCTCTCTCCACATAAGTAATCCTACCCTTATGTGTGTATGCTCTGTCCAAAGGAATGTAAACTTTGATCTCTTATATTTTGCAAGATATATTGTGGCTTGGGGGCTAGATGTTTTTTTGTTCCTTACTTATTTACTTTATCTTGTTTTGTTTTTCAAAATATTGGGACAATTAACTTTTACCTCAAATACTTTTCATTTATATTGTTATTGTTGTGTTCATCCTTCATTTTCAAAGAGGACCATGCCATCAGAGAGATGATGACATGACTTGCACTTGACTTTGTTTTGAGTGAGGGAGGGCTATGCAGGTCACCAGCCTCACTTCTCCTCCTGAGCCATCTGGATCCAGTGACCAGATATTTATCAGGATGACTGGAGATGGGCCTGGATGCAGTGGGTGACCTTGGCTTTTTAGGCTAAGACCTTTTCAGATAAACACTTCAAGTGAGGTAATGCTCATTCAGTAAATAGACCTCTTTAAAGAATAGTCAGGGGATGGCCCCTTTGAATAAAAAAGAATTAAAAAAAAACAAAACTGGCAGGGGCAGGAGCCTCAGGTTGTTGTTTCAACCAGAAACAGTCACTATTGACATTCACTCTAAGCCAGGAGAGTCCCAAACCAGACATGGATTGGAGTTTGGCCAGAGACCTATTGTTCAATCTATGGACTTCAAAGTGTATGGAGTGTAAAGTTTTAGGAAAGAAAAGAAAGAAAGAAGGAAGGAAGGAAGGAAGGAAGGAAGGAAGGAAGGAAGGAAGGAAGGAAGGAAGGAGGAAGGAAGGAAGGAAGGAAGGAAGGAAGGAAGGAAGGAAGGAAGGAAGGAAGGAAGGAAGGAAGGAAGGAGGGAGGGAGGGAGGAAGGAAGGAAGGAAGGAAGGAAGGAAGGAAGGAAGGAAGGAGGAAGGAAGGAAGGAAGGAAGGAAGGAAGGAAGGAAGGAAGGGAGGAAGGAAGGAAGGAAGGAAGGAAGGAAGGAAGGAAGGAAGGAAGGAAGGAAAGAAGGAAGGAAGGAAGGAAGGAAGGAAGGAAGGAAGGAAGGAAGGAAGGAAGGAGGAAGGAAGGAAGGAAGGAAGGAAGGAAGGAAGGAAGGAAGGAAGGAAGGAAGGAAGGAAGGAAGGAAGGAATCTAGCAGTAAATCTCAAGTTAACTGAGCAGTTTCTGACCATCAAAATTTACCTTCTTTTGGAGAGGATAAGGAAGAAGAGGGGGACAAGCTGAGAGAAAGGATGAGCTGAGTTAACAAGCCAGCTGGTCCCCTATTCAGGCAACTTGATCTATTGATAGTTTATGCTCATCCTTCATTTTCAATGAGGATTATAATGTCAGAGAAATGGTGACTTGACTTTCACTTGACACTGTTTTGAGTAAGGGAGGGCTGTACAAGGTCACCAGCCTCACTTTCTTCTCTTGAGCCATCAGGATCTAGTGACCAAATATTCATCAGGATAACTGGAGACAGGTCAGGATTCAGTGGGAGACCTTGGCCTTTTAGGCTAAGGCCTTTTGAGGTACTCACTTTAAGTGAAGTAATGCTCACTCAGTGAATGGACCTCTTTAAATAGTAGTCAGGGGATGTCCACTTTAAATAAATAGTTGATAGATAAGACGGACAGATAGATAGATAGATAGATAGATAGATAGATAGATAGATAGATAGATAGATAGATAGATATAGATAGACAACAAATAAATAAATCAAGCTGAGAGGGGCAGGAGCCTCAGAGTTGTTGTTTCCACCAGAAAGAGTTACTATTAACATTCTCTATAAGCCAGGGAAGGTCCAAAACCAGCCATTGAGTGAGAGTTTCCATTTATGATTTCTTGAAATACAGTTTTGAAAAATCAGGCTTTGATAAATCCATTGTGATTCAAATAGATCTTCTTGACTACAGTCATTTAATCCAAATCGATATGGCTCTCATGGATTGGTCAACACTAGGTTGCACCCGGGCCTCACTTACTCATTGTTTTGGTTTTGATGTCCCAGAGTGAGTGCAAAAGCAATTATTTGCTGCCTCTGGCTAGAAACCCTAAAGTTCTTCCTGTCTCAGACCTATTCTTTTGAGAAGGCCAACTTTTACTTTCGCAAAGGCCATCTTTTCTATCAAATCTTACATAGCCTTAATTCAGTGAATGGTTGTAAACTCAGACAAAACGGAGGATTGGGAGAAAGATCATAGCTTAAAAAGGCCAAGTTTTTCTCACTGCATTCTAGGCCATCTCTAGTCATCCAGACCATGTACTTACCTCTGGACTCTGAATGACTCTGGAAGAGAGAGTGAGGCTGATGACTTTGCACAGCCCTGCCTCACTTAAATCCAATTCACTTGCAAGTCAAAGCATCACCCTCCCGATGTCATTGGTCATTTTCCAGAACCAAGGACAAACAACAACAGTTTTCAGAGAGCAGGGTAGTAGCATTAAGGAGAACCCCAAAAGACCTCTTGCTGAAGGTGAGGTTTAGCTGAAAAATTTAACAAACCAGGAAATCCAGGAGGATAAGAGGAGAAAGGGAATTGTAAGCATGGGAAGTAGATGAAAAATTAGAGGTACAAGGGGTATTAAATGCCCCCATTCTTTGGGAAGATTGGTGCTGATTTGTTTTAAATTCTCTGATAATATTCATTGTTCAGTTGTTTCAGTCAAGTTCAAACTCTTTGTGACCCCATTTGGGGTTTTCTTGGCCCAAATAGTGGAGTGATTTGCTATTTCCTCCTCTGGCTAATTTTTTACAGATGAGAAGAAACTCAGGCAAATAAGGTGAAGCAACTTGCCCAGAGTTACACAATTAGTATGCTTCCTGAGGCTAGATTTGAACTCAGGTCTTCCTGACTGCAGGCTTGGTGCTCTATTCACAGTTTCCACCTACCTGCCCTATATAATATTACTCAATCTAATTTGCACACTTCACTTACCCTCCCTTTCTTCCCATAAATATATATATATATATATATATATATATATATATATACCAATACACTGAGACATTCCTATGTCTCAGTATAATCCGTAATAAAACCTTTATGACAAAATCTTCTTCCTGTTCCTATTTCTTCTTTCGTTCATCTACATCTAACTTACACCTGAGAGCATGTTGGAATCAGCTCCAATAAGTTCACTAGAGGCAACTATTTAATTTTCAGTATGAGGAATTTGTGCTTTGGAGATTGGCGAATGCTGCAAAACATGGCTTAATTTATTGTTTTATTTATTGTCTAAGTTTAAGAAAAATTATGGAGAAAAATACTAAAAAATGAGATCAAACTTAAAAATATATCACACCTTTATTTTTAGAGACTTAGTTGTTTAAAAGCTTACTAGAACATGTCTGCTCCTAATCATCCTTACTCATCTGCCTTTCTTACCAGCTCTCTCCATTATATATGTTGGAATGTTTGCTCTATCGTGAATCGTTTTTCCTCTCTCTCATTTTCTGTGAGCTCTTTCAATCAAGTAGCTTGGGTATAGTACAATGGGAGTTGGACTTGGTATGAAAAAGCCTGGATTCAAGTTTACTTCTGTCATTCGAAAAGAGTAGACCCTTCGACAAGTCATTTCTTTTCCCTGATCCTCAGTTTTCTCCTCTTGAAAATGAGAGGCTGAGTTACATATTCACTAAGAATCCTAGCTCTCACACACTGTTTGTGTGATCTCCATTTAACTGAAAATTGAAAAAAAATTCAACTTTTCCACTAATCTAGTCCAATAGAGTCTAAATAATTCCAAACTTATGACTATTTAGGTAAGATTAGAGGGTCATTGGAGACTGTACTTCTGCTTCCTATACCACCTCTGGATACGTTCGTCTGTTTTAAAGCTCATACCATAGTCTTAAACTTACCTTCTACTACAACTTATCTTCAAATAGGATACCCACAATATATCCTCAATTAAAAAAAATATGCCTTATCGATATAATCATGTAGTTCAAAATTCTCTCCATCCTGTCTCCTCTCATCATGCTGACTCAAAGTCTCTTGATGATGTGTTTAACACCCCCTCTCCTTGCTAAAGAAAAAGTACTGCTTAAGCGCTAACTAGAATTCTAGATAATATATTGATAAAACAAGAGGAGTATAACATTACAAAATCACACCATTTTAGAGTACAAAAGGACCTTGGGGCCATCCACTTACGACTCTACCATATCTAACAATAAATTATCCAATAAATAGTTACTCGTGCTATAAATTTATTGGTCTGCATGCTGGATTTGTTAATCTTAGTTCCTCGTTCTCATTCATTTCTGTGACTTTGGGGATGAGATTTTCCTGGAGAAAACCACTTGTGGAATGGCTACATAAGATTTTCATCAAGGATCTTTTCCATTAAAGGCATCAAGGTGTCACAGTAAAAAGAGTACCAGACCTATAATATGGAAAGACAAGGTCAAATCTGACCTCAGACACTAACTAACCATGATCCGAGGAAAGTTACTTAACTTCTCCTCTCCAGGTTGTTGTGAGAATAAAATTGAATAATATTTATAACGTTAGCTATTATTACCATAAGTAATAGGAGTATGTTGGAATCAGTTCCAATAAGTTCACTAGAGGCAACTGTTAAATTTTCAGTATTTGCACTTTGGAGATTGGCAAATGCAAATAAATAAAAATTTGCATAAAGACTACACAAAAAAGGCAATAATGTGTCAGTGACTTTTTTAAAAAATAAATTAATTTATTTTTACTTTTCAACATTTCCACAAGAATTTGAGTTCCAAATTTTCACCCCATCTCTCCACTCCTTCCTACACTGAGATGTCATGTGTTCTCATTATCCCTTCCCTCAGCCTGCTCTTCTTTCTGGCAAACCTTCTCATTCCTTTCCACCTCACTTTCTTGCAGGGTAAGATAGATTCCTGTACATCATTGCCTGCATATCTTAATGCCCAGTTGCATTTGAAAATAATTTTTAATATTGTTTTTAAAACTTTGAATCCTAAATTCTCTCCCTTCTTCACATCACTCCCCACTCCCATTGAGCAAGTTACGCAATTTCATATAGATTGTACATGTGTAGTTATGAAAAGCACTTCCATAATAGTTATATTGTGAAATATTAACTTTATTTCCCTCCATCCTATCCTGCCCCCTCACTTTATTCGATTTTCTCTTTTCACCTTTTTCTCCTTTCAAAAATATTTGCTTCTGACTATCCCCTTCCCCAATTTGTCTTCCATTCTATCATTTCCCCTTTTCCCTTTATCCTCAAAACCCCCCCCTTACTTTCCTATAGGGTAAGGTAGACAAATAGATTGTGTATGTTACTCCTTTCTTAAGTCAAATCCAATGGGAGTAAGGTTCACAGCATTCTCTCTCACATGCTCCCTCTTCCCACTCTATAGTGAAACTTTTTTCTTATCTCTTTTATGTGAAATAACTTATCCCATTCTATCTCTTTCCTATCTCCTTCCCTCGAAATATTCCTCTCTCATGTCCTTAAATTTTGTTTTTTTAGATATCAACCCTTCGTATTCAACTCAACCCTGTGTCATCTCTCATCTCTCTCTCTCTCTCTCTCTCTCTCTCTCTCTCTCTCTCTCTCTCTCTCTCTTCTCTCCATCTATCCATCTATCCATCTATCTATCTATCTATCTATCTATCTATCTATCTATCTATCTATCTATCTATCTATCTATCTATCTACCTATCTAATTCCTCCAACTACCCTAATACTGAGGAAACACTCAAGAGTTGCAAATATGAGGAATGTAAACATTTCAATTTTAATAACTCCCTTATGATTTTTTTTTCCTGTTTAACCCTTTTATACTTGATTCTTGTATTTGAATGTCAAATTTTTCTATTCAACTCTGGCCTTTTCATCAAGAATGCTTGAAAGTCCTCTATTTTCATTGAATTTCCATCCCCCTATCTCCTGAAGTATTATACTCAGTTTTTGCTGGGTAAGTGATTTTTGGTTCTAATCCCTAGCTCCTTTGACCTCTGGAATATTATATTCTAAGCCCTTCTATTCCTTAATGTAGAAGCTACTAGATCGTTGTGTTATCCTGATTGTATTTCCACAGTACTCAAATCGTTTTCTTTCTGATGGCTTGTGATATTTTCTCCTTGACCTTGGAACTCTGAAATTTGACTACAATATTATTAAGAGTTTTCTGTTGGGTAACCTCTTAGCAGAGGTTGATCAATGGATTCTTTCAATTTCTATTTTGCCCTCTGTTTCTCGAATATCAGGACAGTTTTCCTTGATAATTTCTTGAAACATGATATCTAAGTTGATTTTTTTTTCATTATCATGGCTTTCAAGTAGTCCAATGATTTTTAAGTTAACTCTTCTGGATCTCTTTTCAAGGTCAGTTGTTTTTCCAGTGAGATACTTCATGTTGTCTTCTTTTTTTTTTTATACCTTCAATTCTCTTTTAAAATGTTTTGCTTTCTCAATAAAATCATTCTCCTTCATTTGCTCCATTCTAATTTCAAAGGAATTATTTTCTTCAGTGAGCTTTTGGACTTCCCTTTTCCATTTCACCAATTCTGCTTTTTAGGCATTTCTTCTCCTCATTGTTTTTTTTTATATCTTTCATCATTTGAGTTAATCTATTCTTTAAGGTGTTATTTTATTCAGCATTTTGGGATCCCCTTTAGCAAACTATTGATTCTTTTTTCATGATTTTTCTTGCATCACTCTCATTTCTCTCCTCAGTTTTTCATCTACTTCTCTTACCTGAGTTTCAAATCCTTTGTGAGCTCTTCTATGACCTGAAGTCAATTCATATTTTTTTCTTAGAGGTTTTTGATGTAGGAGTTTGGACTTTGTTGTCTCCTTCTGGTTGTATGTTTTGATCTTCTTTGTCACCAAAGTAAGATTCTATAGTTTAAGGGTTTCTTTACACTCTTTGATCAGTTTTCCAGCCAAATACTTGACTTTCTATCCCTTTGTCAAGGTAGGGCTCTGCTTCCAGTGGGATGGGGTTGGGGATTAGTGTAATGTCAAAGCCTTCAGGGGGTTTTTCATCATTTTTCTGTGGGCCAAGAACTAGGAAAGCATTCATTGGTGCTGCTTGCTGTTGTGGCTGATGTTGTCCCCTCTACCTTCTCTGTTTCTTCTTGACCTTTCAATTTGTCCTTGGGCTGGGGATTTGTCTCACTCTGTCATTTTGTGGGTTCTGTAATGCTAGAATTTATTTATAGTCATTTTTACATGTATTTGGAGGGGATTTGGAGAAGAGCTCAAGTTGGTAACCTGCTTTTACTCCTCCATCTTGGATCCTGTGTCAGTGACTCATGATGACTTTTTTACTGCTTACTTTTGTAAATATTCAAGATTTTTCTCACTGTAGTAATTGAGATAAAAATCAATAAAAACAAAGCATCTACAATTCAGCATTTATGGCCTAATTGAAAGTTTGTTTTGCAATGAATTACTTCAGTATTATTTCTTAATTTAGACCAATAGCAGAAAAATCAAAAAGGATGAGACAAAAATGTTGAGAATCTTTTTCATGGGTATAGTAGAAGATAAGAGAAAAGGGATTCTGCTTAGACAATTATGGACATCCTTTACATTGCATACTTCACCTATTAGAAAGAAAGTGCAAGAACACTAGGCTATGATGTGGAGACA